>CP032246.1:17718447-18918447 GCA_005610355.1 Gossypioides kirkii | reverse complement strand
GTTTACTTGAGGACAAATAAAAACTCCAGTTTGGGGGTGTGATGGTATTTCAAATGACATAGATTTTCTCCCAATTAAATGCTTTTATTGTCTCTTTTGTATTCCAGTTAGCATGCATAATTGTTAAGTAGTTTAAATTCTTATTATTTTATCTATTTTTGTACTAATGTTGACGCAAGCAGTCGATATATTGCGTCTTAATATTGTCAGTGTAGGAACTCAATTTAGAAGTTTAATGCAGTACGAATGCAGCCACAAGATTAGCTGGAAATTACGATCAAGAAATGTCGTCATATTGAAACTGAACCTTGAATGACTAGAATCAAGCTGAATTCAAAGCTGGAAGCACCAACATAGGAATTTCACAGATGTCGCTGTAGTTATGATTTCAAAATGCGCCCAGCGATACAACGACAATCTGCAGATCTCTGAAGAACATACTAGAACTGAGTGAGTGCACAACTGTAATCTAACTAATTTTAACAGCTACAAGATCTAGATCTAGATTTGAGAATGAAGGCTGAAACCTACAACATTTTAGAGGTTATATAAATTGACGAACAAAGAAGGAAAGAAGATATCAAAAGTGAAGAGATTAAATTCTGAAAATTCTGTGTGAATTGGAGATTTGAGCTAGAAATTGGGGAGCTGATGAAGCAAGTCTGCAACCACTTCTGACGAGAGGTGCTTGATGCAGAGCAAAAGGAACAATTAGAGAGTAGGCCTAGTAGTCTAGAGCTAGTAAGTTTCGTTGTACTCTTTAATTCTTCTTAAACGATGATGGATTTTGATGATATTAAATGAATACGAGAGTGTCTTTTAATGTTAATTCATTTTGATTCTTATTTTACACTACTTATCTATTTATTCTTGGATCTAATCACTTTAAGCACGAGAGTGAAATTGCAGTACGCCGACATCGAGAGATGCGGTGACAGGTTGGGTTAACAAGTAAGTTAGGCAAGAGCAGCTTGGGATTGGGACAAACTCCAGTTACTTGTTCTTGAATAGACCTCATTGCTAGCATCGAAAGGTGGAGTATTGTGGATATTTAAGTCAGGATTAAGTAGAGAGTTGTTGTTGGTAAGAACTCAAAGGGACTTCATTGCAGCGACATTCCATCTATATTTTACCTTGTTGACGCATCCAGCTTTATGATTTAGCAGAATTAGTGAACCAATTCTGCCCTTTTACACTTGATCACTTTTACATTTCATGCATTTAAATATTCAGCACTCAACACTCAACACATTTGATTTACTTTTAGTACATTAACTTGTAACACCTAACATTTTAATTCTAATTTCATTGACATTACTGATTAATTTAGTGCGCAGATCTGACATATTGTACTGACATCAATAATCACATTACACTTAATTTTAATATTGATTGCTCTGATATTTAGAGATCAAGAACCCATTCCTCGTGGGATTGATATCTGATAGATTTATCTATCAACTATACTTGCATCGACGTGTGTCCGCTTACACATTGCTGTGACATAAAAACACTGATCAAGTTAGCTGAACGATTCCTTAGGATATATTTCCCTCCAACCAAAAATGCTAAGCTGAGGTGTGAAATTACTACTTTCCAACAGATAGATGATGAATCTTTGTATGAGGCATGGGAAAGCAAAAATGCTAAGCAAAAATGTTAAGGAAATTCCTCATTGCATTCAGTTAGAGACGTTTTATAACGGTCTTAATTCGCATACAAGGATGGTAGTAGATGCTTCTGCCAATGGAACTATTCTTTCTAGGTCTTACAATGAGGCTTATGAAATTATAGAGAAAATCGTAAGCAATAATTACCAATGGCCAACTAATCGAGCAAACTCAAGAAGACGAGTTGCAGGAATTCACGATGTTGATCCACTTACTTCATTTGTAGATCAGGTATCTTCGATGTCCTCAATGCTTAAGAAACTTACTACTAATGGGTTTAATAATGTTGCAGCTCAGCCACCTAATCAATTTGAGAACATTGCCTGTGTCTATTATGGAGAAGGGCACATGTTCGAAGAATGCCCATCCAACCTAGAATCTGTGTACTACATGGGCAATCAGAACCAAAACCGATGAAGGCAAGGACTGTAGTCAAAATTTTACATCCCATCTTGGTGAAATCACCCTAATTTCTCATGGAGTAATCAATGGGTTAGACCCAGTAACACTTATGCTTAATCGAGACCAACCAGTCAAAAGGATTTACCCAGCAAGTTCAGAAGCCACAACAAGTTGAATCTTCCAATAGCTTAGAGAGTTTATTGAAGGCATATATGGCAAAGAATGATGCCACTCTAAGGAATTTGGAGAATCAAGTGGGGCAACTTGCCACTGAACTAAAGAATCGTCCACAAGGTGCTTTGCTAAGTGATACGGAGAATCCAAGAAATAAAGGGAAGGAACATTGTAAAGCATTGCCATTGAAGAGTGAAAAGACGTTGCAGCCCAACATTATTGAAGTAAAAGAAGAGCAAGATAATGTTCAAGAATCAGTGGAAGTTCAAACAAGTGTTGAAACTCCAACTTTGTCAGAATCAGAACCAACTTTACCAGAACCTGAACCAGTTTCACTAGAACCAGAAGTTGTGAATGTTGAGAAAGAGACTTCAAAACCAATCAAAAATGATGATCTAACAACTTCGTTAGATATAGAAGTGCCACAGAAGCTGAAGCAACCAGTTCAAGTTAGAAATCCTCCACCACCCTACCCTCAAAGACTTCAAAAGCAGAAGTAGGAAGTCCAATTCAAGAAGTTCCTAGATGTATTCAAGCAACTTCATATCAACATTCCGTTGATAGAAGCACTTGAGTAGATGCTGAATTATGTCAAGTTCATGGAGGACATCTTGTCGAAGAAGCAAAGACTTGGAGAATTTGAGACAGTAGCCCTAACAAAGACCCCCAAAGTTAAAGGATCCTGGATGTTTTACCATACCTTGTAATATTGGAGCAACTTATTATGGTAAAGCACTATGTGATTTGGGTGCAAGTATTAACTTAATGCCCATGCCGATATTTAGGAAGTCGAGGATAGGTGAAGTTAGACTAACTACAGTTACATTGCAGTTAGCCGATCGATTTATAGCATATCCTTAAGGAAAAATTGAAGATGTATTGGTTCGTGTTGATAAGTTCATTTTTCCTGCTGACTTTTTCAGCCAATCATCTTAGGAAGGTCGTTCCTAGCAACAGGAAGGACCCTTATTGATGTGCAGAAGGGCGAGCTAACTATGCATGTTTAGGATGATTAGGTAACGTTTAATGTTTTTAAATCTATGAGATTTCCTGATGTAGTTGATGATTATTCTGCAGTGTCTAAGTTAGAAGACATAGTCATTGAAGAGGAATTCAACTCGGTTGAAGATCCTTTGGAAAAGATCTTGCTGACAGACCCTTGATCGATGTTTTTACGACACAATGATTGTGCAAGCGTACACATGTCGATGCAAGTATACTTGATAGACAGATCTATCGAATATCGATCCCACGAGGAAATGGTTCCTGATGTTTTAATGTCAAAGCAATCAATATTAAAAGTCAGTATAATGTGAGTAAGAATATTAGAGCAATTATGTCAGATCTGCACACTAAAATAATCATTACAGTCAACACAATTAGAGTTAAATATCAGAGATTAAATGTTAGTGTACTAAAAATAAATCCAAATGTGTTGAGTGTTGAGTGCAAGAAATTTAAATACAAGAAATATAAAAGTGATCAAGTGTAAAAGGTGGAAATGGTTCACTGATTCTACAGGTTGCAACGCTAAATGCGTCGAAAAGGTAGAATATAGACGAATTGTCGCAGCAATAAAGTTCCTTCAAGTTCTTACCCATAATGGTTCCCTACTTAATCCCACTCTAATACACTACTCCACCTCTCGGTACGAGCAATGATCTGTATCCAAGAATAAGTAACTGGAGTTTGTCCCAGTCTCGAGCAGCTCTCGCCTAACCCACTTGTTAATCAAACCTGTCACTGCATCTCTCGATGTCAGTGTACTGCAATTTCACTTTTGTGTTTAGAGCGGTTAAATCCAAGAATAAGCAGATAAGCAATGTAAAGTAAGAATCAAAATCATATAATATTAAAAGATACTATCATATTCATTTAATATCAATAGAATCCATCATCCTTTGGGAAAAAATAAAGAGTACAACGAATTTTACATCTCTAGACTACTGGGCCTACTCTCTACTTGTTCCTCTTGCTCGGCATCAAGCACCTCTCATCAGAAGTAGTTGCATACTTGATTCATCAGCTCCCCGAATTCCAGCTCAAATCTTTGATTCACACAGAATTTTCAGAATTTAATCCCCTTGCTCTTGATGATTCTTTTCCTCAGTTTTTCGTCTATTTATATCCTCTAAATAATTGCAGATTTTAGCCTTCATTCTCAGATTTAGATCTAGATTTTTGCATCTGTCAAAGTTAGTTATAGTACAGCTGTGCACTCACGTAGATTACATGTTTTCTTTAGAGATCTGCAGGTTGTCGTTGTACTGTTAGACGCAATCTGATATTGTAATTGCAGCGACATCTGTTATATTCTTGCACTGAAGCTTCTAGTGTAAATTCAGCTTAACTCTACTCATTTGAGATTCAATTTCGTCGACATAGCTGGTCGTAATTCCAAGATGGTCTTTTGGCTGCATTCTGTCAATGTTGATCTTCTGAACTGAGCTCCTGTGCTAGCAATCTTAAGATGCAATATACCAACTACTTGCATCGACATTAGTACAAAAATAGATAAAAATAACAAGAATTTAAATTAACTAGCAATGTATTAGAAAATATGAAAACTGGTTATAAAATGCTTATGATGCAAGCTAAATGAGATACAAAAGAGACAATAAAAGCACTAAATTGGGGAGAAAATATATGTTATTTGTGTTAATCCCAACTCAAATACACTACTCCACCTCTCAGTGCGAGCAATGATGTGTATCCAAGAACAAGTAACTGGAGTTTGTCCCAGTCCCGAGTAGCTCTCGCCTAACCCACTTGTTAATCTAACTTGTCACCGCATCTCTCGATGTCGGTGTACTGCAATTTCACTTTTGTGTTTAGAGCGATTAAATCCAAGAATAAGCGGATAAGCAATGTAAAGTAAGAATCAAAATCATATAATATTAAAAGATACTCTCGTATTCATTTAATATCAACAGAATCCATCATCATTTGAGAAGAAATAAAGAGTACAATGAAGCTTACTATCTCTAGACTACTAGGCCTACTCTCTACTTGTTCCTCTTGCTCGGCATCAAGCACCTCTCGTCAGAAGCAGTTGAAGACTTGATTCATCAGCTCCCCGAATTCCAACTCAAATCTTTGATTCACACTGAATTTTCGAAATTTAATCCCCTTGCTCTCGATGATTCTTTTCCTCGTTTTTTCGTCTATTTATCTCCTCTAAATAATTGCAGATTTCAACCTTTATTCTCAGATTCAGATCTAGATTTTTGCAACTGTCAAAGTTAGTTAGAGTACAATTATGCACTCACGCAGATTACATGTTTTCTTTAGAGATCTGCAGGTTGTCACTGTACTGTTAGACGCAAACTGATATTGTAATTGCAGCGACATCTGTGATATTCCTGCACTGATGCTTCTAGTGTAAATTCAGCTTCACTCTACTCATTTGAGGTTCAATTTCAATGCGTCGACATTGCTGGTCGTAATTCCAAGTTGGCCTTGTAGCTGCATTCTGTTAATGTTGATCTTCTGAACTGAGCTCCTGTGCTGGCAATCTTAAGATGCAATATACCAACTACTTGCGTCGACATTAGTACAAAAATAGCTAAAATAACAAGAATTTAAACTAACTAGCAATGTATTAGAAAATATGAAAACTGGTTATAAAATGCTTATGATGAATGCTAAATGAGATACAAAAAAGATAATAAAAGCACTAAATTAGGGAGAAAATATATGTCATTTGTAATACCATCAACCCTCAAAGTGATGAAGAGGGGGAGAAAACTTAGCTTTGCTAGAAGCTAATTGGAGGGGATTTAATCCACAACCTCGTTTTGAGTCTTTGGATTTAAAAAGCAGAGATTACGTTCAACCGAAAGCATCGATTGAAGAGCCACCTAAATTGGAGCTTAAGGTATTACCTTCTCACTTGAAATATTTTTATTTAGGTGATGCTTCTACTTTGCTTGTGATTATTTCAGCTCAACTAACTAAGAAGCTGGAAGATCAATTGATTAAAGTGCTGAAGCAATTCAAGAAGGCTATAAGATGGACCATAGCCAAAATTCGTGGTATAAGTCCATCTATATGCATGCATAAGATCATCCTTGAAGATGATAAGAAAGAAACAATTGATGGACAACAGAGACTGAACCCTATTATGAAAGATATAATCAAGAAGGAAATTATCAATTGGTTAGATGCGGTATCATTTATCCCATCTAAGACAGTTCATGAGTTAGTCCTGTCCAATGCGTGCCAAAGAAAGGAGGGATTACGGTTGTGAAGAATGAAAACAACGAGTTGATACCGACTAGAACGGTCACGGGATGGCGAATTTGTATCGACTACCAGAAATTGAACAAAGCGACGAGGAAGGATCACTTTCCTTTGTCATTCATGGATCAGATGTTGGATAGACTTGCGAGGTGAGACTATTACTATCTTCTAGATGGATACTCAAGATACAATCAGATTACAGTCCCACCAAAAGATCAACACAAAATGACATTCACATGCCCGTATGGTACGTTCGCATTTAGATGCATGTCATTTGGTTTATGTAATGCACCTGCTATGTTTCAAAGATGTATAATGGTCATTTTCACTGACATGGTTAAGAAGTATTTGAAAGTGTTCATGAATGACTTTCAGTATTCAAGGACACTTATGATGATTGCTTGGTTAATCTAGCTAAGGTACTGAAGCGATACAAAGAGACAAACCTTGTTCCCAATTAGGAAAAGTACCATTTTATGGTTCGAGAAGGTATTGTTTTAGGGCACCGAATAACAAAACAAGGAATTAAAGTCGATAAAGCCAAAGTAGATATTATCGAGAAGCTTTCACCTCCAACATTTGTAAAGGGTGTTAAAAGCTTTTTAGGACATGCTGGATTTTATTGAAGATTTATCAAAGACTTCTTTAAAATTGCTAAACCTTTAAACAAGTTATTAGAGAATGACTCAACGTTCAACTTTGATGAAGAATGCTTGATAGCATTTAATGATTTGAAGAATCGACTAGTTTCAACACCAATTATTATCACACCAGATTGGGAATTACCGTTCGAGTTGATGTGTGATGCAAGTGACTTCGCAGTCGGAGCCGTGATGGGCCAGTGAAGGAACAAAGTTTTTCATCCCATCTACTATGCAAGTTGGACTTTGTCAGGAGCCCAACTAAATTATACAGTAACTAAGAAAGAATTACTTGCAGTTGTGTTTGATTTTGACAAGTTTAGATCCTGTCTTGTAGGTAAGAAACTGACTGTCTTTACGGATTAGTCGGTAATTAAATACTTACTTGCCAAGAATGATGCTAAGCCGAGATTGATTCTTTGGGTGTTACTACTTCAAGAATTTGACTTGGAGCTGCGAGAAGAAAATTCAACTCTTGTACCCATACAAGAGACGTTCCCTGACAATGCTAAGACATATCAGCAAAGGAAAAAGTTCCTTCATGATGCTAAGTATTACTTCTAGGAAGAGTCGTATTTGTTTAAGAAGTGTTTAGATCAGATGATTAGAAGATGTGTGGAAGAAGATGAAGTGCGAGCAATATTATATCAGTGTCATACAGCTCCAAGTGGGGGACACTTCGGAGGTTCACGAACTGTAGCCAAAGTATTACAAGTCGGATTCTTTTGGCCGACATTGCTCAAAGATGCGTACGCCTATGTCAGAAGCTGTGAACGATGTCAAAGGGTTGGAAATGTCACCAACAGAAATGAAATGCCTCGAACAAACATCATGGAAGTGGAATTGTTTGATGTTTGGGGTATTGACTTTCTTTGTCCATTCCCTCCATCATTTGGTAACTAGTATATTCTAGTAGCAGTCGATTACGTATCAAAATGGATTGAAGCCGAGCATATCCTACAAATGATGCCAAGGTAGTGAAGAAATTTTTGTAGAAGCATGTGTTTACACGATTTGGAATTTCG
Source organism: Gossypioides kirkii (assembly GCA_005610355.1). Classification (NCBI taxonomy): domain Eukaryota; kingdom Viridiplantae; phylum Streptophyta; class Magnoliopsida; order Malvales; family Malvaceae; genus Gossypioides; species Gossypioides kirkii. Next base: position 18,910,293 of record CP032246.1, on the reverse strand, counting down.
AGAGCCATCATCAGTGATTAGGGGTCCCATTTTGTGAACAAATGGATGAAGTGATTACTTGATAAACATGGAATAAGACACAAAGTTGCCACAGCTTACCATCCGCAGACAAATGGGCAAGCTGAGTTAGCAAATAAATAAATATAAGGCATACTCGAGAAGGTAATGTGTCTGAATTGATGAGATTGCGCAATGCTTTATAGGCTTACAGAACAGCTTACAAGACACCTTTAGGGATGTCTCCTTATAGGTTGGTATTCAGAAAAGCTTGCCATTTACCTCTAGAGTTAGAACATAAAGCTTACTGGGCTCTTCAGCAATTAAATTTGGATCCCAAGCTTGCTAAAGAGAAACGAATGCTTCATCTCAATGAGTTAGAATAATTTTGAACATTTTCTTACGACAATGTCAAGTTATGCAAAGAAAGATTAAAAACATGGCATGACAAGCACATCCGAGTCAGAGAGTTCGAAGCAGGTCAGCAAGTTCTACTGTTTAATTCGAGAATAATGTTCTTTCCAGGTAAGTTAAGATCTCGTTGGTCTGGTCCATTTACTATCCACATAGTCTTTCCTTATGGAGTTGTGGAACTTCACAGTAAGAGAGGTAATTTTCGAGTCAATGCTCAGAGATTAAAACATTATTGGGGATGTTAAATGGAGCGGGATAAATCGTTGCTCATTTTAACTAATGACTAAATTTTTGTTGTTTGAATAAAGAACTTAGGTTATATTTTCTAGATTAGTATGTTTAAATGAATTTTGTCAAGGAGTTTAGAACTTAAGCGGGATCGCTTGTGACCCCTTCAATCTTTCTTGGGAATTAATTTTAACATAATTTTTCGAGAAACTATTTCCTAAGTTAGTGAATAAATTTTTAACGTTTGAATTTCGCAAATAAAAGGGTCAATTGTTGATCCAAGTTTTTAATTACAATCAATTTTCAAATTATTTTAAGTTCAAAGACTTAATTAATTTTTTTGTAAAATTTGGTTGTAAATTTTGTAAATATGAAAATTAACTGTCTTTTCGTGTAAATAATTTTAAAACAGCTAAAAATAAAGTTTTTTTTATTTAAATCATCTATTTTATTTACTTTTTCAAAATTTTGATAATTCTTAATATTAAATTATAAATTAAATTTTATAATTTATATTAATTATTATCAAGAGTTTGAATTAATATTTGTTTTCTTTAAAATTTTAAATTTAAATAAAGTTTTCCATTTAAATTTTATTTTATTTTTATCTTTCAAAATTTGGATAATTATTAATATTAATTATAAATTAAATTTTATAATTTATATTAATTATTATCAAGAGTTTGAATTAAGATTTTTCATTAATTTTTTATTTTTTCAAAATTTTGATAACTCTTAATATTAATTATAAATTAAATTTTATAATTTATATTAATATTTATCAAAGTTTGAATTAGGATTTGTTTTTAATATTTTGAATTTAAATAAAAATTGAGTTTGAGTTAAAATAAAATTTAGAAATTTAATTTGAGAGTTTGAGTGTGAATATTCTTCCATACATTATAAATAGCCCACCTCTCAAGAAAATTATCACTCAAACCTTCAAATTAGTCACCCTAGGCAGCCACAATCAACAACCACCGACAGTCATCGGAAGCCATCGGGTCGCATCAATCGACGTTGCCCGACACCTCCATCCGTCCGCAAGTCCTCGCAAGCACCCGATGCTCAGCTATCCGCATGCTCCTGCCCCGCGCGCTAGCGAGCTGCTGTTGTGCCACACATCCCAGCGCCTGCTACTGTCGAGAGACACCCACAACCATGCCTGCCGAGCTGTGCTACTGCCAAGCCACGCCTGCTGTTTACGCCACACGCCCTAAACACCTAGGTCGTGTGCCTCTTATTCAAACCCCAAGTTTCTCCAAATTTTACCTTAGAAAAAACCCTTTTATTCTTAGTCTTAATTATTTAATTTGGATTTAATTTCAACAAAAGGTGATAAAAATTCATTTTTTAATTTTTAATTTTAATTTATTAACTTTTTAATTTATTTTAAATTGTTAATATTTTTACTAATTAAATTTTAGTAAAATGTTTGTGTCTATTTATTTGTTGATTAGGTTGGAATCATGCCACGTAAAAGAACTCGTGCCGCAATAGAAGGAGTTTCAGATAAATTCCACAGTGCAAGAGCTAGAGAAAGATATTATAACACATTCAAGAATCAACAAATGTTGCCTGAAAAAGGTTTTACTTGGGAAACAAGTAAATACACCAAATTCATGGCAAAAATCTGACAAGTTGCTAAAGCTCTGAACTGGGGATTATTTTGTGAAAAGTGACCGAGTGCAAATGAGGAACTAATTCAAGAATTTTATGCAAATTTCACCACAGTTGAACTTAGAGAAATTTCAATCCGAGGAATCAAGGTACCATTAAAGTCAAGCACTATTAATGAGTTATTTGACTTACCTGGTTTCGAAGAGGATGAATACCATACTTTGTTGAATAACTTAGAGGCTGAAAAAGTGCAAGAAATTCTTCAAGAAGTTACAGTTCTAGGATCTGAATGGACAGTGTCAAAAGATGGAATTTATACATGTCATAGAGAAAATTTGACATCGATGGCAAAAGTGTGGTTTTACTTCATTCGATTCAGTCTCATACTTATTCAACAAGGAACTGTTGTTTCATTAGATCGAATGTTGTTGATTTATTTAATTTTTAAGGCAAAAACCATCAATGGTCTGCTCAAGCTTATTTCTCATTTACGATCACAGTGTTGTGCATGACAGCTGAAATTCTTGGTGACGTAAATAAAGCAGGATATAACCAAGGAGAAATTTCTGATTGGGATCTATATAGAGTGGCAGGAGATTCTGTTAAAGAAGAAAAAGATCCTAAGGAAGAAGAAAATCCCGAGGAAGAAGAAGATCCTGTGGAGATTGAAGATGATCTTTCGATAACAGAACCGATTGGAATGCATGATGAGACAGAGTAGACTGAACAAACATCCGAGCCTGATAGATCCGTAATGAGACAACTGTCACCTCCAGTTGAAATTTTAAATGAGCTGCTAAAGATGATGGATTGCATGCAACACATGCAATGGCGACAACAAACGTTTTGGAGATATACGAAGATACGAGATAATGCATTTGAAAAAGTGTTTCATGACGCATTTGTTTTTGTGCCTGAATTTGCAAATTACATATTCGAACCATGGAATCCAATGACGAGAAAGGAGCAAGGTGACTCGAGCAATAATAGGGGCTACCAAGCAAAAAGAGAGTCAAAGTCTAGGGGATCTGAACATAAATAAAAGGGGGAACTTGTCTTTCTTTAAATTTTGTTATTTTCTTTCAGTATTTTATTTTTGAATGAATTTAGGATTGGGCCACTAGGTTAGTTTTAACTCTTGCATAATAAATTAAGAGGTTGAAGATAAAAGTTGAGCAACTTAGAAAAGTAAAAGTGTGGTAATAAATATGTACATGTCTAGGATTGGACATTGAAGAGGTTGGTACTTAAGCAGTCAAATTGACTCACCTCCTCTTCTTTGATCCTACCTGGTGTACGATATTTATTCACTTTTAATTTTACATTCTCTATTGTTTTTAACAATGAGGACATTGTTCAATTTAAGTAGGGGGACCGAAAATCGAAAACTTCTTAAATAAGTTGTTATTCTTTTTATTTTATGAATTTCGTTATAATTTTGCTTGAAAATTTGAATTCATGTTAATTATGTTAAGCTTTAGTAAAAATAAAATTTAATTATCTTGATGGTGATGATGTTAAGCTGAATCATAATAAGAATGCTACTCTTAATAAAATATGTGAAATCATATCATAAAATTATTTATTTCTTATAGAAGCTAGATGTGCATTAAAGTTTAACTCTATAGAATTCACTTAGTAATTTCTTGAGACAAAATCCTAGGAAGCATGAAATTTTTAAAATGATTTAGGCAACATTTATTTGGATTGTTTGAGCCTTTCAAGCCAACCCTGATAAATGTTATTCCTTGAAACCAACTTTGAGACTATATGGCTTGATTTTTCTTGTACCTTACAACTATAAGCCATTTTATCTCTTGTACTTATCTATAAATTGTCCCAACTTCTAGACTCAGTTTATCAAGATTATATTCTAAAAATAAGTTTGGGGGAGGTAAGAAGAAGTATCAAAATACTCAACAAAAGTATAGTACATATAAAAATGATGCTCAGAAAAACAGAAATGAAAAAGAAAAGAAAAAAGAGCGTGTGTACTCAAAAGAAAAAGAAAAGAATATGAGCATCCAAAGTTCGAAAAAGTTGGTGAAATTGAAGGTCCGATGCAAGCTGAGTCTAGGGTTTTAGGTTAAATTTATCTATCTTTTTCGTACCCCTAGCCTAGCCCAATTACAACCTATGCAAAAGATCTATTTGATTCAAGATTTCAATGCTACCTACATTAGTGGAGAGAAATTGCTATGTTCAACATATGAAGACATAAGTTAGACTTAATAATTGCAATTTAGTCTTAATTGAGGAAATAAAGATTGAGTGATAGGATTTTAACATGTTTCATTGAGATAAGTATGATGATTGAAGATAATTGAATAAAAAATACTTGAGCTACATAATTTCTAAATTCTCGTTTTTATGCTTAGTTATTTCAGATTCATAAGTATAAGAAGGAATAATCAACCCTTTTATGATTTGTGCATTACTCGGGATGAGTAATGAGTTAAGTTTGGGGATGTGAAACGATGAAAATTTATAGACTTTTTCATACCCCTTTTAACCTAATTTAATGCAAATTCTAAGTAATTAATGTCGAAAAGTATAATTTATTTATAAAATAATTAATTTGTGTTAAAACTACCAAAATATTGATTTTTAATTATTTTTATAAATATTGAGCATGAATTTGATGATTTTTCGACAGTTTTGCACAATTGGTGAAAATCGGCCTGGTAGACACTACTGACAGCTTACACCGTTGAGGGAATTTTTACACTGAGTTAATGACAAGCTAAGAAGCATATTTTTCAAGTCAAGGGTCGGTCCAATATGAAGTTACATTATGATTTATAATTATATTTTTAATTCAAATTAAATTGGATAAAAGATTAATTATAAAGGCTAAGCTGAAGTGGCTCGATGTGCATGCAACCAAGGGTCAAACCACCTCCAAATGGGCTAGCCATGTGTCGTCCATGTGCTGACATTAATCAGCTGAAATTTTGACCAATTCAGCCTTGCAAAACAACCCTCAAACTTTCCCAAATTTCCATTCCAACCCCTCCATTTTTCATGGTTTTAAATTCTCACCCCTAGCTTTGTTTTAGCAAACTTTGAACAAGTCAAAGTCTACATGTGGTGGCTGGCCATGGGGGAGTCTGTGGCTGATATTTATTTTCTAAATATAGTCACACAACCTCTCCTCAACTCCACCTATAAATACACCCCTCATTCCCTCACTTCAACACACCAATTCACTCACACTTCCCTTCTTTCTCTCTATCTTTTCCATCCTAGTTTTCCCCATTCCTTTGCCTATTTCCCCTCTTGAGAAAGAGAGGTTCTTCAGCCTTCCATAGCCTTTTTTGAGTATTCATCAGAGACCTCGATCTGAGAAGAATTGAGCAAGAAAGATGAAGAATGCGATAGCTATTCCTAGAAATCGACGGATTTAATCCTAGTATTTTTCTTTATTTTTAGATTCTTTTTTGTTATTATGATGAATGTTATTATGAATGCTATTAATTATTTAATTGAAATGACTTAAATTCTGTAGGTGTTGGGTTGATTATGTCTAATTGCTTGTTTATATTTAATTCATGTTTATGTTGTTATATGCCCTAAATATTCTGTTTAATTAAATATTATCATGCCTAAGTTATTGCATTACCCTTGTGATATAACTATTGAATTAATCATTTAAGCGCATTGAAATTGTGATTAATGGACACACTATTTAATTTGTGCATGCTTAATCTTCTAAGGGATATGAAGGTTAGAATTGTGATGGTATTAAACAATACATAGCCTTGCATAACTTGCAGGATTGTTGTGATTAAATTGTTTCAAGATAGAGATATGATTGTTACTTCATATGATCCTTTACACGCTTATGATTGTTAATTAGTCGGTTGAATTGGCATAGAGATATATTCAAGAGATTCTTTAGCTTTCACATAGTATGTATGTGCAATAACACATTTACTTATTAGAATTGATTTAGTCGGTTGAATTGGTATAGAGATATGTTCAAGAGATGAATGAATTTAGTAAGTGATGTTGTTCATAAGTTAGTAGAGTATCGGGTTACCGTGAATATTATTTCGTAACAAGCATGAATATGAGTTAGATGAAATTAAGTAATTAAAGCAATTAACCTGACACATTTATGTCATATTGATTAAACCCTTAGAAATAGTGCATAGGAATATAATTTAGTCTTAGTTTAACTTAGTTTAATTTAGTTTAGAACACTTAGATTAAAATCCCTCTCAAAAAGTATCTTGTCTTTAACCAATTTGTTAATTAAATATTTCATAAATACTTTCATAGCACAGTCTCTGTGGGCACGATACTCGATATTACTTGTCACTTTATTACTTAAATACGATTGTGTACACTTGCACATTTTCAGCGTTCCAGATGCATGTCAAGCATCCACAAGAACAAAGGACATTATGTAGATAACCTAGGTAAGTTACAGGGACTATTCTCTTATTTCTTCAAGTAGACTCTATTTATATAAAAGTGAACAGAGAGAAAATTTCCTCTCATCCTTTAAGCTGAGGCTGAGATGTGGATTTAAGCTCTGAAATGCCCCTTGTTAAGGTAAGAATCATGACCTTACATGCTATGCTGCCAAAGAGCAAATCTGTTTAGCTTGGTGAAGCAAATATAACAAAGTTTTACTTAGTGATTTTAGTGCTTAAAGAGAAGATAAATAAGTTAAATAGACAGATCTTGATGAGTTCTTATGATTTTTCATTTAAGGACTGCCGATCTACTCGATGGAAGTCCAGATCTAATGTTTGAAGCTGTTTAAGGTGATATGTGAGCTGAGTCTCTAAATTGTTTCTCGTTTATATACATATGTTTGTGTTATAATCTATTTTGTGCTAAAAGACTAATTTTGAAATGAGTTATACAAGTGTGATATGTTGATTCTGTAAAGAATGTATGTTTGATGAGCTTGCATGTGTTGCTCGTATGATGCTATGTCTCTGATATGAGAAGAAGTATATGCTTGATGAATGCATGTGAAAGTATGTTTGTGTCTGTCATGAGTAACTCTTTGCATAAGGAGTCTATGCATGAAGTTAAATGAAATGTGAATGCATTTGGTCTGATAAAGTCTGAAAGAAGTGAGTCTATCAAGCATGAGTCTGCATGATGAGTATGTGTCTGTTTAAAGGGTTCGTCGGGACAATAAACACAAATCTCTTATATGGAAAGTCCATGGCCATGGAAATCGAAGACCATATAGTGTAAGACCTAGTCAAGGTGACTATGACATCATATGGGGAATGAAGATCATATAGTGTAAGACCTAGTCATGGTGGTTATGACATCATATGAAAAAAGGTGAAAAAGATGGTTGGGAGAATACCAATCAATGAGGGGCAAACCTCACAACGGTGAGTTTAGGCAAATCTCTATCGCTGAAAACACCAGCTTCTATAAAAGTGAGGCCTTTGTGATTGAATCTATTAAAGTGAAGTCTTTGTGACTGGATATGTTAAAGTAAGCCTTTGTGGTTGATTCTATAAAAGTGAAGCCTTTGTGGCTGATTCTATTAAAGTGAGCTTTTGTGGCTAATTCTGTTAAAGTGAAGCCTTTGTGGTTGAATCTATTAAAGGAGCCTTCATGGCCATCTCTGTTATAGTATGCCTTTGTGGCGGATGTAAAGGAATTTCCTCTGTGGCAAATCTGTAAAGGGCACCTTTCTGGTGTATATGATGGGAAAGCCTTTGTGTCTATCTTTGTCAACGACGTCTCTGTGGCTATTTGCATTAGAAGAAAACATTTGTGACTGCCTCTGAAAGAAAAGCACACCTTCATGGCGAAGTTTATAAAACGACCATTATAGCAAATTATCCGAAAGTGACGCCTTTGGGCGGACTCTAGAAGAATGGCAAGTCAAGGAATTTCTGAAGTAATGACCAAGGATGATTCTGATAGTAAGAAGAGGGAGAAAACTCCACACGAATAATGTAAGTGTGTTCAACAAACTGGAAGTAGTGAAAGGCTGATGTTGAATGTTCCATGATGAGAAGCGACGTAGTCTACCTCATCCACAAGAATGAGAAGAAGGGACAAAGTATGACACAAGTAAAAGACTAAGAGTAAGACAAGCAATCTGACTCAGGTATAATCGTCTACAGAGAAGAAAAAAGAGGACTCAATAAAAAGAGTGCAACCTCGACACAAAAGGGAATAATCCTAGCAAGTAACCGCCTAAGAAGTTTTATTAGTCAATACTAGAATTATATGCATAATTCTCCTCGTTGAATATTGAAACGAAATCATAGTTTCTTCAGTAACAAATGTGGCAACTTACATCTCGGATTCGGCACTTGGGTCAGGAGTGGAGTGTTACAACTGCTCTAGCATTCCCTTGGCTAAGATACTATGAGGTTGTTAAGCTCGATGATCCTTTGGTGGTCCCATCTTTGAAGGTGAGTGTACACCTACTAAAAGTAGGTGACTAGGAGGATGAGGTGCTCGGGTGGTCAGTCACCGAATGACCAGCCAGGCAAAAAGGGTCATTTGAGCATTTGGGTAGGGAGAATATGCAAGTGTTATAGGTCGGGAGGTAAACAGAAAATCATCTAAGGAAGTTTTCACGTTATCTTCTCGTGATGTCACGTATCGCACCTAGTGGGTGGTATAACATAAATCAATTATATAGCAATATAAATATCATGTTGAATTAAAATTTTAATTTGATATCAACCAAGCTTGTAGTGTAATAGAAAAAACCTCTAGTCGAAAAATTCTTATTTTACGAAGCATAACGAGCAGACATATTCTAACATATAAAAATTCATATTTGTTTTCTCATAACTACACATATCCATTGGAAGGTTAACTATCCTAAACATTTACAATTAGATACTCAACTAATTCATCTATTAATTGACTGTTAATCAACATGTTAATATGGTAATAATGGCCAATTAAAAAGTTTACACGTTTTAATGAGGTATTGAGTATCATTTTGCAAAAAAGTGTCAAAATTAATATTTTTAATGATTCAACAATTGATATAATTAATTATAACGTAAAAACAGACAACCTTTCATGTCCTATTAGTTTGGTTTTGGTTTTTTAAAATAAATTTAGAATCGAAAGTAAAAAAAAAAACTTTTAAAATTAGGGAAAAATTATAAAAGATAAATTTTTCATAAATTAAGTTTTAAAAAATAAGAAATTTGAAGAAGAAACAGGCAAAGAGATGCAAGTGATGAAAAAAAAAACAAGGCTTAAATGATAAATTGCACTTTAAACTATACTTTTTTAAGGTTAAATTACATCAACAGTCACTCAACTTTGAGGTAGTTAACAAAATAGTCACTTTGGTTTCAATTCAGTCACCCAACTTTGAAAAAATAACAAAACAGTTCTTTTAACCATTTTCTGTTACAAACATAACGAAAAAGTGACATGGTAGTTAACCGGAATCCACGTTATTTCCAACCCAAAAAATATATAAGGGTAAATGACAAAATAGTCACTCAACTTTGGTCTCAATGATAGAACAATCACTCAACTTTCAATAAATAACAAATCAGTCGTACTTTCAAAAAACCAAACCCTCAAAAAGAAGAACAAATAAAACCCTTAAATGAATTATTCTTGTTCAGGAAGAAAGTAGAAAACCATGACTTCCACATTGTCATTAACCCAAAATACCATTTTCGATATTCTTTCTAGATTACCCCTTAGGTCCGTGACCTGATTCAAATCTCTATCCAATGATTGGTCTTACCTCACCTTGACCCCAACTTTCATTGTCGACCATCTTCGCTGCTCTTCTTCTGATCCATCTCTCATCCCCCTTTGCTATAATACCTAGACCGATTTCGACTTTGGAATCTTGCTAATCACTAACCCAACCCAAAATTTCACTTGTCGACATTTGGTTGTCCTTTTGAAGGAATCGCTTCCTTTGTTCCCGAAAATCATGGGTTAAATCGATTGTTTGGTTTGTTTAAATGTTCCCTTTGTTTTGCTTCTTGTTTTATACAACTTAATAATGTCGGCAATGGAGTTAGTGTTGTTTACCTTAATCAACAACCCTTTTGTTTATATCATCATATCCCATGAAGATCTCGACAAATCCGAGTCGGTTTGGTTCTTGAATCGCTTGAATGTTGCTTTGGAGGATTTTCTCCTCGTTGGTTTGATTGTGCTCATTGATAATTTGACCCAAAATTGTTTTCAATCTCATTTCGATCTAGTTTTTTCAGAGTTAATGGCTTTGGGCAACAGAAACAAACACTCAGATTCCAACCGTGGTGACTCCTCTATTTAGGGGTTGAAAAAGAAAAAAAAAGGATAGAGTGGTAGTGGTTTAGAGGTCAAAGATGGTTATGGCAAAAGCAGTGACAGTGAGATTTTTGGAATGGAGAAGAAGTATAAACATATTGGGCCATTTATGTAAAAAGTAAAAATATTGAACCATTTATTAAAAAAGGGAAAATGAAGGACGAAAAAGAAATAATCACTCAACTTTGCCGGCCACGTTAACTAATTTACTTGTCTGTCTCGTTAGGCCTGTGACGAAAAATGTTTAATAAGTGATTGGTTTGTCACTTTTCAATAACATTAGTAACTGATTTATTATTTTTTGAAAGTTGAGTGACTAAATGGAAGCTTTACCTTGTCCAACGTGATAAGTTAACTGGCCACATCACTTGTTCCGTTAGGCTTGTAACGAAAACTGTTAATGGGTGATTGATTTGTTACTTTTCGATAACGTTAATAACTGTTTTGTCATTTTTCGAAAGTTAAATGACTGAATTGAAACAAGAGTGATTGCTTTGTCAGTTACCTAAAAATTGAGTGATTATTAGTGTAATTTTCCCTTTTTTTAATTTGATACCTAAATTTTTTCGTCAAAAATAATATTTAAATTATTGTTCCATTACTCAAAACACCTCAAATCTTAACACCGTTAAAATTATCATTGACCAATTAGAGTGCCACATCAACACCTATATGTTATTTTTTGATTTTATAATATTAATATTAAAATTAAAAAAATCCCATCCCATCCCATCCCCTACCCAATCCCCATCCTCATCCCCATCCCTCTCCCCCCTCTCCGCTCCCTTCCCTTTCCACCACCGCTCTCCCCTTCCCCTCATCCCGACCTCCTAAGCAACCATTCATCAATAGCTTCACCTACAACTAGATCTAACCATGCAAGCCACCCTCTACAAACTAAACCCCCCCTGAATCACAAATTTCTTTGTACTTACAAGGTTGTCGGGAGGGAGGGAGAGAGACGAGGGTGAAGGTGGAAGTGAGGGAGTGGAAATACATATTTTTAATATTAGTATAATTATTTTTAAATATAAAATTAAAAAATAACACAAGTGCTAATGTTACATGATATAATTGGTCAATGGTTTCTTTTAACGGTGTTAGATTTGGAGGTGATTTGGGTAACAGAGGAATAGTTTAAGTACCAATTTTGACAAAAAAAAAAAGTACCAAGTTAGGAAAAGAGGTATAATTTAGGGTGCAATTTGCCAATTAAGCCAAAAAAAGAATACTAATAATGGATTTAACCACAACCCTCTAATCAATAGGCTTAAATTATATCAAAATTACCTACCAAGCAAAACAATGTTTGTTCATCGCCAAAATATGTTTCACCTTACCTCTAAGACGAGAGACTACTATCCAAACAAAATGATAGCAACATAATGCCCATTTGAACCATATCTACTACCAAAAGACATTTACCACAAGAGTCCCTCTAGCCTTTCCATTTGATTGGAAATGAAAAAGAAGCAGCCCCTTAGCTTTCTACAACAAATCCTCATGATAAAGATGAAGCCCGAGCCCAAAGCGAGCACAAGCTCGCCGAAATGCCATCGCTTCAGCCTTTTGTACAGGATCTCCATAACCAGGATCATCAACCGAAGCAGTCCCTGTAGACTCCCGATATATCTTGCACAATGATACAAGAATAAAAACTCGAAGTCATCAGCTACTCTAGTCAGATATAATTATGCTAAAGAACAGAGAAGAAAAGTTCATTATCAAATGCAATACATTTTAACAACTCTTCAATACTCAACTTCAAAGAACTCATGCGCATGAATATGTTCGATACTACACAATACCACATCCAGCAATAGTGGAACTAAAAGGAGGTACAATAACAAGTTAACAATCACAATGCAGATGTAAGACACTCATATAATCTAGGATAATCTCAAAATAAGTTTACCAAGAGATTCATGTTCTTTTCCAAGAGATTCATCTTCTTTTCTTGTAAAGATGTCCAACTCTGTGAGCTTATTAGAAATAATACATTCTAAGCATCAAACTTCTCAAGTTCCTATACTGCTCCCCAATTTTGGGATTTTCAACTTTTAAACAAGCCAGCTGCAAGATTTTCCCACCTACGACTAGCAAGCCAACTACAAAATTGTTCAAGCTAGGAACATAAATAGACTGTTTGCAAAAATAGCGTCATACAGATAAAACCATCCAAAGAAACTTTTATTTATGGCTTATGGAATTGAACCTGATCTTGTAAAGCACCAAAGAAAGTAGAAAATGACTATAGAAGACTCAATGAACATGTCAATATGTCATTTTCAACTTGTACCACAATGAACAGTCACTAAGAGGTTTAACTTCCAGAAATTTATTCCATAGCAAACTTGCCTTTGATCTTCTTGTTCAGAAAAGGTTTACATCTTGTCACCAAAAAAAAAACGATAATCCTCTCAATGTGTGAATGAGAACCAACTGTTTCTACCAATTGCATATTTAACCTGTAGTGTAGACCACACTTACCAACTTGGAAACAGGCAAGCATGGAGTGATCAGTCCACTCTTCAACTTTTGAACCTATATTGTCTTTCGATTGTGAACTTGTATTTTCGAATAAATCAAGAAGAGGAAAATCAAAAACTATATCACAAGAGAGAAAAGTTCAGCAAGAGTGTGTAACTCACTCTTGCAATCACATTCCATCCTTTTTCCACTCATTGAAAAGCAAAAATCTCATCCCTTCTTTGTTTATATACTGGTAAGGGAGCCTCATCAATAATATTGTTGATTATTATATCCTCTAACAGGATGCTTTTTTTTTCAATTGTTTTTCTCTATGATTCAATTTAGAGCTTGGTCGTTGTTAAACTAAAGTATGATATTAGGGCTTAAGTAAAATAATTGAAGAAATGAATGAATGACAGTGTCTTAAAGCATATTGGTGTGCTTGTAGTTGGTATGGGATTTTGAAGAACTATAAGAGTCAAGCTAAGAACCACTTTTTTCTTTTCCAGATATCTAGGCATTGTCTCACTGATGGGCGTTATAGTAGAAATTGACTAATAATAATAATAGCAGTCTACAGAATAGTAGAATTATGCATTTTATTGTCTAGAAAAGCATCCCCTTTATAAATCTTCAAAGGCTTTTTTTCTTTTTTGCCTTGAAAAACATTTCCATTTCCTTTTGCTTTTGATTCTGAAAGCAAAAATGCAAGTGGAAAAGCAACAATCAAATGCAATGCATGCAATGATTGTGTTAGTCTTAACCAAAAAAATGATATTGTTGCTCGTTTAATTTTAAAATTCCCGTTTTTAACCCTTAATAACTTTCCATTCTAAGCTAATAGAATTCATTAGTTGAAAAGTAACTACTAAGTCAATTGCTGAAAGACCCTAGGTTAGAATTTAAATGATAATTATTCAAATAATCTATAAATGAGCATTTTTTATGTTCTTTAAGGTCAAGATGATACAGTGGTCTTAAAGCAATTAATTAGTAAGCATCCTGTCATTCATTTCTTCAATTATTTTACTTCAGTCCAAATGTCAAACTTTATTTGAACTACAATAACCTGCCTCTAAATGGTGATAGCAAAAGAGAAGTAAGGCCAAAACTCAATCATAGAGGGAAAAAATAGAAAAAAAAATAGTAAGCATCCTGTTAGAGGATAAAATAATCAACAACATTATTGATGAGGCTCCATTACTACTGGTCATAAAGCAACTTAAAATTAAACGAGTGATCTTTCCATCTTTATCTACCACAAAAAAATAGTAAGCATCCTGTTAGAGGATAAAATAATCAACAATATTATTGATGAGGCTCCATTACTATTGGTCATAAACCATGTTCACAGAATTCAGGCAAAATGAAAAAAAAAACACTTAAATCAGAAGATGACGATGTACGAAGCATTTGGAAGCAACTTAGTGGCAGGATTAACGAAGAAGCATGCATGTGAACTAACAAACATAAGTTCACAGGATGCATGTCATAGCGTGAATCATAAAATAGATCAGATACCTCAGCATCCGTCCCATAGAGTGTTACACGATAGACGACTGTTACAGACTTCCCGTCAGCAGAATAAGTAACATTGCGAACCTCACCAGACCATTCTGCACAATAGGTGGTACACTAAAGAATTTTAGTCATAAAATCTCAGGAAGCCATAAGAAATGAAATTCCTCCAGCCAGAATAATTCCATCTTAACCATACCTGGAGCATGCAGGTTCAAAATCCGATTCACAATATGCCTGGAAAGAGCAAAAAGCAATGATAAGAAACCAAGTAAACGAAAACCTTGTTACTAGAATGCCAAAAGAGATCAAAAATTGACAAGAGAAAACTGATGAAAACGCCAACTTGTGAAGACCTACAATGGTAAGAAAAAAGAAGGAAAAGTTTCAACAACTTTTCTCAGAGTAGTGCTAGCAGATTCCATGTATCAAATACGAGGCATTGTACAGAAGCAAAAATCATAGCCAGCAGCGGTTCTATGATTCAAAAATCAAGTACATAAAAAGTTAAATCCCACAGCATATCTATGCACTAAACATCTGGCATTAAATTAAGCTTACTGATTACAGTTTTTATTATAATGTTCAAGGTTTGCCAATAATTACATCTTGTCTCTAAAATAACAAAAAGCATATGTGGAACAATAATTTTGTTGGTTTCATTTGAACTCAGCAGTTTGCTCAGTCAACAAGCGAACAAACAATTGCTTCATTTTTGCTGCAAAGTTCTTTATCATTCCATTCCGAAGTCCACGATCCAAGCACTAAACCCTAAACCTAAAAACTTCAGTAGATAAATTGCAGTAATCGTTTTTATACTCCTCGCCTCGTAGTTAAATTGCAAGTAAAACTTCTCATTTTCATAGGCTTTTTGCTACAAGCACCCATTGGATTTTATTTGTTAATCATAGCCTTTCAACTATGTGTCTTTCAAACAACATTTAAATCAGAGCAGGTTTAGTAGCACTCGGTGATTTACAGGCATAAAACTACTAGATATTGCACGGCTTAAAACACATGAAAAAAAACACAAATTTTAGTAAATAAAAGAGAGAAGATGATAGGACCAGGGGATATATTTGATATTGAAGCCATCTTCGGTACGGAGCCTGACGAGGGAATCTGGGACTTTTTTATTGAGTTCTTTGAGAATGTCGGCGAGCGGCCTGCTGATTCCTGCAGTGGGGATGGCGTCGTCGTCGTCCGACTTTGTTGAGAAGGATACTAGTCGCACAAGTGAGGACAAAGATTTTGTCAAAGGAGAACGTGTCAGGGCTGATGCGGCAAGGGTTTTAATCGCCATTGAAGAAGCCATTAGCCTTTCCTTTCCCTCAAACTCCACTAACTCAGAGACAGCGCGGCAAAGTCTGGAGTCTAAAGGCGTTTCCAAATTTTGATTTTCTACTAATTCTGTCTGCGAGAGACAGAAAAAGAGGAATAAGTATGGGTCCTGAATTTTGGCTCAGTGTAATTTACCTGTAGGAACTCTTCGGCAAGATAAAATTGGAAAGATGAAAATTTAAAGGTAGATAAATAGAAAGATAAATGACTAATTTACTTAAAAAAAGGCCCATTTTAAAAAAAAATTATAGAAATGGGCCGTTTTACCTGATATTTACGGAAATATTTTCTTTTTACAAAAACGCGTTGAGTTGATGTCGTTTTTAGGGGAAAATTAAAAAAGTGTTTTCAGCTCAATGCTTTTTTTTTCTCTGACCTGTAAAATGCATCCAGGTCAACACACTTTTACTTGTGTTTTCTCAGTGGTTTAATTGCTAAATAGGGCTTAAAGTTAATGAAATTAGGGTTATGAAAATTTTAAATTAGGGTTAGGGTTTTTTATTTATTTTTTAAGTGTTTATTAATTATGGGTTGTAGTATTTTATTTAATTTTTAGGGTTTAGGGATTCTAAAAAAATAATTTTGACGAAATGAGTTGAGTTTTGTATAGAAAAAACGCTCTAAGTAGGATTCACAGTCAGCAAAAGAACTGAAAACCCTTTCAGGTGGACGTCCTTTTAAGTACTGTTGCTTCTGAAAAAATAAATTTAAGAAGATGGTTCTAAAAATATATCTAGGGATTCCCGAGATATCTAAATGTGAAAAATGCCCCAAATAGTGGGGATTCATGTTTGTAGAGAAAAAACACTCTAAGCAGGATGCACTGTTAACAAAAATACTGAGAAAACACGGACAAAAAGTGCGCTGACCTGGAAGCGCTTTAGTAAAGTATGATGACCTGGACGCATTTTATAGGTCAAAGGGGAAAAAGCTCTGAGCTGGACGCACTTTTTTTATTTTTCCTTGAAAACGACACCAACTCAATTTATTTTTGTAAAAACGGATCATTCCTGTAAAAATCAGGCAAAATAGCCCATCTCTGTAAATTTTTTTTGGAAACGAGCCTTTTTAAGTCTATTAGTCAAGATAAAAATTATAATTTATTCCATAATTGTGCTTAAAGGAAAAATAAAAAAATCATTTTATTATTTGGTAAAATTAAAATACAAAAGGAAATTAAATAAAACATTTAAAAATACATACTTTTGAATTAACATACATATATTATTTATTTCTCTCCTCTTATCATTCCATTTTTATGCACTATAATAAAAAACAGTTGTCTCTTCTATTTCATTTCATCTCACTTTTCTTGATAATCAAATACAATTAAAATTTATTTTCTTTCCACTTTTCCACTCTTTCCTTTTCTCCTTTCACTTTTCCACTCAATTAAGTAGGATTGAGTAAAACTCTATTCGATTCGATCGAACGATCACCTTTACAACTAAGTACAACTTTAATGTATTATTATTTTTTTGTTGTAGAAATAAAAAAATTCTCAATTTCATCACTATCATTATAGAAATTGATTTTTTTAATCACTACTATATAAGTAAATGATAATATTGATTGATTTTTTTTTGTTTGACTGGAATAAAATTTAGGTTTTATTCACAATTTAGCACTTGAGCTATACTTGATGATAATATTGATTGTTTTTTTTTTTTGACTGGAATAAAATTTAGGTTTTATTCACAATTTAGCACTTGAGCTATACTTGCTTTTTTATTTTGATATTTAATATTTATTTTATCTCATTTTGATACTTGAATTTTGTACCGTTACTCGTTTTGATATCTAAAATCTAACAACATTAAAAAAATTTGGCCACTCAGAATGTGTCGCATCATGAATGACATGGTAAGTTGAATGATGATGTAGCACATTGAGGTGATGTGGTAAGTCATAAATAATATGACACATTGACCAAGTTGACTTGATCTTAACCAAATTGATCGACGCTGACTTACATTGACCGATCAATTAAGATTAAAATTATGTTATTGTATTTTAGAAAATTATCATGCAACCCTTAAATAAGAGAATGAATGAAAATAACATTTAAAAAATTTCAAACTACTAACTTTAAAAAGCAAAACAAAAAGAAAATATTTTTCACCCAAAAAATTAATAAAATCAATAAATTTCATGTAACTAAATCCATTTTCTATAACCAACAATATCACCACACTCCTTATTATACCCACTAACATATCAATCGACTCCCTATCATCATTAAGGATATCCTCTAATTTTAATATTAATTTCAATATTTCATATACTAAGGAATTGGAGACTTGAGCTTTAGGTTCTACTTAGGTTTTTAATTTGAAAATGACTTGTCAATGTTAGTCAAGCTTTTTTTGTGTAACACCCTTTTATCGTGCCTTGAAGATCCTAAAAAAATAATGCTACTTTTGATGATTAGAGGCATCTTCAATTGTTCATAAAAATTTTATGAACTTTATCAATCACATTCCAGCTAAAAACATTCTAATATAAACATATAAACAGCATTCCATCACTTGCTCATCTCTAAACATAAACATCATAAATTTAGAGGTTGGAGAATCGATACCTTAAAGAATGTATCAACACTTCAAGGTAATGGTATTAGTATCAAAGGGGTAGGTATCAATAAGCTTCATTATCAACATTTAACACATTAGCACATTAAGCACAATCAATTTAACCAAAATATTAGTTAACAAAACATAATATACATACTTTTAACATTTACAAACCAAGGTTCTTAAGTTTAAAAAAAATTCTAGGTACATATGCCATTATGTCCAAAATATGTACATGTTAAAATAGCTCAAAATATATTTTACTATAAAGAGATGTGAGCCGAAGACAATGCAAAGCTTGATGGCTAACTTCTCATATTTAATATCCAACCTACACGTGGAAAAACAATCCAACATGATAATAATTCTATATGCTTAGTGGTGCTCAATTTGAATTCCAAATGAAGCAAGTATTGAAAACTACCATAATTAAAAGTACACAAGGTATATTATGCATAGCATATGTTAGGATATTTTAATAATAAAAAATAAAACATTTTATATCTTATAAACCTTTGTCTTAAAGAAGTTTAAATGAAACATATTTTTAAATTTTGCTAAAGTTTTAATATCAAAGTTTAATGATGCAAGTTTTTCTTTCAATGCATTTTTTCCAGCATCCTCTAAAGTTTACTGCCATGGGTGTTGCAACACAAAAGGTCGGGTGTCGCAACACTAAAGCTTGAGTAGTCAAATTTCGTAGGGGCAATTTAATGTCAAGCCAAGCTTAAACATCTATCATTTAGGGATATTTTTTTGTCATTCTTAGGTTAATTTGGGCAATTTAATGTCAAGCCAAGCTTAACCATCTATCATTTAGGGATATTTTTGTCATTCTTAGGTTAATTTGAGAAATTTAATGTCAAGCAACCTTAAGTCATTTATCATTTAGGGACATTTTTGGCATTCTAAGGTTAAATTGGGTCAGACTATATTTAACACCCCTTACTCGGTCCAGTCACCGGGCTCGAGCTATAGGATGTTATAATAGTAGACAGAATCAATCACATACATTTTTTTTACTTAAACACTCAATAAATTAACAAAACAATTCATAATCCATGTTAACATGATTTACAGGTTGTGTTAAAAATTGCAACTGTGTAAACTAGAGTCACACGGTCGTGTATCCAAGCCGTGTAACTCACTAAAGCCGTGTGGACCTAAATGCAAAATCTTACAAACAATCACTCGGTCGCGTGGCTAGGCCGTGTGAGAGACTGAGACCGTGTGAAAAATCCAATGACCAAATATACAGTGCCACACGAGCGTGTGGCCAACCCTTGTAACAAATTGAAATCTTATTTACCTATCACCTCTTATTTCATAAAAAGCACACGGTTGTGTCAAATGCCCATGTGTGACACACGGTCACGTGTTAGCCCATGTGTGCCAAAAAGTACCTTATAATGCAAGTTACAGAAGCAAATACTCACATATATCTTACAACCGCATCAACCAATAAATTTAATCTCGAATCCTTATCATACAACTGACTCTAATACCACTGTTGGATCGACGGTACGTCATGTGGCGCAGCGAAAAAATTATTCCAGCGATTATCAACCACGAATCTATGTACAAGGAACGAGTCGAGTTAAAAAAGGATTGAAGAAATATGTAACACCCGAAATCCAAAATCGTCGTTGGTTAGGGTCTCAAGATCTTTCGAATCATTTACATCAATTAGTTGATATTTTTTAAAGCATCATTTTATTTAATTACAATCATCAAACTTGATTACAACTCAATCAAATATATCATAACTCATTTACACATTTTAATCTATCAAGAATTGATTGAATAGTAATCTTAATTCTCATGAAAATATCAATTTTTTTCCTCTCAACAGGGGTCACACGGTTGTGTGTCTCAAACACACACTCGTAACAGACCGATTTTTAATGGTGTCAAAAATAGTGGTTTCGAGACCACAACTCCAACAAGTCGAGTCATACATGTTAATAATTAAATATTTATGATGTCATTAGCATCATATTAAATTTTGGTTAAGAAATTTTATCATTTAAATAGTTAATTAAGTAAAAAGGATTAAATCGTAAAAGGTGCAAAAGTTAAATTCCATTGATTAAAGGTATTCTTTTGAGTTCTATAGGTTATATTAAGTATAGATAGAAAGATATTATTGATACCAAAGGATGTGTGAAATCTAAGGAAACAAGCATGCTAGTATATATGATAGATGATAATTTTGAGATTATGTGATAAAATTGATATTTGTGCATATTGAGGTGTTTAGGGATGACCTAAGGCATTGTTTGGACACACCTAGAGCTAAAAAGCCAAACTCTGTTCTGAATTTCCAATTAATACCCATCTTTGAGCCTTATGACTCTTTTTGATGAACTACATTATAAGCCTCTTTAGCCTTAATTAAAAGATTTGTGTATACTCTTTTCTTTGGTCCCGTTTTGCATAAAAATAGACGTATGGCCATTGGTTTTGAGGGTAAGTAGACACATTAAGGTGGGGGTTACAAAATAAAAATAAGAAACTTAATATAATGTATGAACTTTAGTTTAGCCAAAAAAAAGAGAATTAGAGAAAAATCAAAAAGAAAAGACAAATGAGTAGAAACAAAAGAATTATGAGTAAGAAAACATGTGAATAAGTGACAAAAATTCTAAAGTTAACAAAAGGAAGAAAAAGAGAATCTTACTCAAGAAGCAAAAAGAAAAAGAATACTCATAGCCTAGCAAAGGGGATTGCTTTATATTGAGAGTTCCTAAAATGGAGAAAAAAGGATGGTGAGAGAAGAAGAAATAAGGGGATAAGATGGAGTGGGACATAATAGGGAAGAATAGGGAACAATACAAATGTGTCAAACTATTTTCGTGTTTGTAACCTCTTGTGCTTAACTGTTCTTTGAAATTCATACATATCCTAGGCCTCAACATGTTACAAGCCAAAAAGCCCTATGTAACCTAAACAACTTTATGTATGAATAGATATGAAAATTGCATGATCTCATTATGGTTGTCTGTATTGTACTAGGATAATTAAAATACTTATATTTGACATTGATGGATATGTATTGATAAAACCTTAATATGTGTATTTCCTATAACTTAATGAACTTATATTGTTTCTAATAAAAAATAGTAAAGTTGCTTAATTATCATGACAAAGTTATTAAGAGATGTATGATGCCTAGACCACATGACAAAGTTATTAAGATATGTATGATGCCTAGACCACATGACAAAGTTATTAAGATATGTATGATGCCTAGACCACCAAGCCCACTCTTTGTATAGCTATGAACTCAAGCTCCTCAATTTTTTTCTTTATTTCTTGTTTTATTTGCTTGAGGACAAGCAAAAACTTAAGTGTAGGGGAGTTTGATCAGTCGGTTTCATACCTAGAAAATTGAACTATTTTTCACACTTGAAGAGCTTGAAATCAAGTATTTTCGTTATGTTTTCGTAGGATTTAATTTAGTTATAAATTGAATAAATTGTGTAACATAAGTGCTAAAATGTAGTTTTATTTGTTTTTAAGGCAGATTGAGGCCTAAAGGTTAGCTAATGTACTTGGTGAGTGTGCAGGAGACCACAAGAACTTGTAATAATAGGAGACTAATCACTTTATCACGACATAGGCTGAGCTACATCGCAACCAAGGGACCAGACCTGAAGAATTCAAAGATTGACTTCTTTGTCGCGACATACACAGACTATTTCATGACAACGCCTATAGGATGACACTTCACATGGAAATTGATGTCCTTGTCGCGACATAGGTCCTGGTGTGTTGCAACATTGACCCTTGGATCCGAATTTTACATCAAGTGAAGGGCATTTCGGGCTTTACAATGCCACTTAAACACAAGGAATGGCAGTTGACCTAGGGCTGAGGAGAAACGACCATCCAAAGCTATAAATATGACCTTTAGAACTAGTGTTTTACACACCATTCATTAGACATTAGTTTTTAGTTTTAAGTTTATATTTTTTAATTTAAACGAGATTGTAAAAACTCACGTAAACGTCGAGGAGCTTTTCCCGATAGATTGCTAATACAATTTCAGTTTCTTTTTCATTCGCATCTTCAATCATATGTTTCCATATATTATTTTATTAATGATTAAAGAAACCAAGAGGAACTAATTACATTTTGGGGAATTAGGGAGTGGACGTATGAATAATTAATTTTTGTTTTACAAGGATTTTGCCTTTCGGATTAGCTGTTTGGGAAAGGAAGAGCATCAAACAAGCACTAGGCCTGAAAACTCTAGAAAGTCATCTAGGTAGGAATGAACCCAAAATTGGTATTGCCCATCCGTGGACACCTTTTCCCCAAACCGATTTAGATAATGACATCTAGCGATAAGTAATCTCTATCGACTTGTTATGCCAACGGAAGATTGAGAGATCCAACTGGGGTAGTGACTAGTTGATTGAAGGAAAATCCCCAAAAACCCAACAATTGAAGAAATCACACGAAAACGACCTAATATCCCCAAATCCGTTTATAAGAATCTCTACATCTCAACTTTTTCTTTTATTTTATCTTCTATTTTATGTTCTCAAAAACCAACTCTTTAATTTCTCTTTATACTATAAACCCTAAAATAAGTACTAATCAATTTTATTCTTTACAGGGATTTTATTTACTATCGCTTTACACCTCCTTTGGGTACGATCCTCGAAAAACTACTAAGTGTTTCGTTGTAACACATTATATTTACAACTGACCGCTCCCAAACATACTTCCATTCGGTGTAGATTTCAACTTTTGCAAGTATACTGGTTAGGTTATAAATATAGTGTGTTTACAATGGAACACTTGGAAGTATTCTGAGGATCGTACCCAAAGGAGGCTTGAGGCGATAGTAAATGAAATTCTTGCAAAGAATAAAATTAATTAGTACTAGTTTTAAGGTTTATAGTATGTGGGAAAATAAAAGAGTTTGTTGAAGGTATGAAAATAAAAAGATAAAATAAAATAAAACAAAGTAAATATGAGTTGTAAAAATTTCTTATAAACGTCTTTGGGGAGATTAGGTCGTTTCCATAGGATTTCCTCAATTGTTGGGTTTTGGAGATTCTCCTCCAATCAACTAGTCATTGCCTCAGTTGGATCTCTTGATCTTCCATCAATTTAGTGAGTCGATAGAGATTACTTATCACTAGATGTCACAATCTAAATCGGTTTGGGGAAAAGGTGTTCATAGTTCGGCAATACCAATTTTGGGTTCATTCCCACCTAAATGACTTTCTAGGGTTTTTAGGCCTAGTGTTTGTTTGATGCACTTCCTTTCCCAAACAGCTAATTTGAAAGGCAATACCCCTGTAAAACAACAATCAATTATTCATACGTCCATTCCTTAATTCCCCAAAATGGAATTAGTTCCTCATGGTTTTTTATTCATCAATAACATAATATAAGAAAACATATAAATCAGAATTGAATGAAAAAGAAACTGAATTGTATTGAGCGATCTGTCGGGAAAAAATTCTCGATCATTTATGTGAGTTTCTACAATCTCGTTTCAAAAGATAAAAAATAATTAAATTAAAAACTGAAAATTGAAGGCTAAGTAATTGTGTCTAAGCCCTAGTGCTAAAGGTCCTATTTATAGCTTTACATGGCCGTTTTTCCTAAACCCTAGGTCAGCTGCCATTCCTCGTGCTTATGTTTTATTGTGAAGACAAAAACGCCTCTCGTAGGATGCAGATATAGAGTTTAAGGTCGATTTCGCGACACACCAAGTCCTGTATCGTGACGTAGCAGGTAGTCTTCGAATTCCTTACTGCTGATCCCTTTGTTGTGACATAGAGCTATCTATGTCATGACGAAGTGGTCAATATCACTCTGGCTTGCTGTTACTTAGTCTCCTATGCACTCACGAAGTACATTAGCTAACCTTTAGGCCCCAATTGGCCTTAAAAGTAATAATACAACCTATTTAGCACATTTTATTAGAAAATGAAACTATACTAAAAAAGCATAAAATATAAAGGAAGTTACTTGATTTCAAACTCATCAAATGTAGAAATAAGTTCAATCTACTAGGTATAAAACCAGTAGATCAAACTCCCCTACACTTAAGTCTTTTCTTGTCCTCAAGCAAACCAAAAAACATGACAACTAAAAAAGAAAAAGATAAGGGAGCTTGAAACGTATCATATAAGGATAGGCTTGCAACACTTATTCTAGGTTTCATATATCTTTAGATAACCCTGACATGATAATAAAGCAATTTCACCATTTCGGAGCAGAGACAATTCAAGTTCAGTAGATTACAAAAGATACAAATATCAAAGTTCTATCAATATTATTCCATTAATGCCTAACATGAGTACTTTGATTATCCTAGTACAATACAAACAATTATAATGAGATTATGCAATGTCTATATTCATTTTATGCATAGAGTTGGTTAAGTCACATAGGGTTTTTCAACTTGTAACGTGTTGAGGCTTGGGATAGGTGTGATTTTCAAATAACAGTTAAGCACAAAGAGGTTATATAGCACGAAAATAGTTTTGCACATTGCATTGTTCCCTATTCTTCTCCTTTACGTTCCACTTCATCTCACCTCCTTATTTCTCCTTCTCTCGCCTTCCTTATTTCTCCCTTTAGGAAATCAATCCAAAGTACTCCTTCTAGCTAGCCTATGAGTATATGAATTGCTTTTTCGAGTAAGTTTTCTCTTTTTTTTTCTATCGGTGACTTTTGTTTTTGTCACTTTTCACACTTTTTCTTACTCTTTTCTTTTTTGTATTTTTACTCATTTTCGTTTTCTTCTTTTCACTTGTTTTTCTTTTTCCTTAGTTAACTCTAAAAGTCATACTTCATCATGATTTCCCTCTTTCATTCCCCAACCTCCACCATAATGTGTCTACCTACCCTCAATACATATGGCCATAAATCCATTTTCATCCAAAATAGGACGAAAGAAAAGGATATACACAAGTCATTATTTGAGGCTTAGAAAGCTTGTAATGCGGCTAATTAACAAGGTTTCATAATGCTAAAAAATGGGTACTAATTGATAATTCAAAATAGGGTTTGCCTTTTTGGCTCTAGTTGTGTCAAATAATGCCCTAGGTTATCCTTAAACAACTCAATATGCACAAATGTCAATTTAATTACCTCATCTCAAGATTATCGTTCATCATATATACTAGCATGCTCGTTTCCTCATATTATGCATATCATGTGGTATCAAAAAAATTTCTTTATCTATATATAGTGTAACCTATAGAACTTCAAAAATCTCATGCTTAAAATGTAAAATTCCTCATTATCATGCAAAATTTATCAAGAAAACACAACCAACCTATTATTCATGCTCCTAACCAATCACTTGTATTTCTACAAGCTCAAGCACACATAAAAAAGTCAAAATAGAAAAAATCGCATGCCAAAATTTCGATGTTACCCCTCATACTTTAAATAACATATTGTCATCAATGTGTGCCCTTATAATTATTAAGGAAATAAGTTACCCGATTGATCGTGAAGGTCCTTCTCTTCTCATGGTGGTTGTCCTTCTTCCTTTGCTGTGAATGCTCAGAATTTGTCATGTCTCCAAAATACGGGGTTCCTACAAAAAGAATTAAAGCATACCAAAATAATTTCTAATTCTACTCCTACGAATTATATAAGTCTAAAGAAAACTAAAAGAAAAATTATCCCTAAAAAGTACAAGTCTTTAAACAAAGTCTTAAAAAAAGTTCAATCATCATCCTCCGCCTCGTCGGGTTGAGGATCCATGGGAGCCTTGCCTTTGTCGGTGTATTTTTTCTAGGAGCTTCCACCTTGTTGTCGTGTTGGGCTCCGAATCACCAGTCCTTTGGGAGTTGAGTATTGAGGCTGAAACATTGCCTTATGCTCGTCGTCGGTGTCGGGCTTGTCTTGCTCCTCATTCTCTCCATCCAACTATGGTTCATCCTCATCTCTTTCCTCCCCAAACATGATTGGAGGGTACTTCGGGGTTAGTAACCCATGTATCCTCGTGAACTCTATCAATACCGGAGTTATTTCTTTCCTCCAAGCTATCATTCCCTTGAGCTTGGACTCGATGCTTCCTTGGATTTTTGTGGTTTTCTCTCTTCTTTTTAATGAGGTCGGTACATCCATCTTCTCTTTTCGCCTCTGATTCCACTCCTTGATTTGCTTTCTTTGGACTTCGACGTATTGTTTTTATAGAGAGTCTCTAATGATGCTCCGAGTTGGTTTGAGAACTTGTTCATCGTCTTTCATTGGTTCTCTCGCCTTCTTGCATAAAGTAGTGACCAAATGTGGGAAGAAGAGACCACTCTTTTGGCTCTGGGTGCATCGCTTCATCTCTTCGTATATCCAGGAGCCTACACAAACCTGCTTGCGCTGCAAAATACTATATAATAGCAAAGCTCGTAAAGAATTAATGTTAGACACATTTAGAGCAGGTATAAGTCGTGGAATTGCATCTACATTTTAGCTACTGGAAACATAATAGCTTGGTTAAAATTAGATGGTGTGCTAGTGTTGGGTCTAACTTTCCACGCACCCCATCTCTCTGTTAAGAACCTAACTATTTCCCCCATATCAATATTTTCAAAGGTGTTTAAATCTACCCTCTGCACATAATCATTTTCATAGTAAGGAAAATTGTAATACTGACATATATCTTTAGGGGTCATTGAACCTTACAATCTCGAACTATTACTATGCCTATCGATTTTTGCTTAACTATGTCATCCTTAAGGGATGCGTAAAATTCATGAACTATTGGGACTATGGCGTTACCTGTTTGGAGAACACATAATTGCTCCCACTTATGAAATCGAACCAAAGGCTATACCTTTTTGCAAAGGATCATTGATGGCTCGAAACCGCGTTCTTGAATAAGCGCCCGCCCTTGTGAAGCCAAAAATTATTTTTTTATTTTGGCGTTCACGAATCATTTAAAGTTTGAATCGCTATCGCTTTCCTAGATTATTGCTCTCTTTTTGGGCGGTATTGTAATCTAACACAAAGAACTAATGAAAAAATAACCAATGGAATAGTAACACGAAGAAAGTACCTTTGATTTTTGATGCATAGCTCGTGTTATAGGAATCCTTTTGCACCTTTAGATGAATTATTATCTTGAGAGGCTAAGGTTTTAGGTTTTTGGGTGAGAAAGGGAGAGTATAGGCTTTGGAGGATTTGTGATATGTTTGGGGAGTGTTTAAGTGAGGGAAAATATTTAGTTTAAGTTAGTATATAGAGGGTTAAAAATTAAGGGTTTTAAGTGTTCAAAATCAAGTAAGTAGGGTTTTAAGGGACCACGTTATGCGATCGGGTCGGGTCAACCATGTAAAAATTGTAGACGATGTCACGATGTAGCCTAAAGTTTTTCACAACATACCTGTCAGTGCTGGTTTGTCACGACGTAGCTTCCCCTGTGTCACGATAGACTCCTCAATCTTATGTTCCAATAACCTGGCCCCTATGTCGCAACATAAGCGTGTTTGTGTCACGACAAACTTAGTACTTCTCATGTTTTAGGCATCCTGACCCCTTGGTTGCGACGTAGCAAAGAGTATGTTGCATCATAGCATGCTTGAGTGCCTTTGGGGTAGTCTGGCTACTTGTTGCGAAGTGATCTGTCTGTGTCGTAACAAACCTGCCCGATTTGAAATAAATACCTTGAAATCACTAGAAAGAAATCATGTTAGTATGCTAGTGTCTAAAATATAAAAGTAAGGGTTAGCTCTTGTCAGAACTGTCTGACAAGAGTGTTAGGGTGCACTGTGACTTGTCTATTTTATCATTATTAGTCTAGCAGACGTCGTGCCAAGCTATTCTTTAGCGTTTATCTCTTTCTCAAAAATTTCCTTTCCTTCTTGCGTAGATCACCGCCAGTTCCCTTCATCGATCATATTAGTTGATGACATCTATAAATTTGTAACACCATCTTTCCGTATCTTTATCGGTGTTTACCTCAAATTCGTATACCTTCGAGTGGTGGCATAATAGCTGTTCAAGCACGTTGTTCAAAAAATGATTGATCTATTGTGGATTCATGTTTTGATGTTACAGCAACTATTTGGTTTCTCTTGTAATTTCTATCACTGTGCTACTCTAGTTCTTGTGGCTTGTGGTACCCTTGCAGTAATCGCTTTTCCCAAGAATGTTCACTTTCTTGTTCCTAGATGCAATTATCATGATAGTTGATGGCTGGGACTTTATCTTGTAAATGTTTCCTATTGTTTGCAAAAATTGAAAAATTCTCACATTAGTAATTCCTTTAGGGATTTGTTGCTGCAGGAAAGTATTATACATGATAGCTAATTTCCATTGAAAATTGAACTTTTGATCAAAAATGTTTTCAACTAATATTTCTTTCGCTGATGGTGTTGTAACAATCATTAATTGAAGTTCTAGATCTGAAGTGTTGGAACCGTCTTCTTCTTTTAAGTGAGTTGATCTACTACTGATTTGGGAGTCTATTTCAACTTCTATGTGATCGTTTGTTTCTCCTTCCTGAGGCGAAATCTCTTTTGCTCAATGGCCCAATAATTTGGTTCCTCTTCCAACCATCACTCATGTTCTCATTCTATTTGTTCAGATTCAAAACACATTTCTCTAAAAGATTGACCACTATGTGGATCGGGGCTTTGGGTATTTTCACAAAGTTTACTCAATTCTAACATTAATAACTTTTGATTTTCCTGAATTTTCCACTCTTCGTAATACCCGTCTTCGTAACTTTCGGCATCATAATCATCCTCATACATGAGATCTGAGCAATATAAATCATAGGCATCCATGGGTTTAGATATAATGGAAATTAAAAGAAAATTATTAGATATGAAAAAAGAAAAAAGTGTTAGTATAGTTAATTTGTATCTTCAACCTAAAATTTTTCTAATTATTCTAATACAATGAAAGAATAAAATTTACTAAAGCATTTCCTCCCCGGTAACGGCCCCAACAACTTGACCGCTCCCAACGTACTCCCGTTCGATGTAGATTTTAGCTTTCGTAAGTATACGGGTTAGGTTGTAAATATGGTGTGTTTACAATGGAACACTTGGAAGTATTCCAAGGATCGTACCCAAAGGAGGCTTGAGGCGATAGTAAATGGAATTTCTACAAAGAATAAAATTAATTAGTACTAGTTTTAGGGTTTATAGTACGAGGGAAAATAAAAGAGTTTGTTGAAGGAATGAAAATAAAAAGATCAAAATAAAAAAAAAACAAAGTAAATATGAGTTGTAGAAATTCTTATAAACATCTTTGGGGAGATTAGGTCGTTTCCGTATGATTTCCTCAATTGTTGGGTTCTAAGGATTATCCTCCAATCAACTAGTCACTACCCTTATTGGACCTCTCGATCTTCCGCCGATTTAGTGAGTCAATAGAGATTACTTATCACTAGATGTCACAATCTAAATCGGTTTGGGGAAAAGGTGTTCACGAATGGGCAATACCAATTTTGGGTTCATTTCCACCTAGATGAATTTATAGGGTTTTTAGGCCTAGTGTTTGTTTGATGCTCTTCCTTCTCCAAATAGCTGATCCGAAAGGAAAAACCCCTATAAAACAACAATCAATTATTCATACATTCACTCCTTAATTCCCTAAAATGGAATTAGTTCCTCATTGTTTATTTATTCATCAATAACATGATATAGGAAAACATATAAATCAAAATTGAATGAAAAAGAAACTGAATTATATTGCGCAATCTGTCGGGAAAAATTCCTCGATCGTGTATGCGAGTTTCTACAATCTCGTTTCAAAAGCTAAAAAACAAATAAACTGAAAATTAAAAATTGAAGGCTAAGTAATTGTGTCCAAACCCTAGTGCTAAAGGTCCTATTTATAGCTTTACATGGTCGTTTTTCCTAAATCCTAGGTCAATTGTCGTTCCTTGTGCTTAAGTTGTATTGTGAAGATGAAAATGCCCTTCGTAGGATGTAGATTTTGAGTCTGGGTCGATGTCGTGACACACCAGTCCCTGTGACATGACGTAGCAGGCAGTCTTGAAAATTCCTCATCGCTGATCTCTTTGTTGCGACATAGAGCTATCTATTTTATGACAAGGTCAATATCACTCTGGCTTTCTGCTACTTAGTCTCCTGTGCACTCACGAAGTACGTTAGCTAACCTTTAGGCCTCGATTGGCCTTAAAAGCAATAATACAACCTATTTAGCACATTTTATTAGAAAATGAAACTATACTAAAAATATATAAAATATAAAGGAAATTACATGATTTCAAGATCATCAAATGTAAAATTAAGTTCAATCTACTAGGTATAAAACCAGTAGATCAAAAACTTGACTCGTATGCTTTCGAAAAGCCAAAATTTATGTCGAAATTGAGTATGTTCAGGGGTAGTCAATCATTTAAATTCATGTTTTTATGCTTAGTTGAGCATTTAAGAGTAAAAGGAGCGAAAACGAGCGAATATTGGAAAATTAGAGCAAGCTATAAGAGCAACACGGGCTTACCCCTTCCAAACGGCCTAGTCACAAGGTCGTGTCAATTTCGCGAATTTGCACCCTAAACTGCAGGAAATCACGTTTTTGAGGTTTTCAGGCATTCTAAGACGTATATATGACAAAAATAAGAATATAGGAGAGAGTTGTCATAGAATATTCAAGAAAACAACTCGAAAAGCACCATTGAATTTGATTCTGAAGCAGATTTTCATCAATATTGAAGATTCCCCTTTGATTTCTTAGGAGATTTTAATGTGTTTCTTTGTTTCTTTCGGTTATACTATCTTTTGGATGTTTTATTTGTAGGTATGAACTAATTTTTTGAAGGGGAGATGAACCTTATGATGAATTTTTGTTGTTTAATTTTTATTTTATGCTTGGTTTAATATTTCTAGATTATTAATCCATGTTTGATGTGCTTAAATTAGAGGAGGGATAGACCGTGTTAAAGAGTAGATCTCATGTAATTGAGTGGAGTTGCATGCAATCCTAGAAATAGGAGGACATAATTTTACCAAATTAGAGTCAAATCTAATAGGGGGAATCCTTAGATCGAATTAATGTGATAATAGGGGTTTTAATAACAAAGAAATTTCAATTAATCATCCTAGAGTCAGTTGCTTTTACTCTTGAAAGAGATATTACCATAATTTAAGGATTTCTACAGATCAAGATACTAAGTAAAGAAATTGCGTAATCTAGATTGATAGTGACAGATGAAATCTAGGTGAATTCTTTCCTGTGTATTGTTTCACTTCTTTGTTATTACTCGATTTTTTCGTTATTTGTTCTTTTTCGTGTTCCTAGTTAATTAATTTAGTTAATTTTACTTTTTAACCAATCACTTGATTTATTCGGTTAAATAATAGAAAGAAAATAACTACTAGTACTTTTAGTCTTCGTGGGAACGATTTCTTTGCTTACTGTAGCTATACTATTAATTGATAGAAGTAAATGCTTTAGTCAGATTTTTAACGACACATCACTATAATAGAAACTAGAGCAATAAAAGGCAAAAATTGAAGAAAATGAAAATGATGATAGTAGATTTCCTCTTCAAAAGCAAATACAACCAAATGAAGATATAGTTCTAAATATCTTTTTAGAGAAAAGGGATGAGAAAAGAGAAAAGGCTTGTACTACATTCCTTCTGTCCTATTATAGCACACTTCTAGTCATTATGCGATTGTTGGCTTGTACTACATGACAAAGTTAGTGAATTTTTGTGGGAGCCTTTGCTAATGTATAGCCTTGCTAGATTCTGGTGGAGCCTTAGCTTGATTCTTGGGTTTGACAATCCGACTTCCATTCGGTTGAGCCTCGATTTGGTTCATTGGTTTAATAGCCATGGAACTAGTCACAATAATACCCTCATGTGTAAGAGAATCCTTGTCATCAAGGTTCCAGTAAAAAAAGCTCTTCAAAAGGTGGTGCTTATCTTTCTAGGTCACAACATCACTTGAAGGTCTTCCCAATGAATCAGAAACTGATCAATTAAATAGTCGGCTTATTCGATCACCCATTTGTTTAACACAACTATAGAGGTCAGAATTAAGGTGTTAGTCGAGGTAACGAGGTGTAGTGGTGTAACTTGTTAATCGTGAATCCCATTGCATTTGCAAAGAAGTGAAACATGGAAGACAGGGTGGATCCAAGCAGTAGTGGGTAGGTCTAGCTTATAAGCAACTTCCCCAACACGAATGATAATTTTGAAAAGGCTAAAGAAATGCTGATGGAGTTTAACATGGCATTGGCGAATAGGCGAATCGACAAGGATTACGATATAGCCACGAAAGAACAAGAGACCATCATGATACACATTGTTGGCAAGGGACTCAAGATCGGAGCATGGGTGAGTGTTTAAAACTAGCAAGTTCGGGTGAAATTGGTTGGCCTTACACACTGTTGTGATAATGGAAAAGTTCAAGCAAGTAATAGCTAATAAAGAGGCTGATCGAGTGCGCGATAGGGCTTCGAAGGCCTGATTGTGCTTGCCTAGACGTTAAAATATCTCAAAATCATAACCTAGTAATTTACCTACCCATTTCTATTTTTCAGGGGTTTGGATGATTTTGTTGGTAAGGCTCTTCAAGGTCTGTTGGTCAATAATAAAAGTAAGACAGTGACCCTGTAATGACCTAAATTCATGGGCATCGGAAAAGTGAGTTATAGGGCCTTCGTCTTAGTAAACCGAGTTCGTAAATAATTATTAGGAGTAATTATGAGTCTAGTAGTGTGTTTAATTAGGCTTTGATTAGGTGAATTTAGTTTAATTTAGAGTAATTAGTAAAAAAGACTAAATTGAATAAGGGGTGAAAGCCTAATTATAGATTAAAAGAAAGAAAAAGGGACTAAAATGACAATTATGCCTATTTTATAATTTGAGGTGGCAAAACAAGAGAAAAATCTAAAGATTTTTTTATGATTTAAGTTATTATTAATTAATATTAGAATATTATAGTATAAATTATTATTTAATTAATATTATCTTATTATATTAATGAAATATATATATATATATATAAATTAAAGCCAAATGTGTGGTAATAAAATATACATGTGTAAAAATTATATTTGTACATTTGTAAAATAAATATTAACTTACTTATTATTTAAGTAAATAGATATTTATAATTTATATATATATATATATAAGATATAAAAGAATAAAGAAAAGAAAAAGAAACAAAAGAAGGGATAGAAGAACAGAAGCTCAAACGAAAAAGGGAAGGAAGAAAAGGGAAGGAAAAAAAAGGGGAAACTAGAATTTTGAAGCTTAAAGTTTTAATTGGTATGTCAATTAAGCCCTTTTCTCTTAAATTAGATATTTTAGAAGCTTTAGAATAAAGTTTTGATGAAATTAAGTTGAGCTCTTGGAAGTTTTAAGGTTTTTGAACATAATTCATGTTGAACAAAATAGTGAATTAGGGATTTAATTGAATGAATTTCAAGTTAGAATTGATAAAGAGATTAAATTGTAAAACAAGCTATAAGTTTTGTGATAGAGGGCTTAAATTGAAAGAAATTTTAAATTAGGGTTTTATCATGAACATTAGATAGTTAAGTAGAATATGGAAGGAAATTGAATAAAAATAAAGTATGAATTAAGTTAGAAAAATAAATGAGTTAATTAGGATTAAATTGGAATTAGAGTATAAATTGGATAGAAATTTAATTATTATTATTATTATTATAAATTAGTGCTATAATTAATAGCGTAAATTATTATTATTTTCGTAGATAACAAAGAACTCGAAGCATCGGCACAAAAAGGAAAGGAGAAAGTTATCGAGGAGTAATCGCGAAATCCGGGTTTGTACTACTATAATTTGAATTATTTATTATTTAATGTTTATTTTGATATTTATATTTAATAAGTGAATATGAGGTAAGCGTTAATATTGAGATGAATGAAAATTTATATTGAATTAATAGTATATTTGAATTGAATTTGAATGATTTGTGATCAAAATTGAAACTGAGAGTGAAATTGGAATTGAAAGTGATATGAATTGTAAATTGAAAATCCCTATTAACTAGTTGGGCTGAGTCAGATATAGTTGGCATGCCATAGGATTGGAAGAGTTCAGGGATACTTCGACCTTGAGTCGATGAGACACTGAGTGTCACTATTTTACTTCGGATAGATTCGATGAGGTACTGGGTACCACTTTACTTCGGCTAGGCCGATGAGACACTGGGTGTCACTTTATTGCTTCGAACTATCCGATGAGGCACTGAGTGCCATTCTGGTGTGTTTGGTTGGATCCGTGTATCCGCCAAAGTTCGAGTCTTGTTAATAGGGGTAAACAATGTGAAAAAAAATTGAATAGAAATGAAAAATTGAGGCATATAAAGTGATATGTGATGAAATTGAGAAATGAGAATGAAATGGATAAATCAAAGGTTTCAAAATTTATTAGTACCTAATTGTTTATGATATTTGATTGTTATTTGGTTAAATTGATTTGTTATTGATATGGAATGAAAGTGGTGTATAAATTAAGATAATATGTGTTCATGTTAATTATGATTGATTATGTGAAATTTATTTGGTTATTTATAATTTGAATTATAGTAATACCACTGAGTATGAAATACTCAGCGTACGGTTGTTTCCGTGCGTAGGTTAGTAGAAATTAAGGTCCTGGTTCAGCATCTAGATCGTTCCCGACCTCAGTATAAACTCGGTGATGTAATTCTTCCCTTTTCGTAAAAGTGGCATGTACTAAGTGTTGTATAGGTTACATGTATATGCTTGTAATGTTGGTTGTAAAAAAAAAAAAATATATATACTATATTTTGATATTAGTTTAATAAAATGGTAAAGAGTATATTATAAAATTTGACATTAAGTTTGAATAAAAAATGAATAAAGTTATTAGTAAATTTTGAATAATATTAAGAATGTTTAATTATTGAATTAATATGTTAATGAAATGATTATGATTTAGGTGAATTTGAGTATAAATTGTTTTGGTTGCGGGTTGAAATTGCAGGAAAGGTTAGATGATTGTAAAGGAGGTTATATCGAGTTCGAAAAAAAAAATTTACGAAAAATCTGTGGAGCACCAGAACAAATCCCAATTCACTTCTAATACGTATCTTGAGCCTCGAGGGTCCAATTAAGGGACTTTATGATTATTTTATAGTATGTTCATTATTTATTTATTTATTATTTATAAATTATCCAATATGTCTGGTAATACCCCGTAACCTTGTTTCGATGATGGTTTAAGGTTAGGAGGTGTTACAATTATTGGTATCAGAGCTATTAGGTTTAGTCAATTCTCGAACTAAATCGAGTTCAAAAATTGAGTCTAGAAGTACATGCCACTGTTGGGTCGAAACTAAGTCGGGATCTTTGAATGCTGACCTATTTGTTTGTTTTTGTTTTAAAGATTAAAGATGTCAGATGAAAGAATAGATGATACTGACCAAGAAATGTACACTGAAGACGAAGAGTCGTATGGGTTAGATGAAACGAAGTCAGTAACCCCTAGCATAAACCCAGTAAGAAATCCACCTCCTAGAGTAGATAGAAGAAATGATAGAGATGGTTCTGATATATTACGAGTAATTGCCGATGCATTACAAAGAGTAGCAGGGACTGCTCCTGCTACGACTTTAGTAGTAACTCAGAGACGGGCCCCGATAAAGGAATTGAGAAAATATGGTGTCATTGAATTTATGGGTCTGAAAGCTAAAAATTGGATGGAGTCGACCAAAAGAATTTTACAGCAATTGGATTGTACCCCCTGGGAATGCTTGATTTGTGCTGTATCGTTGCTACAGAGGGAAGCTTATTTATGGTGGGAATCAGTGGTTCGACATCTACCGGAGGATCAGATAACATAGGACCTATTTCTTTTATTTCAGAAAGAGTTTCAAAAGAAATATATCGGAGCAATGTATATCGAAGACAAGAAGCAAGAGTTTTTAATGCTGCGACAGGGTGACATGTCAGTAGTAGATTATGAGAGGGAATTTTCGAGACTCAGCAAACACGCCTCAGAATTTATACCAATAGAACTTGATAGTTGCAAAAGTTTTTTACGGGGTTTGCGAGATGAGATCAAGGTACAATTGGTATTTCACCGTATTACTGAGTTTGTAGATTTGATTGAACGAGCCAAAATGGTGGAACAAGTTCTAGGCCTCGACCAAAAGTCTGAAAGTGTTAGACCAACTGGGAAGCGTATGGGAACTACCAGTTTGAATCCTCAGCCAAAAAGATCAAAGGAATCTTAAGGTGGATGGAGATCCAATTTTGGATCGGATAGAAGTGAAAGAAACAGGGGTAAACAAACGATGGTATCCACTGGCAGTATGAGAGGTTCATCTCGAGAAATAGAAATTCCAGACTGTCAGCACTGTGGGAAGAAACATAGAGGGAAATGCTAGAAATTAGCTAGGGGCTGCTTTCGATGTGGTTCTAGAGATTATTTCATCAGAGATTGCCCGAAAACTGATAGTGCTGCACCGATAACATCACAGAGATCAGTATCTACAGCTAAAGGTAGAGGATCTGGTAGAGGTGGTTCGATTTTCAGAGGAGGAGGTGTTAGAAGAAGCAGTGATATTGTTACCCAACAGTCTAAAGCTAAAGTATAGGCCAGAGCATATGTGGTCAGAACACGGGAAGAAGGCGATACCCACGATGTAGTAACAGGTATATTTTTATTGTATTTTGAGCTTGTTTATGCTTTGATTGATCCCGGATCTTCACATTCCTATATAAATTTAAAACTAGCTGAGTTGGGAAATTAAAGTCCATGGTGTCTAGAGTGTCAATAGAGGTGTCGAGCCCATTGGGGCAAACAATGTTAGTAAATCAAGTGTGTCCGAGATGCCTGTTAATTATACAGAATAAAACTTTTCCTATCGACTTGTTGATCATGCCATTTGGGGACTTTGATATAATACTAGGAATGGATTGGTTATCTAAATATAGAGTGATTGTGGATTGTTATAAAAACAAATTCAGTATTCAGATAGAAGATGAAGGTCGAATTGAGGTAAATGGTATCCGTACTAATGGGCCAGCACGTCTTATTTCAACAATAAAGGTTAATAAGTTACTTCAGCAGGGCTGTTCAGCATATTTGTCCTATGTCATTAATTCAAATTCAGTTGGAAGTCAATGCAGTAAAATCCAGACAGTTTGTGAGTTTCCTGATGTGTTTCCCGAAGAACTACTAGGTTTGCCACCGGACAGAGAGGTTGAGTTTGCTATAGAGGTTTATCCGGGTACAGCTCCAATATCCATACACCCATACCGAATGTCACCTACAGAGTTAAAGGAGCTGAAGATACAGTTGTAAGACTTATTAGATTGTGGTTTTATTCGACCGAGCATATCACCGTGGGGAGCTCTAGTGTTATTTGTTAAGAAGAAAGATGGCTGGATGCGACTTTGTATTGACTACCGACAGTTAAATAAGGTAACAATCAAGAATAAGTATCCACTACCTCGCATTGATGATTTGTTTGATCAGTTGAGAGGAGCTTCTGTATTTTCGAAGATTGACTTAAGGTCAGGCTACTACCAGTTGAAAGTAAAAGAAAGCGACGTTCCGAAGATAGCTTTCCGTACGAGGTATGGTCACTATGAGTTCTTGGTAATGGCATTCAGATTGATTAATGCCCAGCTGCTTTTATGGATCTCATGAATCGTATCTTTCAGCTGTATTTAGACCAGTTTGTAGTGGTTTTTGTCGATGATATACTGGTTTCTTCAAAGTCAGAGTCAGAACATGATCAACATCTCAGAATTGTATTACAGATATTACTGGAGAAGTAGTTGTATGGAAAGCTTAGCCAATGTGAGTTCCAGCTATCAGAAGTTGTATTTTTTGGACATGTGGTATCGACAGATGAATCAGAGTTGATCTGAAAAAGATTGAAGCTATTTTTCAGTGGAAAATATCGAAGAATGTATATGAGGTACGAAGTTTTCTTGGTTTAGCTGCTTATTATAGAAGATTTGTAAATGGATTTTCGAAGATAGCTTTGCCGATGACTAAATTACTACAGAAGAATGTTCCTTTTATTTGGGATGATCAGTGCTAGAGAAGTTTTGAAGCGTTGAAGCAAATGTTGATAGAGGCATCAGTTCTGACATTACTAGAGTCGGGGAAAGATTATGTAGTGTACAGTGATGCTTCTTTGAGTGGTCTGGGTTGTGTATTAATGCAGGACGAAAAAGTAATAGCCTATGCATCTCGTCAATTGAAGCCACATGAATGTAACTATCCGACTCATGATTTGGAACTAGCAGCTGTGATTTTTGCTCTGAAGATTTGGAGACATTATTTGTACAGTGAGAAATGCTACATCTATACCGATCATAAAAGTTTGAAATATCTTCTTTCTCAAAAAGAATTGAACTTGAGACAAAGATGATGGATAGAGCTCCTAAAAGATTATGATTGTGTTATAGACTACCATCCGGGAAAAGCTAATGTTGTAGCTGATGCACTAAGTAGAAAAGCTGCAATTGAATTGAGAGTGATATTTGCACGGCTTAGTATCAGTAATGATGGGAGTCTTTTGACCGAGTTGAGAGTAAAGCCGGTAATGTTTGATTAGATCAGATCAGCACAATTGGGAGACGATAAATTGTTGAAGAAAAGAGAGATGGTACAGAATTGAACTTGAGACAAAGATGATAGATAGACCTCCTAAAAGATTATGATTGTGTTATAGACTACCATCCGGGAAAAGCTAATGTTGTAGCTGATGCACTAAGTAGAAAAGCTGCAATTGAATTGAGAGTGATGTTTGCACGGCTCAGTATCAGTAATGATGGGAGTCTTTTGACCGAGTTGAGAGTAAAGCCGGTAATGTTTGATTAGATCAGATCAGCACAATTGGGAGATGACAAATTGTTGAAGAAAAGAGAGATGGTACAGCAGAGAGTTTTAGTATTGATGATTGTGGATGTTTGAGATATCAAAATCCGATTTGTGTTCCAACTAATTCTGAGTTGAAGAAATCGATTCTTCGAGAAGCTGACGACTATCCATTAGCTTTGCACCCTGAAGGTACGAAGATGTACCATAATTTACGAGAACTATATTGGTGGCCAGGAATGAAAAGAGACATAGTTGAATTTGTGAGTAAATGTTTAACTTGTCAACGGGTAAAAGCAGAACATCAGGTTTCTACTAGACTACTTCAGCCTATTAATATTCCTGAGTGGAAATGGGATCACATCACGATGGATTTTGTTGCAGGATTACTGTTGTCAGCAAGTAAAAGGAATGTCATTTGGGTGATAGTTGATAGACTTACCAAGTCAACGCATTTCATAGCAGTCAGAATCGACTGGTCATTGCAGAAGCTTGCTGAGGTTTATATCCGAGAAATTGTAAGATTACATGGTATTCCGGTATCAATAATTTTCAATCGGGATCCTCAATTTACATCAAGATTTTGGAAGCAATTGCATGATTCTTTGGGTACTAAACTTAACTTTAGTATGGCTTTTCATCTGCAAACAGATGGACAGTCTGAACGGGTAATTCAGATACTAGAAGATATGCTTTGGGCTTGTATCATCGACTTTGAATCAGGTTGGGAACGTAATTTGCCATTAGCTGAGTTTGTCTACAATAATAGTTTCCAATCTAGTATACAAATGGCCCCGTATGAAGCACTATATGGTCGAAGATGTAGATCACCAGTGTGTTGGACAGAATTGAATGAAAAAAAGGTGATTGGGCTAGAATTAATTCAAGAGACAGAAGAAATAGTTAAGAAGATTAAAGATAGATTAAAGGTAGCCTTTGGTAGACAAAAATCTTATGCCGATTTAAAGCATCAGGACATTGAGTATTCAATCGGGGACAAAGCATTTCTCAAAGTCTCTGCTTGGAAGAAAGTGTTGAGATTTGGCCGAAAAGGAAAGTTAAGTCCTCGTTATATTAGGCCATATGAAATTGTAGAAAGAATCAGGCCAGTCGCTTATCGGTTAGCTTTACCGCTGGAATTGCAGAAGATTCACGATGTTTTTCATGTTTCTATGCTACGAAAATATAGATCAAATCCTTCTCATATCATTTCTACTGAAGACATTGAAGTTCAACCTGATTTATCCTGCGAAGAAGAGCCGGTTCAGATTTTAGCACGAGAGGTAAAGGAATTAAGAAATAAACAAGTTTCCTTAGTAAAAGTCTTATGGAGAAGTCATAGTATGGAAGAAGCGACTTGGGAACCAGAAGAAACTATGAGAGCACAGTACCCCTATTTATTTTCTGGTAAATTTCGAGGACGAAATTTATTAAGGGGGGAGAAATGTAATGACCTAAATTCACTGGCACCGAAAAAGTGAGTTATAGGGCCTCCGTCTTAGTAAACCGAGTTCGTAAATAATTATTAGGAGTAATTATGAGTCTAGTAGTGTGTTTAATTAGGCTTTGATTAGGTGAATTTAGTTTAATTTAGAGTAATTAGTAAAAAAGACTAAATTGAATAAGGGGTGAAAGCCTAATTATAGATTAAAAGAAAGAAAAAGGGACTAAAATGACAATTATGCCTATTTTATAATTTGAGGTGGCAAAACAAGAGAAAAATCTAAAGATTTTTTTATGATTTAAGTTATTATTAATTAATATTAGAATATAATAGTATAAATTATTATTTAATTAATATTATCTTATTATATTAATGAAATATATATATAAATTAAAGCTAAATGCATGGTAATAAAATATACATGTGTACAAATTATATTTGTATATTTGTAAAATAAATATTAATTTACTTATTATTTAAATAAATAGATATTTATAATTTATTAATATTATTACTAACTAATATATATAAGATATAAAAGAATAAAGAAAAGAAAAAGAAACAAAAGAAGGGATAGAAGAACAGAAGCTCAAACGAAAAAGGGAAGGAAGAAAAGGGAAGGAAAAAGAAAAAGGGGAAATTAGAATTTTAAAGCTTAAAGCTTTAATTGGTAAGTCAATTAAGCCGTCTTCTCTTAAATTAGATGTTTTAGAAGCTTTAGAACAAAGTTTTGATGAAATTAAGTTGAGGTCTTGGAAGTTTTAAGGTTTCTGAACATAGTTCATGTTGAATAAAATAGTGAATTAGGGATTTAATTGAATGAATTTCAAGTTAGAATTGATAAAGAGATTAAATTGTAAAAGAAGCTATAAGTTTTGTAATAGAGGGATTAAATTGAAAGAAATTTTAAATTAGGGTTTTATTATGAACATTAGATAGTTAAGCAGAATATGGAAGGAAATTGAATAAAAATAAAGTATGAATGAAGTTAGAAAAATAAATGAGTTAATTAGGATTAAATTGGAATTAGAGTATAAATTGGATAGAAATTCAATTATTATTATAAATTAGTGCTGTAATTAATAGCGTAAATTATTATTATTTTCGTATATAGCAAAGAACTCGAAGCATCGGCACAAAAAGGAAAGGAGAAAGTTATTGAGGAGTAATCGCGAAATCCGGGTTTGTATTACTATAATTTGAATTATTCATTATTTAATGTTTATTTCGATATTTATATTTAACAAGTGAATATGAGGTAAGCGTTAATATTGAGATGAATGAAAATTTATATTGAATTAATAGTATATTTGAATTGAATTTGAATGATTTGTGATCAAAATTGACAGTGAAAGTGAAATTGGAATTGAAAGTGATATGAATTGTAAATTGAAAATCCCTATTAACTAGTCGGGCTGAGTCGGATATAGTTGGCAGGCCATAGGATTGGATGAATTCAGGGATACTTCGACCTTGAGTCGATGAGACACTAGGTGTCACTATTTTACTTCGGATAGATTTGATGAGGTACTTGTACCACTTTACTTCGGCTAGGCTGATGAGACACTGGATGTCACTTTATTGCTTCGAACTATCCGATGAGGCACTAAGTGCCATTTTGGTGTGTTTGGTTGGATCCGTGTATCCGCCAAGGTCCAAGTCTTGTTAATAGGGGTAAACAATGTGAAAAAGAAAAATTGAATAGAAATGAAAAATTGAGGCATATAAAGTGATATGTGATGAAATTGAGAAATGAGAATGAAATGGATAAATCAAAGGTTTCAAAAGTTATTAGTACCTAATTGTTTATGATATTTGGTTGTTATTTGGTTAAATTGATTTGTTATTGATATGGAATGAAAGTGGTGTATAAATTAAGATAATATGTGTTCATGCATTATATGATTGATTATGTGAAATTTATTTGGTTATTTATAATTTGAATTATAGTAATACCACTGAGTATAAAATACTCAGCGTACGGTTGTTTTCATGCGTAGGTTAGTAGAAATTAAGGTCCTGGTTGAGCATCTAAATCGTTCCCGACCTCAGTATAAACTTGGTGATGTAATTCTTCCCTTTTCGTAAAAGTGACATGTACTAAGTGTTTTATAGGTTACATGTATATGCTTGTAATGTTGGTTGTAAAATATATATATACTATATTTTGATATTAGTTTAATAAAATTGTAAAGAGTATATTATAAAATTTGGCATTAAATTTGAATGAAAAATGAATAAAGTTATTAGTAAATTTTAAATAATATTAAGAATGTTTAATTATTGAATTAATATGTTAATGAAATGATTATGATTTAGGTGAATTTGAGTATAAATTGTTTTGGTTGCGGGTTGAAATTGCAGAGAAGGTTAGATGTTTATAAAGGGGGATATATCGAGTTCGAAAATTTTTTTTTACGAAAAATCTGCGGAGCACCAGAACAAGTCCCAATTCCCTTTTAATGCGTATTTTGAGCCTCGAGGGTCCAATTAATGGACTTTATGATTTTTTATAGTATGTTCATTATTTATTTATTATTTGTAAATTGTCCGATATGTCTGGTAATACCCCGTAACCCTGTTTAGATGATGGTTTAGGATTAGGAGGTGTTACAGACCCAATAAGTTTTGTCCTCACTTTGCAACGAATTAGGTACTGGTGTACATTTCCCGATGGCAAGTAAAGGTAGCCTATTAGCGAGGAGTGAGCTTTTGACTAGAAAATGCAATGGGATGGCCATCTTGAGAAAGAATGACTCCAATGCCTACTTTAGATGCATTTGTTTCCAGGGTGAAGGACTTGGAGAAAACTAGAAGTTGTAAGATCGAGATTGATGCTAAAGAGGTCTATAATTTGGAGAAGGCCAAGCCTATAATAGGAGTCCAATTGAAAGAATCTTTTTTTTAGAAGACCAATTAGTGTGTCGACAACAGTGACATAGTTTCGGATAAAGCGGTGATAATAGCCTGCAAGGCCCAGAAAACCACAAACGTTTTTAACTATCATTAGGGTGGTCTAGTAGATGATGGCATGGATTTTATATGGCTTTATCGCTACGCCTTGGGCCGATATGATATGGCCCAAATATCCTACAATCTCTTGCCCAAAGAGACATTTGGACTACTTAGCCACCAATCGATGAGAATGGAGAAGTTGTAAGACTTGTTGAATGTGGGTTAAATGCAAAGCCCAAGTCACACTGTAGATTAGAATGTCGTCAAAGAAGACACGAAAAAATTATCGAAGAAACGTTTAGAAGACATTGTTCATTAGAGCCTGGAAAGTGGAGGGTGCGTTGATTAGGCTAGAAGGCATGACGAGAAATTTGTAACGCCCATCGTGAGTCTGGAAGGCCGCTTTACATTCATCATTGACACAAATGTGTGTTTGATGATACACGACTAATCGCCCTCGAACATACTCCAGTTCAACGTAGATTTTAGGCTTTCTGCAAGTATACAAGCCAGGTTATAAATATAATGTGTACAATGAAACACTTGTTAGTATTCCAAGGATTGTACCCAAAGGAGGCTTAA
The DNA here is from genome assembly GCA_005610355.1 of Gossypioides kirkii. Lineage (NCBI taxonomy): Eukaryota > Viridiplantae > Streptophyta > Magnoliopsida > Malvales > Malvaceae > Gossypioides > Gossypioides kirkii. The sequence continues at coordinate 18,866,065 of CP032246.1, read as the reverse complement.
AGCAATAGTAAATTAGATCCCTACCAAGAATAAAATTAATTAGTACTTACCTTAGGGTTTATAGTACGAAGAATAGTAAAGGATTTGATTTTGCAAAGCATAAAATAAAAGAGAAATAAAAGGAAAGAATTGAGATGTAGAAAATCTTATAAATGACTTTGGGGAGATTAGGTCATTTTAGTATGAGTTCTTCAATCATTAGGTTTTGGGGATTTTCCTCCAATCAACTAGTTACTACCCTAGGGAAAAGGTGTTCACGGACAGGCAATACCAATTTTGGGTTCACTCCCACCTAAATGGCATTCTAGGGTTGTCAGGCCTAGAGTTTGTTTGATGTTCTTCCTTTCCTAAACAGCTGATTCGAAACGTAAAATCCCTGTTAAACAACAATTAAATATTCACACTTTCACTCCCTAATTCCCCAAAATGGAATTAGTTCCTCATGGGTTTCATGATCATCATAAACATAATAATATATATAAACATATAATTGAACAAAGAGAATGAAAAAGAAACTCAAATTGTATTGGTAATCTGTCGGGAAAAATTCCTCAAATGTTTATGCGAGTTCTACAATCTCGTTCAAATAAAAATACTAAAACCTAAAATCTAGTAAAATGGTGTCTTTAACCCTAGTGCTAAAGGCCCAAAACGCCCTTCACTTGGTGCAGAACCCGCATCCAGGGGTCGATGTCGTGACATACCAGGACTAGTGTCACGACAAAGACATCAGTCTCCGTGTGAAGTGTTATCCTACAGGCATTGTCGCGACATAGCCCATGTATGTCACGATAATGAAATTAGTCTTTGAAATCTTCAAGTCTGGTCCCTTGGTTGCGATGTAGCTCAGCCTTTGTCATGACAAAGTGATCAGTCTCATATTGTTACAACTTCTTATGGTCTCCTGCACACTCACAAAGTACATTAGCCAACCTTTAGGTCTCAATTGACGTTAAAGACAATAAAATGACATTTTAGAACTTAGGTTGCACAATTTATGCAAACGAAAAATCTAAGTTAAATCCTACGAAAACATAAGGAAAATACTTGGTTTCAAGCTTTTCAAGTGTAAAAACTAGTTCAATCTACTAGGTATAAAACTGGCAAATCAAACTCCCCCACACTTAAGTCTTTGCTTGTCCTGAAGCAAACAAAACAAGAAAAACAAGAAAAACGAAGAGATTGAGTTCATAGGTATACAAAGAGTGGGCTCGTAGTATATAGTCTAGGCATCGTATATCTCTTAATAACTTTGACATGATGATTGAGCAATTATACCATTTTCGATTAGAAACAATATAAATTCAGTAAGTTATAGGAAATACGAATATTAAGGTTTTATCAATATGAATCCATCAATGCCTAATACAAGTACTTTAATTATTCTAGTACAATACAAATAACCATAATGAGATCATTGATAGCATTTGATATGTCCATTAAAATCTCCTTGATTAGTGTATATTTTGTTTCCTTCTGTATTGTATTTAGCATACGTTTTCAGCATTTTATACTTAGTATTTGTATTTCCTAAATTAGTGTTGTATGGTCTTACTTTCTTTCATTTTATATCATTTGTGCTACTAATTTTGTTGCATTCAGTATCAATTTTGTGTATTAAGTTGCTAGCGCAAGAATCTAGTTTAGAAGATCGGAGCAAGCAAGCACTCAAAACTTTCACCACAAGTTTGATGTAGAATTGCAGCCAAATATGTCACCACATGAACATTTCTACAATACACCAGAGACCTCATTCTGCTAACATATCCAGAAGCACCAGTGCAAGAGAATGCCAAGTTGTCGCAGCAAATAAAAATCATAGTTTGCGTTCAAAGATGTAGCGACAATCTGCAACTATATAATACACAAACCGGATCTGCGCGAGTGCACAGCTTGCAATAACAAACTTGTACAGCTGCAAAAAGGGAGTTAGATCTGAGAAGGGGGTACACCTGCACTTTTCAGTGGTTATAAATAGAGGGAAGTAAGAGAAAATCATCATCAAGTTGAGAAGAAAACAATTCCAGAATTCTTTAAATACTTCTTAAAGTGAGTTGTCATGGAAGCTTGACTTCCAGGAAGGTGATCTGACGCAACAAGGAGGTGACTACTCCTGACGAGGAGTGCCTATGTGAGACGCAAGAAGAGCAATTACAGGAGGATTCTAGTAGACTAGGAATAGCATGCTTCAATTTCTTCTTTAATTCCTCTTAAATGCTGATGAATTCTATTGACTATTAATTGTATACGAAAGTATCTGTTAATGTTAAATCTACTTTGATTTTTACTCAATTCTTTTCATCTGTTTATATTTGGATTTAACTATTTTGACCACGAAAGTGCAATTGCAGTCACATTCATTGGAAGGTGCGGTGACAGCTTAGATTAACAAGCAAGACAATGGAAGTTGCTTGAGGCAAGAAGGAATTCTAGCTATTTTTTCTTGAGTACAAAGCATTACCAGCAATGGAAGGTGTGGTAATTGTGATTACTTGGGTATTTGTTAAATAAAGGAGTTGATAGCAGTCAGATCTCATTAGAACTAAATTACAGTGACAATTCATCTATTAGTTACCTTGTAGTCACATTTAGCGTTGCCAATTTGTGAAGTCAGGGATCCCCCCATTTCTTTACACTTGATCCACTTCTTTTAATTTTCTGAATTTACATTTATAAACAACTTCAAAAAACAATTCATTTTCTTTTATTAATTTTCTCTACCATTTTATGTTATATTTGCGTTGACAGAGTTAACTCTTTAATTGTGCAGTTTTAATTAAATTGCGTTGACATTACGATTGACAATCTTTTTCATTTAAACTCTAACTGCTTCGACAAATTTAAGCAACAAGAACACCATCCTCGTGGGATCGATATCCAATAGATTCATCTCTATCTACTATACTTGCATCGACAGTGTTCACTTGCACATAATTTGCTGTGATGTTTACAGGTCGATCAATCATACAATTTCCATATCTATTTATGCATAGAGTTGCTTAAGTCACATAAGGCTCTTCGGCTTGTAACATGTTGAGGCTTGGGATAGGTATGAATTTCAAAGAACAGTTAATCACAAAAGGTTACAAACACGAAAATAGTTTGGTACATTGTATTGTTCCCTATTCTTCCCCTTTATGTCCCACTCCATCTCACCATCCTTTTTTTTCTCCATTTTAGGAACTCTCAATATAAAGCAATCCCTTTAGCTAGCCTAAGAGTATTCTTTTTCTTTTGTTTCTTGAGTAAGATTCTCTTTTTCTTCTTTTTGGTGACTTTATAATTTTGTCACCATTCACATGTTTTCTTACTCATTATTCTTTTGTTTCATACTCATTTTCCTTCTCTTTTTGATTTTTCTCTATTTCTTTCTTTTTTGCTAAACTAAAGTTCATACATTATATTGATTTCCTATTATTTTGTAACCTTCACCTTAATGTGTCTACTTACCCTCAATACCAATGGCCATATGTCTATTTCCATGCAACACAAGACCAAAGAAAAGAGTACACATGAATCATCATTTTAAGGTTGAAAAGGCTTGTAGTGTGGTTCATCAAAAAGGGTCATAAGGCTTAAAGATGGGTACTAATTGGAAATTCAGAATAGGGTTTGGCTTTTTAGCTCTAGATATGTCCAAACAATACTTTAGGTCATCCCTAAACACCTCAATATGCACAAATATCAATTTAATCATATAATCTTAAAATTATCTTCTATCATATATACTAGCATGTCCGTTTCCTTATATCATGCACATCACTTGATATCAATAATACCTTTCTATCGATACTTAATATAACCTATAGAACTCAAAGAATTTCATGCTCAAAAATAAAAAATTCCTCACCATCATGCAAATTTTATTAATAAACACAATCAACCTATTATACATGCTCCTAACCAATCACTTGAATTTCTACAAGCTCAAGCACACATCAAAAGGCAAATGAAAACTAAAAATGAAAATTATATGCCAAAAATTCTTATGTTACCCCCCACATTTTAGAAAACTCATTGTCCTCAATGTGTAGTCCCCTCAAATAATTAAGGAAAGAAGTTACCAGATTTATCGTGAAGGTCCTCTTCTTCTTATAGCGGTTGTCCTTCTCCTTTTGGCATTAATGCTCGAACTTGTTGTGTCTTCCGTAATGTGGGGTTCCTACAAAAAGAATTAAAGCATAAATACAAAAAAAATAAATTCTAATTCTACTTCTACGAATTATATAAGTCTAAAATAAAAACCAAAAATTATCCAAAAATTACAAAATTAAATTGTCTCAAACAAGTAACATCCTTATCCATTTCTTCTTCCTCATTATCACTGTCATTCCCTAATGTCTTTTCTTCACCATCTGCTCCTCATCCACCACCGAAACATGTCCGATGTGTAGTTAGGGGACCTAATGTTTTGTTACCGAGCAACCTCTTGGAATATCGGTCTCGATTCATGCATCCATTGGATCATCCAATTAAGCTTTGCATGACTCACTTCATCAACTTCTTATTGGGCTGGTGCCAACCTTTGTGTGGATGTTGGTGTAGCCGTCAAATATCATGATTTCCTCTTCCCTTTTTTATTTGTTTAGCACGAAAATCCCCATATTATTAGAAAAGGGTGTCACCAATTACACTTTTTGGCAGCTTCAAGGTTTGTTCAGTGAATGCCATGGACACTCCTACCCTCTTGCACAAAGCCATGATTAAGTGAGGAGAGAAAATCCCCACCTTTTGGCTTCCCGCACAACGACTCATGTCTTGGTGGATCCTTTTTCCTAAACAAACCTGCTTTTTCTACAAAATTGCAAATAATAACACTGCTCAAAAAGCATTGACATTAGAAACATTTAAAGTAGGTATCATACGTGTGCAAATAAATTGGATCTACATCTTGGCTTCAGGAAACATGTTAGCTTGATTAAACGAGGTGGGAATGCTAGTGCCTGGGCTAAATTTCCATTCCCCTTTCCCTCAGTGAAATAAGTAATTACCTCGTGCATGTCTATATCACTAAAGGATTCTAAGTTAGTTTAATCTAAGAAATCCTATTCATAATAAGGATCATTAAAGAAATTACAAATTATTTTTAGGGTTAGCTTAACACTAATTCCTCTAATTACTAAGGTTTCCCAATTAACTTCGTCCCTAGTCTTAGAGATATAATCTTTTAGGGCAGCATAAAATTCCTGGACTATAGGGAGAACAGTAGGTTCTATGGGGATTATCCAAAACTGTTCCCATCTATGAAACCTAACTAATTGCATTAAAATAAAACCATCAATGGGTCAAAACCCCTCTCTTGAATGAAAGCTTTTCCTTGAAGTTCATTAAAATATTTTTCTACATTCGTATTCAAAAAGTTCGAAGGGTTTGTACCCAATGATGGTTCAGATTCTACATACGTTTAACCTTCATAGGAGGCACTTTAAATAATGGAGATATAAGAGTAGGAACTTTAAACCTGGAAAAAATTTTCCAATTGCTTGGAAACTTAAAAAGTCAGAATAGAAAATAGAAAAAGAAAGGAATTTTAGGTTTTCAAAAGATTTTCTTAAGTTAAAATGAGATGGAGTGAGTTAGAGTAGTGTTTTAATATTTATAGGGGTTAGATTTTAAGGTTTTAAGGTGTAAAAACTAGAAAAAATAAGCCCTTAGCCGTCGGGTTACGCAGTCGGGCTAGGTTGATCCTACAAAAATTGTAGTCTATGTCGCGACACATGTAGTCTTTGTTGCGACAAGCACTTTATTTTCTCTTGGTCTTGACACTCTTGGTGCCTTGTTGTGACATTCTCCTCAGTCCTGATATTGTCGAATCTGTACATTTTGTCGCGATAAGGGAATAGCTACGTCGTGACATCAACATCAGTTTTGATTTTTTGAGATTTTGTGACCTATGTTGTGACACAAAGGATGGTGTGTCGCAACATACCCGTGTTTTCTGTTAAATACTCAAATAAAAACATGTTAGAAAGATATACAATAATATACATAAGTTAGTACCACAAATTTACCTTTAAGTCTTACTATTGGACTCATCCGATATGCTTACCCTTGCCGAAAGGATCTAACTTTGTTCCCCTTTGGCCCATCTCTCATTAGATCTTTCTACCTCATTAAATCAATCCCTTTTCTTGAATCAGTTAATTCTTTCTTTTTTTATGAAGGGGATCCAATTGTGCCCTTCTTTCCTACTTAGCTCTAGCAAGTGGCAGCGCTCATTGTGTTCTTTAGTTTCATCACTTTTATTCCCACACTTGAAGGTTTCAACCTCACCATTGATTCGCATGGCTAGCTCATTATGGCTCAAGTCAATGGTGAACCGAGAAGTGGCTAAGAATGGTCTTCCTAATAAGATGGAGATATCCCTATCTTATTTAAAATCTAGCACCACAAAGTCTGCAGGGATTATGAAACTTTGTACCTGGACTAAGACATCCTCTAGAATTCCCCTTGGTCAAACAGACGACCGATCAGCCAATTCTAGAGTAACTTGGGTTTTTAAAATCTCCACTCCCAAGTTTCTTGAATACTGATAAAGAAATTAGATTTATACTCGCACCAAGATCGCATAGAGCCTTGTTGAATTGAAGATTCTTAATTTTTATTGGAATGGTGAAACTGTCAGGATCCTTCAATTTTTGGGGAACTGCTTTGGAGATAATAGCACTACAGGATGCGTTTACCTCCACTTGCTCACCTACTTTGATTTTTCGATGCCTTGTTATGATCTCCTTTAAAAATTTGACGTACTTACAGTACCTTCTCTATCAACTCAATCAAAGGTAGGTTAATATTTAAGGATTTGAAAAGGTTCAGAAAACTTACAAAATCGTCTTCGTCCTGTCGCTTATTTTCTTCTAACCTTTTTGGGAAGGGAATTAAGGCACTATTTTCTTCTTTAGGCATATCTTCCTTTGTTTCTAATGCCTCTTTTACTGGCACCTCTTTGGGCTTTATGACTTCAGTTTCATCATCAGAAGGGATGTCTATGATTTCAAGAGATTTGTTAAGCTCTTCTCTCTCGTTATGTTGTTCTGGGCTACTCAGTACTTTGCCCGATCTTAACTCGATCACTTTAACCTGTTCTTTACCTTCTCATCGGGGATTATTCTCAGTGTTACTAGGGATCCCTGAACCAATTTGTCTTGAAAGATCACTTACCATACTCATTAATTTGTCCATCCTTTCCTCTAGCTTTATCACAGATCTGGCGGTAGTAGTGCAATCAAACTGCACTTGTTTTACAACCGCCCTTACAGAATGCATTTCCCCCTCAATTCTATCCAACCTTTGACCACATGCAATATGGTCATCTTGACCTGCTCTTTTTGACTGTCTTTGTAAGAATGGGGGTTGGTAACTAGGGTTTCTTACTTGTGAATTACTGTTATCGCTTCCCCCTTGGCTTCCTCCCCATCTAAAGTTAAGGTGATCTTTCCATACTGAATTATAGGTATTCGAATAGGGATTTTGACTACTTACATAATTAGCCTCCATCAGGTTTGCGAGATAATGATAGAGAGGCTTATCTTCTTCGTGAGATGGTGGTGCCCTTATAGCAGACTCGATTCGGTTCAATCTTTCTAATAGGTTTTGGTATTTGTCATCTTCTTGGATCATCTTCACTGAAGCGAGTTTCTACCTATAAGTGAACCTTTTAGTAAGCCATTGGGAAGAGTTCATTCCTATATTCTCTATTAGCCTATAAGCGTCATTACAAGTCTGATTCATTAGGGCTCATCCTATTGCACCATCTATAGTAGATTTGGCGGATGCATCTAACCCAATGTAAAATGTTTGTAGTTGCATCCATTCTGGTATACAGTGATTAGGGCATTTTTGTACTAACATTTATACCGTTCCCATGTTTCATGAACCCTTCGCCCTCGAATTATCGGAAGGTTGACAATTCTCTCCTCCGTTGGATTGCTTTCCCTATAGGGAAACACTTTTGCAAAAATTTCCCTGCCAATTCATCCCATGTTGTGATAAATCCAGGTGCCTGCGCATCTTGCCATGAAAAAGCATTGTCAGTTAATGAAAAGAGAAATAATCTAAGACGAATGGCATCATCATTGATACCATTAAACCTAAAAGTATTGCATAATTGTAAAAACTGTTTCACATGCAAAGTGGGATCCTCAATCATTGTTCCTCTAAATTGTAAATTATTTTGAATCATTTGAATTATTGTCAATTTTATTTCAAAGTTATTAGCGGAAATAATAGGTCTAACAATACTCCCTTGAGTTAGATCTAAAGTAGGTAAAGAATACTCCCTCAATGTTCTCGATACTTCTGCCATTGGTTCGTTCGCAAGGAATTACGGAGGTATATGAGCGTTTTCTACGTTGACAGTGGGATCTTCTATTAGATTGATTCTTTCTTCTCTTTCCTTCGGTAGCAGGTTTTGCATTACCTGCTGGTTTTTGCGATTATGTCTAATTAATGATTCGGGTTAGAAATGGGATCAAACAAGTTTCATTGGCTTCAAGTTATAACCAAAATTAATTAAATAAAGAGAAAAGAAAATGAAACACGAAAAATAAATAAAATAAAATCGTATCTATAACCTAAAATTTTTCTAATTATTTTATTAGCAAAGAAAGAATAAAATTTACTGAGGCGTTGCCTCCCTGGCAACGACGCCAACAACTTGACAGTCCCCGAACGTACTCCCGTTCAATGTAGATTTTAGGCTTTCCGCAAGTATATGAGCCAGGTTGTAAATATAGTGTGTAGAACGAAACACTTGGTAGTATTCTCAGAATTGTACCCAAAGGAAATGTAAAGCGATAGTAAATTAGATCCCTGCCAATAATAAAATTAATTAGTACTTACCTTAGGGCTTATAGTACGAAGAATAGTAAAGGAGTTGATTTTGCAAAGCATAAAATAAAAGAGAAAATAAAAGGAAAGAATTAAGATGTAGAAAATCTTATAAACGACTTTGGGGAGATTAGGTCATTTCCATATGAGTTCTTCAATCATTGGGTTTTGGGGATTTTCCTCCAATCAACTAGTCACTTCCCCAGTTGGATTTCTCGATCTTCCACCGACATAGCAAGTCGATAGAGACTACTTATCGCTAGATGTCACAATCTAAATCGGTTTAGGGAAAAGGTGCTCACGGATGGGCAATACCAATTTTAGGTTTATTCCCACCTAAATGGCGTTCTTGGGTTGTCAAACTTAGTGTTTGTTTGATGTTCTTCCTTTCCCAAATAGCTGATACAAAAGGTAAAATCCTTGTTAAACAACAATTAAATATTCATACTTCCACTCCCTAATTCCCAAAAATGGAATTAGTTTCCCATGGGTTTCTTGATCATCATAAACACAATAATATATATAAACATATAATTGAATAAAGAGAATGAAAAAGAAACTCGAATTGTATTGGCAATCTGTCAGGAAAAATTCCTTGAACGTTTATGCCAGTTCTACAATCTCGTTTCAAATGAAAATACAAAATAAAACAAAAACTAAAAGCTAGTAAAATGGTGTCTTTAACCCTAGTGCTAAAGGCCTTATTGGCTGTCCGTTTTCATCAACCTTATGTCTGCTATCGTCCTTCGTGTTTAAGTGGCATTATAAAGATCGAAACACCCTTCACTTGATGCAAAATCGCATCCAGGGGTCGATGTTGCGATACACCAGGACCTATGTCGCAATAAAGACATCAGTCTCCATGTGAAGTGTTATCTTGTAGGTGTTGTAGCAACATAGCCCATGTATGTCACGACGAAGAAGTCAGTCTTCGAAATCTTCAAGTCTGGTCCCTTGGTGGCGATGTAGTTTAGCCTATGTCATGACAAAGTGATCAGTCTCCTATTGTTACAACTTTTTATAGCCTCCTATTGTTACAACTTCTTATGGTCTCCTGCATACTCACAAAGTATATTAGCTAACCTTTAGGCCTCAATCGGCCTTAAAGACAATAAAATGACATTTTAGCACTTAGGTTACACAATTTATTCAAACAAAAAATCTAAGTTAAATCCTACAAAAACATAAGGAAAATACTTGGTTTCAAGCTTTTCAAGTGTGAAAACTAGTTCAATCTGCTAGGTAAAAAATCAGCAGATCATTGACAAAGAGATCCAGTATGGAAAAATAGTGAGCTCCATGCAGTTCATCAAACAATTCATTAACTGATGGAATTGGGAAGCGATCGTGAACCATGACGACATTAAGAGCACGATAGTACACACAAAAATGCTAAGTGCCGTCTTTCTTGCAGACCAAAAGAACCGGAGAAGAAATTGGGTTGGTATTGGGTTGGATAATTCCTTCTTGGAGCATTTTGGTGACTAACTTTTCCATCTCCCTTTTCTGAAAGTGAGGATACTAATAAGGCCACACCTGAATCAGATTCATGTTAGGGAACAAGGTAATGGCATGGTCATGTGTTCGAGTTGGTGGAAGACCATGAGGCTTAGTGAAGATGTCTCAAAATCATCTAGAAGCTTGGAAATATTGGGTGGGTATTGAGAAACTGACCCGTTGGAATTAGTGACTAACTCTAATTAATAAAACTCGACGATGGCATGTGTGGTAGATAACCCACGAAAGGAATTGTACTAAATGGGTTGGGCAATGAGAAATTGGTCCCCTTGCCAGCACACTTATTCGCGCGTCTGTGTGTATATTGAAAGACTGATGTAGCATAGTCTGTGATTATCGACCCCAATGTAGCTAACCACTTGATACCTAACACCATATCCAATCCCTGTAATGACAAGACATAGAAATCCATTGAGATTTCCTAACGTTGGATAATAAGGGGGTACCTGTTGACTGAATCTGGTGCACAAAAAATGATCGCCATTACCAACCAAGATGGAGAATTGAGTAGTGGTTTTGATTGGAAGGCATAAATAAGTGGCGACACAGGTTTGCATGAAGTTATGAATGCTACCGCCATTCAAGAGAATCTGAATCTACTTGCCATGAACCTGACCTGTGAATCGAAGGGTCGTTGTGGAGCGACCATTGGCAAGGGAATTGTAGGAAATGGCCAACTTAGTTAGGACTTCTTGGAGTTGGAGATGTTCGGCCAGACTTGGATCAGAGGGAGAATTGGTATCTAATGTAATGACTCGATTAATAGTAGTGTAAATAATAATGAATCAAGTTGGTGGACTCGATTATTATCATATATCTCTAGTTGGTATCTAGTTAAATTAGAAATTTAGTATATAGAATAAAGGATTTAATTAAGAAGATAAAATATTGAGGTGAAAAAATTAAAATAAAAAGGACCAAATTGAGGTATAGGAAAAAGTAGTAGTTATTAGTCTAAGGAGTTGTTTGTTTGAAATTATGAAGTGAGGCATTTATAAGGTAATTATTACATAATTATTAAGTGGAAAAAATTGGACTTATGAAATTGAAGTTAAATATATTTAGTTAAGGGTAAGGAAGGAAATAAGTAAATAAATTATAAACAAAAGAAAGCCAAAGAAAAGTCTTCTTCTTCTCTTGTTTTTACCGAAGATTGGAAGGAGAATAGCCATTGAAGAGTTGAGAAAATTAGTTGCTTTAGGTGTCTTGCATGTAAGTAAAATTTACTCTTGTTTATTAATCTTGTGTATTTTTAAGCTTGGGAAAGCTTAATGCATGAAAACCAAAGAATATTTTTGGTAAAATAAAATATTTGTGATGAATTTGTAAATGTTGCCATGCATGAACTTCAATAGGTGCTCGTCATGAATAAATTTTTAGATTTAAGATGGTTTTTGGTTGATTTGGTGACATGATGGCAATTGATTTTTGAGAGTAAGGGCTTAGTTGTTATAAGTGTAGAATGTAAAGGAGTTTTAGCTAAAATTTATGTACTTAGGGACTGTTTTGGGTCTACTAAGGACTTAGCAGTAGCTTTCCTATTTCTTTTGAATTCAATTAAAGCTTGTAGTTGAGGAGAAGGGTTGTTTCGCACGAGAACAAATGTTTAAGGATTAAATGTGTAAAATGTTTTAACTTGAAGAAAATATGGAATCTTGCCTTAAAAATAAGATGATTAAAGAAATATGGAATTGAGAGTAACTAAATTAAATTGATATTTACTTATTTAGATCAAGAGACAAGTAGAGCGGTGGAAAATTGTGGAAAGGGTAAGCCGTGGAGTAGAGATCATCAAGTTTTGTCGTGGTCGGGAAGGTAAGTTCATTACTTACAAGTAATTTATGTTAACTAAATATCTCTTAATTATTACTTTAGATTATATATATATACATTGTTGTGAGTATTCAGCTAATTTGGGTACAAATGTGGTCGTTTGATTCAAGTTGAATGTAATGAAATGTTAAGATAGATGAAACTTATCAAGCTACGGCTTAGTAGGCTATTATGCTGGTGAAACATATCAAGCTATGGCTTAGCAGGCTTTTGAGCCAGCGACATGTATCAAGATATGACTTAGCAGGCTTTTGAGCAAGTGAAATGATGAAATAACTCAAGCTATAGCTTAGCAAGCTTTATAGCCGGTGAGGTGGTAGAAAAAAAAACTCAAGCTTTGGCTTAGCAGGCTCTTGAGTCGGTGATATAACCAATAGTAAGATTGATCTTGTATTGATCAAATATAAAGTTATGTGAGAACATGGAGGTAAGGATGGAATAGTTTGGAACTTATTTCTAAGGTGGAATGAGGTAGAAAAATTGTAATTTATGAAATAATGATATTGGTATGTTTGAATGAATTGTATGAAGTACTTGCATGTTTACTTGTGTTTTGGACAAGGAGGAATTTTAGTAATAATGGTGGTGACATGAAGGAACTTATAATAGATGAAATATGAGCCAAACTAAAATCTTACTAAATGTATTATGTAAACTAATGTTAATGTTGTTTCCTTTGGTGTAGGTTATCGGATATCAAATCGTGGATCAGACGACTTAGGAGATCACACTATCAACCCCTTTTTGATAGATTTTGCTTCTTAGTATTTTTGGTTAATGATGGCATGTACATAGGACTTTTGGTTAAACTTGTGGGTAGTCACTTAATGAATATTGCATATAAGGTCATGGGGTTCCTTTTAGTTAGAATGTGTAAAGTTGTGATGAATAACCATGTTACTAAACTTTGGAAATTCAATGATGTGTCTTTTGGTTAAAATTGTGGTGTGTATATTTGATCGCGCTATGAACATCACAGTAATTGTGCAAGCGAAATCTTGTCGATGCAAGTATAGTTGATAGGTGTAAATCTATCAGATATCGATCCCACAGAGATGGCTGTCTATGCTTAATTTTGACGATGCAAAAGAGGAAAGAATAAGAAGATCTGTCAGGAAAAATGTTAGTGCAATTAAATCAAAGATTGTAAATAAAAGAATTAAAATTGTTAGAGCAAATATTGTAATACTATGATATAATATGTTAGAGCAATTGAATAAGAAAATGTAATGAAGGGGTGAAGGTATTTTGTCAATGCAATTTAAGAAAATTAAAAATGTAAAACAATGATAAAGGAATGGGGGATCCCTGACTTGATAAGTTGGTAACCACTAAATGTGACTACAAGATAAATGATTGATAAGTTGTCGACGCAATTAAAAATAATGAGATCTCATTCCTTTCGACTTCTCTGCTTATCAAATACCCAAACACTCACATTAACCACACCTTCTAGTGTTGACAATGTTTTGCATTCGAGAACAAGTGGCTAGAATTCCTTCGTGCCTCAAGCAACTTCTATTGTCTTGCTTGTTAATTTAACTTGTCACTGCACTTTCCAGTGTCAACAACTACAATAACACTTCCGTGATTAATCAATTAAGTCCAAAGATAAACAGATAAGAAAAATTGAGCAAAAATCAAAATAGATCTAAAATTAACAGGTATTTCCATACACAACTAAGTTCATCAGAATTTATTAGCGTTTAAGAGGAATTAAAGAACAAGTTGAAGCATTCTATTCCTTGCCTACTAGAACTCTTTCGTAAATGCTCCTCTTGCATCGCACTAAGAACACTCCTTGTCAAGAGTAGATTCCGCCTTCTCGTCGCATCAGTTCACCCTCCAAGAATTTTAAGCTGCCATGGAAGCAAGCTTAAGAAAAATAAGAATGGAATTAATTTGTCACGAGCTTCAAGATCCCCTTTCTCTTCTCTCTCTCCTTAGTATATATCTTCACTGCCCAGTACAGGTGTCCTTCTTGTCTCAAATCTAACTTCCTTGCCACTGTACAAGTTAGTTAATCCAGCTATACGCTCATGCAGATCTAGTGTATGCAGAAAGCAGTTGTAGGTTGTCTCGACATTTTTGGACGCAAATTTATACTTTAATTTGCAGTGACAACTTTGACAGCTTCATGCATTAGTACTTCTAAATATGTTCACACAGAAAAACCCTTGATGTAATCTGGAAGTACTTGTACGGTGACATGTTTGGGCACAATTCTGGCTCAAACTTGTAGCAACAGCTTTGAACATTTTCCTACTTTGATCTTCTAAGATAGATCCCTGCACTGACATCTCAAGACGCAAAACTGACACTAAATGTAACGACATTAGTAGCATAAGTGAGAAAAAATAGAAGAAATTTAAACCAAACATCACTGACTTGGAAAATGCAATTACTAAATATAATTTGCTAAAAATGCATGCTAAACATAATACAAAGGGAACAAATTATACTCTAAATAGGGAGAATTTAATAGTCTTTTCTAATTCTATCAATATTCTTGAGAATTGTTATATGGGTTATGAGAATCTATTTGGTGCATTCATTGAAGTTGAAATAATCTTTGTTTAGTTATGTATGAAAGCTAGAATTTCATGAAATGAGTTGTACGTGTTAGAAATGGATTGGGGTGTTTCATTTAGTGGCATCAAAGCATGGTTAATTGATTTTAGGACGGGACTATAACTTTGGAAAAGTCTAGTAGTACATGCCACAGATTAACCTGTGATAGTGTGATCGTTCCTAATTGAGTAAATAATTTTCTTATAGATTGGAAACATGTCCACTATTCTGATAGGACGATATCCGATGTCACGCAGAGTAACATCCCAGCTAATACGCAAAAGGGTAGAAATAATCCACCTGAGAATAGAGAGCTCAAAGAAGAGGCTCCTCCTTCATTCATTAATATGATGCAAGATATGTTCAAGGCTATGTACGTGCACATCCCATGGTTAGAAGTTCTCGTTCCTTACAACCTTCAGGTTCAAATTTAACAAATGAAAAGAAAGTTACAATTGATAAAGTTAGAAAGTGTGGAGCCGTGGAATTCGATGGAGAAGTGAGTGATGATCCAACTAAGGCTGAGTATTAGTTGTAGCATACGAAAATAATACTTGATGAAACATTATGTTCACCAGAAGATTGTTTGAGGTGTTTAGTAGCCCTCTTAATAGAAGAGGCGTTTTAGTGGTGGTCCACTTTGACGGTAGTAGCACCAAAGGAGAGAATCACATAGGAATTTTTCAAAATTGAATTCAAGAAAAAGTATATTAGTAGAAGATATCTTGAAAGAAAGAAGAAAGAGTTCTTGGAGTTAAAGTAAGATAATCAATCCGTGGCTGAATATGAATGAAGATTTGTGCAATTGAGTAAGTATGCTAGAGAAATAGTACCTACTGTATAGGTCATGTGTATTTGTTTCGAAGATGGACTCAATGATGAAATCAGGATGTTGGTGGGAGCGTTGGAAATTCGTGAATTTGTTATCTTGGTCGATCGAGCTCAAAAAATGGAGGAAATATGTATTAGTATGAGGCAAAGTGAGATGAAAGCTTATGAAGTGGGTAAATAAGGGTTGCCTAAACCTCATTTCAGTTCATCACATAAGAAAATAAAAGAGATGGGAAATAGATTTTCGAAACCTACAGGTTTTTCAAGGAGAGATCGATTCAAATAGAGTTTCGTGAGGACTCCGATAGTGTCTGTAGCTAG
The DNA here is from genome assembly GCA_005610355.1 of Gossypioides kirkii. Classification (NCBI taxonomy): domain Eukaryota; kingdom Viridiplantae; phylum Streptophyta; class Magnoliopsida; order Malvales; family Malvaceae; genus Gossypioides; species Gossypioides kirkii. The sequence continues at coordinate 18,850,162 of CP032246.1, read as the reverse complement.
TGCAGGTAGTGTACAAAATACTGGGAGGGCTGAATGCAATCAATGTGGTCGATACCATCTTGGAGTTTGTAGATTGAATGAAAGAACCTATTTTAATTATGGTTCACCTGATCATTTTAAGAAAGATTACCCCAAACGAGCTAAGATAAATAGAGAGCAGAATGAGAGGCCACTTGCGAGTTCGGCTAGAGGAAGACTAATGGGAACTACTGGTTCAGCTGGAGCTATTAGAGAAAGAAATATGTGAAGGTTACATCGGAAGCTCGAGCTCCTACCAGAACTTATGCTATTCGAACACATGAGAAGGCATCAGCTCTTGAAGTTATTGCGGGTACATTTTCTTTATTTGATGTTAATGTATATGCTTTAATTGATCCGAGATCAACACATTCCTATATATGCAATACATTAGTGTCTAAAAAGAAGTTGCTTGTTGAATAAACTGATTGTGTTGTTAAGATAACCCTCTAGGTCATAGTGTTATAGTTGATTTAGTGTATAAATAATGTCCTCTGAAAATTCAAAATCATGATTTTTCTGTGGATTTAATGTTGCATCCCTTCAATGAATTTGATGTCATCCTGGGTATGGAATGGTTGAATGTTCATGATGTTCTGGTTAATTGTCGAAGAAAAATGGTTGATTTGTATACTTAAAAAAATGAAGTGGTTCCAATTGTTTTTGAAAAATTTGACCTTGCTACAAAGATAGTCTCTGCTATGAAAGCATATAAAATGGTTCAATAGGCAATGCTTATTTAGCATATATTCTAGATTCAAGAGGGTCGGAAGTGTAGGTTGATCAAGTGCCTGTGGTTCAAGAGTTCCAGGACGAATTTTCTGAGGAGCTACTTGGTTTACCTCTAGATTGAGAAGTTGAGTTTGTTATTGAATTGGTACTGGGGACTACTTGTAACAACTCGATTTTCAGTGATGTCGAAAACAGTGATTTTGAGATCATGGTTCCGACGAATTGAGTCGTTAATTTATTTATTTAAATAATTACGACTTCGTTAGCATTGCATTAAAAATTTAGTTATGAAATTTTAACATTTAGATGATTAATTGAATAAAAGGGATTAAATCGTAAAAAGTACAAAGTAGAGTTAAGTGATTTGAGGGACTAAGTTGGCAAATAACCCATGAAAGTTGAGTTAGTTGGATTTCATGACATTTGGTTAATTATGAAGGGTTAAATTAAACCTAAGAAAGGTTAATTATGTTTAATTAAAAAGGACAAAAGAATTACAAAAAAACTAAAGTATATAAATTAGAAGATAAAAGAAATTAAATGAAAATTTTCATCACCTTCTTCCCTCTTCTATTTTCACGAAAAACCTAAGTAAAATTAGGGTTTTCATTTCCTTGCTTTGAGATTCGATTTGAGTAAGTAAACTTCGTCCGTTTTTAGTAATTTTTATGTTTTCGAGTCCGTATTAGCTTAATCTAGCTTATGAAGGGACTAATTTGTGAATCTTTCAAGTGTTATGAAAATTGCGATTGTTGAAAATGCTTGTTCTTGAAAGCTTTTGATATATTTGAGTGTTTGATGCTTGGGTTAGATCTTTTTGTAAAGTGATTTTTGATGAAATTAGGGTTTAAGGACTAAAATGTTAGAATGGTAATATTATTGTACTTGTTATGAAATAAATGGATTTTCTTGGATTTGTATGAGGACTATGAGTGTTCGGCTGGTATGGTTGAGGAGAAAATGGGTATTTTGCATGTTTTGCGTTGAAAGGACTAAATTGAATAAAAAGAAAATGTTAGGGGTAAAATCATAATTTTACCAAAAAGGGGTTTGATTGTGTTAAATGAATTGATTGTGTGATTAATATGAGAAATTGAATGATTTGTGAATGTAGACTACGACCGTGCCACCGATTGTGGAAAGAGGAAATTAACAGAATAGTCCTTACGATCCATTCACAACTGCAATCCAGTCCGATAAGTTCGTATGGTTAAATTCTAGTTTGAATTTCATACTCTTGTATTGTAAATCATTGTAGTGGGTTGAAATGATGATCAAAAGATGGAAGACAAGAATAAAGAAAAAGAAAAGCAACGGGCTTTGAGTCGTAAATGAAAAACGATCCGATGACTAAGTGTCATCATGAGTAAATGAATCTTTTACTGATTATGAGGTCTGATGACTAAGTGTCATTGTGAGCATATGAAATCCTTTATGGATTTAAAGGTCCAATGACTAAGTGTCATCGTGAGTATATGGATCCATTACGGATTAAGAAGTCCGATGACTCTGTGTCATCGTGAGTATATGAATCCCTCGTGGATTATAAGGTCCAATGACTATATGTCATCGTGAGTATTAAATGAAATGAATGCCATTACGGATTAAGGGTCTAATGACTTCATGTCATCGTAGTATCAAATAGGAGTTGAGGCTTACCTCGGATGTGCACTGTATTCCATTCGACTAATTAGATTTTTACAACTCTTGAAGTTTGATAAATCTATTTAACTTGTGAACTTACTAAGCCTTAAAGTGCTTAATTGTAGAATTTCTATTGTTTTGTAGATTCAATTTTGTTGTTCAGAGATCGGATCATCTTGGAGCATCACACTATCTCGAGTTGTTCGGTAGACTTTTACATCACTTGGTTAATATGGCATGTACTAGGATGATGTTACCTTTTTGCTTATGAACAATGTGTAATGAAAAACCTTATTATGTTTGATGAAATGTTGAAAATAAACTTTAAGTACCTTGCATTAATGTGAATATTATGTACTTGTATCGACTTAAATGCATACTTAAGATTGTGTATGAATGAAGTTAATGAACTTGTGTTTGGTGCATACTTGTTTCGGTAGAACTCATGTATGTTTCGATAGAAGTATAGGGTAGGAGAGAGGTTGTTCACTGACATGAGATGTATCGGTAGTTGATTTGTGATTATCAGTAGTTCTGTACTTAGAAGTATCGATAGTTTGTATACTTGTATAGATAGAAGTTGTAGGGTAAAACTTCTTAGCTCTCTAGAGTTTTTAGTATCGGTAGTTGCATGACAAGTATCGATAGAAATTATACTTGTATCGGTAGAAATCTGTACCGTTTTAAAATTGTTCACTGACAGGGATACTACCGATACTTAACCATTAGGTATCAGTAAAAGCCTCCCAAAAATATTGGAAATGCCATTTTTACACTTGTTGACTTGTGTTTATGTTTAAATGACGATGCAACATGTGAAGTATATTTTTCTAATAAATAAGGTTGTATAATATAATGTTAAGATGAACAGTGCAAATGAACAATAAAACACCAGAAATCCTAACTGACATCGGTGTTCAGATTTTGGTTGTTACATTTAGTGGTATCAGAGATTACGATTTAGCCGTTTCTTGGACTGTATTGGTCGTGTTTGATAATTTAGAAGTACATGCCATATGAACCTGTGACAGTGTGATATAGATGAATCTGATCTAACTAAGATTTTTCCAGATAAATACATGATGCTTGACTTTGAAAAGGATGAAACTAATGAGGTAAACAGCAATGTTCTGACTAATGACTCTGGGGCTAATCACAGTGCATCAATACTACCGATGACAGAAAATGAAGCAAAGAATATGTTCTTCGATTTAATGGGACAGTAGTTCATGAAATTCATGAGAAATAATTTGATGGCACCACCCCCTACGCCTCCTGTCACACAACCAGGTGCCCGACCGGTAGCACCTCCAGAAAGGTCTCCACCACCTCTAGTGGTAGAATCTAGGCATCACATTCTTACAGATAGGGTTAGGAAATACGAAGCTGAAGACTTCCGAGGCAATTTAGAAGACGATCTTTCAAGAGCTGAATACTGGTTCGAAAATACGTTGAGTGTCCTGAATGAGATGGCTTGCCCTGTTGAAGTTTATGTAAGGTGTGTCGCGTCTCTACTGAAGGACGAAGCTTACCACTGGTGGGCTATGATCGTGGCTATGATGCCTGAAAATGAAGTTACTTGGGATTTCTTCCAAACAGAATTTAAGAAGAAATTTGTCAGCAAGCGATACCTAGATAGAAAGAAGAAGGAATTTTTAGAACTAAGACAGGAAAATAAAACAGTGGCAGATTACGAACGAGAATTTATGCAGCTCATCAAGCATGCAAGAGAAGTGGTACCAATCAATGAAGATATGTGTGTCCGTTTCGAAGAGGGGCTAAACGACGAGATTAGAATGATGGTGGGTGGTTCTGAAATTCGACCGCTGGTAGTGCTAGCGGATAGAGCTCAAAAGATGGAAGAAATATACAACAATAAGAGACAGAGAGATAGGAGGTTTCAAGAATCTGGAAAGAAAAACATTGCCAGGACTTTCTCTATGCCACCGCCAAAGAGATTCAGAGAAGAGGCTAGTCGGGGCCTAATTTCTTCAGGATTTTTGAATAGGAGTAAGTCGGGATCATCGGAATCTAAATTCCAGAATAGACCCCCAGACAGTGTAGCTAGCGTTTGTAATATACCTAGTCCGATATGTGGGTATTATAAGAGGAGCCATGCAGGTGAGTGTCGCAAGATGAAAGGGACATGTTATCGATGCGGAAGTGGGATCACTTTTTGAGAAACTGTCCGATGATATCTGAAGCAAAGGAGGAATAGAGTGTAAAACCTTCTGCTACACCACAAAAGAGTAGACGTCCAGAGCAGAGTAGTGGTACAGGTGGAAACCGCAAAGATAACAGGGATACTGTAGCTAGACTTGAGGCTCGAGCACATGCACGGACTTATGCTATCCGAGCTTGAGAAGAGGCTATCGCTCCTAATGTTGTGGTTGGTATGTTCTATCACTTTAATGATATTGTGTGTACACTGATTGATCCGGGATCGACTCATTCATATATTTGTACTACATTAGCTACTGAAAAGAAATTTCCTATTGAGTCGATTGAGTTTGATGTACAAGTCACAAACCTATTGGGTTATAGTGTCATTGTTAATTTGGTATGTGTAAATGTCCATTGAGAATACGGGACTGTAAGTTCCCTTCTAATTTGATGTTATTACCATTTACTGAGGCCGATGTAATTCTGGGAATAGACTGGTTAACGAAGCATAATGTAGTGGTTAATTTTAAATGAAGACAGATTGACTTGAAATGGCCGATAGGGGAAATAATTACAGTTGAGTCTGGGAAGTTAAACAGTGGCACTAAAATAATCTCGTCTTTATTCGCACAGAAGATGGTTCGTAAAGATTGTGAAGCATTTTTGGCTTATATACTTGATACTCGAAGTACCAGGACAAAGTTAGAACAAGTATCGATTATCAAGGAATTTACAGATGTGTTTCCAGAGGAGTTATCGGGTTTACCACCGATCAGAGAAGTAGAGTTCGGTATTGATTTAGTACCTGAAACTGCATCGATTTAGATTCCACCGAACAGGATGGTACCCACTAAATTGAAAGAGTTAAAGGCACAATTGCAAGAGTTGTTGGACAGGGGCTTTATCCACCTGAGCATATCGTCTTGGGGTGCACTAGTATTGTTTGTGAAAAAGAAAGACGGATCGATGAGAATGTGTATAGACTACAAATAGCTAAAAAATGTAACAATCAAGAATAAATATTTGTTACCTCGTATTGATGAGTTGTTTGATCAATTGAGAGGTGAGACCGTCTTTTCTAAAATAGATCTCTGATTGGGTTATTATCAAATGCGAGTAAAAGACAGTGATGTGCAGAAAATAACATTCAAAACTCGATATGGATATTATGAGTTTCTAGTAATGTCATTTGGGTTAACTAACGCTTCGGCAGCATTTATGGATTTGATGAACCGAGTTTTTAAACCTCAGTTGGATAGATTCGTAGTGGTGTTCATGGATGATATATTGATTTATTCCAAGTCAGAGATAGAGCATGTTCAACATTTGAGGGAAGTTTTACAAATAATGCGGGAAAAACAGTTGTACGCAAAGTTTAGCAAGTGCAAGTTTTGGCTCCGAGAAGTGGAATTTTTGGGCCATGTAGTATCATCGGAGGGGATTCGGGTTGACCCAAGTAAAGTGTCGACTATTCTCGACTGGAAGTTACCTAAGAATGTTTCCGAGGTACGTAGTTTCTTGGGATTAGCAGGCTATTATCATTGATTCGTGAGAAATTTCACTATTGTAGCCTTGTCGATGACAAAATTACTACAGAAGAATATTCAGTTTGTGTGGTTAGAAAGGTGTCAGCAGATTTTTGATCAATTGAAGAAAATGTTGACAGAAGCTCCGGTATTGACACAACCTAAAATGGGTAAAGAGTTTGTCGTATATAGTGATGCATCTCTGAATGGCTTAGGTTGTGTATTGATGCAAGTGAGACAGGTAATAGCTTATGCCTCTCGATAATTAAAACTGCATGAACGAAACTATCCGACCCATGACTTAGAGTTAGATGCCATTATGTTTGCTTTGAAGATCTAGTGACATTATTTATATGGGGAGAAGTGTCACATATTCATAGATCATAAAAGTTTAAGGTATCTGATGACTCAGAAAGAACTGAATTTGAGGCAACGTCGGTGGTTGGAATTATTGAAAGACTATAATTTCGTAATTCAATACCATCCAGGAAAGGCTAATGTTGTCGCTAATGCTTTGAGTCGAAAATCATTATTTGCTTTGAGAGCAATGAATGCTCATTTGTCACTTGAGGGTGATGGTTTTGTTATAGCAGAACTTCAGACAAAACCGTTATTCTTACAGCGGATATGAGAGTTACAGAAAGATGACTAAAAGCTTAAGGCTAAGAGGGAACAAATGTAGAATGATGCAACTACTTAATTTACTATAGATGATGATGGTATGTTGTACTTCTGGGGCAGAGTATGCATTCTTGATAATTTTGACTTAAGACAAGACATTCTGTCAGAGGCTCACAACAGTACTTACTCCATTCATCCGGGCAGCATGAAAATGTTTAACAACCTGAAGAAGATGTATTGGTGGCTGGGTATGAATTAAGAAGTCTCAGAGTTCGTAACTAGATGTTTGGTGTGTCAGTAAGTAAAAGCTGAACACCAGGTACCATCTGGACTGTTGCAGCTTATTACCATTCTCGAGTGAAAATGGGAACAAGTCACTATGGGTTTAGTTACAGGATTACCGGTGACGCCGAGGAAGAAAAACTCGATCTGGGTTATAGCGGACAGATTAATGAAATCGGTTCACTTTATTCCCATCCGAGTGGATTTCCCACTAGAGAAGTTGGCTAAATTGTATGTATCCGAGATAGTATGACTACATGGAGTACCAGCATCTATTATCTCTGACAGAGATCCACGTTTCACCTCGAGGTTTTGGGGTAAGTTATATGAAACTCTAGGAACCAGACTAAATTTTAGCACTGCATATCATCAACAGACAGATGGCTAGTCAGAATGGGTGATACAGATTCCTGAAGACATGCTATGGTGCTGTATATTTGAGTTTAAGGGTGGTTGGGAAAGATATCTACCATTAGTAGAGTTTGCATATAACAATAGCTATCAGACTAGTATCAAAATGGTCTTGTTTGAAGCATTATATGGTAGAAAGTGCAAAAATCTGACCGGCAGAAATCTTATGCAGATCTTAAAAGGAAAGATACAGAATTTGTAGTGGGAGACCGAGTCTTCTTGAGAGTTTCACCTTGGAAGAAAGTGCTAAGGTTTGGAAAAAAAGGAAAGCTGAGTCCACGATTTATTGGGCCGTATGAGATCATTTAACGGGTTGGTCCTTTGGCATATAAATTGGCTTTACCACTGGAATTAGAGAAGATTCATAATGTGTTTCACGTTTCGATGCTGAGACAATACAAATTAGATCCTTCACATGTGATTACACTTTGTAAGGTTGAGATACAACGAGATTTGTCGTATTCTGAAGAATCGATTAAGATTTTGGCTCGCGAGGTAAAAGAATTGCGAAACAAAAGTGTACCATTGGTAAAGGTACTGTTGAATCGACACAGACTTGAAGAAGCGACATGAGAAATAGAGGCTTCGATGAAATCACAATACCTTACTTTTTTCACGGGTAAGAAATTTTGGGACGAAATTTCCCTAAAGGGGGAGAGTTGTAACAGCCCGATTTTCAATGATGTCGAAAACAGTGATTTCGAGATCACGATTTCGATGAATTGAGTCATTAATTTATTTATTTAAATAATTATGACTTCATTAGCATCGCATTAAAAATTTAGTTATGAGATTTTAACGTTTAGATGATTAATTGAATAAAAGGGATTAAATCGTAAAAGGTACAAAGTAGAGTTAAGTGATTTAAGGGACTAAGTGGGCAAATAACCCATGGAAGTTGAGTTAGTGGGATTTCATGACATTTGGTGAGGTAATGAAGGGTTAAATTAAACTTAAGAAAGGTTAATTAAGTTTAATTAAAAAGGACAAAAGAATTACAAAAAAAACCAAATTATATAAATTAGAAAGTAAAAAAAAGTTGCACCAAAGAAAGGAAAAGGAAAAGCAAAGAAGGAAGAAAAACAACCTCACGCTCCCATAAATCCTCAATTATGGAGGAAAATTACAGAAATCGAGCAGACGGCTGATAGAATTAGTGTACGACAAATCAAATTTGTCGCCACAATTGAGTACATGGAGCACTCGAAAAATTTATTCTACGCCTACACCAAGGCATGGAATAGTGCAATTATCAGCACATAACGAAGCATTAGCAAGCATCCTCTGCTAGAATTCCCATTGTTTCCCCTATCATCAAGGAGGTGACACCATCATCTGAAAGAGCTGCCTCGGAAGGGAAGGACCAATCTGTCGAGTCTTTGCATAGGGTTCACATATCTGATGGTGAGGACCAGGATGTGAACTCAAAGGATGTTAAAGATTCCTTCCGCAATATTGCCAGCCTTTATGAAGATGAATTTTCCAACGGCCTAGGAGCAAATATGGCTGAAAAGGAAGCCAATGCTGATGAGGAACACACGACTGTGGAATCTGTGGGTATTAAGGAAGAGAAAGAAGAAGAGAAGGAAGTTGAAAAGGAAAAAGGAGGGAAAGAGGAAATTTTTGTCGCGACAAATTTGCCTTAAGAATTTTTCAACGCACCTGAAGATATGGGTGCAATTAATGACAATTTGGCATAATCTGCTACGAATCAAGCTGAGGTTGTGACAATCAGCAATGAGGATTTCAATCCTCTGGCTATAGTGCCTTATATGGCACCCCTTGCTGAAATAAATCCTTTTGATGTCACTGTTGATGAAGGCAGCATAAAACCACATGTGGAGAAGCAATCCGTCGACCCAGTTGAGCCAACAGAAGGAAAATGAAAGCGCAAAGATAAGACGAAGTGCAAGGAGGAGCGCTACAAAAAGAAGAAAAAGACCAAAGCAACCACATCTTTGGTTGCACATCACTGAGTTGGTCTTTAATTTTTTTAGAACATAGTTTAGTTGCATATCATGTAGCTGTAATTGCATTATCATCACATTTAATTATCCTTGCATTTTATTTGTCGATGCATTTGCACTGTAGTTGCATTTCCATGTATATTTTTATATTAATATCAGTGCATTGGGGACAATGCAGACTTTAAGTTTAGGAGGAATGTATATGGAATGGAAATGCAATTGCACCCACATTTTTAAGAATTTATTTGTCCTTTTAGCCTAATGAAAGTATGCAAGGTTATGAAAAATGTGACTACAATTTTTTTTTTAATTTGATGCTTTATTCTTGAATTATTTTAGATGGTAATGTATGAATTGGATGCATATGATTGAATATTATATCCTTCTATTTTTGGATGAATGGTTGAAATTGCATTAGTAATAAATGAGTAGTAACATTATTTGAATCTTGGAATAACTTGTCAATTACAACTATATGTATATAGATATAACTATGAATAAAAGATACTCCAATGTGGGTGCATTGTGACTTGTCAAGGGGGAACACTCCAATGCAAGTGTTAGAAAAAAAAAATCTAGCCAAAGGCTGTCACTGTAAGAGTGTGTGTTGGCGCAATTACATACTTCCTGGAGGTTTGTTGCACCCCATCGTTATTGCCCAGGAACAAGGGTTTAGTAATGTAATGAAATCCATCAGTCGCATAAATAAAATAAAAAAAGAGAGAAAAGAAAGAAAAAGAAAAAAGAAAAAATATAGAATAATAAATGTTATATTGGTCAAGAGAATTTAAGATTTAAAGCATGATGCTAGCATTGGTGAAGTTGTAGTTATGATTATTCATGCCTATAAATTGTCGGTGCAATTTTCTATAATGTGAATGTAATTTATACATTACGGTCTCAAAAGATTCAAGTTACTAGAATTATTATTGCTTTGACAAGAATTTTGCTATAACCTTGCTAGCTTTTGTTTACTTGAGGACAAGTAAAAACACAAGTTTGGGGGCATGATAGCATTAGAAAAGACCATTAATTTCTTCTTATTTAGAGTATAATTTGTTCCTATTATATCATGTTTAGCATACATTTTTAGCATTTTATATTTAGTAATTGCATTTTTTAAGTCAGTGATGTTTGGTTTAATTTTCTTTCATTTTATCTTACTTTTGCTACTAATGTCACCACATTTAGTGTTCAGTATTGCCTCTGGAGATGTCAATGCAGGGATCTGTCTTAAAAGATCAAAGCAGGAGAGTGTTCAAGGTTGTCACCGCAATTTAGAATCTAGAATTGCGCCCAAACCTGTCACCGTATAAGCATTTCCAAATTTCACCCAGGGATGTTGCTGCATGAACATATCTAGAAGAACCAGTGCATGAGGATATCAAGGTTGTCGCAGCAAATTAAAATCTAAATTTGTGTCCAGAAATGTCGTGACAAATTGTGTATGGAAGTACCTTTTAATTTTAGATCTAAATTGATTTCTTCTTAATTCCTCTTATCTATTTATCTTTGGATTTAATTGCTTGATCATGGAAGTGTTATTGCAGTTGCTGACACTGGAAAGTGCAGTGACAAGTTAAATTAACAAGCAAGACAATGGAAGTTGCTTGAGGCACGAAGGAATTCTGGTCACTTGTTCTCAAATGCAAAGCATTGCCAGCACTAGAAGGTGTGGTTAATGTGAGTGTTTGGGTCTTTGATAAACAGGGAAGTGGAAGTTAGTAAGATCTAATTAAGCTTAATTGCAGCAACAATTTATCTATTATTTATCTTGTAGTCACATTTAGTTTTTGCCGACTTATCAAGTTAGGGATCCCCTCCATTGTATTATCATTATTCTACTCCTTTAATTTTCTTAAAATTGCATTGACAAATTATCTTCAAACTTTTATTACATTTTCTTATTAATTTTCTTTGACATATTTCATTACAGTCTCACAACATTTGCTCTGATAGTTTAAATTCATTTATTTCTACAGTCTTTGATTTAATTGCACTGACATTATTCCTTACAACTTCTCTTATTCTTACTCTAATTGCTTCGACAATTATTGCATAAACAACCATCTCTGTGGGATCGATATTTGATAGCTAAAACCTATCAACTATACTTGCATTGACAAGTGTTCGCTTGCACCATTTTTGTGACGTTCATAGCCCGATCAAGTTTTGTCATTGTTACCGAGGATGGCGTTTGTTTGATGTTTATTTTTGTAGTTGCAATTATTCTTTATATCCTGATTTTTATTTGTTATTGATTAGTTTTATTTTTTCTTGTTGGCTCTTTTTCAATTCTCTTTTAGGTGTTTTATGACCACTAGGAGAAATCATGAAAATATTGTTTGGCTTAGATCCGGAAATTGAGAGAACCATTTGAAGGAGAAGACAAGAGCAAAGGAATATGGATTTACTTGGAAATGATGCTATACCACAGTTGCCGCCACAAAATCCTGTCCCTCCAGTACAGCCATAAAACTTCAACAATCTACCACTGCTACAAGAAGAACAAATGCAAAACAGAACAATTAGAGATTTTGTTGTTCAAGTGCTAGATGATTTGCAACCAGGGGTTGTTAAACCAGCGATCCAAGCTAGAAATTTTGAGTTAAAACCGGTTATTCCAAATGTTAAATTTGAAAGGGAAATATGCTGGTTTGCCTCATGAAGATGCGAGAGAGCATCTTAAATCTTTTATGCTAATCTGTGCTTCTTTTAGTCAGTATGGTGTTCTTGATGATGCCTTGAAGATGCAGCTGTTTCCTTATTCATTGCAAGGAAGGGCTAGTACCTGGTTTCTTAGATTACTTGCTGGATCTATTATATCGTGGAATGCACTTGCAACTCAATTTTGTTTTGCGGTTTAATCCATCCATGATGAATGTTTGATTGAGGAATGATATTATTACTTATCACTAGCTGGATGATGAGAATCTACATACCACATGAGAGCGTTAAAAAACTTCGCTTCACCGTTGTCCCATGCATAGAATCCAACAAGAAACACAGATCAAATTTTTTTACAATGGATTAAATGCGCAGACAAGAAATCTTGTCGATGCATCTGCAAACGGTCCTTTGTTGGACTGCACCTATGATGAAGCTGTGTGAATTTTGGAGAGAATCGTGCAGAATGATTATCAATACCCAATTTCTCGAATTGCTCATGTAAAAACGAATCCTGGAGTTATTGAATTAGATGACATATCAACTTTAAGTGCACATGTATCTTCGTTGGCTAACATTATTAAAAACATGAAGCGGACAAGTGAAGTTGCTCCCATTCAAGTTGCCCAGCAACTGGATGTCCCGACATTTTGTTATGAAATTTGTGGTGACAATCATAGCTACAAGGATTGTCCACAGCATGAAGAAAATGTATTTTATGTCAATAACATCAGAGGAAATTCATATGGTAACTCTTATAATAGTTCAACTAGGAATCAACAACCTTGGGGGAATTAAAATGCGTCCACATTTCGATATGGAAATTCCTCGAGTCAAGGAAATTTTTGACAGAGGAGTTACAAACAGTACCAGCAAAATTACTACCACAATCCTCAGGTGCATGCACATCATGATCAAATGCAATCACATGCTGATATTCAGCCACAACAGACTACAATGCCAAATATGAATATGTAAGGACAACATTAACAAGAGCAATAGCAGTACTCTCAATCACGAGCAGATGCATTGGCTGCCCTTGAAGCTTTGATGCGTGAACATATTACAAGAATTGAAGCTATTGTGCAAGGAAATTCTTTTTCCATCCGAGTGTTGGAAGCACAAGTAGGACAGCTAGATTCTAATATGAGCACGAGACCACCAAGTGCTTTACCTAGTGATATTGAAAATCCAACTCAAAAGGGGAAGGAGTATTGCAAGGCTATTACTCTTGCTTTCATTACCAGTTAGCTCTATCATTAACATTAATAAAGACATAGTTTAAGTACTAATTTGCATATTCCTTTTGGATTCATTATTTATCTTCTTAAATTAATGTCTTTATTATTAACTTACTTTTAATATGGCCTATCATAATGTTATCCTTAATCCCTTAGAGTTTAGTTCATGCTTAAACTTGTATTTCATGATCTTTTATAAATTTGCTTTTATCCACTTATAACCTCTAGATTTCATTATAAAATGCATATTTGGTTCATTTCTCAAACACTTTACATTTTCATTTCTTTCTATCATATTTGACAAATTTTAGATTTGTGACTACTGTAATACTCCAATTTCACCCGGCCCAACAAAGCCCAAATAAATAAAATAAAATATAAAAACACAAAAATATATTCATTTTATTAAAATGTCCCAAGTCCATTTACAAATTAAAAATTAAATTACAAAATACCAAAATACACCCAAAAGCCCAATTTACAAACCTAAGCCTAAACATGGCCCAAAGGCCCAAAACTTTACAACCAATAGAAACCCTAATTTTGCATATGCCCTTAGCGTCGTTCACCTTGCCACGTCAAAGCCACGTGACCCTTGCTCTTCCCTTTCTCCGAAATGGCAATCTTCAGAATCCACCAACGCTGTTGACCCCAAAAGCCTGCTACTCCGATGATACCTTCAAAAAGAAGAAGAAACAGAGACAAAAACACAAAAGAAAAAATAAATAAAATGTATTAAATGCGGTTATAAAATCCCGCAACCACCTTTGTAATATTTTACACAAGAAGCAATAGAAAATCAAAAAATTTTGAAGGTATTTTGCATACATTCATATTTATTTTTTAAAGAGGAATATATATATATATAATATAAAAAAATGAGTTACAGTTTCTTACCACGTTGCTTCGACCACCGTTAGTGTTGTGGGACTACCCGAGGCTTCCTTCGAATCTTTTGATGATCGTGTAAGAGGTTTCGAAAAGGAAAGGACATTTTTTTCTAAAAAAAAAGGAGATCGAAAGATTTTTATAATTTTGTGATTTTTGGGGTTGGTTTGGAGACATTTTGATCCTAGATTTTGGTTCTAAGGATTAAAAGAAAAAAGGGGTACCTTTTCGACTTCCCGGCCACTGTAGGCGACAGACTTTGTCATCGATGACCGGTGGCCATGGCGGACGGACGGTGGCTAAAGGGGCGACCCTAGGGTTTTATTTAAGAGAAAAAGGAGAGTATAAGGGAGTTTTTTTAAAAGGAGTTTAAAAATGAAGTTTTTTCTAAAAAAATGGCTTTTATAGAGGCACTATACGACATTGTTTTGGAGCCCCTACCCACGGCCCAAAACGGTGTCGATTCAAGCCTATACCCGAATGGACTCCAACCCGCTGATCGGTGTTTTTATGTCACAACAATGTACAAGCAGACACACGTCGATGCAAGTATAGTGATAGAACAATTCTATCGGATGTTGATCCCACCAGGAATTTGTTCTTGATGTTTAAATGTCGAAGCTACTAATACTGCAATTAAGTGTAATGTGAGTACTGATGTCAATGCATTCTGCATACTAAAATAATCAAGAATGTCAACGCAATTAGAGTTAAACTTCAGAGGTTAAATGTCAGTGTACTGAAAATCCAATTGTGTTGAGTGTTAAATGCTGAAAATTTAAATGCATAAAATGTAAATATGATCAAGTGTAAAAGGGCAGAAATGGTTCACTGATTCTGTTAAATCGCAACGCTGGATGCGTCGACAAGGTAAAATATAGACGAAATGTCACTGCAATGAAGTAGCTTTGAGTTCTTACCAATAACAACTCTCTACTTAATCCCGACTTAAATATCCACAATCACTCCACCTCTGAGTGCGAACAACGATGTATATTCAAGAACAAGTAACTGGAGTTTGTCCCAGTCTCAAGCAGCTCTCGCCTAACATACTTGTTAACCCAACCTTGCACCGTATCTCTCGATGTCAGTCCATTGCAATTTCACTCTCGTGCTTAAAGCGGTTAGATCCAAGAATAAACAGATAAGCAGTGTAAAATAAGAATCAAAATGATTTATCATTAAAAGACACTCTCATATTCATTAAATATCACCAAAATCCATTATCGTTTAAGAAGAATTAAAGAGTACAACGAAGCTTACTATCTCTAGACTACTAGGCCTACTCCCTAATTGTTCCTCTTGCTCTGCATCAAGAACCTCTCGTCAGAAGTGGTTGCAAACTTGCTTCATCAGCTCCCCGATTTCTAGCTCAAATCTTCAATTCACACAGAATTTTCAGAATTAAATCCCTTCACTCTTGATGATTTCTTCATTCTTCTATTTATAGGCTCAAGAAATTACAGATTTTCTTCATTCTCAGATCCAAATCTAGATTTTTGCAACTGTCAAAGTTGGTTAGAGTACAGCTGTGCACTCACGCAGATCTGATGTTTACTTTAGAGATCTACAGGTTGTCACTGCATTACTGGTCGCAATCTGAGATTGTAATTACGACGACACCTGTGATATTCCTACATTGGTGCTTCCAGATGTAAATTTAGCTTGAGTCTACTCATTTGAGGTTCAAATTCAATTCGACGACATTTCTTGGTCGCAATTCCAAGCTGATCTTATGGCTAGATTCTGCCAATGTTGATCTTCTGGATTGAGCTCCTGCATTGACAATTCTAAGATGCAAAATATCGGTTGCTTGCGTCGACATTAGTACAAAAATAGATAAAAATAACAAGAATTTAAACTAACTATCAATGAATTAGAAAATATGAAAATTAAGTATAAAATGCTTATAATGCATGCTAAATGAGATACAAAAGAGACAATTAAAACACTAAATTAGGGAGAAAATATATGTCATTTGTAATACCATCACAGCCTTAAACTTGAGTATTTACTTGTCCTTAAGTAGACAAAAATTAACAAAGTCACAAGCAAAAATGTCACCGCAATCATTATCCATACAATTTGAATTCTCTGAAGTCGTAATGTACAAATTTTATACATATGATAGAATAATACGCCGACAATTTATAGGAATGAATATTTAAGAACTGCAACTTCATAAATGTTAGTGACATGCATTGAATCCTAATATTCCTTAAACCAATGCAGCATTTATCAAAATTTTCTTTATTTTCTTTCTCTTTCTCTTTTTCTTATTACTTTGTTTTTTTTCAAATGACTGAGAGATGTTATTGCATTACTCTACCTTTGTTCTTGGGAAGTAATGATGGGGTGCAACAAACCCTCAAGAGGTATGTAATTACACCGACACACACTCTTGTAGAGACAGCCTTTGGCTAGATGATTTTCTAAACCTGCAACGGAGTGTTTTCCCTTGGAAAGTCATAATATACTCACATTGGAGCATTTTTTATTAACACAATGTCGCTGCAACTAGTCAATTAGCTCAAGATTCAAACATAAACACTAATCATTCATTACTGCAACAATTCCAATCATTCATTCAAAAATAGCATGCTCATCATATTCATACTCATCCAATGTAAACATCAGCATCCAAACAATTCAAGAATTACGCATCAAGATAAAAATTGTGAGCACATTTGTGTTAAAATTTTGTAACTTTTTTATTAACTAAAGAAACAAAATAAAAGTCAAATATGAAAGTGTAGTTGCATTGACCATTCACATTATCTTCCCCCCCAAACTTAATGTCTGCATTGTCCCCAATGCACTGACAATAGTTATACAAAAATAATGGAAATGCAGCTATAATGCATTAAACTAAAAGGAATACAATGACAATTAAAATGCAGGCACAATAAGAATGTATGAAAACTAACTAAAAAGAAATGTACCAAATTATTCAGCAGCAGCCGATGCAGAGGCTACTTTGGTTTTCTTCTTCTTTTTCTTTGGGTGCTCTCCCTCATCATGCTGTTTCTTCTTTTTCTTGTCCTTGTGCCTCTTTCGCTTTTTATCCTTTGATCCAATCGGATCGACGGATTGCTCCTTCTCGGCGAGTTGGGTGGCGGCCTCGTTAGTTGTCACCTCTGATGGGTATATTTCTACGAGTGGTGCCACATAGGGCACAATAGCCAGAGGATTCAGTTCCTCTATCTCGCCAGTGACAACCTCAGCCTAGCTCGTAGTAGGTCGAGCCTCATCTGAGCTAGATGCCCCCACAACATCTTCAACGATCATTGTCGGGGCATTAGTTTCATTCTCCTCTTGTACCTCGACAGGTTCTTTTTCTTCTTTCTGTTCTTCCTTTTCTTCTCCTTCAATTGATCCTCCCCCTGGTCTGCATCCTCGTGCACACGCTGCTCAGTCTCAATTGGGCCAATGTGGGCACAGTCTACCGTATCGACATCCTCCTCTACAATAGCCCCTCGTTCCGTCTTATTTGTGCCCAGACTATTGGAGAACTCATCCTCAAATAAGTGGGAGATGTTGTGATAATAATCTTCATCATCCTTCGAGTGCTTGTTATCCTTCTCATCATCAAAAACGTGAATTCGAGTTGGTACAGGGGCAGGCCTACCATCAGGGGTAGGTTGCTCGAAAGAAGAGTACTTCATCAGTCGATAGATGGATGGAAAGGCTGGGAAGTTTGGTAGTGGAGTAGGCATAAAATTTATGCAGTTGAAAATCCATATCCTCCACTATACCATCAGTGTGGATGGATCGCATGTCAATGCGGTCCAGGTGTACTTCCATCAAGGCCAGCTTCTTTGCCATTTGGGACTCTATCGGCGCATCAGATTGGTCAACCTTCTTCTTACTCGCTCATTTATCCCTTTTCTTGGAGGTTGCTTTGGCCACTGGTGTATCTTGGCCTTGTGTCATCCTCTCAATAGAGATATTGTTGATTGGGCTTTTGTTGTCCAAGATCTCCTCACCATCTTTGGGCATAATACCCTTGTTTTGACAAAGCAGCATAATGAGAAAGGGGAAAGGAAGGATACCAGTTTACTTTCCTGTAGCATCTGCGATCTGGGCGTATATGAGCTCACCGATGTCGATGTGTCGGTGGTACAGAATAGAATGCAAGAGATACATACGGTCTAATATGGTCGTAGTGCTATGGGTCGAAGGCGTAGCACGGCTGTTGATAAAATGAAACCAACCTTGCAAAAAATTGTAAGGTACCGTCTGTGCATTGTATAGTTGTGAAATCCATTGCCTGCTCATGTAGCACCATCGATGCAGAGATCTTTCATCATCTAGGCCATACAATCATCATCCAAACGATGCAGAAAGGGTACATGGTCGTCCACCGTTCTGGAATCCTTAGCAGTACATTGATCTGCACAACGCTCCATGGAACAAGCCCCTCTCATACAAAGATAAACTCCTGCTCCTGATCCACCAGATTTGCATAAAATTCCCTAACCAATATGGGGGAATAGCCAGAAGGATGGTCACCAAAATATTCCCACCCGAGGTTGCTGATGGTACGGTGAACTTGCTTTCCCAGGGTCTGGTGTGGAGAAAGTTGGAGTCCCTGTTCGGCATGAATGTTACGTTTTTACATGACATTATCGTAACGGTCTTTGGCCGCAGTCGTTAGAAATAAGGCTGGTCCTATGGATGAGGGTGGTGGTGCTTGGACGGAGTCACAGTAGAAGTGGTCGGGGTATTCTTTGAAGGGGTTTTGGGAGTGTTTCTTGAAGCACAAGTTTTTTCCATGGTGAGAATAAAAGAAGTTCAAAAAGTTTTGCAGAAAAGGATTGCTTTGAGATTAGAAAAAAAATATGTAGACAATAGTGAAGATAAGATGCAGTAACAATGGCGGATGTGAAGAGAAAAAGTAACTGCAAAGGGGAGGCTTTATAACCTAGGCGTGATGAATGGAATAATACGAGGAAACGTTGTGTCTACAACCATTAATTTCCATGCTACAGATCGTACTATTTTGTTTTGATCCAACGGCTGGGAGAGAAAGAAATCAATCGGAGCGATTCTGGCTAAAAAGTAATGTTGACTCATCGCAGAATGCACCGACAATCTGTGCTTCAATGCGACGACAAAAAGATGATTTTTATTTCTGTTAAGAATATGAAACAACACAACAAAAAGTGAAACAAATAAAAGGAAATAAAGAAATGTGTCAACATTATTTAAATGTCACTAGTTTGACAACTTCATATGGTTCTCGAAAATTTGGGCTCACATAATGTTTAAGACGTTGTCAATTTACTTTAAATTGTTGTCCATCCTTTAGGTTTTTGATTGTCACCGCACCGCTTTGGAATGCTGTGACTACTTTGAATGGACCTGACCACCTTGATCGCAATTTTCCTGGATGCAATTTCAAACGTGAGTTAAATAAAATTACCAACTGACCAGGATGAAATTGTCGATGCAAGATAATGTTGTCATGCCATCTCTTTGTCTTTTCCTTGTATATCGCAGCATTCTCATAAGCATGGCATCGGATTCTTCTAATTTTGTGATGTCCAACAGTCTTTTCTTTCCAGCAGCATCATAGTCCAAATTCACCTGCTTAATTGCCCACATGGCCTAATGTTCAAGTTCAACGGGTAGGTGACAAGACTTTCCAATCACTAGTTGATATGGCGAGATCCCCAACAGGGTTTTGTAGGCAGTGCGAAGCGTCCACAATGCGTCATGTAGCTGCACAGACCAATCCTTCCTAGATGGATTAACCATCTTCTCAAGTATGCTTTTAATTTGACGATTAGATACTTCGACTTGACCATTGGTTTGTGGGTGATATGTGGTAGCCATACGATGCTTCACACCTTATCGTTTTAATGCAGTCGCCACTTGGTTATTATAGAAATGAGTGCATTGGTCACTTATCAACGCTCTCGGTGTTCCAAATCTCTTAAGGATGCATGTGTGAAAGAACTTCAACACTGTCTGAGCGTTGTCTTTTGGCATCGTAATAGCTTCAATCCACTTTGAGACGTAGTTAATAGCCACTAATATATACACATTTCTAAAAGAGTTTGGAAATGGTCTCATAAAGTCTATACCCCAGACGTCGGAACAGCTCTACCTCTATGTTGGGTTGTTTGAGCATCTCATTGTGTTGAGATATGGAACCAATGCATTGACAATGATCACATTGTTGTACGAAATTGTGGGCATCTCGAAACAATATGGGCTAATAAAATCCTGACTGGAAGACCTTTGTAGTAGTCCTTGTTCCACCAAAATGGCCTCCATAAGGGGCATCATGCCAGTGTCGTAGGATTGACATCATTTCTTCTTCTGGTACATAGCGACGAATGATATTGTCAGTGCATACCTTGAATAGGTATGGCTCATTCCAGTGGTATTTGGCAGCATCGCATATGAACCTGATCTTCTTGTGACCAATAGCACTCATGGGTAGCTTTCGACATACAAGGTATTGACGACATCAACATACCATGGCGATGCGTCGACAAAAACTAATTGCTCGTCAGGAAATGCTTCAATAATCTGGGACGTTTTCCCATCTTCACTTCTTACTTCCAGTCGAGACAAGTGGTCAGCTACCTAATTCTTAGATCCTTTCCTATCTCTGATTTCAACGTCAAATTCTTGAAGGAGTATGATCCATTTGATGATTCTAGGTTTGGCGTCTTTTTTGTTGAAAAGGCATCTCAACGCTGAGTGGTCCGTGTAAACTGTAGTCTTTATACCGACAAGATAGGAACAAAACTTGTGAAATGCAAAGACTACTACTAGCAACTCATTCTCAGTTGTGGTGTAATTAACCTGCGTTTTAGTTAGGGTTTTACTAGCATAGTAAATAGAATGAAATACCTTTTCTTTTCTTTGGCCTAGGATAGCTCCTACAGCAAAGTCGCTTGTATCGGACATTAGTTCAAACGATTGCGTCTAGTCTGGTGCAACGATAATTGAGGCTTGTACTAGCCGCTTCTTTATTGTCATGAATACGTCCAGACAAATGTCATCAAACACAAACTTTTTATTTTGCTCCAGTAATGAGCATAATGGTTTAGCTATCTTGGAGAAATCTCGAATGAATCTTCTATAAAAGCCAGCGTGTCCAAGAAAGCTTCTTATTGCTTTGACGTTAGTGGGCGGTGGTAATTTTTTGATGATTTCTACCTTTGATTTATCAACCTCAATGCCCTGACAAGATATTCGATGCCCAAGGACAATGCCTTCAGTTGCCATGTGGCATTTCTCCAAATTCAGAACTAGATTTGTGTCCTCGCATCTCTTCCATACTCTCGCCAGATTGTTAGTGCATTGGTCGAAATTCTGTCCATAGACAGAGAAATCATCCATGAATACCTCTAAGGAATCCTCAATCATGTTCGAAAATATTGCCATCATACACTTTTGGAATGTTGTTGGCGCATTACACAACCCAAATGACATACATCGCAAAGCAAATGTTCTAAAAGGGCATGTGAACATTGTCCTTGCTTGATCATCCGATGTAATAGCAATTTGGTTGTATCCAGAGTAACCATCTAAGAAACAATAATAGGCTTTACCAACTAGCCTATCCAGCATCTGATCGATGAAAGGTAGTGGAAAATGGTCCTTCTTTGTGGCCACATTCAGTTATCGGTAATCCATGCATACTCACCATCCAATTGCAATGCGAGTAGGGATTGACTCATTCTTGTCGTTGGTCACAACTATGAAGCCACTCTTTTTAGGCACACATTGAACGGGGCTCACCCAATCACTATTCCGAATCTAACCATTTGATAATTTCCTTCCTTACTACTTCTTTCATGTTTTCATTGAGTATTGATAGCTTCTTTTCATCTTCTAGCCTAATCTTGTGCATGCAAAAAGAGGGACTGACGGCTCTAATATCAGCAATGCTCCAAGCTATGGCTCTTTTATGTTCTTTTAAAATAGCAATAAGCTTATCTTCTTGCGTTGCGTCGAGGGATGCGCTGAAAATAATAGGTAGTGTCTCGTTGTCACCAAGAAAAATGTACTTTAAATGTGTTGGCAATTGCTTCAACTCCAAGGTAAGAGCTTGCTCAATAAATGGTTTAAATGTTGGGATTGTCCTGTTAGACAAATCTAAAGATTCCAATTGCCAATTCTGCCTCAGCTCACAATTGTTAACCTCTTCTTTGGCGCTACAATCAGCTAGGATTTCCTCAGTGAATGTCGCCGCATCTTTATCCGACATTGCATTGAATTCTTCCAAAATGATTTCATCCAGCACATCGATATGGTGACATTGCTCTTTACTTTTAGATAGAGATGCCTCAAACACACTAAAGGTCACATGCTTATCGTTATGACGCATGATAAGTTCTCTCTTGAATACGTCGATAAGTGTGCATCCCGTTGCTAGAAATGGTCGCCCTAAGATAGTGGGCACTTCCTTATCTACTTCATAGTCTAGGATTATAAAATCAGTAGGGAACACAAGTTTATCAACCTGGACAAGGATGTCTTTGATTTGGCCTTCCGGTTGTGCTAAGGATCCATCCACAAGTTGTAATGTCACTGCAATGGGCTTCATCGAACCTATTCCTAATTTCTTGAAAGTAAACAGAGGCATAAGATTAATACTTACTCCCAAATCACATAAAGCCTTACCGAAATAATGATTCCCAATGGAGCATGGGATTGTGAAGCTACTAGGATCTTTCATCTTGGTTGGCAACTTATTTGTAAGCACAACACTGCACCCCTCTATAAGCGCAATTGTCTCGATGTCAGATAATTTCTTTTTCTTTGATAACATCTCTTTCATGTATTTCCCATAACTGGGTATTTGCACAAGAGCATCTATTAGAGGTATATTAATGTGCAATTGTTTCAAAGTAGAAACAAACTTTTGATATTCTTTGTCATGGAATTTCTCTTTAAATCTTTGTGAAAACGGCAAAGGTATTGTAACATTGGGTTGTTATGGAAAACTCGATGGTGTCGACATTGGCAGTTGTGTCGACAACTTAGTTGGGCAAACTACAAGCATAGATGGCACTACAGTTGGTTCCTCTTCATTTTCTTTTGCTTGACTTCTTCAGCTGCATCTTTTTCCTATTAATGTGATTCAGATGCGTTGACATGGTCTTGGTCATAACTGTTTGGTCCCATCGTTTGCTTGCCACTCAGCGTGATTGCTTTGCAATACTCCTTTCCCCACTGCGTAGGATTCTCAATATCACTAGGCAGAGTGCCTGGTGACCTTGTACTTAAATTAGAAGCCAACTGTCCTAGCTGGGCTTCTAATGCTCTAATGGAAGAAGAGTTACCTTGCACTATTGCTTCAGTTCGTGTGATATGCTTAGGCATCATTACCTCAAGAGCAGCCATAGGATCTGACTTAGGTTGAGAAAATTACTGCTGTTGCTGTTGATGTTGATGATATTGTCCTTGCATATGTGCCAGCACAGACTGTTGTGGCTGTAATCGAGATTGTGGTTGCATCTGGTTATGTGACTGCATTTGTTCAGATCGAGAATTTACCTGCGAATTCTGATTATAATTCTACTATGGATTGCTATTATAACTCCCTTGATTTGAGGAACTTTCATATTTGAATGTAAAAACATTTTGATTCCCCCAAAGTTGTTGAGATCAATTGTTGTATGAGTTACCAAATGAATCTCCCCTGATGTTATTGATGTAGAAAGTATTTTCTGCATGTTGTGGGCAGTCCTCATAACTATGATTGTCACCGCAAATTTCACATGAAAATATCGGCGCATCCGATTGCTAGGCCACTTGAATAGGAGCAATGTCATTTGTTCCCTTCATATTCTTTATAATATTGGCTAATAAGGATACCTATGCTGACAAATCAGGAATAACATCTAACTCAAGAACTCCAGGATTAGTTTTTACCTGTGCAGAACGAGAAATAGGATATTGGTAGTCGTTCTGAGCAGTCCTCTCTAGAATTCTTACAGCTTCATTGTATGTACAATCTAACAAGGGACCAATAGCCGATGCATTGACAAGGTTCCTTGTCTTAGCATTAAAACCATTGTAAAATATTTCAATCTAGGTCTCCTGCTGAATTTCATGCATTGGGCAGCGTCGAAGCAATGTTTATAACGCTCCCAAGTTGTATGTAAATTCTCATCATCCAACTGATGATATGCAGTAATGTCATTCCGTAACCTTGCGTTCATTGTCAGCAAATTAAATGCTAAAACAAATTGCATTGCTAACGCATTCCAAGATGTGATAGATCTAGCCGGTAACCTCAAAAACCACGTTCGTGCTTTACCCTACAACGAATAAGGAAATAGTTGCATTTTCAAGGCATCATCGGGGACACCATGTTGAGTGAAGGATGCACAAATAAGCAAAAATGATTTCAAATGTTCTCGTGCATTTTCATGCGAAAAACCTGAATATTGCCCATTTGAGTTGAGCATCTGAAACATCATCGGTTTTAATTCAAAATTACCAGCTTGAATAGCCGGTCTCACAACCCTTGGTTGTAAATCATCAAGTATAGGCATAACAAAATCTCTTATTGTCTTGTTCTGTACTTGTTCGTTTTGTGGTAGCGGTGGTGGTATGTCGTTAACAATTTGTGGAAACACTAGAGGAATTCCAGCTTGTGGCAGCAATGGTGACAAATTATTGTTGTTGTTGTTACCAGCCATTTTCCGTTGTTCTTGCCTTCTCCTCTTAAGTGTCCTCTCAAGCTCCGAATCAAAGCTTACAATGTCCTTAGGATTTCTCCTTGTGGACATGCAATGCCTACAAAACTAGAAAAGAAAACAATAGAAAAATAAAAAATTAGTAAAAGTTAAAAGTTAAGTAGAATTAATTGCAACAACAAAAGTAAATATCAAACAAATGTCATTCCCCGGCAACGGTGCCAAAACTTGATCGGTGCTTTTACGTCATAACAATGTGCAAGCGGACACATGTCGATGCAAGTATAGTGATAGTACAATTCTATCTGATATCGATCCCACAAGGAATTGGTTCTTGATGTTTAAATGTCGAAGCAACTAATACTGCAATTAAGTGTAATGTGAGTACTGATGTCAATGCATTTATGTCAGATCTGCACACTAAAATAATCAGGAATGTCAACACAATTAGAGTTAAACTTCAGAGGTTAATTGTCAGTGTACTGAAAATAAATTCAATTGTGTTGAGTGTTGAATGCTAAAAATTTAAATGCATAAAATGCAAATATGATCAAGTTTAGAAAGGCAGAAATGGTTCACTGATTCTGCTAAATCGCAACGTTGGATGCGTCGACAAGGTAAAATATAGATGAAATGTCATTGCAATGAAGTCCCTTTGAGTTCTTACCAACAATAACTCTCTACTTAATCCTGACTTAAATATCCACAATCACTTCACCTCTCGGTGCGAACAATGATGTATATTCAAGAACAAGTAACTGGAGTTTATCCTAGTCCCAAGCAGCTCTCGCCTAACTTATTTGTTAGCCCAACCTGTCATCGCATCTCTCGATGTTGGCGCACTGCAATTTCACTCTCATGCTTAAAGCGGCTAGATCCAAGAATAAACAGATAAGCAGTGTAAAATAAGAATCAAAATCATTTAACATTAAAAGACACTCTCGTATTCATTTAATACTATCAAAATCCAACATCGTTTAAGAAGAATTAAAAAGTACAACGAAGCTTACTATCTCTAGACTACTAGGCCTACTCCTTAATTGTTTCGCTTGCTCTGCATCAAGCACCTCTCGTCAGAAGTGGTTGCTGACTTGCTTCATCAGCTCCCCGATTTCCAACTCAAATCTCCAATTCACATAGAATTTTCAGAATTAAATCCCTTTGCTCTTGATGCTTTCTTCATTCTTCATTCTTCTATTTATAGGCTCAAGAAATTATAGATTTTCTTCATTCTCAGATCCAGATCTAGATTTTTGCAGCTATCAAAGTTGGTTATAGTACAGTTGTGCACTCACGTAGATATGATGTTTACTTTAGAGATCTGCAGGTTGTCGTTGCATTGCTGGTCGCAATCTGAGATTGTAATTGCGGCGACACCTGTGATATTCCTGCGTTGGTGCTTCCAAATGTAAATTTAGCTTGAGTATACTCATTTGAGGTTCAAATTCAATGTGACGACATTTCTTTGTTGTAATTCCAAGCTGATCTTGCAGCTGCATTCTGCCAATGTTGATCTTCTGGACTGAGCTCCTGCACTGACAATTCTAAAATACAAAATATCGGCTGCTTGCATCGACATTAGTACAAAAATAGATAAAAATAACAAGAATTTAAACTAACTATCAATGAATTAGAAAATATGAAATCTGAGTATAAAATGCTTATGATGCATGCTAAATGAAATATAAAAGAGACAATTAAAATACTAAATTAAGGAGAAAATATATGTCATTTGTAATACCATCACCTGCCTAAGAGGATCCGTGTGTTTTTTAAAATTGGTTTAATTATTTGCGCGGTCCTTCTGCATTTTTCTTTGTTCTCAATTTCTACCTCCGCTTTATGTTTTAATTTATTTCCTATTTTACCCAGAAATCTACTTCCTTTTACTTCGAAGTCCTCTGACCTTGGGTGTATTTGGAGGCGACAAGTGTATGAAACTTGAGGTTATTCCCGACTCAGTCCTTGGCCTTCTTCGAATTTAAAATTTAAACCCCAAATCTTTCATTTTTATATATTTCATTTAAAATTTTATTTTTGTTTTGATTTGATCCTCAAATCATTTTCCCTTTTAAAAATCCCCCATTTATTTTCCTTTTTTTAAAATCAAGTCATTTATTTCATTTTATTTTATTTTTAAATTTTAATTCTTTAAATCACTGTTATTTATTTATTTTACCTTGGTATATAATTTACATATATTATTTGTATTATTATTTTGCTTACCCTTATTTTATTTTTATAAATTATATTCCATGTAATTTATTTCTATTCATGCTTTATTTATTTTTTGCCCTATTGATTTGCAAATTGGGTATGCATTTATTCAATTTTTTTAAAAATATTTTAATAAATGAATTATTTGCCATTTTTTATTACATGAATTATTTTAAAATCGAGGCGATATTCATTACTTAAGGAACTCGATAACATTCTGCTCCAACTTACGGGGTGCGATTTTATTTTTGAACCTATGTAATTGGATACCCTATTTAAAATTAAAACGTGCATACCATAACTAATCGATAAATGTTCTTTACTTTCGAGTACCCGAGATGTCGTGTTCCTAACTTACAAGATATGATTCTTAACTAACTCGAGAAAGAGATCGTTTATTCGTGAAATTTATTTTTTTAAAACGACTTCAAGATATATCATACTAAAAGATCATATTTTAAATGTTATCAATCAGTAAATGGTTTTTATTTTTTGATGACTCGAAATATTGTGCCCCTTACTTATGGGACGTGATTTTTCTTTATTAACTTGAGATAAAAGATCATTTTTTGTGAGATTTAAATTTTTAAAAAAATATTTTCAAATTGTTTCATTTGTATGTTTTAAGGATCACATTTTAAATTTTCCTCAAGTTCTCTATTTTCAACCATAAGACATTAAATAATCGATTTGGTATCAATTTTGAGTGTGTGAGGGTGTCAATCCTTCCTCATGTGTAACCGACTCCCAAACCCCTTTTTGATTTCGAAGACCAAAACTTTTATTTAAATAAACATAAGTATTTTACGGTGATCCAATCACACCAAATTTAAAAAAAAGATTGGTGGCGACTCCATTTCCAATTTTACAATAAAAGTTGGGATTTTTTAAAAAAAAAAATTATTTCGACAGCTTGGCAACTCCACTGGGGACAAATAAGAGAGTCAAGTCGCGAGTCGATTATTTTTTGGTCTTTTTGTTGAAAATTGAGAACTTGGTTTAAATTTAATTTGCGATCATTTCTTGCATTTTGTATTCATGTTTGATTTAAATTAATTTGTTTATTCATTTATTTTTGGATCGAAAGTGAGGGGTTTTCATGCATTGCATGATAGATTACTTCACCCTTTTAAGTGAAAGTGAGAAACTACTCCTTCGTGAGGTCTTCACCTCCGTCCAGGATAGTGGAGCGCTTTCAGGAATACATTCATACCTATGTTTTCGTGAAGTTTTCGCTTCCGTGCAAACATATGAGAAATGTATCCCTCTGAACTGAACTCGTCTGTATGAGCCTATAATAGGTGAGGATCGAGGAATCTTCTGGTTCAGGTACCCTTACTTTAGAACTTAAACTGCATGTAGTCGACCCTAGGACCCCACCCTAAGATGGATCACACCGAACCTTTAGTAGCCACCTAAATAATGTAAGGGAGAGAGGCGCTCTTTTTACTTTGATTTTTTGCCTTTAATTGCAATTTTATTGTTAGATTTTATTTCTGTGTTAATTATACTGACTTGCTTTATTTTCTCCTCGCATTGCATTAACATTCTAGGAAAGGTGTTGATTTGTACTTGATTACCAAATAGAGAGGTTGTCATGGAAAACGGGTTTCTGGATACAGTGAAAGATAATATGGCTGTGAGCATATGGTCGGAGGAAAGATGACATTGAAAAGGAGACAGTTTTTTAGAGGGACACGTATCAGAATTCTTGGATTATACTCGAGTAAATGTGACCTAGAATAGTGTGCAAGAGTTAAAGGACATTTGGAATTAGTGGGATGATGAGATGAAGCAAATATTCTACAAGGAGTATGGAGATCTACCTTACCTACTCGAGGTTAAGGTAGACAAACATCTCTTTCGAGCTCTCACTTAACATTGGAATCTCGCATACAGCTTCTTTACCTTCGAGAATTTTGACATGGTACCCATAGTGGAAGAATACACTATGTTGATCCCCTGCCAAAAGATTCAAGTTGACAAGGCTCATTCAAGAGTTGCTTGTGTCCCGACCTTTTTGAAAAGATTGATGAAAATAACTAAAATGAGCGAACAATGGGTTGCAGCTCGAATCAAAGCAAAAAGGGATAACAAGTGTATTACTTCGAAAAACCTACGAGATTTGATCCTAGTACACCCAGATGTGAAGAAACGCATCGGCATTTTTGCTCTGAGTATCTATGGGTTGTCATCTTCCCTAAATTTCCTAAAGCGTTAAGGCATATAGAAGATGTAATTACCGACTTATTTGACCGGCTTAGTAAGAGAGTCACATCAGTCCCAAAATCCTAGCCGAGACCTTCTGATCGTTAAACAAATGCCGAAGAGAATGAGAAGGGAGATTCATCAACTGTTCATTGCTCTTGATGGTTTGGTTCCACAGTCATTTCTAGAAGGTAGAAAAGTTTTTGTATCGGGTGTTCTATGTGGATTACTTGCCCTTAAAGGAATTTGTAGCCATGCAAAGGCAAGAGAGTATATTGCAGGAAAGGTGGATAGCCATCCCTCAAAGTCTCCAGGATGAAGACATTAAATGTCGGGCACCTTGGTTAATTTCCGACGAAATCCTTTATTAGTTTGGTAGTTTTGATTGGGTTCCTTTGCTCAGAGTATGGGGAGTCGTACGATACGCTCCTATACTAATGCTAAGGCAATACAGGACAAGGAAGTTTATCCCAATTACACAGGGTTTGGCCCATTGCGAGTTTACGTACAAAGGAGACAACTACAAGAAAAGGGTTAGAGAGATATCAAATGCATGGAATCAAGTGCATAGAATGAAGGTGTTCGCTGCAAACCCGATGACAACATCAGAATATGATTGGTGGAGAAATAAAAGAGTCAACGATAACATCCCTGTACCAAATGCTAAAGATATCTAACCAATAGGAGAGCATCTGCAAGTGATTCTGTCAGAGTTGGATATTATAAAACAAGATATTGAGAGGAAAAGTTTAGAATTTGGGAAGAGGATAGAGACTCTGGAAGAAGAAAAGATGTAGCTAGGATATGATGTTGATGTCCAAAAATTAGAGGTTGAAAAGTTAAGAAAAGAGAAGAATAAAGATGAAGAAGACTTAGATAGTTTGAAGAAGGATTACAAGAAACTCTATCTATCAATGAGAACTGCTAGGCTGGGCAAAACATCGGGTCAATGGCAATAGAAAACTCAAGAGCAAAAAGATCGAGCAGATCAATGAAAAAGGAAATTCCAATATGGTCAAGTTAAAGAGAACGCTATAAAAGGATAATTGTTAGAAAGTCAAGTTGAGAAGACTGAGTTGAAAGCCCGAATAGCCAAGCTAGAAGAGTCTATGCGTAGACATTGCAACCAAAATTCTATTTTAGAACTTAAATCGAGCCAGGAACAGAACGAGGAATTGAAGAAAAAGGTAGAAGAACTTGAGGCTTCATTACAAAATTGTGAGATAAGGATTGAGATTCTAGAAAGGACATTGGAGAAAAATGAAAGACAACTCCAACTCGCTCGAAGACAAGTTAGTGATAGGGATTACATCATGGGCAAAGCCTTGACTCAAGTGCGAGAAGTAGTTGATCACCTGTGATAGCAACGCAAGTACAACCACCTTTGTTGGAAAAGGAAACAACTATGTTGTTCGTTAATACTTTGAAGGCTCCATTCATTAACCATATGATGGGAAGCGCTACTAAGAGTTTCTCTAACATGGTTATGTCCGGAGAAATAATCTAGAATGCGATCAGAAGCGAAAGGAACGACGCGGAGGAAGGTGTCAAGAGAGCAGCCTCTAGGAAAAAAGAAAATGAAATAAACAACACGAGCCTATACAAGATGAATTACTCGAAGCCGATGATAGTGGCACCACCCAAGGCCATAACAAATAATTACCAAAAGACTTCGAGGCAGGAGTCTGGCACAAGGTCAAATACAGAGAGGACTTAATTCACTACCATCCCTATGACATACAAAGAACTCTACCAGAACTTGTTCGATGCCCACATTATATCATCGTCGTATCTGAAGCTACTACAACCTCCATTCCCGAAATGGTACAATGCGAATGCCTAATGCGAGTATCACGCAGGAATAACAGGGCATTCGATCAAGAATTGTACTACTTTAAAAAGGAAAATAAAAAAACTCATCGAAATAGGGATATTAAATTCGACTACCCTACAAGGCCCAATTTATCAAGGAATTCGCTACCCAGTCATCCCGACCAAAGGGTGAATGCGATAATCGAGGAAAATAGAAGAAAGATCAAAACCTATGTTGAGGAGGTGAGATCCCCACTAAGATGGGTATGGCGTAAGATGATGAACATGGGCTTAATCGTCCAAGATTCAGGGAAAGTAGTTGAGAGAACATAGTACTACTTTGAGTTTCATGCTGCCAAAGGACACAAAATCCAAAAATACATTATGTTTAAAACCATTGTACAAGGTTTGATGGACAACAAGGAGTTAGAATTTTCGAAAAAGATGAAGAGGTGGAAGATATGTGTGCTTTCGAAGAGGGCACACCAGAGAGAAATTTTGGGGTCAATTAACCAATGATAATCATCTCCCGGGCAAGGGGTAATGAAGCCGGAGAAAGGGCAGCGCCCAAAGTCAAAATCCAAAAACCCGTAGCTTTTTCCTAAAAAGATAGCAAAAGGGTACCCTGGAATTATGATTGTAATGTGATGATATCAGGAGGTAAGAGTTCCAAAGTTGCATCAGAAGGAGCTCAAGATGTGAGTCTCATCACAAGCAGCGAAAAGAGCTATGACCCCGTAAGCACAAAAAACAAAACACTTGAGGGAAGAGCCCAAGAAAGGAAAGACTGATGGACCTAAGTCACCGATCAATGAGCCAGTAACGGAGAAAGAAGCTAGAGAATTTCTAAATTTTTGAAACATACTGAATATAGTGTGGTGGAGCAGTTGTATAAGCAGTCAGCTCGCATATCGATTTTAACACTATTGTTAAGTTCGGAAGCACATCGCACCGCATTGATGAAAAATGAGACCTATGTGGCTAACGACATCTCAGTGAACAAGCTAGACTGCCTGGTCAATAATGTAAGCACCAACAACTTTATCTTCTTTAATGATGATGAAATACCCCCAGAAGGTATGGGATCGAAAAAGGCTTTACATATTACCACCCCTGTAAAGGATACACATTACCTGGTGTATTGATCAATAACGGCCCTAAATGTTTTACCACTGACCACACTGAAGAGGTTACCGATTGATAGCTCTCACATGAAAATGTGTCACAAAATAGTGAGAGCGTTCGATGGGACAAAAAGAAAGGTGATGGGTAGGATCGATATATCGTTATTAATTGGTCTTAACTCATACGAAATAGACTTCCTGGTGATGGATATCAAACCAAGCTACAATTGCATGTTGGGAAGGCCATGGATCCATTCGATAGG
Source organism: Gossypioides kirkii (assembly GCA_005610355.1). NCBI lineage: Eukaryota > Viridiplantae > Streptophyta > Magnoliopsida > Malvales > Malvaceae > Gossypioides > Gossypioides kirkii. The sequence goes on along the minus strand of CP032246.1, from coordinate 18,817,708 downwards.
GGCAGTGTTGTCATTGATGCACCAAAAATTGAAATTGGTGACTAAAGGTCGATTGGTCACGGTTAGTATGAGGAAGACATAATTGCATCTATAACAAATGATGCACTTTACATTAAAGCGGACGAAGAGGCCTTGAAATGCTCTTTCCAATCATTACAATTTGTTAACGCAACCTTCATTGTCGAAGGAAGCAAGATCCCTACACCAAAAATATCACAAAACACAAGGATAGGTCTACAACTGACGGTCTGGAAAGGAGCGTTGTCGAGAAATAGACTACGAAAATACCTCCAAGGGAGAACTAATGTGTCAATGTTAATAGATAAATGAGATTGGTTTGGTCTGAGGTACAAGCCAGATGTGAGGCAAAAGAAAAAGGAGTTGGAGAAGAAGTAAGAGAGAAGAAGAGCACGGTTGACCGGGGAAGAGATCAAGTGGGAGTCAATGGTCTTCCCCATATATCAAAAACGTTCACATCAAGAGGAATAATCAATTCAAGGCAAAGATTGGAGGAGAAGGAAAGTTAAATGGTCGAAGCAGTAGGAATAATAAAGGACTTAAGTATCAACGCTGTGTTTGAAGGAGGGATGAAGAAAGAAGCTTGTGGGGAATCCATCCCTACATCCCTGTGACCATTCTAAACAACTGGACTATAAAGGAACTCCCAGTAACCTTTAGGACCTATTCAAAGTAATACACAAAACAACTTATTGCTCTAAGCTCGACAGCAGTAAGGATCTTTCGTAAAAGGGCACATTACCATTATCAATTATTTTAATGAAAAATGTATTTCCTATTTCATTTGACAAATATTTTATAATTATACCATGCAATTAACCATTCTTCAATTCATTTAATCTTATTCAATTTGACAAATATTTTTGTTCTTGTCAAAATGATTCTATTCATTTATACTCATACCATACAATCAATCATTCTTAAATTCATTTGTTTCTTTGGATCTCCTTGTATCCCTCCAACAGGTCTTTTGATATCAATGATATGAGTGACACCATAGTTGACTTAGAGCCTTCTTTTGAGCAAGATATGTGTTCAGAGGAATCTCAGGACTTTGAAGAGAACCAAGATTGTAACTTGTCTCCGGATTTGTTAAGAATGGCAGAACAAGATGAAAAACAAATCATGCCTGATCACGCTATGAAAGTCACAGCAAATATGTGCAAGCATACACTATCGATGCAAGTATAGTAGACAAAAGTGAATCCATCAAATATTGATCCCACAGAGATGGCTATTTATGTTTAAATCTGTTGAAGCAATTTAAGTTAAAATGAAAAGAACTGTTAAGAGTAATGTCAATGCAAATCTATTAAAACTACATGAGTTAAGAGTAAAATCTATCAGTGCAAATGTAATATAAAATGCCAAAGCAAATTAATAAAAAATGGATTGATTGTTGAGATGTTGTAATGTAAATTCAGAAATATAAAAGAAATAGATCAAGTGTAAAGAATTGGAGAGGATCACTGACTTCACAAGTTGGAAACACTAAATGTGACTACAAGGTAACTAATAGATGAATTGTCGCCGCAATTATGTCTCAATGAGATCTTACTGCTATCAAAATCTTTGTTTAACAAAGACCCAAGTACTCACAATTACCACACCTTCCAGTGCTGGTAATGCTTTGTACTCAAGAACAAGTGGCCAGAATTCCATCTTGCCTCAAGCAACTTCGACTGTCTTGCTTGTTAATCTAACTTGTCACGGCACCTTGTAGTGACTGTGACTGCAATTGCACTTCTATGGTCAAAACAGTTAAATCCAAATATAAACAAATGAGAAGAATTGAGTAGAAATCAAAGTAACTGAAACATTAATATATACTTTTGTATACAATCAATTGTCAATAGAATTCACTGACATTTAAGAGGGATTGACAAATGAAATTGAAGCATGCTACTCCTAGTCTAGTAGAATTCTCCCTTAATCGCTCCTCTTACGTTGCACCTAGCACTTCTCGTCAGAAACAGTTGCTTCCTTGTTGCATCAGGTCACCTTCCTCTGAAATCAAGCTTCCATGGCAGCTGACTTTAGGAATGAATGAGAGAAATTTTAGAGTTGAATTCTTCATAGCTTGATATTGATCTTCTCTTTCATCCTTCTATTTATAATCACTGGTAATTTCAGATCTTCCTCACTTTTCAGATCTAACTCCTTTTTGCCACTGTAAAAGTTTGTTATTGCTAGCTTTGCACTAACACAGATTTGATTTGTTCATTAGGCAGTTGCAGATTATCGCGACATTGCTGGGCGCAAATTATGATTTTAATTTGCTACGACAACTTGACATTCTCCTGCGATGGTGCTTTTGGATGTGTTAGCAGTGTAAAATCCCTGATAAAATGTAGAAGCATTTATGTGATAATATATTTGACCGCAATTTTAGATCAAACTTGTGACCATAACTCTGAATGCTTTCCTACTCTGATCTTCCCAGGTGGATTTTTGCGCTGACAACTTTAGACACAAAACTAGTACTAAATACAACGACATTAGTAGCACAAAAGAGATAAAATGAAAGAAAATAAGATCAAGCAACATTGAGTTAGAAAATACAAATTCTAAGTATGAAATGCTAAAAATGTATGCTAAATATGATACAAAAGGAACAAATTATACACTAATTTAAGGAGAAATTAAGTGTCATTTCTAATGCTATCACACCTCCAAACTTGAGATTTTACTTGTCTTTAAGTAAATAAAAGTTAGCAAAGTTCTATCCAAATTCTTCTCACCACATTCATCATTCTAGCAACTTATATTCTCTGAAATCCTAATGTATAAATTCCATTCATATGTTGGAATATTGCGTCGACAATTTATAGGCATGAATAATCAAAATTTCAACTTCACTGATGCTAGCATCATACTTTAAATATTAAATCTTCTTAACCAATACAACATTTATTGTATAATAATATACATATATATATTCTTCTTTTATCAACTTTTCTTTCTTTAATTCTTTCAGTTTTCTTTTATGCGACTGAGAGATGTCATTGCATTACTATACTCTTGTTCCTGTGCAGTAATGATGGGGTGCAACAAACACCCAAGGAGCATGTAATTGCGTCGACACACATTCTTCCAGTAACAACCTTTGGCTAGATAATTTTTCTAACAGTTGCAGCGGAGTGTTCCCCCTTGTTGAGTCACAATGCACCCACATTGGAGTGTATTTTATTTAGTAGATATAATTATAAACATAGCTACAAGATGGTAAGTTAATTCAATATTTAAAGAATGATACTACTCATTTATTACTAATGCAATCTCAACCATTCATCCAAAAATAGAAGGATTAAACATTCAATCACATTCATGCAATTCACGCATTAGCATTCAAATAATTCAAGAATTTACGCATCAAATGAAAAAATTATGGTCACATTTTTCTTAACTATGCATACTTTCATTCACTAAACAGACAAATATATTCTTAAACTTGTGGGTGTAATTGCATTTCCATTCCAGACTTCCCCCAACTTAATGTCTGTATTGTCCCCAATGCACTGACAATACTATACAAATAATAATGGAAATGCAACTACAATGCAAATGCTAGAACAAATAAAATGCAAAAACAATAAAAATGCAATGACAATTAAAAGAAATGCATGCAACTAACTACTGAAAAGTAAACTAACTTAATAAGTTGCAGCCTCGGAAGTGGCTTCTTTGGATTTCTTTTTCTTCTTATGGCGCTCCTCTTTGCACTTCTTATGTGCCTTTCACTTGCGCCTCTTCTCTTTTGGTTCAACCGGTGGAGTTGATTGCTCCTCCATTGCTGGTTGAATGTTGGCTTCATCGACAGTTACGTCCGATGGATGAATTTCAGCAAGTGGTGCCAAATATGGCACTATAGCTAGAGGACTAGAATCCTTATTGCTGGATCTGACTGCCTCGACCCAGCTCACCTCAAATGGCGCCAATTTTTCAATAGATGCACCCATATTGGTGGGTGCGTCAACAAATTCCTTCGATAAATTTGTTGGGGTAATGTCTTCTTCTTTTTCTTCTTCTACCTCAATACCCACAGAAGCAACTGGTTGTGCTCTTCCGTAGCAACAACCTCTCTCTTTACCATAGTGGCCTCCAAACTGTTCGACAGTTCTTCTTTAAAGAGGCTGACTATGTTTTGGAAGCAATCTTCCATTTCTTTGGATTGTGCCTCTTGATCCTCATCATCAGAGATGTGGATTCTATTTAGGGACTAGACAGACTGGGTTCTGCTTCTAAACCATGCTGCTCTGATGATGGAGTGGCTTCATCTAAATAGGAGGGAACACAGGAAATTCTAGCATCAGGTTCCTACTTAAGCCGCGCAATGTGTTGACAATAGCAGTATTCCATGCCTTAGTATATGCATAGAATAAGTTCTGTCTGAATTGCATCTCCTTCACTGCGCCAACAAGTCTGATTTGTTTGCTGCTCATCCGATCAACAAACTTTTCAATCTCATCAAGCTTCCTCCAAATTTAAGGATCTATAGGTGCATGAGTCTAAGTGTCTTTCTTTTTCCCTTTCCCCTTTTCCTTCTTTTGCGGCACCTCCTTCTCCATAGGGGTTTCCTGCCCTCTTGTCATCCTCTCCACCAAAACATCATTGATTGGCCCTTTGTTTTCCAAAGTCTCCTCCCTTCACGAGGCACAATGCCCCGTTGCTTACACAATATCATTATCAGAGAAGGGAAAGGCAGGATACCTGTTTGTTTGGTAATGGCTTTAGTGATTTCTTGATGTAGGATTGCGTCGACATCAATACATTGTCCCTTCAGTATAGAATACAACAAGCACATTCTGTGTAGCGTTGTGGTCGTATTATGGATGGATGGCAGGAGACGACAGTTTATAAAATGAAACCACACCTTGCTTTGAATAGTGAGGTAGCAACGGTGCATGGTGTAGTTGTTTGGATTGTTGCCAATCCAAACTGCGTCGTCGACGCATAAATCATTCAGTAAAAGTTCTGCACCTTCCTTTGTCTAGTTTTTCAAGAACTCGACATGTTCATATTCTCCCTCAGCAATATTGAAGAGAGCATTTATGTGTTTAGCGCTCTACAGTACCAAACCTTCACGAACAAATATGAATTCCTATTCTGGATCAACCAGGTTAGCGTAAAATTCCCTTACCATGAGGGAGAGTACTCGACCGAATGGTCACAAAACTGCTTCCATCCCAAATGAGAAATTATTTTGGTGACCTGCTTCCCAGTGTCAGATGCGGGGACAACTGAAATCCTTACTCAGGATGATAGTTTCTTTTCAACATAACTTCATGATAACGTTCCTTTGCCACTTTTGATATAAACAGAACAGGCTCCTTGGGTTATGGTTGGTTGACATTTCTGACCATAACAGTCGAGGATTCAGCTACTAATTTGGATGGGGTTTTCACTCTGCAAGTTTTTGCCATGGCTACTGAAAGAAAGAAAGAATATTTTGCAAAAAAATAGAAGGTTGAATTCAAAGAAAAACAGCAAAAATGGTGGTTGTGAGTGTGAGCGAACAATTGACACAAAAATGGAGTTTTATAGAAGATGGATGCGAAGAGACGTTATGATTGCTGAGAGTATACTGTGCCTGCAGCCAATAAATGCTAGGACATAGATCGTACATTTTCGGAATGATCCACCGATTGGGGATTAGGGTGAATCAATCGACGTGATTCTTGCTCGAAATGTTTCGCTGAGTCCTCAATGCAATGCGTTTATAATTCGTGCTATCATGTGCGTCGAAAAAAAGGAAATCTTTTATTCCTGCATAAAACTAAAGGAAACGAATTAAAAAAAACAAAAGATAAAAAAGTAAATATAAAAAATTACAATAACATTCTTAAGTAAATGTGACCAGGTTAATGGTCTCGTTTTGTTCGTTGATGCTTGGGTTGCGGTAATGCTTCAATCGTTGGCCACTCACTTTAAATTGGTGCCAATCGTTCAAATCTTTGATTGTCACTACACCATGTGAAAATGCTTCGATAACTTCAAAAAGTCTTGACCATCTTGAGTGCAATTTTCTTGGATGCAATTTTAAACATGAGTTAAATAAAAGCACTAACTGACCAGGAGAAAATTATCGCCGCAAAATGATGTTGTCATGCCATCGTTTGGTTTTTTCTTTGTAAATGGAAGCATTTTCATAAGCATTGCGTTGGATTTCTTCCAATTCTGAAATGTCCAACAATCTTTTCTTTCCAGCAACATCACAATCAATGTTCACTTGCTCGATTGCCCACATGGCCTTATGTTCAAGTTCGACTGCCAAGTGACAAGATGTCCTAAAAACTAGCTGATATTGAGACATTCCTAATGGTGTTTTCTATGCAGTGCGAAGCGCCCACAATGCATCATTCAACCGCGAGGACCAATCTCGTCGAGATGGGTTAACCACCTTCTCAAGAATACCCTTGATTTACCATTTGGATATTTTCGTTTGTCCATTTGTTTGTGGATGATATGTGGTTGCCATGCGATGTTTCACACCGTAACGTTTCAAAGCTGTCGCTATCTGATTACAATGAAAATGAGTGCCTTGGTCACTTATTAATGCTCGAGATGTTCCAAATCGTGTAAGGATATATGTGTGAAAGAACTTTAACACCGTCCGAGCATCGTCCTTTGTAACAGCAATTGCTTCGATCCACTTGGAGACATAGTCAACAACAACAAGAATATACACATTCCCAAAGGAATTTAGAAATGGTCCCATAAAATCTATACCTCAAAGATCAAATAACTTAACTTCCATGATAGGATGTTGAATCATCTCATTGCGTCGACATATAGAACTGGTGCGCTGACATTTGTCGCACTGTTGAGCAAAATTGTGGGCATCTTAAAACAATGTCGACCAGTACATTCCTAGCTGTAGGACCTTTGCAGCAGTCCTAACACCACCAAAATGGCCTCCATAAGGAGCATCATGGCAGTGCTTTAGGATAGATAACATTTCTTCTTCAGGAACGCAATGACAAATGATGTTGTCAGCGCATACCTTAAATAGGTATGGCTCATTCCAATGATATTTAGAAGCATCCCTAAGAAATCTGACCTTTCTATGACCTATTGCACTTAGTGGTAGCTTTCCACATACTAGATAATTGACGACATTTGCATACCATGGAGATGCGTCGACAAAGAATAATTTCTCATCTGGAAATGCGTCGACAATTTGTGACTTATTTCCATCCTCGCTTCTAGATTCTAGACAAAATAAGTGGTCTACTACTTGGTTTTCTAATCCTTTCTTGTCCTTAATCTCAACATCAAATTCTTTTAGTAAAAGGATCCATATAATCAGCCTGGGTTTTGCATCCTTCTTAGCAAAAAGGTATCTCAAAGCAGAATGATCATTATACACTGTAATTTTTGCGTCGACAAGATATGAACAAAACTTGTCAAATGCAAAAACTACTGCCAATAACTCTTTTTCAATGATTGTGTAATTCACCTGTGCTTCAGTTAGAGTCTTACTAGCATAATAGATTGAATGAAATACCTTATCTTTCCTTCGTCCAAGCACAACACCTATAGCAAAGTCGCTTGAATCGCACATTACCTTGAATGGTTATGACCAATCTAGTGCGATGATAATGGGTGTCTGCACTAGCTGCTGTTTAATCTTTAGAAATGCTTCCAAACAAGCTTCATCAAACAAAACCTTTTTATTTTGCTCCAACAAGGAATAGAGTGGTTTTACTATTTTGGAGAAGTCTCGGATGAATCTTCTATAAAATCCGGCATGGCTGAGAAAACTCCTTATTCCCTTTACATTATTCGGTGGAGGTAGCTTTTCAATGATTTCCACCTTCACTTTATCCACTTCAATGCCCTGACAAGATTTTCGATTACCAAGGACAATTCCTTCGGTTGCCATGAAGTAGCATTTTTCCCAGTGTAGAACTAATTTTGTGTCCTCGCATCTTTTTAACACTTTTGCTAAATTGTCAATTCATATATCAAAATTTTGCCCATACACGGAGAAATCATCCATAAACACCTCTAATGAATCCTCGGTCATATCAGAGAAGATGGCCATCATGCACCTTTGGAGTGTGGCTGAGGCATTACACAAACTAAATGGCATCCGTCGGAAAGCAAAGGTTCCAAATGGCCAAGTAAAATTAGCCAGTGAGGATATTTGTGCACTTAGGGCTTAAATGACATCTAACTCAATAACTCCAAGATTTGTTTTCACCTGAGCAGAACGACAAATCGTGTATTGATAATCATTTTGTGCAATTCTTTCCAAGATTCGCATAGCTTCATTATAAGTGCAATCCAACAAAGGACCATTAGCAGATGCATCGACAAGATTTCTTGTCTATTCATTTAATCCATTGTAGAATATCTCAATTTCTGTCTTCTATTGGATTCCATGCATGGGCCAACGTCTAAGCAGAGTTTTGTAACGTTCCCATGTGGTGTGTAAATTCTCATAATCTAATTGATGGTATGCTGTGATATCATTCCGCAGTCTAGCATTCATTGTGGGTGGATTGAATCACAAAATAAACTGAGTTGCAAGCGGATTCCATGAAGTAATAGATCCAGCTAGTAAACCAAGAAACCATGTATGTGTCCTTCCTTGTAAAGAGTAAGGGAACAGTTGCATCTTTAAGGCATTATCAGGAACACCGTGTTGACTGAAAGGAGCACATATAAGCAAAAAAGATTTGAGATGCTCCCTCGCATCTTCTTGAGGTAAACCTGCTTCTTTTCCATTCGAGTTAAGCATTTGGAACATCACCGGTTTTAATTCTAAATTACCAGCTTGTTGGTCTAACAACCCATGGTTTTAGATCATCGAGCATAGGAACAATGAAGTCTCTAATTGTCCTGTCAGGAATTTGCTCTCTTTGTGGCAGCATATTGTTGACTCCTTGTGGCTGCACTGGAGGAACAACATTTTGTGGTAGCAATGGTGGTAGATCATTGTTATTTTCAGCTATCTTTCTTTGCTCCTGTCTTTTCCTCCTAACCTTTCAATTTTCGGATCAAAACTAACAATGTTGTTAAGATTTCTCCTTGTGGACATAAACACCTAAAAAAAATTAAAAGATCAACAAAAGATTATTTAATCAATAAAAGTTAGAAAAAGAATAGTAAATACAACTACAAAAATAAACATCAAACAAATGTCATCCTCGGTAACGGTGCCAAAACTTGATCGCGCTATGAACGTCACAACAAATATGTGCAAGTGTACACTATCTATGCAAGCAGAGTAGACAAAAGTGAATCTGTCGAATATTGATCCCACAGGGATGGTTGTTTATGTTTAAATCTGTCGAATAAATTTAAGTTAAAATGAAAAGAACTGTTAAGAGTAATGTTAACGCAAATCGATTAAAACTACACGAGTTAAGAGTAAAATCTGTCAATGCAAATGTAATATAAAATGTCAGAGAAAATTAATAGAAAATGAATTGATTGTTGAGATGTTGTAATGTAAATTTAGAAATATAAAAGAAATAGATCAAGTGTAAAGAATTGGAGAGGATCACTAACTTCACAAGTTGGCAACACTAAATGTGACTACAAGGTAACTAATAGATGAATTGTCGCTGCAATTATGTCTCCATGAGTTCTTACTGCTATCAAACTCTCTGTTTAACAAAGACCCAAGTACTCACAATTACCACACCTTCCACTGCTGGTAATGCTTTGTACTCAAGAACAAGTGGCCAAAATTCCTTCTTGCCTCAAGTAACTTCCGTTGTCTTGCTTGTTAATCTAACTTGTCACTGTACCTTCCAGTGACTGTGATTGCAATCGCACTTCCATGGTCAAAACAGTCAAATCCAAATATAAACAGATGAGAATAATTGAGTAGAAATCAAAGCACATCTAACATTAATATATACTTTCATATACAATCAATTGTCAATAGAATTCATCGATATTTAAGAGGGATTAACGAATGAAATTGAAGCATGCTATTCCTAGTCTACTAGAATTCTCCCTTAATCGCTCCTCCTGCGTCTTACTTAGCACTTCTCGTCAGAAACAGTTGTTCCTTGTTGCATCAGGTCACCTTCCTCCGGAATCAAGCTTCCATGGCAACTGACTTTGGGAATGAATGAGAGAAATTTTAGAGTTGAATTCTTCACAGCTTTATGTTGATCTTCTCTTTCATCCTTCTATTTATAGTCACTTGTAATTTTAGATCTTCCTCCCATTTCAGATCTAACTCCTCTTATAGTTGTAAAAGTTTATTATTGCCAGCTATGCACTGACGCAGATCTGATTTGTTCATTAAGTAGTTGTAGATTATCGCGAATTGCTGGGCGGAAATTATGATTTTAATTTCCTGCGAGAACTTGTCATTCTTCTGCGCTAGTGCTTTTGGATGTGTTAGCAGCATAAAATCCTTGATAAAAAGTAGAAGCATTTATGTGGTGACATATTTGACCGCAATTTTGGATCAAACTTGTGATTGCAACTTTGAATGCTTTCCTACTCTGATCTTCCTAGGGGGATTTCTACACTGACAACTTTAGACGCAAAACTAGTACCAAATACAGCGACATTAGTAGCACAAAAGAGATAAAATGAAAGAAAATAAGATCAAACAACACTGAGTTAGAAAATGCAAATACTAAGTATGAAATGCTAAAAATGTATGCTAAATATGATACAAAAGAAACAAATTATACACTAATTTAAGGAGAAATTAAGTGTCATTTCTAATGCTATCACTGCCTCATAAGGAGATGGCGGGAATCGTGAGCCTAGGAAATGAAGAGGAAAAGAAGGAAGTAAAAATTGAGACAAGCATCTACGTAGAAATAAGGCAGGATCTTTTTGAGCTGCTCCAAGAGTTTAAAGATGTTTTCGCATGGTCCTAACAGGATATGCCTGGGTTAAACATCGATATTATGGTACACAGACTCCCAATAAAGGAAGATTGTAAACCTGTTCAACAGTAGCTTCGAAGGATGAGACCTGATGTAATATTAAAGATAAAAGAAGAGGTTAAAAAGTAGTTCGACATTGGTTTCCTCTAGGTTGTCAAGTATTCAAAATGGGTAGCTAATATAGTCTATGTCCCTAAGAAAGATGAGAAGGTGTAAATGTACGTCGATTATTGGGATTTGAAAAAGGCAAGCCCAATAGACAACTTTCCATTGCCTCATATTGATACCCTAGTTAATAACATGGTGAGTCATTCATTGTTCTCCTTCATGGATGGTTTCTCTGGGTACAACTAGATAAAGATGGATCTTGAAGACATGGAGAAGACTACCTTCGTCACAATGTGGGAGACATTTTGTTATAAAGTGATGTCATTTGGACTTAAAAATGCGAAGGCAACATATCAAACAACTATGGTGGCCTTGTTTCATGATATGATGCATAAAGAGATCGAGGTTTATGTTAATAATATGATTGCAAAATCCTAAATTGGGGAAGAACATGTGAAGGTCCTAGGGATGCTATTCTTAAGATTGAGGAAAAACTAGCTAAAGTTGAACCTAGCCAAATGCACTTTTGAAGCTACTTCAAGTAAATTGTTAGGCTTCATGGTCAGCAAGAGGGGTATTGAGATTGACCCGAACAAAGTCAAAGCCATACAAGAGTTACTACCACCTTGTACTCCAAAAGAAGTTCGAGGTTTCTTAAGGAGATTGAATTACATCGCACAGTTCATTTCACAGTTAACCGAGAAGTGTGATCTAATCTTTTGTCTTCTTAAGAAATGTAACCTAGGTGTGTAGGACGAGGAATGCTAAAAGACTTTTGACAAAATCAAACACTATTTATCAAATGCTCGATTCTAGTACCACCAAGCCCCAACAAAACTTTGATCTTTTACCTAGTAGTATTTGGGAACTCTATGAGATGCGTACAAGGCCAACATGACGAGTCTGGAAGAAAAGAAAGAGCAATATATTACCTCAGTAAAAAGTTCACTGACTATGAAACAAGGTATTCGCCAATTGAGAAGTTGTGTTGCGCTTTAGTTTAGACCACTCGAAGATTAAGGAAATATATGTTGTATCACACAACCTGAATGATCTCGAAATTAGATCCCCTAAAATACATGATGGAGTCAACCGCACTAAATGAAAGAATGGTTAGATGGCAAATCCTACTCCTTAAAATCAATATAGTCTATGTGAACCAGAAGGCAATAAAGGGAAGCACGACAGCAGACTTTCTAGCCAACAGAGCTCTAGAGGATTATCAGCCATTGAATTTTGATTTCCCGAATGAATACCTAATGTACGTTGTAACCATCATGAAAGGAGCTCCGAGAGAACATCCTCGGAGGCTGAATTTTGATGGTGCCTCGAATGCCACGGGTAATGGAATTGGGGTAGTCTTGGTATCTCTAGAAGATGACCATTATCCTTTCACTAGCAAGCTTGACTTCGACTGTATAAATAACATGTCCGAATATGAAGCGTGTATCATGGGAATCCGTGTAGCCATAGAACGAGAGATCAAAATTTTGAAAGCATACAGGGATTCTACACTTGTAATCTACCAACTCAAGGGAGAATGAGGAACAAGAGATTCCAAGCTAATTTATTATCGAAAGTTGGTTCTTAAGTTAATCAAGGAGTTTGATGACATTACATTCCATTATCTCCCACGAGATGAAAACCATATGGCTGACGCTTTGGCTACTCTTGCCTCAATGAATAAAGTAAATAAGCCAAAGGTGGTAAAGCGAATTCAAATGTGCATTTACGAGATTCTTGCCCAATGTTACAACATTGAGGAAGAAGAAAGGGATGACCATCCTTGGCACCAAGACATCTTACATTATGTAAGGGATCACAAGTACATAGAGCAAGCTAACGAGAACGATAAACAAACATTGAGAAGCTAGCAATCGATTATGTCTTGGAAGGAGAAATCTTCTATAAAAGAAGAAAGGATAAGGTGTTACTAAGATGTGTTGATGTTGTTGATGCTAGGAAAATCTTTGAAGAAGTCCATAAGAGTGATGCCAATGGTTTCACTATGGCCTCACAAATAATGAGATTTGGTTACTATTGGTCCACTATGGAAGGTGACTGCATCAACTATGCCATGAAGTGTCACAAATGCCAGATCTATGGAGATAAAATCCTTGTACTGCCTTCACCTCTTCCTGTCATGACTTCCCCATAGCCTTTTTCCATGTGGGGCATGGACATCATTGGACCAACTTCATCGAAGGCTTCGAAGGAACACCGGTTTATCTTCATGGTCATCGATTACTCACCAAATGGGTAGAAACTGCTTCCTACGCCAATGTTACAAAAACTGTAGTTAGCAAATTCTTGAAAAGAGAGATCATATGTCGATATGGGATGCCAGAGAGGATCATATCTGACAAAGCTTTGAATTTGAAAAATAACACAATAGCAGAGGTCCGTAGTCAATTCAAAATCAAACATCATAATTCATCTCCCTATCGCCCAAAGATGAATAGGGCAGTAGAGGTAACTAATAAGAACATCAAGAAGATCGTCGGGAAAATGACAGAGACCTATAAGGGTTGGCACGAGAAGTTGCCATTCTCCCTTTATGCTTATAGAACTTCTGTCAAAACTTCTACTGAGTAACACCATTCTCATTAGTTTATGGGATGGAAACAGTTTTACCTATTGAAGTGGAGATTCCTTCTCTCTGAGTCTTGTTAGAACTAAAATTAGATGAGGCAGAATGGATCCAATCCAGATACGATCAACTGAACTTGATAGAAGAAAAGAGATTGAAAGTTGTCAGTCATTGTTAGATGTCCAATCCAGAAATGAATGAAGCAATTTTACAACAAAGTGGTCCTCCCTAGAGAATTCCACGAGGGAGATCTGGTTCTAAAGAAGATACTTCTCATACAAAAGGATTGCCGAGGAAAATGGACGTCCAATTAGGAAGGAACTTATGTGGAAAGAAAGCCTTCTCTGGAAGAGCTCTCATCCTGACTGAAATGGATGGCAAAGAGCTATACAACCCCATGAATTCAGACATGGTAAAGAAATATTTCACCTAAAAGAGGAGAGGTCAGGATGAAAACCCACAAAGGGTGTCTTGAAACCAAAGGAGTTTGAGTTGAAAACCTGAAAAGGGTGACTCGAATTTGGAGCAAAGAATGGACTTATAATGGTCGCTTCCTTTAGAAGTAACAAGGTGGAGGAACTTTACATCTTGGGGCATCGACAAAGCACTCCAATTTTCCTAAACACATATTAGGCTCAGAGTAGTCCTCGTTAAGTCTGCCAGGAAGCTCATACATTGATATCTAGGGCACCTAATTTCATTGATTTTGTACAGGGCAATTTTTGACCGATGTCTACCATTTTCAATCTTTTCTTTCATTCGAGCTTTGTCTCCAATAAAATTCAACTTTGTCCATCTTATGACTTTATTCAAGCATTGTTGCATTAAAATAATAGATAATGGATTAATGTGATAAAACATGAAAGGATTTTTGTGTATCACTCTGAGAGATTCCTAAATGGTACAAGGACCTAAAACATGACTACTAGTTGGGAAGAACCACACCTGAAGGTTGGAAGGTTCCCTAAAGCAAGTAGTTCGGTTTATGATCACCTCATTGATTTTCATGTTAAAAATACCAAACTTGAAAGGAGGACATGGTAACATGTCAGTGTTAGGACTTAGACGAATAATGAACAATGAACAAAGTCGTCCTAAGAAGTAAAAATCAAAATCATTCTCAAAGATGACATTTTTGCATTCATCATTCATACCCATCTTGTTAGGAGTATTTGATCCATTTCAATCATAGCATCCTAAATACATGGCAAAATGCCAAAGAAGAATATTTTACAAGTCTCATCCCCTAGAAAATAGCATGAAAAACCAACAAAAATAGCAAATCTTATGTCACTAAAGTTGTAATGGATCAGATTAAAGCTACAGTAGCAAGTTTTTATCTCTCTGAAGTTTCAGTAGAGCAAGGCGAAGCCCATCCAATCTTTTACCCTAACTAAAGGGTAGATTAAAGACCATCCAATCTTTTACCCTAACCAGAGGGCAGATTGAAGACTATCCAATCTTTTACTCTAACTAGAGGGTAGATTGAAACCACCCAATCTTTTACCCTAACCACAGGGCTAATTGAAGATCACCCAATCTTTTACCCTAACCAGAGGGAAAATGGAAGACCACCCAATGTTTTATCCTAACCATAGGGCAAATTCAAGACCATACAATCTTTTACCCTAACTAGAGGGTAGATTGAAGACCACCCAATCTTTTACCCTAACCAGAAGGTAGATTAAAGACCACCCAATCTTTTACCCTAACTAGAGGGTAGATTGAAGACCATCTAATCTTATACCCTAACCAGAAGGAAGATTAAAGACCACCCAATCTTTTACCCTAACCAGAGGGCAAATTGAAGACCACCCAATCTTTTACCCTAACTAGAGGGCAGACTGAAGACCACCCAATCTTTTACCTTAACCAGAGGGTAGAATGAAGACCACCCAATCTTTAACCCTAATTAGAAGGAAAATTAAAGATCATCCAATCTTTTACCCTATGATCGCACTATGAACGTCACAATAATCTATGTGCAAGCGTACAGCGTTGATGCAAAAATAGTAGATAGAAATGGTTCTATCGGATATCGATCCCACAGAGATGGCTATTTATTATTTAATCTGTCGAAGAATTCTGAGTTGAAATAAGAAGATCTGTCAAGAGTTATGTCAGCGCAACTAGGTTAAAGCTATTGATCGGCCTGTAACGTCATCGCAGTTGTGCAAGCGGACACACTTCGATGCAAGTATAGTTGATAAATTAATTCTATTGGATATGGATCCCATGAGGAATGGATTCTTGATGTTTAAATGTAGAAGCAATTAAAACTATAGTTAGAGAAAATGCTAGTTACAAAGTCAGTGCAATTAAATCAGATCTGCACACTAAGTTAAAATTGTTAGTGCAATTATGAGAGTAAGTTGTTAGAGAAACTGAAAGTAAATCAAATTGTTGTTGAAGATTTTAGAATTTAAATGCATAAAAGTAAAAGTGTGATCAACTGCAAAGGATTGGAATGGATCACTGATTTCAATAAGTGGCAACGCTGGATGCGTTGACAAGGTACTTTACAGATGAATTGTCACCGCAATAAGGTTCCAATGAAATCTTACCAATAACAACTCTCTGTGTAATCAAGAATTAAGCACCCACAATTACCACACTTCCTAGTGTTGGCAATGTTGTGCACTAAAGAACAAGTGACCAGAATCCCTTCTAGTCCCAAGTAACTCATGCTGTCTTACTTGTTAACCTAACTTGTCATCGCATCTCCCGATGTCGATAGACTATAATTCCACTCTCGTGTTTAATGCAATTAAGTTCGAGAATAAACAAATGAGAAGAATCAAATAAGAATCAAAGTAATCTAACACTGAAAGATATTCCCATATTCATTCAATTGTCAATAATAATTCATCAACATAAAGAGAGGGGTCAACAAATACATCAAAGCTTACTATCCCTAGACTACTAGGACTATTCCTTAACCACTCCTCTTACTTTGCATCAAGCACTTCTCGTCAGAAGTAGTTGCTCTTTCACTCGATCAGCTCACCGTTCTCTAGCTTAAAACCTTAAAAACTTAAAGTAATTGTAAAATTAATTCCTTCACCTCTTGATATCTTTCTCTTTCTTCTTTCCTCTATTTATAGGCTCCACGAATTGTAGATCTCATCTCTTCTCAGATCCAGATATATTTGTAGCTGTCAAAGTTTGTTACAATCTAGCTGTGCACTCACGCAGATCTGGTGTGTTCTTCAAAAATCTGCAGGTTGTCACGACATTGCTGGGCGTAATCTGAAACCTTCAATTGTGGTGACAATGTGTTTTTCCCCTGCGCTGGTGCTTCCAGTTGTGTTTGCAGCGTAACTTCATTCATACAAAGTAGAGGTTTCTATGCGGTGACATCTCTGGCCGCAATCCAAGTTAAACTTGTGGCTTCATTCTTTAAATTCGTTCTAGCATCTATCTTCTGAGATGGATCCCTACGCTTACAATTTCTACACACAATACATAGGCTGCATGTAGTAACATTAGTGCACAAAAGAGATAAAATAACAAGAATTTAAGCCAAACAATAATGAGTTAGAACATATAAATACTAAGTATGAAATGGCTATTATGCATGCTAAATATAATACAAAAGAGACAATTAATACACAAATTTATGGAGAAAATAGGTGTCATTTCTAATGCTATCAAACCTCCAAACTTGAGTGTTTACTTGTCCTAAAGTAAACAAAAGTAAACGAAGTATCAAACAAAATATGTCACCGCAATCATTATTCTAACAACTTAAAATCTCTGGAATCCTAATATATAAATTATATTCACATAATAGATTATTGCACCGACAATTTATAGACATGAATAATTAGACTTGCACTTTCACTAATGTTAGTATCATGCTTTGAATCTTAACTTTTCTCAACTAATACAACAATATATTTCTTTTTTCATTCTTTTCTCTTTTTCTTTTCTTTCTTTTTCTCACTATTTTTTAATAGGTGATTGAGAGATGTCATTGCATTACTCTAACTTTATTCTTGGGCAGTAACGATGGGGTGCAACAAACCCCCAGGAGGTATTTAATTGCACTGACACACACTCTTGCAGTGACAGTCTTTTGCTAGATGATTTTTCTAACACATGCAATGGAGTGTTCTCCCTTGACAAGCCATAATGCACTTACATTGGAGTGTCTTTTATTAGTACAATGTCACTACAATTGGTAAGTTAGTTTAAAATTTAAAACTGCTACTATCCATTCATTACTAGTACAAATCTCATCATTCATTCAAAAATAGAAGAACTCAATATTCATTCATATTCACCCAATTCACATATCAACGTCCCAAACAATTTAAGAATTACTCATAAAATAAAAATTATGGTCACATTTTTGTTGAAATTTAGCATACTTTCATTCAACTAAAGAAATAAGTAAATTTTCAAAAATGTGGGTGCAATCGCATTTCCATTTCGCGCAATATCCCCCCAAACTTAGTGTCTGCATTGTCCCCAATGCAGTGACAATATTATACAGATAAGGATGGAAATGCAACTACAATGCAGGTAAACTAACAAGAAAAATGAAGTGACAAATAGTAATGCAATGACAATGAAATGCATGTAACTACCTACTGAAAAATAAACTAACTCATTTATCTATCAACCGATGTAGTGGCTGCTTTAGCTTTCTTCTTCTTTTTCTTTGGGCACTCGCCTTCCTATTTACGTCTCTTTTTTCTTGTCCTTGCGCTTCCTCTTTTTGTCCTTCGAATCAATCGGAGCAAAGGATTGCTCCTCTTCAGCCGGTTGAGTGGCGGCCTCATCGATAGTTACATCTGATGGGTGGACCTCAGTAAGTGGTGCCACATAGGGCACGATGGCTAGAGGATTAGGTTCCTTAATACTGCTAGTAACTACCTCAGCTTGGCTCGATTCAGGTGGAGCCATATCTTTACTAGATACCCCCACCACACTGGTGGGTGCTTCGAGAATATCCTCCGTGACATTTGTCAAGGCATTGTCCTTCGTCTCTTCCTCCTCTTCTTTAGGAGTCTCCTTCTCAAGTTCGTCTTCTTTCCTTCCTTCTTCTTGCTCTGCTTCTTCTTCCCAAGGTTTTTCTACTCAAGGATGGCTTTGTCGGTGCCTTCCTCTACGTCAACACCCATAGATACAATCGAGGTATGCACCTCCTCAACCATAGCCGTCTGCTCTACCATATTAGCCCCAAGGCTGTTGCAGAACTCTTTTTCGAACAAGCTGGCTATAGTTCTGTAGCAATCCTCCATGGCATTAGAATGCCCCTCGTGCTCCTCTTCATCTAAAATATGGATTCTTGTTGGAGAGGGAACATGTTGAGGCCTACCATCAGGAGTAGGCTAATCGGAGGATGAGGGAATTGGTCAGAAGATAGGGAAATCTGGCAGCGAACTTGGGCTCATACTCCTCAATGCAGCAACAGTAGCGTCGTTCCACGCTTTTGTGTACGCATAAAATATGTTCTGCTTATAGTCCATGTCTTCCAACACGTTGACAATATGAATATTGTGCATGTCGATATGATCAATGTTTACTTTCATAGTAGCCAAAGTCTTTCTAGAGGGTTTGTGGGCACATTGTCTGACTTCTCCTTTTTCTTCCCTTTTCCTTTTTCCTTCTTCTTGGGTGCTTCTTTTACCAGCGGCGTCTCTTGGCCTCTCGTCATTCTCTCTACTGAGATATCATTAATGGGGCTCTTGTTCTCTAGCACTTCCTCACCATCTTCGGGCACAGTACCTTTTTATTTACATAGCAGAATGATTAAGGAAGGGAAGGGTAGTATACCGGTCTGCTTAGCAGTAGCTTTAGTAATCTGGTCATGGAGGATTACGCCGACATCAATGTGACGGCCCTTTATGATGGAGTGCACGATGCACATGCGATCTAATGTTGCCGTAGTGCTGTGTAGAAGGCAATAGACGACTGTTCACAAAGTGAAACCATACTTTGCTTTGGGTTATCAGATAACTTCGGTGCATGGTATAGTTGTGTGGACCATTACCCATCCAGACAACACCTACAACACAAAGGTCTTTCATCACCTGGTCAGCTCTTCCAAAAATGTAGTGACGGTGTCCTCTTTCTCAACAATCCAAAATAGAGTGTTGATGTGGGTAGCACTCCATGGTACTAAGCCCTCCCTCACAAAGATGAACTCCTATTCAAAGCCTACAAGATTGGCATAAAATTCCCTTACCATGGTAGGGGAATATCCGGCTGGATGCTCGTAGAAGAATTCCCAACCCAGACGACTAATTATTCTTGCGATTTGTTTCCCCAACATTCGGTGTGGAGAC
The DNA here is from genome assembly GCA_005610355.1 of Gossypioides kirkii. Taxonomy (NCBI): domain Eukaryota; kingdom Viridiplantae; phylum Streptophyta; class Magnoliopsida; order Malvales; family Malvaceae; genus Gossypioides; species Gossypioides kirkii. Next base: position 18,797,828 of record CP032246.1, on the reverse strand, counting down.
AAATGTAGACCCTACTTTGGGTGGTAGTTCCGTTTAAGCAAAACTTCATGGTAGCGGTCTTTCACCTCTTTAGACATAAATAGGATCGGTTCTTTTTGTGAAGGTTGGTAGGTGGTCCGAACCATGGTGGTAGAAGATTCAGCGGGGGCTTTGGAAGGAGTTTTTGCGCCTCTTATCCTTGCCATAATAGCTTAGTAAAAAGGTTAAAAGAAACTTGCAAAGAAAAGAATAAACTTGTGAGAGTCAGAGTAAAAATAACAAAGAAGATGAGATGCAGCAGCAATGGTGATTGTGAGTGAGAGAAGGAAGTCGGCAGAAAAGGGTTTTATAACCTTTCAGAGGCAAGAGACGTGATTATTGCAATTTGTCTTGAGAAAATGTTACATCTGCAGCCAATAAATGTTAGGCTGCAGATCATACCTTTTGGTTGATCGAATGGCTGGGTAAAGATGAAAATCAATCGGCGCGATTCTTACTGAAAAAGCTTTGCTGAGTCATCAAAGAATGCACTGACAAGTTGTACTTTGCGATGCATCGACAAAAAGATAACTTTTATTCTTGGATAGAATTTAAAAGGAAACAAATAAAAGTGAAAAGATAAAAGAAAATACAAAAATGCGTTGACATTATTTTAATGTGACCAGATGTATGGTGTCGTTTGGTTCTGTAACATCTGGGCTCACGTAACGCTTCAGTCATTGGCTATTCACCTTGAGCTGGTGTCCATCCTTCAGACCTTCAATTGTTATCGTGCCATTCTGGACTGCTTCAAAAACCTTAAAGGGGCCTGACCATCTTGAACGTCATTTACCTGGATGTAGTTTTAAATGTGAATTAAACAAAAGTACTAACTGGCCAAGATTAAATTGTTGGCACAAGATGATATTATCGTGCCATCTCTTACTCTTTTCTTTGTATATTGTAGTATTCTCATAGGCATTGTGACGAATTTCTACCAGTTCAGCAATGTCCACCAACCTCTTCTTTCTAGCAGCGTCATAGTCCATATTCACCTACTTGATCGCCCACATGGCTTTATGCTCAAGCTCAATTGGCAGGTGACATGACTTACCAAACACGAGTTGATACGGTGACATCCCCAAAAGGGTTTTATAAGCTGTGTGAAGCACCCATAATGCATCATGTAGTCGCAAAGACCAATCCCTCCTAGATGGATTAACCACCTTCTCAAAGATACTTTTAATTTTTCGATTGGAAACCTCTACTTGGCCATTTGTTTGTGGATGGTACGTTGTGGCCATGTGATACTTCACACCATATCTTTTCAAGGCTGTCACCACTTGATTATTGTGAAAATGAGTACCTTGATCACTTATTAATGCCCTAAGTGTTCCAAATCACGTAAGAATGTATGTGTGGAAGAACTTTAACACCATTCGAGCATCATCTTTTTGCACCACAATTGCCTCGATCCACTTCGAGACATAGTCAATAGCTACTAGAATGTACACATTCCCAAAAGATTTTGGAAATGGCCCTCATGAAGTTTATACCCCAAACGTCAAATAACTCCACCTTCATAATAGGTTGTTGGAGCATCTCGTTCCATCGAGATATAGAACCCGTACGTTGACATCTGTCACATTTTTGTGCAAAGTTATGGCTGTCTAGAAACAATGTGGGACAATAGAATCCTGACTAGAGGACCTTTGCAACAGTCCTCACACCACCAAAATGGCTTTCATAGGGAGCATCATGGCAATGTCTGAGAATAGAAGTCATTTCTTCTTTAGGAACGTAACAATGGATAATGTTGTCGGCGTATACCTTGAATAGGTATGGCTCGTTCCAATGGTGCTTTGCAGTATCGCATAGAAATTTAACTTTCTTGTGACCCACGACACTCAAGGGTAGCTTCCCACAAATAAGATAGTTGACAACATCAGCAAACCAGGATAATGTGTCGGCAAAGAATAACTACTCATCCGAAAATGCATCGACAATTTGGGATTTTTTCCCATCCTCACTTCCAACTTCCAGGCGAGATAAGTGGTTAGCTACTTGATTCTTGGATCCTTTTCTATCTTTGATTTCCACGTCAAATTCTTGTAGCAGCAGGATCCATCTAATCAACCTCGATTTGGCATCCTTCTTCGCAAAAAGGTATCGCAATGCAAAATGATCTGTGTACATTGTAAGTTTTGCATTGATATGAACTAAATTTGTCGAATGCAAAAAATACTGCTAGCAACTCCTTCTCAGTAGTTGTATAATTAACCTGTGCTTTAGTTAAGGTTTTACTAGCTTAATAAATGGAGTGAAATACCTTCTCTTTACGTTGTCCTAGCACAGCTCCTATAGCAAAATAACTTGCATCACACATTAATTCAAACGGTTGCGTCTAATCTGGTGCGACGACAATCGAAGCTTATACTAGCTTCTTTTTTATTGTGATGAATGCGTCCAGACATGTATCATCAAACACAAACTTTTTATTTTGCTCCAAAAGTGAGCATAATGGTTTAGCAATCTTGGAAAAATCACGGATAAATCTCCTATAAGAACCTACGTGTTCAAGAAAACTTCTTATTCCCTTGACATTCGTTGGTAGTGGCAATTACTTGATGATTTCAAGCTTTGCATTGTCTGCCTCAATGCCCTGACATGATATGCGATGACCAAGGACAATGCCTTCAGTTGCAATGAAATGACATTTTTCCCAATTTAGAACTAGATTTGTGTCCTCATATCTCTTCAGAACTTTCACCAAGTTGTCAACGCATTGGTCAAACTTCTGCCCATAAACAGAGAAATCATCCATGAACACCTCTAGAGAATATTCAATCATGTCCGAGAAGAAAGCCATCATGCACCTCTGGAATGTGGCTGGTGCATTATACAATCCAAATGGCATATGTCGAAAGGCAAAGGTTCAAAATGGGCATGTGAACGTGGTCTTTGCTTGATCTTCCGACGCAATGGTAATTTGATTGTATCTAGAGTAGCCATCTAGGAAGCAATAATAGGCTTTACCAACTAGCCTATCCAGCCTCTGGTCAATAAATGGTAGTGCAAAGTGGTCCTTCTTTGTGGCCACATTGAGTCGTCGATAATCCATGCACACTCTCTACCCCGTAGCAATGCGAGTAGGGATTAACTCGTTCTTGTCATTATTAATAACTGTGAAGCCACTGTTCTTGGGTACACATTGGATAGGGCTCACCCAACTGCTATCAGAAATGGGGTAGGTGATGCCCACGTTTAGCCACTTGATAATCTCCTTCTTCACTACTTCTTTCACTTTCTCATTAAACCTTCGTTGTTGTTCAATGGACTGTTTCCCTTCATCTTTTAGCCTAATCTTGTGCATGCAAAAAGAGGGACTGATGCCTCTAATATCTACAATGCTTCAGGCAATGGCTCTTTTATGCTCCTTTAATATTGCAATGAGCTTTTCTTCTTACGTTGCGTTGAGGGTTGTGCTGATAATTATAGGTAACGTATTGTTATCACCTAGAAAGACACATGTCAAATGCGTCGGTAATGGCTTCAACTTTAAGGTAGGAGCTTGTTCACTAGACAATTTAAACACAGGGACCATCCTATTAGACAGATTAAAAGATTCCAATTGCCAATTCTATCTGAGCTCACAACTATTACCTCGACTTTGTGGTTGTATTCAGCTAGGAATTCATCTATGAATGTCACTTCATCTTCATCTGGAACTGTTGAATTTCATTCATTGAATTCTTCTATAATTATGTCATCCAGCACGTCAATGTGGTGACATTGCTCCTTACTTCTCAATGGATATGCCTCGAACACACTTAAGGTCACATGCTCATCATTATGACGTATAATGAGTTCATCCTTGAAAAAATCAATAAGAGTGTGTCCCGTTGCCAAGAATGGTCACCCCAAGATATGGGCAATTTATTATCTGCTTCACATTTAAGGATTATGAAATCGGCAGGGAACACAAGCTTATCAACTTGCACAAGGACATCTTTGATTTGGCCTTTAGGTTGCGCTAGAGATCTGTCCGCAAGCTGTAATGTCACCGTAGTGGGCTTCATTGATCCTATTCCTAACTTCTTGAAAGTGGACAAAGGCATAAGTTTAATACTAGCTCCCAAATCATATAAAGCTTTACCTAGATAATGATTTCCAATAGAGCATGGGATTGTGAAGCTGCCAAGGTCTTTCATTTTTGGTGGCAACTTATTTGTTAGCACAGTGCTGCACCCCTCTATAAGTGCAATTGTCTTGATTTCAGACAACTTTTTCTTCTTTGACAGCAGCTCTTTCATGAATTTCCCATAGCTGGATATCTGTACAAGAGCATCTACAAGAGGTATATTGATCTGTAATTACTTCAAGGTAGAAACAAATTTTTGATAATCTTTATTATGGTCTTTCTCTTTAAATCTTTACGGAAATGGAAAAGGTATATTCTCAGTAGGTTGTAGAGGAATAATCGGTTGCATCGACACAGACAGTTGCGTCGACGTTTTTGTTGGGTGAATTGTAGGCATAGTAGTCACTATAGTTGGCTTTACCTTATTTATTTCTGCTTGGTTCATTTCAAAAATGTCGTCGCTTTGTTTCGTTGGTTCGATTTCCTCGACATGTGTTTGGTTGAAATTTCTGCTTGGTTCAGTAGTTTGCTTTTCACTCCTCAACGTGATAGCCTTGCAATGTTCCTTCCCCTTTTGTGTCATATTTTCAGTATCACTAGGAAAAGTGCCTGGTGATCTTGTACTTAGATTAGAAGCCAACTGTCCTAGCTGGGCTTCCAACGCACGAATAGAAGAAGAATTACCTTGAAAAATTACTTTAGTTAGTGTAATATGCTCCCGCATCAGTGCTTCAAGAGAAGCCATAGGATCTGATCTTTGTTGAGAAAACTGTTGCTGATGTTACTAATGCTGTCCTTGCATATGTGGCAGCACAGTCTGTTGTGGCTGTATCCTAGCTTGTGGTTTCATTTGATTATCTGCTTGCATTTGATCAGGATTTGGACATACCTGAGAATTCTGATTATAGTTTTGCTACTGATTGTTGTTGTAACTCCCTGTCTATAACTCCCTTGCTGTGAGGAATTTCCAAATCTATATGTAGACGTATTCTGATTCCCCCAAGGTTGTGGATTTCGATTATTGTATGAGTCACCATAAGAATTTCCTCTGTTATTGTTAATATAAAATGCGTTCTCAGCATGTTGTAGACAGTCCTCAGAACTGTGGTTATCGTTGCAATTTTCACATGAAAGTTTTGGGACATCCATCTGGTGAGCCACTTGAATAGGGGCAACGTCACTTGTCCCTTTCATGTTCTTTATAATGTTGGCCAAAGAGGATACTTGTGCACTCAAAGCTAAAATTGCATCTAATTCGAGAACACCAGGATTAGTTTTTACCTGAGCAAAGCGAGAGACAGGATATTGATAATCATTGTGCAATTCTCTCTAGAATTCATACAGGTTCGGTATAGGTGTAATCTAACAAGGGACCATTTGCAGATGCGTTGACAAGATTTCTTGTCTGGGCATTCAATCCATTGTAAAAAATCTCAATCTGAGTCTTTTGTTGAATTCCATATATAGGGAAACGTCTAAGCAGAGTCTTTTAACACTCCCATGTTGTATGTATTTCATCATCCAGCTGATGATATGTTGTAATGTAATTTCGCAACTTGGCATTCATTGTCAACGAGTTGAATCGTAAAACAAACTGCATTGCTAGTACATTCCATGATGTAATGGATCCAACCGACAAACCCAAGAATGATATTCTCGCTCTTCCCTGCAACGAATAAGGAAATAATTACATTTTTAAGGCGTCATCAAGAACACCATGTTGACTAAAAGATGCGCAAATAAGCAGAAATGATTTTAGATGCTCTCTATCATCTTCATGAGGTAAGCCCGCATATTGCCCATTTGAATTAAGCATTTGAAACATCATCGGTTTCAATTCAATATTTCCAGCTTGTATAGTTGGCCTTACAACCCTTGGTTACAAATCATCAAGGACAAGAACAACAAAATCTCTGATTGTCCTGTTTTCCACTTGTTCTTCTTATGGAGGCAGTGGTATAATATTGACGAGTTGTGGCTGCACTGGAGGATCAACATTTTGTGGCAGCGATGGTAGTAGGTTGTTGTTGTTGTTACCAACCATTTTCTTTTGCTCTTGTATTCTCCTCCTAAGTGTTCTCTCGTGTTTTGGATCAAAGCTCGCAATATCCTTAGGATTTCTCCTTATGGACATGCAAAACCTAAAGAATTTTGAAAGAAATCAAAAAAAAAAATTAAACAAGTTAGTGAAAATTAGAGGGTAAGTAAGAAAGAATAATTGCAACTAAACAAAAAACATCAACAAACGGTAATCCCCGGCAACGACGCCAAAACTTGATCTGCCTATAACATCATAGCAGTTATGCAAGCGGACACACGTCGATGCAAGTATAATTGATAGATTAATTCTATCGGATATCGATCCGACGGGGGATGGATTTTTATGTTTAAATGTCGAAGTAACTAAAACTATTGTTAGAGAAAATGCTAGTTACAATGTCAGCGCAATTAAATCAGATCTGCGCACTAAGATAGTTAAAATTGTCACTGCAATCATGAGAGTAAGTTGTCAGAGAAACTGAAAGTAAATCAAATTGTTGTTCAAGATTTTAGAATTTAAATGCATAAAATTAAAAGTATGATCAAGTGCAAAGGATTGGAGTGGATCACTGATTTCACTAAGTGGCAACGCTGGAAGCATCAACAAGGTACTGTGTAGATGAATTGTCACTGCATTAAGGTTCCAATGAAATCTTACCAATAACCACTCTCTGTGTAATCAAGACTTAAGCACCCAGAATTACCACACCTCCTAGTGTTGGCAATGTTGTGCACTCAAGAACAAGTGACCAGAATCCCTTCTAGTCCCAAGCAACTCCTGCTGTCTTGCTTGTTAACCTAACTTGTCACCGCATCTCTTGATGTCGGTAGATTGCAATACCACTCCTGTGTTTAATGTAGTTAAGTCTGAGAATAAACAGATGAGAAGAATGAAATAAGAATTAAAGTAATCTAACACTGAAAGATATTCCCATATTCATTCAATTGTCAATAATAATTCATCAACATAAAGAGAGGGGTCAACAAATTCATCGAAGCTTACTATCCCTAGACTACTAGGACTATAACTTAACCGCTGCTCTTGCTTTTCATCAAGCACTTCTCGTCAGAATTAGTTGCTCCTTCGCTCGATCAGCTCACCGTTCTCTGGCTTAAAACTTCAAAAACTCAAAGTAATTGCAGAATTAATTCATTCACCTCTTGATATCTTTCTTTATCTTCTTTCCTCTATTTATAGGCTCCAGGAATTGTAGATCTCATCTCTTCTCAGATCCAAATCCATTTTCAGCTGTCAAAGTTTTTACAATCCAGCTGTGCACTCACGTAGATCTAGTATGTTCTTCATAAATCTGCAGGTTGTCGTGACATTGCTGGGCGCAATCTGAAACCTTCAATTGCAGTGACAACGTGTTTTTCCCATGCGTTGGTTCTTCTAGTTTTGTTTGCAGCGTAACTCCATCCATTCAAAGTAGAGGTTTCTATGCGATGACATCTCTGGCCGCAATCCAAGTTAAAGTTCTGGCTGCATTCTTCATATTCGTTCTAGCATCTATCTTCTGAGATGGATCCCTACGCTGACAATTTCTACACACAATACATAGACTGCATGTGGCGACATTAGTGCAGAAAAGGGACAAAATAACAAGAATTTAAGCCAAACAATAATGAGTTAGAAAATATAAATACTAAGTATGAAATGCCTATTATGCATGCTAAATATAATACAAAAGAGACAATTAAAACACAAATTTAGGGAGAGGTGTCATTTCTAATGCTATCAATCATACAAGTTAAGAAGTAAATCTATCAGTGTAATCAGAATGTTAAATGTCAGAGCAAATTATAGAAAATGATTGGATTGTTGAGATGTGGTAAAGTAAATTCAAGAACTTAAAACAAATGGATTAAATGTAAAGAAGTGGAGAGGATCACTGACTTCACAAGTGCCAATGCTAAATGTGACTACACGTTTCTTATAGATGAATTTGTCTCCGCAATTACGCTCTAATGAAATCTTACTAATATCAACTATCTATTTATCAAAGACTCAAGCACTCACAACTACCACACCTTCCAGTGCTGGTAATGCTTTACACTCAAGATCAAGTGACCAGAATTCCGTCTAGTCTCAAGCAACTTCCACTAACTTGCTTGTTAATTTAACTTGTCACCGCAACGTCCAGTGTCTATGACTGCAATTGCACTTCTGTGGTCAGACAGTTAAATCCAAAAATAGATGAGAAGAATTGTCAGTTGTCAGTTGAAAATCATCAACATCAAAAGAGGGATTAACAATTGAATCGAAGCATACTATTCCTAGGCTACTAGGATTCTCCCTTAATCGCTCCTGTTACATCGCATCAAGCTCTTCTTGCCAAAAGATGTTGCGCCCTTGCTGGATCAGATCACCGTCCTCTGGATCAAGCTTCCATGGCAGCTTTGGATGAGAGAAATTTAGATTTGAAATCTTCACCACTTGGTATCATCTTCTCTTTTTGTCATTCTATTTATAATCATTGATTCCTTCTAGATCATTCTCTATTTTCAGATCTAACACCTTTCTGCAGCTGTAAAAGTTGTTATTTGCCAGCTATACACTCACGTAGATTTGATTTGTTCTTTGAGCAGTTGCAGATTCTCGTGACATCTCTGGATGCATATTATAACTTTAATTTGCTACGACAATTTTCTCTTGCACTGGTGCTTCTAGATATGTTAGTAGCGTGATATCCTTGATAAGTTGTGGAAACATTCATGTGATGACATATTTGACCGCAATTTTGGATCAACTTGTGATCGCAATTATAAATGCTTCCCTACTGTGATCCTTCCAGGTGGATTTTTGCGCTGACAACTTTAGACGCAAAAAAAGTGCTAAATACAGTGACATTAATAGCATAAAAGAGACAAAATGAAAGAAATTAAGATCAAGACATCATTGAGTTAGAAAATGTCAACACTAAGTATGAAATACTAAAAATGCATGCTAAATATGATACAAAAGGCCAAATGATACACTAATTTAAGGAGAATTTAAGTGTTATTTCTAATCCTATCACACCCCCAAACTCAAGTTTTTACTTGTCTTCAAGTAAATAAAAGCTAACAAAGTTATATCAAATTTTTGTCACCACATTCATCATTCTAGCAACTTATATTCTTTGGAATTCTAAGGTATAAATTGCATTCATTTGCTGGAATATTGCGCCGACAATTTATAGGCATGAATAATCAAAATTGGAATTTCACTAATGCTAGTATCATGCTTTGAATCTCAAATCTTCTTAACCTAATACAGCATTTATTGTCTAACAATATATATATATATATTCTTTCTTTTTCTTTCTTTTTCTCTTTTTTTTCTTTTCTTTATGTGACTGAGAGATGTCTTTGCATTACTATACCCTTGATTCTGGATAGTAACGATAGGGTGCAACAAAACCCCAGGGAGCATGTAATTGCGCCAACACACACTTTTGTAGTGATAGCCTTTGGCTAGATAATTTTTCTAACACTTGCAGTGGAGTGTTCCCCCTTATTTAAGTCACAATGCACCCACATTGGAGTGTCTTTTATTCATACATATAATTATAGCTACAAAATGGTAAGTTAATTAAATATTTAAAGAATAATACTACTCATTTATTACTAATGCAATCTCGACCATTCATACAAAAATAGAAGGATTCAATAATCGATCACATTCATCCAATTCATGCATTACTGTTCAAAAGAATTCAAGAATTACGCATCAAATGAAAAATTATGGCCACATTTTTTTCTTAACTTTGCTTACTTTAATTCAACTAAAGAAACAAATATATTCCTCAACTTGTGGGTGTAATTGCATTTCCATTCCACTTCCCCCCAAACTTAATGTCTGCATTATCCCCAATGCACTGACAATACTATACAAAAATAATGGAAATGTAACTACAATGCATATGCTAAAACAAATAAAATGCATAAACAATAAAAATGCAATGAAAATTAAAATAAATGCATGCAACTAACTACCGAAAAGTAAACTAACTCAATGAGTTGCAGCTGATGAAGTGGCTGCCTTGGTCTCCTTCTTCTTCTTTGAATGCTCCTTTTTGGCCTTCTTCTTTATCTTTCGTTTGCGCCTCTTTTCTGTTGGTTCAACCGGTGTAAAAGATTGCTCTTCCATAGCCAGTTGAAGATTGCCTTCATCGATCGTTACATCCGAAAGATTGATTTCAGCCAGTGGAACCACATATGGCACAATAGCAAGAGGATTAGAATTCTCAATTTCGGATGAGATGGCCTCGGCTCAGCTAGCCCCAGTTATCGCTAGGTGTTCTTCAGATGCACCCACACTTTTGGATGCATCGACAAATTCCTCAGATAAATTTGTTGGGGCAATACTTTCTTCTTCTTCTTTCTCTTCTTCTCGTGCTTCTTCGTTGGCTCTAATATCCACAAATGCGACTGGTGCTTGCTCTCCCTAACAGCAACAGTGGCCTCTCGTTCTGCCATGTTGGCTCCCAAACTATTTGGCAGGCCATCGTCAAAGAGGCTTGCTATATTGCGAAAGCAATCTTCCACTTCCTTGGACTGCACCTCTTTCTCCTCATCATCAGAGATGTGGATTCGATTTCGGGATTGGACGGATTGGGTTCATTTGTCTGAAGTTTGTTGCTTGATGGATGGAGTAGCTTCCTTGATAATGAGAGGAAAAATAGGGAAATCTGGTATCTGTTGTGTGCTCAAATTGTGCAATGTGGCGATAATACCTTTGTTCCATACCTTGGTATAGGGATAAAATAAATTTTGCCTATACTGTATCTCCTCTATTACGTCGACAAGTCGAATTTGTCTGCAGCTTGTTCGATCCATACATTTTTCAATCTCCACAAGTTTCTTCCAGATTAGAGGATCTGTGGGCGTATTAGTCTGAGCGGCCTTCTTCTTCCCTTTTCCTTTTTCTTTTTTCTTTGGAGCCTCCTTCACTATAAGGGTTTCTTGTCCCCTAGTGTGTCGTTCCAGTGATACATCACTGATTGGACCCCTTTTCTCCAAAGTTTCCTTCCCTTCACAAGGCACAATGCCTCTTTGTTTACATAGCAGCATTATCAAAGAAGGAAAGGGTACAATACCTGTCTGTTTTGTGGCTGCTTCAGCAATTTCTTGATGTAAGATTACGCCGACATCAATCCTGTGACTCTTCATTATGGAATGCAAAAAGCACATTCTATCGAGTATCACGGTGGTGCTATTGGTGGATGGTAGCAGACAACAGTTAATGAATTAGAACAAGACCTTATGTTGAAATGTGAGATAGCGATGGTGCATGATGTAGTTATTGGGATTGTTTCTAGTCCACACTGTGCCTTTAACGTATAAGTCATTCAGCAAAATGTCAGTACCATCCTCAGTCAATTTTTTTAGAAATTCAGTGTGTTCATCCTCCCCCTCAGTGATATGAAAAATGGCGTTTATGTGATCGACACTCCATGGCACCAAACCTTCTCATACAAAAATAAATTCCTATTCAGATTCCACAAAGTTAGCGTAGAATTCCTTTACCAGAGAAGGAGAATAGCCTGCTAGATGGTCGCAAAATAGTTCCCATCCCAGACGAGAGATTGTTCTTGCTACTTTCTTTCCCAAATTCAGTTGCGACGACAACTGAAATCCTTATTCAGGACGACGGTTCCTCTTTAGCATAGTGTCGTGATATCGATCCTTCACCGCCTTTGGCAGAAATAGGACTGGCTCTTTGGGTTGAGGTTGGTTACTGTTTCTGACCATAGTCGCTAAAGATTCAGCTGTCGATTTGGAAGGTGTGTTTTGCTCCATGAGTAAGAGCCATGAGTACTGAAATAGAAAAAATGACAGTATCTGGTAGAAAAATATAAGGTTGAAGAGAAAGAGAATACAGTAACAATGGAGTTTATGAGCGTGAGATATCAATCGACACAAAAGGGATGTTTTGTAGATGATGGAGGCGTATCCTCTTTAGCATAGTGTCGTGATATCGATCCTTCACCGCCTTTGACAGAAATAGGACTGGCTCTTTGGGTTGAGGTTGGTTGTTGTTTCTGACCATAGCCGCTAAAGATTCAGTTGCCGATTTGGAAGGTGTTTTTGCTCCATGAGTAAGAGCCATGAGTACTGAAATAGAAAAAAATGAGAGTATCTGGTAGAAAAATATAAGGTTGAAGAGAAAGAGAATACAGTAACAATGCAGTTTGTGAGCGTGAGATATCAGTCGGCACAAAAGGAATGTTTTATAGACGATGGAGGCGAAGAGACGTGCTGATTGGTGATAGTACACTATGCCTATAGCCAATATATGCTAGGACACAGATTGTACTTTTTCTGGATGATCCAATGGTTGGGGATTGAGATGAATCAATCGACATGATTCTTGCTTAAAACATTTCGCTGAGTCATCAATAAATTGTGTCGACAAGTCAGGTTGTCATGCATCGACAAAGAGGCGATTTTTAGAAAAAGAGTTAAAAGAAAAACAAAAAGTAAAAATCAAATTTTTACACTGACATTATTAAGAAAATGTGACCAGGTTAATGGTCTCTTGTTGTTCGCTGATTCCTGAGCTATGATAATGCATCAATCGTTGGCCATTTATTTTAAACTGGTGTCCATCGTTCAAATATTTAATTGTCACCGCACCATGTGGAAATGCTTCGATAACTTCAAAAGGTCCAGACCACCTTGAGCGCAATTTCTCTAGATGCATTTTTAAACGTGAGTTAAATAAAAGTACTAATTGACCAGGAGAAAATTGTCGCCGCAAAATAATGTTGTCGTGCCATCTCTTAGTCTTTTCTTTGTAGATAGCAGGATTTTCGTAGGCATTGCATCGAATTTCTTCTAGCTCTGAAATGTCCAACAATCTTTTTTTCCAGCAGTATCGTAATCCATGTTCACTTGCTTAACTTCTCACATGGCCTTATGTTCAAGTTCAACAGGCAAATGACATGATTTCCCAAAGACCAGCTGATATGGCGACATTCCTAATGGAGTCTAGTAAGCAGTGCGAAGTGCCCACAACGCATCATGTAGACACGAAGACAAATCTCTTCTAGATGGTTTAACCACCTTCTCAAGAATGCTTTTAATCTATCAATTGAAGACCTCCATCTGTCCATTTAATTGTGGATGATACGTGGTTGTCATACGATGCTTCACACCATAGCGTTTTAATGCTGTTACCACCTGATTACAATGGAAATGAGTGCCTTGATTGCTTATTAACACTCAAGGTGTTCCGAACCTTGTGAGGATATATGTGTGAAAGAATTTTAACATCGTTCGAGCATCATCTTTTGGAGTAACCATTGCTTCGAACCACTTGGAAATATAGTCAACAACTATAAAAATATACACATTCCTAAAGGAATTTGGAAATAGTCCCATGAAGTCAATATCCCAAACGTCAAAGAGTTCAACCTCCATGATAGGTTGTTGAAGCGTCTCGTTGCATCAAGATATGGAACCGGTGCGTTGATATCTATCGTACTGTTGAGTAAAATTATGAGCATCTCAAAATAGTGTAGGCCAATAAAATCCTGATTATAGGACCTTTGTAATAGTCCTAACACCACCAAAGTGGCCTCCATAAGGAACATTATGGCAATGCTTTAGGATGGAAAGCATTTCCTCCTCAGGAACATAATGGCGAATGATGTTGTCGGTGCATACCTTGAACAAGTAAGGCTCATTCCAATGATATTTCGCAGCATCCCTTAGAAATCTGATTTTCTTATGACTAGTAGCACTGAACAGTAGCTTACCACAAACTAGATAATTGACGACATCTGCATACCATGAAGATGCGTCGACAAAGAATAATTTCTCATCTAGAAATGCATCGATAATTTGTGACTTATTGCCATCTTTGCTTCCAGCTTCCAGACGAGATAAGTGGTTTGCTACTTGGTCTTCTAATCCTTTCCTATCCTTGATCTCAACGTCAAATTCTTGTAGCAAAAGGATCCATCTGATCAGCCTTGGACTGACATCTTTCTTAGAAAAAAGGTATCTCAAAGCAGAATGATCAGTGTAAACTGTAACTTTTGCACCAACAAGATATGAACGAAACTTGTCAAATGCAAAAACTACGCTAGCAACTCTTTCTCAGTAGTTGTATAATTAACCTGCACTTCAGTTAGAGTTTTACTAGCATAATATATTGAGTGAAATACCTTATCTTTCCTTTGTCCCAGCATAGCACCTACAGCAAAGCCCCTCGCATCACACATTACTTCAAATGGTTGCACCCAATTTGGTGTGATGATAATGGGTGCTTGTACCAACTGCTGTTTAATCTTCAAAAATGCTTTCAAACAAGCATCATCGAACAAAAAAATTTTATTTTGCTCGAACAACGAGCATAATGGTTTTGCTATTTTCGAGAAGTCTTAGATTAATCTTCTATAAAATTTGGCATGGCCGAGAAAACTCCTTATTCCCTTTACACTATTTGGTGGAGGCAGTTTTTCAATGATTTCCACCTTTGCTTTATCCACTTCAATTCCCTAACAAGATATTCGATGACCAAGGATGATTCCTTTGGTTGCCGTGAAGTGGCATTTTTCCCAGTTCAGAACTAAGTTGGTGTCCTCGCATCTCTTTAGCACTTTAGCTAAATTGTCAGCGCATATATCAAAAGTTTACCTATACACAGAAAAATCATCCATAAATACCTCTAATGAATCATCGATCATGTCCGAGAAGATGGACATCATACACCTCTAGAATGTGGCTAGGGCATTGCACAATCCAAATGGCATTCGCCAGAAAGCAAAGGTTCCAAATGGGCATGTGAAAGTCATCTTTGCTTGATCCTCTGGTGCAATAGCAATCTGGTTGTATCCAAAATACCTATCAAGGAAACAATAATAGGCCTTACCAGCTAGCCTATCCAACATTTGATCAATGAATAGATGTGGGAAGTGATCTTTTTTTGTGGCCGCATTTAAGCGATGATAATCCATACACACTCGCCAACCTGTAGCAATGCGACTAGGGATTAGCTCATTTTTATCGTTACTTACCACTGTGATGCCACTCTTCTTTGGTACACATTGGACCGGGCTCACCTATTTGCTATCCGAAATGGGGTAGATGATGCTTGCATCCAACCACTTAATAATCTCTTTCTTCACTACTTCCTTTATTTTCTCATTCAGTCTTCGTTGTTGCTCAATGGACTGTTTCCCTTCATCTTCCAGCCTAATCTTATGCATACAGAAAGAGGGACTAATGCCCCTGATGTCTGCTATGCTCCAAGAAATGGCACTTTTGTGTTACTTCAGTATTCCGATTAATTTATCTTCTTGACTTGCGTCGAGACTTGACCTAACAAGTATAGGCAATGTTTCATTGTCACCTAGGAAAACATACTTCAGGTGCGTTGGCAATGGCTTTAACTCCAGAGTCAGAGCTTCTTCAACTGATGGTTTAAACACAGGGATCGTCTAGTTAGTCAGATCCAACGATTCCAATTGCCAGCCATATTTCAGCTCACAAATGTTAGCTTTAGCTTTGTGGTCACATTCAGGTGGGAAATTGTCTTTAGATGTCATCGCATATTCCTCTAGCACTGATGAGATTCGTTCATTGAACTCCTCTGTAATTAACTCATCCAAAATATCAATGGGGTGACATTGCTCCTTACTGTGTGATGGAGATGCTTCGAAAACACTGAAGGTTAAATGCTCCTCATTGTGACCCATGATTAGCTTGCCTTTAAAAACATCTATAAGTGTGCGTCCCGTTGCTGAAAATGGGCATCCCAAAATAATGGGTACCTCCTTATCAGCTTTGCAATCAAGTATGATAAAATCAACTGGGAACACAAATTTATCAACACGGATAATAACATCTTTAATTTGTCCTTCAGGTTGTGCCAAAGATCTATCCACAAGTTGTAATGCCATCGTAGTGGGCTTTAAATGACCAATCCCTATTTTGTTGAAAGTTGACAATGGCATCAGATTAATGCTAGCTCCTAGGTCACAAAGAGCTTTACCTAAGTAATGGTTTCCAATAGGACATGGAATTATGAAACTGCTAGGACCTTTCATCTTTGGTGGCAATTTATTTGTCAGCACAACGCTACACCCTTTTGTGAGTGCAATTGTCTCAATATTGGAAAGCTTTTTCTTCTTCGACAATAGCTCCTTCATGAATTTCCCATAAGTGGGGATCTGCACAAGAGCATCATCTAGAGGTATATTAATATGTAATTGCTTCAAGGTAGAAACAAATTGTTGATAATCTTTGTCATGCTCTTTCTCTTTGAATCGCTGTGGAAATGGCAAAGGTATGTGTACAGTGGGTTGTTTTGTTATAACCGGTTACAACGATATGGGCAGTTACGTCGACAACTTCTTAAGATGAATGGTAGGCATCGGCTGACTACTGGTGATTCCTCATCATGTCTTTCTGTCGTATCTTATTCAGATGCAACTTCTCCTTGTTACTTTTGTTCTTTTACGTCGATAGGTGCCTGGTTAGAGCTGCTACTGTTGTCGGCAGTTTGCTTTCCACTCCGTAACATAATAGCCTTACAATGCTCTTTACCTTTCTGATTTGGATTTTCAATATCACTTGGCAAAGCACCTGGTTGTCTTGCACTCATATTAGAAGTCAATTGTCCTACGCTCGGATAGAAGAGGAATTTCCTTGCACAATTGCATCTGTTCTCGTAATATGCTCTCGCATCAATGCTTCAAGAGTAGCCAATGGATCTGCTCTTGGTTGAGAATATTGTTGTTGCTATTGTTGATCCTGTCCTTGCATATTTGACATCGCATTCTGTTATGGCGGAATTCGAACTTGTGGCTGCATCTGGTTATATGACTGCATTTGATTTTGTGATCACATCTGATCTTGTTGTGCATTCAATTGCGGATTGTAATTATAATTCTGCTGTTGTTGACTGTAACTCCTTGTCTAAAGTTTCCCTAATTTGAGGAATTCCCATATCTGTATGTGGATGTATTCTGACTCCCCCAAGGTTGTTGAGCTCTACTTGAATTATTGTATGAGTTACCATAGGAATTTCCACAAATGTTATTAACATAGAATGCATTCTCAGCATGTTGTGGACAATCCTTATAGTTGTGGTTATCACTGCAAATTTCATAGAAAAATGTCGGGACATCCATCTATTGGGCTACTTAAAAAGGGATAACATCACTTGTTCCCTTCATGTTTTTTATCATGTTTGCCAACGAGGATACCTGTGCACTCAAAGTTGATATAGCATCTATGTCCATAACACCAAGATTAGTTTTTACCTGAGCAGCACGAGAAATTGGGTATTGATAGTCATTTTGTGATATCCTCTCTAATATTAGTACGACTTCATTGTAGGTGCAATCCAACAATGGACCATTAGCAGATGCATCGACAAGATTTCTTGTCTGTGCATTCAACCCATTGTAGAAGATCTCAATTTGAGTATCCTGTTGGATTCCATGATGGGACAACGTCTTAGTAGACTTTTGTAATGTTCCCACGTAGTGTGTAAATTTTCATCATCCAGTTGATGATATGTCGTGATATCATTCCACAATCTAGCATTCATTGTTGGTGGATTAAATCGCAAAACAAACTGCGTTGCTGGCGCATTCCAAGAAGTAATGGATCTAGCCGGTAAACCAAGGAACCATGTTCTTACCCTTCCTTGCAAAGAGTAAGAGAATAACTGCATCCTCAAGGTGTCATCAGGAACACTAGGTTGACTAAAAGAAGCACATATGAGTAGAAAAGATTTGAGATGCTCTCTCGCATCTTCGTGAGGTAAACCTGCATATTGTCCATTCGAGTTAAGCATTTGAAACATAATCGGTTTTAATTCAAAATTACCAGCTTGTATTACTGGCCTAACAACCCCTGGTTATAAATCATCGAGCACAGGAACAACGAAATCTCTGATTGTCCTGTCAGGAATTTGCTCTACTTGTGGCAGTGGTGGTGGTATATTGTTAACTCTTTGTGGCTGCATTGGAGGAACATTTTGTGGCAGCAATGGTGATAAATCATGGTTATTTCCAGCCATTTTTCTTTGCTCCTGCTTTCTCCTCCGAATTGTCCTTTCAAGTTTTGGATCAAAACCAACAATGTCCTTAGGATTTCTCCTTGTGGACATAAAATAATTAACAAAGAAAATTGAAAAGAATTAAGAAAAGATTAGTAATCAGTAAAATGTTAGAAAACAAATAAATGCAATGACAAAAATAAACATTAAACAAATGCCATTCGGCACCAAAACTTGATCGCGCTATGAATGTCACAGTAATTTATGTGCAAGCATACATTGTCGATGCAAGAATAGTAGATAGAAATGGTTCTATCGGATATCGATCCCACAGAGATGGTTGTTTATTATTTAATTTGTCGATGCATTCTGAGTTGAAATAAGAAGATATGTCAAGAGTTATGCCAACGCAACTAGGTTAATGTTATACAAGTTAAGAAGTAAATCTGTCAGTGCAATCAGAATGTTAAATGTCAGTGCAAATTATAGAAAATGATTGGATTGTTGAGATGTGGTAAAGTAAATTCAAGAACTTAAAATAAATGGATCAAGTGTAAAGAAGTGGAGAGGATCACTGACTTCATAAGTGGCAACGCTAAATGTGACTACAAGGTTTCTTATAGATGAATTTGTCGCCGTAATTACGCTCCAATGAAATCTTACTAATATAAACTCTCTATTTATAAAAGACTCAAGCACTCACAACTACCACACCTTCCAGTGCTGGTAATGCTTTGTACTCAAGAACAAGTGGCCAGAATTCCTTCTAGTCTCAAGTAACTTCCGCTGACTTGCTTGTTAATTTAACTTGTTACCGCACCTTCCAGTGTCTATGACTACAATTGCACTTTTGTGGTCAAACAATTAAATCCAAAGATAAACAGATGAGAAGAATTGAATAACAATCAAAGTAGCCTAACATTAAAAGACACTTCCATGTACAATCAATTGTCAATTGAAAATCATCAGCATCAAAAGAGGGATTAACAAATGAATCGAAGCATACTATTCCTAGGCTACTAGGATTCTCCCTTAACCGCTTCTCTTACGTCGCATCAAGCTCTTCTCGTCAGAAGATGTTGCGCCCTTGCTAGATCAGATCATCGTCCTCTAGATCAAGCTTCCATGGCAGCTTTGGATGAGAGAAATTTAGATTTGAAATCTTCACTACTTGATATCATCTTCTCTTTTTTCCCTTCTATTTATAATCACTGATTCCTTCTAGATCCTTTCTCTATTTCCAAATCTAACACCTTTTTACAGTTGTAAAAGTTGTTATTTGCCAGCTAAGCACTCACGTAGATATGATTTGTTCTTTGAGCAGTTGCAGATTGTCGTGACATCTCTGGACGCAAATTATAACTTCAATTTGCTACAACAATTTTCTCTTGCGCTGGTGCTTCTAGATATGTTAGTAGCGTGAAATCCTTGATAAGTTGTAGAAACATTCATGTGACGACATATTTGGCCGCAATTTTGGATCAACTTGTGATCGCAATTCTGAATGCTTCCTACTCTGATCCTCTTAGGTTGGTTTTTGCGCTAACAACTTTAGACGCAAAACAAGTGCTAAATACAGTGACATTAATAGCATAAAAGAGACAAAATGAAAGAAATTAAGATCAAAACATCATTGAGTTAGAAAATGTAAACACTAAGTATGAAATACTAAAAAAGCATGCTAAATATGATACAAAAGGACAAATGATACACTAATTTATGGAGAATTTAAGTGTTGTTTCTAATGCTATCACCCTAACTAGAAGACAAATTGAAGACCATCCAATCTTCTACCCTAACTAGAGGGTAGATTAAAGACACCATCCAATCTTTTACCCATTCAGAGGGCAAATTGAAGATATATTACGAAAAGAAGACAAGATTCAGTAGGACCAAATCAAATTGGTCCTCCTTAGAGTCATTGCTCCATTCCCGTTACACGATAATAAGCAAAGAAGGGCAGTTGTAACACCTCAATTTCACCCGGCCCAACAAAGCCCAAATAAACAAAACAAAATATAAAAACACAAAAAAATATTCATTTTATTAAAATATCCCAAGTCCATTTACAAATTAAAAATTAAATTACCCAATACCCAAATACACCCAAAAGTCCAATTTACAATCCCAAACCTAAACATGGCCAAAGGCCCAAAACTTTACAACCAACAGAAACCTTAATTTTTCTTATGCCCTCAGCACCGTTCACCTCGCCACGCCAATGTCACGTCAGCCACGTGACCCTTCCTCTTCCCTTTTACCGAAATGGCAATGCCGTTGATCCCAAAATCCTGCTACTCCGATGATACCTGCAGAAAGAAGAAGAAATAGAGACAGAAACACAAAAGAAAAAACAAATAAAATGTATTAAATGCGGCTATAAAAGCTCACAACCACCTCTGTAATATTTTACACAAGAAGCAATAGAAAAGGAAAAAAATTTGAGGGTATTTTGCATACATTCGTATTTATTTTTTAAGAGGAAAATATATATAAAATATAAAAAAACAAGTCAGGGTTTCTTACCACGTTACTCCGACTACCATTAGTGGTTGAGACTACCCAAGGCCTCCTCCAAATAGTTTGATGATCGTGTAGGAGGTTTCGAAAAGGAAAGGATGTTTGTTTCTAAAAAAAAGGGAGATCGACAGGTTTTTTTAATTTTGTGGTTTTTGGGGTTGGTTTGGAGACATTTCGATCCTAGATTTGGGTTCTAAGGACTAAAAGAAAAAAAAAGGGTACCTTTTCGACTTCTCGACCACCGGAGGCAGCGGATTCCGTCGTCGATGATCGGTGGCCATAGTGGACGAATGGTGACTAAAAGGGCGACCCTAGGTTTTTATTTGAGAGAAAAAGGAGAGTGTAAGGGATTTTTTTAAAAGGGGTTTAAAAATAAAGTTTTTTTCTAAATTTTTTTTTATAAAGGCACTATACGGTGTCGTTTTGGAGCCCCTACCCATGGCCCAAAACAGCATCGTTTCAAGCTTATACCCGAATGGACTCCGACCCACCTAAGTGGATCCGCGTGTTTTTTAAAATTGGTTTAATTAGTTGCGCAGTCCTTCCACATTTTTCTTTATTCTCAATTTTTTCCTCTGCTTTATGTTTTATTTTATTTCTTAATTTACCCAAAATTCTGCTTCCTTTTACATCCAAGTCCTCTGACCTTGGGTGTATTTGGAGGCGACACGTGTATGAAACTTGGGGTTATTACCCACTTAATCATTGCCTTCTCCGAATTTAAAATTTAATCCCTGAATCTTTCTTTTTTATATATTTCACTTTAAAATTTTATTTTTATTTTGATTTGATCCTTAAATCATTTTCCCTTTTAAAATTCCTCCCCTTTATTTCCTTTTTTTTAAAAGTTAAGTCCTTTATTTCATTTTATTTTATTTTTAAATTTTATTTCTTTAAATCACTCTTATTTGTTTATTTTACCTTGGCATATAATTTACATATATTAAATGTATTATTATTTTGCTTACCCTCATTTTATTTTTATAAATTGTATTTCATGTAATTTATTTCTATTCATGCTTTTTTTATGTTTGGCCTTATTGATTTGCAAATTGACTATACATTTATTCAATTTTTTTGTAAAAATATTTTTAAAAAATGAATTATTTGCCATTTTTTTATTTGCATGAATTATTTCAAAATCAATACTTAAGAAACTCAATAAAATTGTGCTCCAACTTACGGGGTACGATTTTATTGTTGAACCTATGTAATCGGATAATACCCTATTTAAAATTAAAACGTTCATACCTTAACTAATCGATAAATGTTCTTTACTTTCGAGTACCCGAGATGTCATGTTACTAACTTACGGGATGTGATTCTCAACTAACTCGAGGAAAAGATCATTTATTCGTGAAATTTAATTTTTTAAAACAATTTTAAAATATATCATACTAAAAGATCATATTTTAAATGTTATCAATCGGTAAATGGTTTTTATTTTTCAAGGACTCGAAATATTGTGCCTCTAATTTACAGGACATGATTTTTCCTTAATTAAATCGATATAAAAGATCATTTTTCGTGAGATTTAAATTTTTAAAAAAATATTATCAAATTGTTTCATTTGCATGTTTTAAGGATCACATTTTAAATTTTCCTCAAGTTCTTGATTTTTCAACCATAAGACATTAAATAATTGATTAGGTACCAATTTTGGCCGTGTGAGGGTGCTAATCCTTCCTCATGCGTAATTGACTCCAAACCCATTTTTCATTTCGAAGACCAAAACTTTTATTCAAATAAAATTAAGTATTTTACAGTGATCCAATCACATCAAATTAAAAAAAAATGGTGGTGACTCCATTTTGGATTTTACAGTAAAAGTCGAGGGTTTTTTAAGAAAATAGTTTCGACAACTACTATAATCTTAGTAAAATAGGATTTAGACACTTTGGGACCCCAAATAAACCAATAAACATAAAGTCAAATGCTCAAAGGTGATAAGTGTCAAAAGTAACATATTTTAGCCTCATTCTTGATGCATCTTTGAGTGATTACGTGGTCTTAATTGTGAATTATATACTCTGGTTCCTTTAAATTCATGTTTTGAAGCTTAATAGAGCACTTGAGAGCAATATTGATAGTACTAGAAAGAACCATGAATTTATCCTTACTTATTGTTTAAGTTGTTCCCATTTGGTCATCCTTAGCATACATTTTTAGCATTTTTTATTTAGTTATTGCATTTTCCAACTTAATGGAACTCAAATTTCCTTTGAATTTATAATATTTTTAATACTGATATCGCTACATTAGTCTGTTTAGCATTACGCCGAGAATTGTCGCTGCGTGAATATGTCCAGAGTTGTCGCTGCATAAGCAAGTCCAGAATTGCGCCTAGAACTGTCGTAGCATCTGACAACTGTCTGGTTAACACACTAGAAATGCGTGAGTTGTACAGCTGGTGTCACTAACTAATACAGCCAGAGATTGCTAGATTTGGAAGGAAGGACACCTGTACTATTCAACTGCAGTTAAATACTCATGAGAAGGAGAGAGAAAGGGTCTTCTTCTGGATTGATTTTCTTCTTGAATCCATTTTCAAAGCTTGCATCCATGGCAGCTTAACTTTCTCAAGGGTGACCTAACGCGAAGGAAGAGGCAGATCTGCTCCTGACGAGGAGTTCCTAAGTGTGACACAAGAGGAGAGTAAGGGAGTAAGTCGAGTAGCTTAGGAATAGTATTCTCCATTTGTTCTTTTATTTCTCTTTCAAGTTTGTATGGAAGCACATTTTATACTTAGACAAAATGATATCTTATTCAAGCTTGCCTGTACTGTTTAATCTTTGGGTTTGAATATTTTGACCACAGAAATGTTATTGCAGTCACTGGCACTAGAAGGTGCAACGAAAATTTAAGCTAACAAGCAAGACAACAGAAGTTTCTTGGGAATTGAAGGAATTTAATTCACTTGTTCTTGAATATGTTGCATTGCCAACACTAGAAGGTGTGGTTAGTGTGCATGTTTAAGTCTTAGATATAATAGAGAAGCCAGGTTTGGTAAGACATTAATTGTGAATTAATGCAGCAATAATTACCTTATATTTTAAACCTTGTGAGCCACACTTAGTATTTTGCCGACTATTTACGTCAAGAACCCCATTTCATTATTATTGCATTTCATCTTTAAATTTACATTATTTCTTCGACAATCAATCTCACAATTTTATTACATTTACTTATTCATTGCATAGACAATTATAGATAACAAACATCCATCCTCGTGAGATCGATATCCGACAGACTCACATCTGTCTACTATACTTGCATCGATAGTGTACCCTTGCACAATATTTGCTATGACGCTTATAGAGCGATCAAGTATTGGCACCGTTATCGGGGATGTCATTTGTTTGATGTTTATTTTTGTTATTGCACTTATTTTTTCTTATCTAACCTTTATTTGTTACTAATTTGTTTTCTTTTTGTTACTGCTTTTTACATTTTCTTTTAGGTGTTTTATGACTTGGAGAAATCCTGAATTTATTGTTAGCTTAGATTTAGAAATCGAACACACCATTTAAAGGAGACGACAAGAATAGCGAAATATGGCTCTGCCAGGAAACGATACAGCCATACCACAATTGCCGCCACAAAATCCTATTATACCTCCTATATAGCCATAAAATATTAATAATCCACCGCTGTCACAAGAAGATCAGATGCAAAATTAACCTATTTGAGATTTTTTTGTTCCTGTGTTAGATGATTTGCAGCCAGGTGTTCTTAGGCCAGCTATTCAAGTTGGAAATTTTGAATTAAAGCCAGCTATGTTCCAGATGCTAAATTCTAATGGGTAGTATGTTGGACTACCACATGAAGATACGAGAGAGCACCTTAAATCCTTTCTACTGTTTTGTGCTTCCTTTAGTTAGCAAGGCGTTCCTGATGATGCCTTGAAAATGCATTTATTTCATTATTCATTGCAAGGACGGGCACGTACCTAGTTCCTTGGGTTACCTGCTAAATGAATCACGTCGTGGAATGCGCTCGCAACTCAATTTGTTTTGCGTTTCAACCTGCCGACTATGAAAGCTAGTCTTAGAAATGATATTACTGCGTATCATCAGCTAGATGATGAAATTTTGCATACTACGTGGGAGCGTTATAAATCTTTGCTTCGACGTTGTCCCATGCATGGAATTCAATAAGAGACGCAGATTAAAATTTTCTACAACGAGCTGAATGCACAAACAAGAAATCATATCGACGCATCTGCTAATGGTCCTTTGTTGGACTGTACATACGATGAAGCTGTCAAAATTCTAGAGAGAATTTCTTAGAATGATTATCAATATCTAATCTCTCAAGCTGCACAAGTGAAAGCAAATCCTAGAGTTATTGAATTGATGCTATATCTGCTCTAAGTGCACAAGTTTCTTTGCTCGTAAACATGATAAAAATATTAAAGGGACTAGTGAAGTTGCACCCATTAAAGTTGCTTAATAAATTGATGTCCCTACATTTTGTTTTGAAATTTGTGGTGACAACCAAAGTTCTGAAGATTGCTCACAGCATGCGGAGAATGCTTTCTATGTCAATAACATCAGTATAAATTCTTATGGTAATTCCTATAATACTTCTGTGAGAAATGAATAGGCTTGGGGAAATCAGAATGCCGCGACATTCAAATATGGAAATTCATCCAATCAAGGCAATTAAAAACAAGAGAATTACAATCAGCAGCACCAAAATTATAGCCAAAATACTCAGATGCATTCACATCAAAATTGTGTACAGCCACAACAACCTTCGATGCCAAATTTGAATGTTTAAGGACAACATCAGCAATAGTACACACAACCACGATCGAATTCGTTAGCAGTCCTTGAAGCCTTAATGCGTGAGCATATAACTCGAACAGAAGCCATTGTGCAAGGAAATTCATCCTTTATTCGAGCGTTGGAAGCACAATTGGGGCAAATTGCTTCAAATTTAAACACACAACCACCAGGTGCATTTCCCAGTGACACAAAAAATCCAAATTTGAAAGGGGAGGAGTATTGCAAAGCAATCACACTTCGAAGTGGTAGACAAACTGCTAAGCCAGCTACGAGCTCTATTGCAGCACCTATAGTCACTAGTGAAGTAGATCAGGGTGAGAAAGCTGTTTCTGAAGAAATGGTAGATGAACAAGAGAAAGAGGCTCCACAAATTGTCACCCCAATGCCTACTGCCAGACCAATGAAATTGTCGACGCAACCGACAATGTCGATGCAACCTGAGGTATCCATACCTTTTCGTTTCCCACAAAGATTTAAAGAAAAGGAGCATGATAGACAATATCAATAGTTCCTGACAACATTAAAGCAACTTCATGTCAATATCCCTCTTGTGGATGCTCTTGTATAGATTCCCAGTTATGGGAAATTTATGAAGGAGCTATTGTCCAAAAAGAAGAAGCTGAATGATATTGAGACAATTGCACTCACAGAAGGATGTAATGCAGTCCTGAAAAATAAGTTGCCGCCCTAGATGAAAGACCCAAGAAGCTTTACGATCCCATGTTCAATTGGCAACCACTACTTGGGTAAAGCTTTATGTGATTTAGGCGTGAGTATCAACCTTATGTCACTATCTACTTTTAGAGAATGGAGGATTGATCATATGAAGTCCACTGCAGTGACATTGTAGTTAGCGGATAGATCGTTGGTGCAACCTGAAGGACAAATCAAGGACATATTAGTTCGCGTGGATAAGTTTGTGTTCCCGACAAATTTCATTATACTTGACTGCGAAGCAGACAAAGAGGTTACCATAATCTTGGGACACCCATACCTAACTACCAGACGGACTTTCATCGACATGTACAAGGATGAATTAACCATGAGACATAACGATGAACATGTCACCTTCAGTGTTTTTGAAGCTATTCCCTGCAAGGACAAAGAAGAATGTGACACTGTTGATATGCTAGAAGCATAAATTGAGGAGGAATTTAATGAGCGAAGCATAGTATTTTCAGAAGAATTTACAGTGACATCGGATGAAGAATTTTTAGCAGATTGTGACAGCAAGGTTGAAGCAAACAATATTGAGCTTAAGCATGGATGGCAAATGGAATCTCTAGACCTAACCAATAGAACGACTCTAGTCTTTAAGTCATCTATTGAAGAAGCTCCTACTTAGGAGTTGAAGTCATTGCCTACTCATCTGAAGTATGCTTTTCTTGGCAACAATAACTCTGCCAGTTATTGTCTCGGCAACACTAGATGCAATTCAAGAGGAAAAATTTATTCATATCTTAAAACAACATAAACGTGTGATTGCCTGGAGTATTGCTAATATTAGAGGCATTAGTCCCTCTTTTTGGATGTACAAAATTAGGTTGGAAGATGAAGTAAGGCAATCGATCGAATAGCAAAGGAGATTGAATGAGAAAATCAATGAGGTGGTTAAAAAGGAGATTATCAAGTGGCTTGAGCCGGACATTATTTACCCAATTTCTGATAGCAATTGGGTAAGTCTAATTCATTGTGTCCCTAAGAAAAGTGGTATCACTATGGTGAGTAATGACAAAGATGAGCTAATCCCTAGATGAATCCCTACGGGTTGGCGAGTACGCATGGATTATCACAAATTGAATGCGGTCACAAGGAAGGACCATTTTCCACTTCCCTTCATCGATCAGATGCTGGATAGGCTTGCTGGAAAAGCCTACTAGTGCTTCTGCGATGGTTATTCTAGCTATAATCAGATCGCTACTGTGTCAGAGGATCAAGCAAAAACAACATTTACTTGCCCTTTTGGCACTTTTGCTTTTCACCGAATGCCATTTTGTCTTTGCAACTTACCGGCCACATTTGAAAGGTGCACAATGGCAATATTTTTGGATATGATCGAGGACTCTTTGGAGGTATTTATGGACGATTTTTCATTTTATGAAATTAATTTTGATCAATGCGCTGACAACTTGGCTAAAGTTTTAAAGCAATGTGAAGACACAAATCTTGTGTTGAATTGGGAGAAATGCCACTCATGGAAACTAAAGGCATTGTCTTAGGTCATCGCATTTCCAGTTAGGGCATTAAAGTGGATAGATCTAAGCTGGAAATTATTGAAAAGTTGCCTTCGTCGACAAATGTGAAGTGTATCCGGAGTTTTCTTGGACAGGCAGATTTTATCCCCGATTTATTCGAGATTTCTCCAAAATTACGAAACCCTTCTGTTCATTGTTGGAGCAAAATAAAAGATTCCTTTTCGATGATGCATGTTTGGATGAATTTCTGCAAATAAAGAAGTAGCTCGTGAAGGCACCCATTGTCGCTGCATCAGATTGGTCGCAACCGTTTGAAGTGATGTGTGATGCAAGCGACTTTGCGGTGGGTGTAGTCTTAGGACAATGAAAGGAAAAAATATTTCATGCTATATATTACGCCAGCAAAACTCTTACAGAGGTGCATATTAATTACACAACCACAGAGAAAGAATTGCTGGCGATAGTCTTTGCTTTTGACAAATTTCGCTCATATCTTATTGGCGCAAAGGTTATTGTATTTATTGACCATTCGGCGTTGACATATCTTTTTGCAAAGAAGGACGCTAAACCACGATTGATACGATGGATCTTATTATTGCAAGAGTTTGATATAGAGATCAAAGATTGAAAGAGGTCAAAAAACCAAGTGGCAGATCACCTGTCTCGTTTAGAAGTTGGTGGTGAAGACGGAAATGCACTTCAAATTATTGATTCATTTCCTGATGAGAAGTTGTTTTCTATCGACGCAACCCCGTGGTACGTACATGTGGTTAATTACCTGGTATGTGGGAAGTTACCTTTGGGTGTCACATGCCATAAGAAAGAAAGATTTCTTCGAGATATAGATAAATATTTCTGGAATGAGCCATACTTATTAAAAGTATGCAATGAGAATATCATTAGAAGTTGTGTTTCAGAGGAAGAGATGATTTCAATCCTGAAGCATTGTCACGATACTCCTTATAGAGGGCATTTTGGTGGCATGAGAACTGCTACAAAGGTTCTTCAATCAGGATTCTATTGGCCTTCATTATTTAAGGACGCCCACAACTTTGTGCATCAATGTGATCGATATTAGCGCACTGGTTCGATATCTCGATGCAATGAGTTGTTACAACAGCCAATCATGGAAGTTTAACTCTTCAACGTTTGGGGTATGGACTTATGGGACCATTTCCAAGTTCATTCGGAAATGTCTATATTCTAATTATTGTTGAATACGTATCAAAGTGGGTGGAAGCCATTGTAGTCCTAAAAGATGATGCAAGGACAATGTTGAAGTTTTTCCACAAGCATATACTCACTCGTTTTGGCATGCCTAAAGCATTGATTAACGACCAAGGCACTCACTTTCATTGCAACCAGGTAGCAGCCGCACTGAAAAGGTATGGAGTAATTATAGAATGGTGACCACTTACCATCCGCAAACCAATAGACAAGTTGAAGTATCCAATCAACAAATCAAGAATATTCTTGAAAAGGTGGTGAACCTATCAAGAAAAGATTGATCTTCTAGACTTGATGATGCATTGTGGGTTTTAAGGACAATGTACCAAAACCCCCTTGGGATGTCACTGTATTAGCTTGTCTTTGGAAAAGCATGTCACTTGCCTGATGAATTAGAACATAAAGCAATATGGGTGATTAAGTAAGTGAACATGGATTATGAGGTTGATGGGAAGAAGATGCTGTTAGACATAACTGAACTTGAGAAAATTAGGTGAAATGCCTATGAAAATGCGGTAATTGACAAGGAAAATACCAAGCGATGACACGACAAAATCATTTTGCAATGACAATTACTGTAAGTCAATAGGTGCTATTATTCAATTCTCGACTGAAATTGCACCCAGGTAAATTGCTCTCACGTTGGTCTGGACCATCTGAAGTTGTCGAAGCATTTCCTCATGATGCAGTTATAATTAAAGATATACGTGATGGACAATAATTTAAAGTGAATGGACAACGGCTGAAGCATTATTTTGGCCATGATGATAACAAACATGAAGAGACCATTAAATTGGTCAAATTTTCTAACTTCTCTTTACATTTTTATCATGTAATTTTAGTTTCTTTTGTTTTTGCTTCATTTTATTTTGCTTAGTATTTTTTTGCAGGATAAAGTCATCTCTTTTGTCGATGCATGTAGATCTCCTTGTCGACGCATCTCGTCGGCCTGCTAACTCATCAGTAAATCAAAGTATATTAGGAAACAAATCATTTTGTTTCATCCATCACTACCAAATCATTGAATCATTTTGAACGGATGCAATTCTATTTGATGCATTTATTATTGTAGACTTTCTATCCTTTCTCGAATACAAAAAAATCATGCCTTTCCACTTACCCTTTTTCATTCCCTATAAACAACCTACCTGAATTTCTAGTATTCCCTTCGATTATCAGAGAATATAAGCCTTTAACTGAGGAGGCTGACTCAGGGATAAGGTCCAATTTGTGGCTTCCCCTCAAATGGTGAACATTTTTTTATGATCAAAATGAGGTAGAATCAAGAGAGATGGAGGATGTTTGAGGATGAATTTACTGCTAGTCCGGACGCCAATGTTACTGAAGAAGAGATTCTTGCTGATGGGGAGGAAATGCAAGTGGAAGAAGAGGAAGAAAAAGAGGAAGGAAAAGAAGCTGAGGAAAATTCAGCTAAAGAATTTGTCCCTGCACATGCAGTTGTCGGTGCAACAACTGAATATTTGGCGCCAACAGCCAGATATTACGAAGCAATCCGAGGATCAAGCAAATCCAAAAGAAAGAAAAAGGAAGCGCGCCAAGGATAAGAAGCACCGAAAGGAAGAGAGGAAGTGCAAGAAGAAAAAGCACCATGCAACCACATCAACAGCCCAGCGTTCGAGAGTGAAGTGGCTGAAGGAGGGAGATCGAAATACTAGTTTTTTCATGTTCGTTCTTCCCACAGTGCTAGGAAAAATCATATTGAAGGCTTGAAGGATAAAAATGGGTCTTGGGTTACAAATGTCAGGGAAGTGTGTAATGTTGCTAAGTCTTACTTTCAGGACTAATTTGCCTCTGACTATGATGATGAATTTCATAATATTTTATGTTTACTTCCTAGGTGTATTTGATCTGAGGGGATGAACATTGATCTGACCAAATCTGTTGATGATAAGGAGATTCTTAAAGCATTTGATCAAATGGACCCGAGAAAGGCACCGGGGAGTGACGGGCTATCGAGTGTCTTCTATCGTGAGAATTGGCAGGTGGTGAGTCACAACGTGTTGAGATACTACAAGGATGTTTTGAATGGGGGAAGGAGTGTGTAGGATATTAATGATATTGTGGTGGTTTTGATCTCTAAGAATATGACTCATTATAGGCTTATCAGCCTTTGTCGTGTGGTCTACAAGATTATTGCTAAGGTGTAGGCTAACAGACTTAAGACTTACCTTTCTCTGTGCATTAGCCACAATCAAAGTGCGTTCATTTCGGGTAGAATGATCCATGATAACGTCATGATTCATGATAGCCCACGAGTTGCTCCATTACTTACAAAGTGCCAAAAATGGTCCCAACAAGGGTTTCGTGGCCAAACTCGATATGAGCAAGGCCTACGATCGGGTTAAGTGGTCTTTCCTTAAGAAGGTGATGTTAAAGCTCGGGTTTCATGTTGGATGGGTGAGAAAAGTCATGGACTGTGTTTGTACGGTTAGTTATGTGGTAAAGTGTAATGCTAGTCTCTCGGATGTAATCTATCCTTGCCGTGGTCTTAAACAGGGAAATCCACTTTCTCCCTATCTTTTCCTTTTCTGTATGGAAGCCTTATCCCAAATGTTTTCTCATGAACAAGCTAATGGACGCATGAGGGGGATTAGGGCCTGCCAAAGTAGCCCTCGTATAACTCACCTCCTTTTTGCTATGGACATTCTCATTTTTGTTAGGAACAAGGAGGACGATGCAATATTGGTGCGTAAAATTCTCTATGAATTTGATAGGGCTTCTGGTCAAAAAGTCAACCTAGATAAGTCGACTCTCCTATTTAGTTCTAAAACACCAAATGAGCAAAAAAGGTTATTAGCCAACACAACAGGTATGCGGGTGGTGGACAAGTTCGAGAACTACCTTGGCCTTCCCCTATGTGTTGGTAAGAATAAATCTGACGCGTTTAAATTCTTGATTGACAGGTGCTCTAATCCTATCAAGGGATGGTCTAAAAGATTGCTTTCCCATGGGGCAAAGAAGTGTTCTTGAAAGCTGTGTTTCAATCCCTGCCTACCTTTGCATTCTCGGTCTTTTTGCTTCCTAAGGGTATTGTGGATAAACTGAAGCCCGAGCTAGATCGTTTTGGTGTGAAGGAAAATCTAAAGGTCGTGTATGGACCATGATGAGTTGGGAGCGAGTTTGTTATCCCAAAGGTATTGGCGGCATGGGGTTTAAGAACCTGCGACTTTTTAACTTGGCTTTACTTGGGCGGCAAATTTGGAGGTTGGTTAACAATAAGGATATTCTTTGCTTTAAAGTGTTGTCTGCCAAGTATTTTCTGGTGGGTGACCTCTTTGAGGCTAGGCAAGCAGACAAGCCATTGTTCGTATGGGATAGCATTTGAGAGGCAACCAAAACGTTGGGGAGAGGTTTCGGTTGGTAGGTGGGAGATGGAAATTGTATTGACTTGAGCCGACATAATGGAGGATTTGAGGGGTTGGGGGGTCAATCTTTTAATGGCTCCCTTAATGATGGCCGGTTTAGAGTGGTGAGGGACCCTTTACAAGGTACGACGGGGGAATGGGATAGGCCATGTGTCGAAAGTTTTTATGGATACGAGATGGGTGCTAAGATATGTGCTATTCCCATTGTCAAAAATGGTCTGAGTGATAGAATCATTTGGTTCCATTCCCATAACGAGGTGTAGACTACGAAATCAAGATATTCCAATGTGGGTGTATTGTGAACTGTTTAAGGGGGAACACTTTAATGCAAGTGATAGAAAAAGTAATCTAGCAAAAGGCTGTCACTGCAGGAGTGTGTGTCGATGTA
Organism: Gossypioides kirkii; assembly: GCA_005610355.1. Lineage (NCBI taxonomy): Eukaryota > Viridiplantae > Streptophyta > Magnoliopsida > Malvales > Malvaceae > Gossypioides > Gossypioides kirkii. The sequence continues at coordinate 18,765,182 of CP032246.1, read as the reverse complement.
GGGGTTTGTTGCTTCTCAAGAATAAGAGTATAATAATGCAACGACATCCCTCGGTCACATATATAAAAAAGAAAGAAAAGAAAAGAAAAGAAAAAGATAGATGTATATATATTATTGTATAATAAATGCTGTTTTGGTATAAAAAATTAAGGATTTAAAGCATGATATTGATGAAGTTGCAAATTTAATTATTCATGTCTATGAATTGTCAGCGTAATATTCTGTCATTTGAATGTGATTCATTCACTGGGATTTTAGATGATTCAAGTTGCTAGAATGATTATTCCCTTAATAAATTTTTGGTATAACAATGCTAGTTTTTGTTTACTTGAAGACAAGTAAAAACTCAAGTTTGGGGGTGTGATAGTACTAGAAAGAACGATGGATTTATCCTTACTCATTTTTTAAGTTGTTCCCATTTGGTCATCCTTAGCATACATTTTTAGCATTTTTTATTTAGTTATTGCATTTTCTACCTTAATCGAACTCAGCCTAATTGCTTTTGAATTTATAATACTTTTAATATTTATGTCGCTGCATTAGTCTGCTTAGCATTTCTCCCAAAATTGTCGCTGCAGGAACTGGTTTAGAATTAGCATTGCGTGAATATGTCCAGAGTTGTCGCTACATAAGCAGGTCTAGAATTGCACCCAGAACTGTAGCAACATCTAACAGTTGTCTGGTTAACACATCAGAAATACGTGAGTTCTACAGCTGGTCTAACTAATTAGTACAGCCATAGATTGCTAGATTTTGAGAGAAGGACACCTGAACTATTCAACTGCAGTTAAATACTCATGAGAAGGAGAGAGAAAGGGTCTTTGATAGCATCAAAAAATACCATTAATTTCTCCTTATTTAGAGTATAATTTGTTCCCATTATATCATGTTTAGCAAGTATTTTTAGCATTTTATATTTAGTAATTGCATTTTCTAAGTCAGTGATATTTGGTTTAATTTTCTTTCATTTTATCTTACTTTTGTTACTAATGTCGCCACATTTAGTGTTCAGTATTGCATCTTGAGATGTCAATGCAAGGATCTGTCTTAAAAGATCAAAGCAAGAGAGTGTTCAAGGTTGTCGCCGCAATTTAGAATCCAGAATTACGCCCAAACCTGTTACCGTATGAGCATTTTCAGATTGCACCGAAGGATGTTACTGCATGAACATATCCAGAAGTACTAGTGCATGAGGATATCAAGATTGTCGCAGCAAATTAAAATCTAAATTTGCGTCCAGAAATGTTACAAAAACCTGTAACTGGTTGCTGCATATATCAGATCTGCGTGTGTACAGCTAGATTAACTAACTTGTATAGTTGTAAGGAAGTTATATCTGAAGGAAGAAGGACACCTATACTAGGCACTAAAGATAAATACTGAGCAGAGAGAGAGAAAAAGGGGGATCGAGAAGCTGGTAACAAATCAATTCTGCTTTGCAATTTTCTCTAATCTTGCTTCCATGGCAGCTTAATTTCCTAGAGGGTGAACTGACTGTGACGAGAAGGCAACATCTGCTCCTAACGAGGAGTGTTCCTAAGTGCGACACAAGAGGAGCATTAGGGAAGAGTTTTACTAGGCTAGGAATAGAATGCTTCAACTTGTTCTTTATTTCCTCTCAAACACTGATAAATTCTGATGAACTTGATTTTGTATGGAAGTACCTTTTAATTTTAGATCTAAATTGATTTCTGCTCAATTCCTCTTATCTGTTTATCTTTATATTTAATTTCTTAATCACGGAAGTGTTATTGTAGTTGCTGACGTTGGAAAGTTTAGTGACAAGTTAAATTAACAAGTAAGACAACAGAAGTTGCTTGAGGCACGAAGGATTCTGGTCACTTGTTCTCGAATGCAAAGCATTGGTAGCACTGGAAAGTGTGGTTAATGTGAGTGTTTGGGTCTTTGATAAACAGGGAAGTCGAAGTTAGTAAGATCTCATTAAGCTTAATTACAACGATAATTTATCTATTATTTACCTTGTAGTCACATTTAGTGATTGTTGACTTATCAAGTCAAGAAACCCCTCCATTGCATTATCATTGTTCTACTTCTTTAATTTTCTTAAAATTACATCGACAAATTATCTTCAAACTTTCATTGCATTTTCTTATTAATTTGCTTTGACATGTTGCATTAAAATCTCACAACATTTGCTCCGATAGTTTAAATTTATTTATTTCTACAGTCTTTGATTTAATTGTACTGACATTATTCCTTACAAATTCTCTTATTCTAACTCTAATTACTTCAACAATTATAGCATAAATAGAAATCTCTATGGGATCAATATCTGATAGTTAAAACCTATCAACTATACTTGCATCGACAAGTGTTCGCTTGCACCATTGCTGTGACGTTCACAGCCCGATCAAGTTTTGGCGTCGTTTTCGGGGATGGCGTTTGTTGTATGTTTATTTTTGTGTTGCAATTATTCTTTATTTCCTGATTTTTATTTATTACTTATTTGTTTTATTTTTTTTCTTGTTGACTTTTTCAATTCTCTTTTAGGTGTTTTATGACCACTAGGAGAAATCCAAAAAATATTGTTGGTTTAGATCTGGAAATCGAGAGAACCATTCGAAGGAGAAGACACGAACAAAGAAATATGGTTTTACGTGGAAATGATGCTATACCACAGTTGCCGCCACAAAATCCTGTCCCTCCAGTACAGCCATAAAACTTCAACGATCTACCACTGCCACAAGAAGAACAAATGCAAAATAGAACAATTAGAGATTTTGTTGTTCCAGTGCTAGATGATTTGCAACCAGGGGTTGTTAGACCAGCGATCTAAGCTGGAAATTTTGAGTTAAAACCGGTTATGTTCCAAATGTTATATTCGAATGGGCAATATGCTGGTTTGCCTCATGAAGATGCAAGGGAGCATATTAAATCTTTTCTGCTAATCTGTGCTTCTTTTAGTCAGCATGGTGTTCCTGATGATGCCTTGAAGTTGCAGCTGTTTCCTTATTCATTGCAAGGAAGGGCTCGTACCTGGTTTCTTGGATTACCTACTAGATCTATTACATTATAGAACGCACTTGCAACTCGATTTGTTTTGCAGTTTAATCCACCCACGATGAATGCTCAATTGAGGAATGATATTACTTCTTATCACCAGCTAGATGATGAGAATCTACATACCACATGGGAGCGTTACAAAACTTTGCTTTGACATTCTCCCATGCATAGAATCTAACCAGAAACACAAATTGAAATATTCTACAATGTATTAAATGCATAGACAAGAAATCTTGTCGATGCATCTGCAAACGATCCTTTGTTGGACTACACTTATGATGAAGCTATGCGAATTTTGGAGAGAATCGCGCAGAATGATTATCAATACCCAATTTCTCGAATTGCTCAAGTAAAAATGAATCCTTGAGTTATTAAATTAGACACCATATTAGCTCTAAGTGCACAAAGTATCTTCGTTGGCTAACATGATTAAAAACATGAAGGGAACAAGTGAAGTTGCTGCCATTCAAGTTGCCTAGCAACTGGATGTCTCGACATTTTGTTGTGAAATTTGCAGTGACAATCATAGCTTCGAGGATTGTCCACAACATGTATAATATGCTTTTTATGTCAATAACATTAGAGGAAATTTGTATGGTAACTCTTATAATGGTTCAACCAGGAATCAACAACCTTGGGGGAATCAAAATACGTCCACATTTCGATATGGATATTCCTTGAGTCAAGGAAATTTTAGACATGGGAGTTACAATCAGTAGCAGCAAAATTACAACCACAATCCTCAGGTGCATGTACATCATGATCAGATGCAGTCACATGCTTGTATCCAGCCACAGTAGACTGCAATGCTAAATATGAATATGCAAGGACAACATCAACAACAGCAACAGCAGTACTCTCAACCACGAGCAGATCCATTGGCTGCCCTTAAAGCTTTGATGCGTGAACATATTACAAGAACTGAATCTATTGTACAAGGAAATTCTTCGTCCATCCGAGCATTGGAAGCACAAGGAGGACAGCTAGCTTCTAATATGATCATGAGACCACCAAGTGCTTTACCCAGTGATACTGAAAATCCAACTCAAAAGGGGAAGGAGTATTGCAAGGCTATTACTCTTCGGAGTGGAAAGCAAATTGTTGAACAAAGTAGCAATTCCAATATAGCACCTGTCAATGCAAATGAAACAGAGCAAAGAGAAAAAGTTGTATCCGAAGAAGAAGCAGTAGAGCTAAATGAAGAGGAGCCACCAGTAATTACACCCATGCCAACCATTTGACCTACAAAATTGTCGATGAAACTACCAATGTTGACGTAGCCGATTTTATCACAACAGCCTAATGTTTCAACACCTTTGTCGTTTCCATAAAGATTTAAGGAGAAAGAAAATGACAGAGAATTTCAAAAGTTTTTAGCCACCTTGAAATAATTACATGTTAATATACCTCTTATCGATGCTCTTGTACAAATTCCTAGCTATGGAAAATTTATGAAGGAGCTCTTATCCATGAAAAAGAAGTTGACCGACATCGAGAAACTTACGCTCACAAAAGGCTGCAATGTTGTACTGACAAATAAATTGTCACCCAAGATGGAAGATCCTGGCAGTTTTACAATTCTGTGTTCCATTGGAAATCATTACTTAGGAAAAGCTCTTTGTGATCTTGGAGTAAGCATCAACCTTATGCCTTTATCAACATTCCGAAAATTGGGAATTGGTCACATGAAACCCACTACGGTGACATTGTAGCTGGCGGATAGATCTTTGGCGTAACTTGAAGGACAAATCAAAGATGTTTTAGTCTAAGTAGATAAGTTTGTGTTCCCAGCAAATTTCATTATTCTTGATTGTGAAGCTGATAAAGAGGTACCCATAATTTTGGGATGCCCATTTCTTACTACGGGTCGCACTCTTATAGATGTTTTCAAAGCCGAGTTAATTATGCGACACAATGATGAACACGTTACCTTCAATATCTTTTAAGCAATTCCCTGCAGGAGTAAAGAGTAATGTCACCATATTGATGTACTAGATAAATTAATTACGGAAGAATTCAGTGAGCATAGTACAGTAGCTTTAGAAGAACTTACGGTGACAATTGAGGACAATTTTCTATTTGATTACGACCACAAGGTTGAAGCAAATATTGTTGAGCTTCGACATGGTTGGCAGATGGAATCCTGAGATCTGACCAATAAAATGATCCCTGTATTTAAGCCGTCTGTTAAACAAGCTCCAACTTTGGAGTTGAAACCATTGCCAACACATTTAAAATATGTTTTCCTTGGTGACAATGATACCCTGCCAGTAATTGTCTCCGCAAATCTAAACGCAAGTCAAGAGGAGAAATTGATCCAAATACTGAAGCAACATAAGCGTGTCATCGCCTGGAGCATTGCAGATATTAGAGGCGTTAACCCTTCTTTCTGCATGCACAAGATTAGATTGGAGGATGAGGGAAAGCAGTCCATTGAGCAGCAAAGGAGATTAAATGAAAAAATGAAGGAAGTTGTAAAAAAAAGATCATCAAACGGTTGGATGCGAGCATTATTTACCCCATTTTTTATAATACATGGGTAAGCCCAATCCAATGTATTCCAAAGAAGAGCAGTATTTCGATGGTAAGTAATGACAAAAATGAATTAATTCCTACTCGCATTACTACAAGTTGGCGAGTTTGCATGGACTACTGTCGTTTGAATGCTGCCACAAAAAAAGATCACTTCCCACTTCCCTTCATTGATCAGATGGTGAACAAGCTTGCTGATAAGGCCTATTACTGCTTTCTTGATGGATATTCTAGCTACAACCAAATTGCAATTGCGTTAGAGAACCAAGCAAAAACGGCTTTTACTTGTCTGTTTGGTACCTTTCCTTTTCGCCAAATGCCATTCACTCTATGCAACGCATCGGCCAAATTTCAAAGGTGCATGATGGTAATCTTTTTCGATAGGATTGAAGATTCGTTGGAGGTGTCAATGGATGATTTTTCTGTTTATGGTCACACTTTTTATAAATGCGCTGACAATTTAGATAGAGTTTTAAAGAGATGCGAGGACACTAATCTAGTACTAAACTGGAAAAAATGCCACTTCATGGAAACTGAAGGTATTGTCCCTGGACATCGTATCTCCGTCAGGGCAACGGAGTAGACAAGGCAAAGGTGGAGATTATTGAGAAGTTGCCCCCACCCACTAATGTTAAGGAATAAGGAGTTTTCTCGGCCATGCAGGGATTATATCGACGATTCATCTGAAATTTCTCAAAAATTGCAAGACCTCTCTGCTCACTGATGGTGCAAAATAAAAAGTTTGTGTTTGGTGCTGTCTGTCTGGAAGCATTTTTAAAAATTAAGCAGTAATTAGTGCAAGCACCTATTGTCGTCACACCAGACTGGTCACAACCATTTGAAGTTATGTATGATGCAAGAGACTATGTAGTAGGTGCAGTGCTTGGGAAACATAAAGATAAGTTATTTCACACGGTATATTATGCTAGCAAAACTCTTACTGAAGTGCAGGTCAATTATACAACCACAGAGAAAGAGTTGTTGGCAGTACTTTTTGCATTCGATAAGTTTCGTTCGTATCTTGTTGGTGCAAAAGTCACAGTATATACTGATCACTCTGCATTGAGATACCTCTTTGCTAAAAAAGATGCCAAACCATGACTGATTCGATAGATCCTGCTGTTACAAGAATTCGATGTTGAATTAAGGATCAAAAAGGATCAGAAAATCAGGTAGCAGATAATTTATCTTGTCTGGAATTTGGGAGTGAAGATGGAAATCTTCGAGATGCTACAAAGTACTATTGGAACGAGCCATACCTGTTCAAAGTATGCACCGACAATATTATTCATCGCTGTGTCCTTGAAGAAGAAATGCTTCCTATGCTGAAGCATTGCCATGATACCCCTTATGGAGGTCATTTTGGTGGTGTTAGGACTGTTGCAAAGGTCCTTCAATCAGGGTTTTATTGGCCATCAATCTTTCGAGACGCGCACAAATTTGTTTAACAATGCGATAAGTGTCAGCACATTGGATCGATATCTCAACACAAATGAGATGTTGCAACAGCCTATTATGGAAGTTAAGCTTTTTAACGTCTAGGGTATGGATTTCATGGGACCATTTCCAACTCTTTTGGAAATGTTTATATTCTGGTCGCCGCCGATTATGTCTCCAAGTGGGTCGAAGTAATTGTTGTCCCTAAAGATGATGCTCAAAAAGTGTTGAAATTCTTTCACACATACATCCCCACTCGTTTTGGCACACCTAGAGCATTAATCAGTGACCAAGGAACTCATTTTCATTGCAATCAAGTTGTGATAGCATTAAAGTGTTATGGTGTTAAACATCGAATGACAACCACATATCATCCACAAATGAATGGCCAAACTGAAGTATCCAATCTGCAAATTAAAAATATCCTTGAAAAGGTGAGATTAGTCTTCAAGGCTCAATGATGCATTGGGGGCGCTTCGCACAGTGTATAAACACCATTAGGAATGTCGTCGCTATTTTTGGTAAATCCTATCACTTGCCTGTGGAACTTGAACACAAAGCCATGTGGGAAATAAGCAAGTGAATATGGATTATGATGCTGCTAGACAAAAGAGATTGTTGGACATTTCTAATTTGAAGGAGATTCAACGAAATTCATATGAGAATGCTTCCATATAAAAAGAAAAAACTAAGAGATGGCACGACAATACTATCTTGTGGAGACAATTTTCTGCAGGTCAGTTAGTACTTTTATTTAATTCACGTTTAAAACTGCATCCTGAAAAATTACGCTCCAAATGGTCAGGGCCATTCGAAGTTGTCGAAGCATTTCTTCATGGTGCGGTGACAATTAAAGACATAAATGATGGGAACCAATTCAAGGTAAATGACCAATGGTTGAAGCATTATCTCAGTCCAGATGACCACGAACAGAATGAGACCATTAATTTGGTCACATTTTCTTAACTTGTCATTACATTTATTCCATTTAATTTTTGTATTTTATTTTATTTAAATTATCTTCTTTAGTTCTTTTGCAGGAATAAAAGCTACCCTTTTTGTCCACGCACAGAAAACCCTGATTGTCGAAGCAAGTTAATTGCTGATTCATCACAATGAAGCGTTTCAAGAAAGAATCATAATGTTTAATTCACCCTGTGCCTCAACCATCAGTTCAATTTGGAAAAGGACAATTCGTGTCATTGCATTTATTAGATGCCAACACAGCGTCCTATCCCTATAGTGGCTACCATCATGCCTCTTCATCTTCATTTTCATTCGCTATAAAACACCTCACTACGCCGACAGTGTTCTCCACAACCACAACCTCCATTGTTGTTGTAAAACCTTCTTTTCTTAAGCCTTCCAATTTCCTGCATCTTTTATTCTCTTTATATCATAAAGTCATGGTATGAACAAGAGGATCAAAAACCCCTTCCAAATCAGCCGCTAAATCCTCTACTGCACTAGTTCACAATGCAGAGCAGTCGTCATCCAATGAACCAGTACTGTTTTCTCAAAAAGGCTGCCAAAGATCGCTTTCACGATAATATGTTGAAGTATATCTACCAACCGAAGCAAGGATTACAACTGTCACACTTCACATGCTGGTAAACAGGTCCACCGGACCATCTCGCGCCTGGGGTGGGAAATGTATTGTAACCATCCTGAAGGATACTCTTCATCCCTCGTTAAGGAATTTTATGCCAACTTGATTAATAAGGAACAAGAGTTTGTTTTTGTTCGAGAGGGACTGGTGCCCTGGGGTGCTGCACACATCAATGCCCTGTATAACATTGATGCTAGGGAAGATGAGCATGTTACCTTCCTAGAACAAGTAACTGAAGAGGGTGCTGACTTGTAAATGAATGACTTGTGCATTGACGGTGCCGTCTGGATAGGCAACAACCCCAATAACTATACCATGCATCATCGATTCCTCACTATGTAAAGCAAGGTCTGGTTTCATTTTATTAGTTGTCAATTATTGCTTTCAACTCATAGCACCACAGTAACTTGCGATAGAATGTGTCTCATAGATTCGATTATTAAAGGCCGTAGAGTAGATGTCGGTGCAATCTTACAACCTCATGCTCCCACAGATCCTCAATTATGGAGGAAATTTACAAAAATCTAGCAAAGGGCTGATAGAATTAGTGTGCGACAAATCAAACTTGTCACCACAGTTGAGGACATGGAGCACTCACAAAATTTATTCTATGCCTACACCAGGGCATGGAATAGTGCAATTTTCAGCACATTACGCAGCATTAGCAAGCATCCTCTACCAAAATTCCCATTGTTTCCCCTATCATCAGGGAGGCGACACCATCAACTGAAAAAACTACCGCAAAAACGAAGGACCAATCTGTTAAGTCTCCGCATATGGTCCACATATTTGATGATGAGGACCAGGATGTGAATTCAAAGGATGTTGAAGATTTCTTGCGCAATATTGCTAGCCTTCATGAAGATGAATTTTCCAACAGCCTAGGAGCAAATATGGCTGAAAAGGAAGCCAATGTTGATGAGGAACAAATGATTATGGAATCTGTGGGTACTGAGGAAGAGAAAGAAGAAGAGAAGGGAGTAAAAAAGGAAGAAGGAGGGAAAGAAGAAATTTTTGTCGCGACAAATTTGCCTGAAGAATTTCTCCACCGCACCCGAAGATGTGGGTACAATTAATGATGATCTGGCACAATCTGCTGCAAATCAGGCTGAGGCTGTGACAGTCAGCAATGAGGATTTCTATCCTCTGGCTATAGTGCCTTATGTTGCACCACTTGCTGAAATACATCCTTCTGATGTCACCATTGATGAAGCCAGCACACAACCAAATGTGGAGGAGCAAAATCGTCGACCCAATTGGGCCAACATAAAGAAAATGCAAGTGCAAAGATAAGACGAACCATATCTTCGGTTGCACATCACTGAGTTAGTCTTTAATTTTTTTTTCAGAACATAGTTTAGTTGCATATCATGTAGCTATAATTGCATTATCATCACATTTTAATTATCCCTGCATTTTATTTGTCGACACATTTGCATTGCAGTTGCATTTCCATGTATATTTGTATATTAATGTCAGTGCATTGGGGACAATGCAGACTTTAAGTTTGGGGGGAATGTATATGGAATGGAAATGCAATTGCACTAACATTTTTAAGAAATTATTTGTCCTTTTAGTCTAATGAAAGTATGCAAGGTTATGAAAAATGTGACTACAAATTTATTTCTTTCATTTGATGCTTAATTCTTGTATTATTCGATATGCTAATGTATGAATTGGATGAATATGATTGAATATTGTATCCTTTTATTTTTAGATGAATGGTTGAAATTGCATTAGTAATAAATGAGTAGTATCATTATTTGAATCATGGAATAACTTGCCAATTACAACTATGTGTATATAGATATAACTATGAATAAAAGACATTCCAATGTGGTTGCATTGTGACTTGTCAAGGGGGAACACTTTGATGCAAGGTTAGAAAAAAAATCTAGCCAAAGGCTATCACTGCAAGAGTCTGTGTCAGCACAATTACATACTCCCTGGGGTTTGTTGCACCCCATCGTTACCGCCCAAGAACAAGGGTTTAGTAATACAATGACATCCCTCAGTCGCATAAATTAAAAATAAAAAAAGAGAAAAAAAGAAAAAGATAAAAGAAAAATATATATATATATAGAATAATAAATGTTGTATCAGTCAAGAGGATTTAAGATTTAAAGCATGATGCTAGCATTGGTGAAGTTGCTGTTTTGATTATTCATGCCTATAAATTGTCGGCGTAATTTTCTATCATGTGAATGCTATTTATACATTAGCGTCTCATAAGATTCAAGTTGCTAGAATGATTATTGCTTTGACAAGAATTTTGCTATAACCTTGCTAGCTTTTGTTTACTTGAGGACAAGTAAAAACTCAAGTTTAGGGGTGTGATAGCATTAGAAAAGACCATTAATTTCTCCATATTTAGTGTATAATTTGTTCCATTATATCATGTTTAGCATACATTTCGAGCATTTTATATTTAGTAATTCCATTTTCTAAGTCAGTGATGTTTGGTTTAATTTTCTTTCATTTTATCTTACTTTTGCTACTAATTTCGCCACATTTAGAGTTCAGTATTGCGTCTTGAGATGTCAATGCAGGGATTGTCCTAAAAGATTAAAGCAAGAGAGTGTTCAAGGTTATCACTGCAATTTAGAATCTAGAATTGCGCCCAAACTTGTCACCGTATGAGTATTTCCTATCATGCTTCAATTTCTTCTTTAAGTCCTCTTGAATGTTGATGGATTCTATTGACTATTAATTGTGTATGGAAGTACCTATTAATGTTAGATCTATTTTGATTTCTACTCAATTCTTCTCATCTGTTTATATTTGGATTTAACTGTTTTGACCAAGGAAGTGCGATTGTAGTCACAGTCACTGGAAGGTACGGTGAAAAAGTTAGATTAATAAGGAAGACAATGGAAGTTGCTTGAGGCAAGAAGGAATTCTGGCCACTTGTTCTTGAGTGCGAAGCATTGCCAGCACTAGAAGGTGTAGTAATTATGAGCACTTGGGTCTTTGTTAAACAGGGAAGTCGATAGCAGTAAGATCTCATTAGAACTTAATTGCGGTGACAATTCATCTATCAATTACCTTATAGTCACATTTAGCATTGCCAATTTGTGAAGTCAGGGATCCCCCCATTTCTTTACACTTGATCTACTTCTTCAGTTTATTCTGCGATTCAATCCACCTACAATGAATGCTAGACTGCGGAATGATATCACGGCATATCATCAATTAGATGATGAGAACTTGTACACTACGTGGGAGCATTACAAAACTTTGCTTAGATGTTGTCCCATACACAAAATCCAACAAGAGACACAAATTAAGATCTTCTACAATGGATTAAATGCTCAGACAATAAATCTTGTCAATGCATCTGCTAATGGTCCTTTGTTGGATTGCACTTACAATGAAGCTGTGCGAATCTTAGAGAGAATTGCACAAAATAATTATTAGTACCCGATTTCTCATTTTGCTCAGGTGAAGACAAATCCTGGAGTTATTGAGCTAGATGCTATATCAGCCTTAAGTGCACAAGTAACCTCTCTGGCGAACATGATAAAGAACAGGAAGGGGACAAGTGATATTGCCCCTATTCAAGTAGCCCAACAAATAGATGTCCCGACATTTTCTTGTGAAATTTGCAGCGACAACCATAGTTGTGAGGACTGTCCACAGCATGCTGAGAATGCATTTTATGTTAATAACGTCCGAGGAAATTCATATGGTAACTCATATAACAGTCCAAGTAAGGCTTAACAACCTTAGAGGAATAAGAATGCATCCACACACAGATATGGAAATTCCTAAAATCAAGGTAATTTTAGATAAGGAAGTCATAGTCAGCAGAATTATAATCACAATCCTCAAGTGCATACGTAGCCTGATCAGATGCGACTACATACCTAGATGCAGTCATATAATTAGATACAACCACATGTTCAATGTAGCCACAGCAAACTGCGATGTCAAACATGCAACGATAGCATCAACAACAGCAATAACAGTATTCTCTACCAAGATCATATCCATTAGCTACTCTTGAAGATTTGATGCGTGAGCATATTACAAGAACAAAAGCTATCGTACAAGGAAATTCTTCTTCCATCCAATCATTGGAAGCACAACTAGGACAACTAGCTTCTAACATGAACACACGACCACCAGGTGCTTTGCCTAGTGACACTGAAAATCCAAATAAAAAAGGAAAGGAGAATTACAAGGCTATTACATTGAGCAGTGGAAAGCCAACTATCGAACAAAGTAACAGCTCCAACCAAGCACCTTTTGACACAAACGAACCAAAGCAACAAGGAGAAGTTGCATCTGAGGAAGACACATCAGAAGTAAATGAGGAGGAGCCACCAGTAGTCACACCTATGTCGACCATTCATCCTACGAAGTTGTCGACACAATTGCCTATGTCGACACAACCAAGTATATCACAACAACCCACTGTGAACATACCTTTACCATTTCCACAGCGATTCAAAGAGAAAGATCATGATAGAGATTATCAAAAGTTTGTATCCACCTTGAAGTAATTACATATTAATATACCTCTAGTTGATGCTCTTGTGCAGATTCCTAACTATGGGAAATTTATGAAGTAGCTATTATCAAAGAAGAAGCTATCCAATATTGAGACGATTGCGCTCACAGAAGGGTGTAATGTTGTACTAACAAATAAGCTGCCACAAAAAATGAAGGATCCTAGCAGTTTCACAATTTCATGCTCTATTGGAACTCATTACTTAGGTAAAGCTTTATGTGATCTAAGAGCTAGCATTAACCTTATGCCATTGTCAACTTTAAGGAAATTAGGAATTGGTCATATGAATCCCACTACGGTGACATTACAACTTGCAGACAGATCTTTGGCACAACCTGAAGGACAGATTAAAGATGTTCTCGTACATGTCGATAAGTTTGTATTCCCAGCCGACATCATCATACTTGATTGTGAAGCCGATAAGGAGGTGCCCATTACTTTGGGACGCCCATTTCTCGCAATGGGATGCACACTTATAGATGTTTTCAAGGGCGAGTTGATCATGCGTCATAACGATGAACATGTAACCTTCAGTGTTTTCGAAGCATCTCCATCACAAAGTAAGGAAAAATGTCACCACATTGATGTTCTGGATGAGTTAATTACATAGAAATTTAATGGACGAAGTTTAGCAATGCCAAAGGAATATACAGTGACATTTGAAGACAATGTTCTCCTTGAATATGACTACAAAGTTGAGGCTAATGCCTATGAGCTTAGACATGGCTGGCAAATAGAATCTTTGGATCTGACTAATAGGACAATCCCTATTTTTAAACTATCTGTTGAAGAAGCTCCGACTCTGGAGTTAAAGCCATTGCTAACGCATCTGAAATATGTTTTCCTGGGTGACTGATGGTACTAAAAATGACATATGTTTTCTCCTCATTTATTGTATAATTTGTTCCCATTATATAAAGTTTAGCATGCATTTTTAGCATTTTATATTTAGTAATTGCATTTTCTAACTCAGTGATACTAGGTTTAATTTTCTTTAATTTTATCCTATTTTTGCTATTAATGCCACCACAATTAGTGCTCAGTTGGCGTCCAAAGATGTCAGTGCAGGAATCTATTTGGAAAGATCAACGCATGAAGGTATCCAGGGTTGTCGCCACAAAATAACATCCAAGCTTGAGCCTAAAACTGTCGCCACATTAGCACCTCTAGATTACGCCCAAAACTGTCGCCACATGAGCACTTCTAGATTTCACCAAAACTATCGTCGCAGGAAAATTTTTGAAATGCACCTAAGACTGTCGCTACTTAAATATTCTTCAAATTGCATCCACAAATGTCGTTGCATAAGTTTTCAATTGCACCCAGGAATGTCACTGCATGAACATGTACAGAATTGCACCCAAAATTGTCGACGCATCTGACAGCTGTATGATAAAAACAGAAATGTATGAGTTGTACAATCTAGTATAACCAACTTCTACAACTCAATTTTGGAGAATAAACACCTGTGCATTTCGGGCTAAATATAAGCACACACAAAGCATGAAGGAAGGTGTCTCTCTCTTCCTTTAGTCTCCCATTTTATTATCTTCTTCAACCTAACTTCTAAACTTTTTTGGCTATGGAGGCTTGAGATCCCTCGGGTGAATCAACATGAAGGCAAGGCAGATCAGCTCCTAACGAGGAGCATCCTAAGTGTGATGCAAGAGGGAAGTAAGGGAGCATATTGAGTAGCCTGGGAATAGTATTCTCCATTAGTTCTTTTATATTTCCTTTCTTAAACGATGGTAATTCATGTTCATTTAAAGTTTGTATGGAACTACCTTGATTTTTAGACTAAAAGATATCTTATTTAAGCTTGCCTTTACTATTTAATCTTTGGGTTTGAATGATTTTAGCACGGAAGTGTTATTGCAGTCACAGTCACCGAAAGGTGCAGTGACAGTTTAAACTAACAAGCAAGACAACAAAAGTTGCTTGGGGATTGAAGGAATTTTGTCCACTTGTTCTTGAGTGTGTTGCATTGCCAACATTAGAAGGTGTGGTTAGTGTGCATACTAAAGTCATTAATCTAATAGAAAAGCCAAGTTTGGTATGATGCTCATTGCACTACATTGCACCGACAAATTACCTGTTATTCTTAACCTTGTAAGCCACACTTAGTTTTTCTGCTGACTATTCATGTTGTGGATCCCATTTTTCCTTTATTACATTTTATCTTTATTTTCACATTATTGCTCCGATAACTATTCTCACAATTTATTACATTTTTCTTATCCAATGCACTGACAATTTTAGACAACAGATACCCATCCTCGCGGGATCGATATTTGATAGATTCACTTCTGTCTACTATACTTACATCGATAGTATACACTTGCACATTATTGTTGTTACGTTCATAACGTGATCAAGTTTTGGCACCATTGCCAGGGATGGCATTTGTTTGATGTCTATTTTTTTTCTTTGCATTTATTCTTTATTATCTAAATTTTATTTGTCACTAACTTGTTTTCTTTTTGTTGTTTACTTTTACATTTTTCTTTTAGCGAAATATGGCTAGGAACGAGGTGTATAGAACCTCAAGATGTTGGACTAGCATAAGTGATGTTATAGAAATGGAGCTCGATGCCATAACGTTAAGGTGTTTTCTTTGACTAATATGAGTAAGTCAATGCAGAATGCTACAGCAGTTGCAGAATGGAAAATGCTATGACAATTTGCAATTACTATGGAAGCAACCATGAGTTTGAACAATGCCCATCAAATCCAGCAAATGTGTACCACATGGGGAATTTTGGTCAAAATGAAAATCCATATTCCAGCACCTACATGCCAGAGTGGGAGCAATATCCAAATTTTTGTTGGAACAATCAAGACCCTGGAAGTATAAACAATGATGTTAGATCTGAGTGGACATTGCATAATTATGATCAACCTTTGTCAAGGTAAAATATCCAGCAAGACGAAGCAATAAAGTTTTATCAATTGAAAATTTGGTGAGACAATATATTGCCAAGACTGACGTAGTGCTTTAGAGTCAAGCTGAATCCATACGAGCTCTAGAATATCAATTTGGCCAGATTGTGAGCGCAATAAATTTGCAACCACAAGAAACTTTGTCGATGGATATTGAGAATTCGATATCACAAGGGCAAGAGCATTGTGAGGGAATCATTCCCAAAAGTGAGACTCAACTAATTGAAGTTGTTACAAACGCTACTGCAACAGAAGATAATGCAGATCGCGATAATGAAAAGATGTCAGAACAATCTGAAAAACAAACCGCAGCTGAAGAGGTTAAACAAAATATTGTGGAGACAGAATCAGATCATTTTGTCGCCACAAATGCTACAGCAAAACAGCCTCAAAAACTTGAAGATACATTATCAAAGAAGAAAATATTGGGAGAAGTCGAAGCAATCACACTTATTGAAGGGTGCACTGTCATGACAATTAAATTGATCCAAGAATTTAAGGATCCCAAGACTTTCTCAATACCCTACTGGTTATCAGTATATTGGAAAGGCATCATGTGATTTCAATGAAAGCATAATTTTGATGCCTATATCCGTAATTAATAAATTAAGGAATTGGAAAAAACGCAAGAAAGAATGGAAATTTTTTGGGACCGTGTGGAAAATAAAAGAGTACGAAGCACTTGAAGAAGAAAGAACAAATATTAAGTCAGCACCAATTGAGAAAAAAGTGAACACCATTGTCATCGCATTAGGATTCCATTGTCATCGCAATTTTGTACAGCTGTACTGCACCTACTGACTTAATGCTGAAAACGGAAGAAGTTCATGTAGAGGAAGAAAAAAATGAAGAAATAGATGTCGAGACAATTTTAGCTGAGAAATTTGTCCTTGCAACTGAAGTTGTGGGTGCAATAATTGAAGGCTTGGCACAAGATGGAGCAAGTTAGGCGGAAGCTGTCGATGAAATTAATGAGGACCACCATCCTTTTGGCAATAGCGGTCTACACTGGACTAATAAATGCAGCAGCTAATGATGCCGGAGCAATCCACAGACTATGCGAAGATCAAACAAAAGAAAAAAAAGAAGAAAGAAGAGAAGGACATGATGTCGCGACAAATTTGGCTGAGTAATTTGTCATCGCATTTGAACTTGTGGGTGCATCATCTAATAATTTGGCGCCACTTGAAGAGAGTTAGGTGGAGGCTGTGATGGTCAGTAATGAGGATATAATCCTCTAGCCATGGTGCTTTATGTTGCACCGCTTTTTGAAATACACCCATCTGATGTCACGATCGATGATGTCGAGGCATAACCTGATGTGGAGGAGCATTCTGATCCGGTCACGCCAAAAGAATGAAAGCGAAAGCGCGCCAAGGACAAAAAGTGATGCAAGGAGGAACGCAAACGAAAGAAAAAGAAGACCCATGCAGCCACATCTTCGGTTGCAGCACACTGAGTTAGTTTTTATTTTCTGTACTTAATTTAGTTTTCATGCATATCATGTAGCTGTAATGTAATTGTCAACACATTTCTTCTATCACTGCATTTTTATTGTCACTGCATTTTTATTGTCCCTGCATCTACATTGTCATTGCATTTCCATATATATTTATTAATGTCAATGCATTGGGGACAATGCAAACTTTAAGTTTGGGGGGAATGTATATGGGCTGGAAATGCAATTGCACCCACATTTCAAAAACTTGTCCTTTTGAGTTTAATGAAGCATGCATGGTTATTAACAATGTGTTTGAATTTTTTTTCATTTGATGCTTAATTCTTGAATCATGTGAACTGTTAATGAATGAGTTGGATGAGTTTGATTGAATGTTGTATCTTCAAATTTTGGATGAATGATTTAGATTGCATTAGTAATGAATGAATAGTATCATTATTTAGATCTTGAATAAATTTGTCATTTATAGCTACTTGTATATAAGTATAGTTATGAATAAAAGACACTCCATTGTGGGTATATTGTGAACTATCAAGGGGGAACACTTCAATACAAGTGTTAGAAACAGTAGTCTAGCCAAAGGCTGTCACTGCAAGAGTGTGTGTCGGTGCAATTACATACTCCCCGGGGGTTTGTTGCACCCCATCGTTACTTCTTAGGAACAAGGGTATAGTGATGGAACGACATCCCTCAATCACATAAAAAAAAGAAAAGAAGAAAAAAATATATATGCGTATATTATTTTACAATAAATGTTGTTTTGGTAGAATGAATTTAAGATTTAAAGCATGACGCTAGCATTGATAAAATTGCAATTTTAGTTATTCATACCTATAAATTGTAGACGCAATATTCTGTCATTTGACTGTAATTCATGCATTAGGATTTCAGATGCTTCAAGTTGCTAGAATGATTATTTCCTTGACAAAAACTCTTTTGTAGCCTTGCTAGTTTTTGTTTTACTTGAGGACAAGTAAAAACTCAAGTTTGGGGGTGTGATGGTACTGAAAAAGACATGTTTTCTCCCCATTTATTGTATAATTTGCTCCCAGTATATCATGTTTAGGATGCATTTTTAGCGTTTTATATTTAGTAATTGCATTTTCTAACACAGTGATGCTAGGTTTAATTTTCTTTAATTTTATCATATTTTTGCTATTAATGTCATCACAATTAGTGTTCAATTTGCATCCAAAGATGTCAGTGTAGGAGTCTATTTGGAAAGATCAACACATGAAGGTATCCAGGGTTGTCGTCGCAAAATAACATCCAAATTTGCGCCTAAAATTGTCGACGCATGAGCACCTCTAGATTGTGCCCAAAACTGTCGCCACATAAGCACTTCTAGATTTCACCAAAATTATCGCTGCAAGAATATTTCTGTAATGCACCCAAGACTGTCGCTGCATAAATATTCTTCAAATTGCATCAACAAATGTCACTGCATAAGTATTCAATTGCACCCAGGAATGTCTCTGCATGAACATGTACAGAACTGCGCCCATAATTTGTTGGCACATCTGACAGCTGTATGATAAAAACAAAAATGTATGAGCTTTACAATCTAGTATAACCAACTTCTACAGATCAATTTTGGAGAATAGACACTTGTACATTTGGGGCTAAATATAAGCACACACAAAGCATGAAGGAAGGTGTCTCTCTCTTCCTTTAGTTTCCCATTTTATTATCTTTTTCAACCTAGCTTTTGAGTTTTTTGGCTATGAAGGCTTGAGATCCATCGGGTGAATCGACGTGAAGGCAAGGCAGATCAACTCCTGACAAGGAGCATCCTTAGTGCGACACAAGAGGGAAGTAAGGGAGTATTTTGAGTAGCCTAGGAATAGTATTCTCCATTTGTTCTTTTACATTTCCTTTCTTAAATGATGGTTATTTATTTTTATTTCAAGTTTGTATGGAAGTACTCTTGATTGTTAGACTAAATGATATCTTATTTAAGCTTGCCTTTACTGTTTAATCTTTGGGTTTGAATGATTTTAGCATGGAAGTGTTATTGTAGTTACAGTCACCGGAAGGTGCAGTGACAGTTTAAACTAACAAGCATGACAATGAAAGTTGCTTCAGGATTGAAGGAATTTGGTCCACTTGCTCTTGAGTGTGTTGCATTGCCAGCAGTGGAAGGTGTGTTTAGTATGCATACTAAAGTCATTGATCTAATAGAAAAGGCAAGTTTGGTAAGATGTTCATTGCACTTCATTACGCCGACAAATTACCTGTTATTCTTAACCTTGTAAGCCATACTTAGTTTTCTGCTGACTATTCACGTTGTGGATCCCATTTTACCTTTATTACATTTTATCTTTATTTTTATATTATTGCTCTGACAACCATTCTCACAATTTATTGGATTTTACTTATCCAATGCACCGACAATTTTAGACAGCAAACACCCATCCTCATGGGATCGATATTCGATAGATTTAGTTCTGTCTACTATACTTGTATCAACAGTGTACGCTTGCAAATTATTGCTATGACGTTCATAGTGCGATCAGTGACAATGATACATTGCCAGCAATTGTCAATGCAAGTCTCGACGTAAGCCAAGAAGAAAAGTTAATTGGAATATTGAAGCAGCACAAAAGAGCCATCACTTGGAGCAGAGCAGACATTAGAGGCATTAGTCCCTCTTTCTGCATGCATAAAATTAGGCTGAAAGATGAAGGAAAACAGTCAATTGAACAACAACAAAGGTTAAATGAGAAAATAAAGGAAGTAGTGAAGAAAGAGATCATCAAATGGCTAGACGAAGGCATAATCTACCCAATTTCGGATAGTACATGGGTAAGCCCAGTCCAATGTGTGCCTAGGAAGAGCGGGATCACGATGGTAAGCAACGATAAAAATGAGCTAATTCCTACTCGCATTGCTACAGGTTGGCGAGTCTATATGGATTACCGTCGTTTAAATGCAGCCACAAAGAAGGACCACTTCCCATTTCCATTCATTGATCAAATGTTGGATAGGCTAGCTGGTAAGGTCTATTATTGTTTTCTTGATGGATACTCTGGATACAACCAGATCGCAATCGCACCGGAAGATCAAACAAAGACAACATTTACTTGCCCATTTAGAACCTTCGCTTTTCGACAAATGCCATTTGGCTTGTGCAACACCCCAGCAACATTCCAGAGGTGCATGATGGTCATCTTCTCTGATATGATCAAGGATTCATTAGAGGTATTTATGGACAATTTTTCTATTTATGGGCACAACTTTGATAAATGGGTTGACAATTTAGCAAAAGTATTAAAGCGATGCGAGGACACCAATCTAGCGATAAACTGGGAAAAATGCCACTTCATGGCAACTGAAGGCATTGTCCTTGGCCAACGAATATCTTGTCAGGGCATTAAGGTTGATAAAAAAAAGGTAGAGATCATTGAAAAGCTACCACCACCCACTAATGTAAAGGGAATGAGGAGTTTTCTCGGCCATGTCAGATTTTATAGATGTTTCATTCGAGACTTCTATAAAATAGCAAAACCACTATACTCCTTGTTGGAGAAAAATAAAAAAAATTTGTTCGATGATTCTTGTCTAGAAGCATTCCTTAAAATTAAACAGCAGCTAGTGAAGGCACCCATTGTTGTCGCATCGGATTGGTCACAACCGTTTGAGGTGATATGTGATGCGAGCGACTTTGCTGTGGGTGTTGTTCTTAGACAATGAAAGGATAAGGTATTTCATTCAATCTATTATGCTAGTAAGACTCTAAATGAAGCGTAGGTGCATTACACAACCACTGAGAAGGAGTTACTGACAGTCGTTTTTGCATTTGACAAGTTTCGTTCATATCTTGTCGGCGTAAAAATTACAGTGTATACTGATCATTCAGGCTTGAGATACCTTTTTGCTAAGAAAGATGCATAACCCAGGCTGATTAGATGGATCCTATTATTACAAGAATTTGATGTTGAGATTAAACATAGGAAAGGATCAGAGGACCAAGTAGCAGACCACCTCTCTCGTTTGGAATCTAGAAGTGAAGATGGAAATAAGTCACAAATTATCGACGCATTTCCACATGAGAAGTTATTCTTTATCGATGCATCTCCATGGTACGCAGATCTTGTCAATTATCTAGTCTGTGAAAAGCTACCGTTGAGTGCAACAAGTCATCGAAAGGTCAGGTTTCTTCAAGATGCTGTAAAGAATCATTGGAATCAGCCATACTGGTTCAAGGTATGCGTTGACAACATCATTCATCTCTGCGTTCCTAAGGAAGAAATGCTTTCTATCTTGAAGCATTGCCATGATGCTCCTTATGGAGGCCATTTTTGTGGTCTTAGGACTGTTGCAAAGGTCCTACAATTAAGATTTTTTTGGCCTACATTATTTCGAGACACCCACACTTTTGCTTAACAGTCTGAAAAATGTCAACGCACCGGATCAATATCTCGACGCAACGAGATGCTACAATAGCCTATCATAGAGGTTGAGCTTTTCGATGTTGAGGGTATTGACTTCATTGGACCATTTCCAAATTCTTTTGGAAATATGTATATTCTGGTCGTTGTTGACTATGTTTCAAAGTGGATCAAAGCAATAGCTATTCCAAAGGATGATGCTTGGACGGTGTTAAAGCTCTTTCACACATACATCCTTCCACGATTCGAAACACCTCGAGCATTAATAAGTGACCAAGGCACTCGCTTCCATTTTAATCAAGTGACGACAGCTTTCAAATGATATGGTGTGAATCATCGCATGGCAACCACATATCATCCGCAAACTAATGGTCAAGCGAAAGTATCTAATCGAAAAATTAAAGGTATTCTTGAAAAGGTGGTTAACCCATCTAGACGCGATTGGTCTTCGCGGTTAAATGATGCGTTATGGGCACTTAGCACTTCATACAAAACACCATTAAGGATGTCGCCATATCAGCTGGTGTTTGGTAAATCCTGTCACTTGCCCGTCGAACTTGAACATAAAGCCATGTGGGCAATCAAGCAAGTGAACATGGACTATGATGCTGCGAGGTAGAAAAGATTGTTAGACATTTCAGAATTGGAAGAAATTTGAGCAATGCTTATGAAAATACTGCCATTTACATGGAAAAAAACTAAGAGATGGCATGACAACATCATTTTACGACGATAATTTTATCCTGGTCAGTTAATGCTTTTATTTAATTCACGTTTAAAATTGCACCCAAGAACATTGCGCTCAAGATGGTCAGGTCCTTTTAAAGTTGTCGAAGCATTTCAACATGCTGCGGTGACAATCAAAGATTTGAACGATGGGCACCAATTCAAAGTGAATGGCCAATGATTAAAGCACTACCTAAGCCTAGATATCAACGAACAAAACGAGACTATTAACCTCGTCACATTTTCTTAGGATGTCATTGCAAATTTTTCTGTTCATTTTTGTCTTCTATTTTATTTTAATTAGTTTCGTTAGTTTTTTATAGGAATAAAAGATCTCCTTTTTGTCGACGCACACGAAAGCACAACTTGTTGACGCATCCAATTACTGACTCATCAAAGCATTTTGGGAAAGAATCATGCCAGTTGATTTACCCTAATCCCCAATTATTAGATCAATTCGAAAAAGTACGAACTGTGTCATGCATTTATTGGTTGCAAGCACAATGTACTATCATGGCAGCATAAATCATCATGACTCTTTACCTCCATCTTCTATAAAATACCCTACTTGTGTCGACTGTGTCTTCACACTCACATCTGCAATTGTTACTATAATTGTCCTTTTCTTCAACCTTCAATTTTTTTTGCAAAGTATTCTCACATCCTTTCTCTCAGTTAGTTATAGTAAGAACTCGTGGTGCTAAAACCCCGTCCAAACCAGCTGCTGAATCGTCGGTAACAATGGTTCGAAACGTCGACCAACCACAACCCAAGGAACCTGTCCTATTTTTAACGAAAGCGGTGAAGGACTGCTTACATGAGGTAATGTTGAAAAGAAATTGCCATCCTGAGCAGGGATTTCAGTTGTCCCATAATTGACATTGGGGATATAAGTAGCGAGAATAATTTTGCGTTTGGGTTGGGAGCAGTTCTGTGACCATCCGGCAGGGTACTCCCCACCATGGTAAGAGAGTTTTATTCTAAGTTGGTTGATCCAAAGCAAGAGTTCATCTTCGTCCATGAAGGTCTGGTTCCATGGAGCGCTGAGCACATCAATGCCCTCTTCTACATTGTTGAAGGAAAAGACGAGCATGTCAAGTTTTTAGAAAACTTGATAGAAGAAGGTGCTAATATATTGTTGAATGACTTATGAGTCGATGGCGCTATTTGGACTGGTAACAATCCAAAGAATCATACGATACACCGCCGTTACCTAACCGTTCAAAGCAAGGTGTGGTTTCACTTCATCAAGTATCGTCTCCTACCATCAACTCAAAGCACTATTGCCACGCTGGACAGAATGTGCCTGCTACGCTCTATAATCAAGGGCCGACAAATTGATGTCGAGGCAATCCTTCACCAGGAAATCACTAAATCTGTCACCAAACAAACAGGTATCTTGCATTTTCCTTCCCTGATCATGCTGTTGTGTAAACAGATGGGCACTATGCCTCACGAAGGGGAAGAGTTTTTGGAAAACAAAGGCCCGATAAATGATGCTTCGGTGGAAAGAATGACGAGGGGGCAAGAAACCCTTATTGTGAAGGAGGTACCACCAAAGAAGGAAAAAGGATAAGGGAAAAGAAGGACACCCAAACCCATGTGCCAACAGATCCTTAAATTTGGAGGAAGCTTACTAAGATTGAAAAGATTATTGATCGGATGAGCATCCAACAAATAAAACTTGTTAGCGCAATGGACAAGATGGAGTATAAGCAGAACCTATTCTATGCTTATACAAGAGCATTGGATACTGCCATTGTCAGCACAATAAGCAGTTTGAGCAGGAATCCCATATCAAAATTTCCTGTCTTCCCTCCTATTATTAGGGAGGCTACTCCATCAACAGAACAGCCTGTTTTAGAAGGGAAAACTTAGTCCATCCAATCCCTGCGCAAAATCCACATCTTTGACGATGAGGATTAAGAGGTACACTTCAAGGATATGGAAGATTGCTTCTGAAACATTACCAGCCTCTTTGAGGATGAATTTTCAAACAGTTTGGGGGCCAATATGGTAGAAATAGAGGTTGTTACTGTAGAGGAGCACACAACAATTGCCTCTAAGGATGTTGAAGAAGAAGAAAAAAGAGAAGAAGAAAAACAAAAAGAAAAAGAAGAAGATGTTGTTCTGACGAATTTATCGGAGAAATTTGTCAACGCACCTGCCAGTGTGGGTGCATCTGTTGAAAACTGGCACCATCTGGGGTGAGCAAGGTCGAGGCCTTCACATCCAGTAATGAGGATTCTAATCCTCTAGCTATTGTGCCATATGTGGCACCACTTGCTGAGATACGTCCATCGAATGTGATTGTCGATGAAGCCAACATCCAACCGATCATGGAGGAGAAATATACCACACCAATTAACCCCAAAGAGAAAAAGCGAAAACACGAGGAAAAGAAGAAGCATAAAGAGGAGCGCCCTAAAAAAAAAAAGAAGTCCAAAGCAGCCACATCCTCTACTGCAACACACTGAGTAAGTTTTATTTTTTGGTATTTAGTTTAGTTGCATACATTTCATCTAGTTGTCATTACATTTTAATTATCACTGCATTTTACTTATTATCACATTTGCATTGTAGTTGCATTTCCATTAATATTTGTATAGTATTATCAGTGCATTAGGGACAATGCAGACACTAAGTTTGGGGGGAAGTATGGAATGGAAATGCAATTGCACCCACAAGTTTAAGATTATATTTGTCTTTTTAGTTGAATAAAAGTATGCATGGTTAAGAAAAATGTGACCATAATTTTTTTCATTTGTTGCTTAAATCTTGAATTATTTGGAATGCTAATGAATGAATTGGATGAATGTGATTGAATGTTGAATCCTTCTATTTTTGGATGAATGGTTAAAATTGCATTAGTAATAAATGAATAGTATCATTAGTTGAATCTTGAATTAATTTACCATCTTGCAGTTATATATATAATTAAATCTACTAATAAAAGGCACTCCAATTTGGGTGCATTGTGACTCAAAAAAGGGGAACACTCCACTGCAAGTGTTAGAAAAAATTATCTAGCCAAAGGCTGTCATTGCAAGAGTGTGTGTCGGCGCAATTATATGGTCCCTGGGGGTTTGTTGCACCCCATCGTTACTGCCCATGAACAAGAGTATAGTAATGCAAAGACATCTCTCAGTCACATTTATAAATATATATATTATACAATAAATGTTGTAGTGGTGAAAGAAACTACAACAAAGAAAGGAAAATGAAAAGCAAAGAAGGAAGAAAAACAACCTCATGCTCCCACAGATCCTCAATTATGGAGGAAAATTATAGAAATCGAGTAGAGGGCTGATAGAATTAGTGTGCGACAAATCAAACTTGTAGCCACAGTTGAGGACATGGAGCACTCGTAAAATTTATTCTATGCCTACACCAGGGCATGGAATAGTGCAATTGTCAGCACATTACACAGCATTAGCAAGCATCCTCTACCAAAATTATCATTATTTCCCCCTATCATCAGGGAGGCGACACCATCAACTGAAAGAGTTGCCTCGAAAGGGAATAACTGATAGCATTAGAAATGACACTTAATTTCTCCCTAATTAGTGTATAATTTGTTCCTTTTGTATCATATTTAGCATACATTTTTAGCATTTCATACTCAGTATTTGCAATTTTTTTAAGTTAGTGTTGTATGGTCTAACTTTCTTTCATTTTATCCCTTTTGTGCTACTAATGTTACTGTATTCAATATCAATTTTGCATCTAAAGTTATCAGCGAAGAAATCTACTTTAGAAGATTGGAGTAGGAAAGCATTCAAAGTTATAGCCACAAACTTGGTCTAGAATTGATGCCAAATATGTCACCACATGAATTCTTCTACATTTTACCAGGGACTTTATGCTACTAACTTACCTAAAAGCACCAGGCAGGAAAATGTCAAGTTGTCACAGTGAATAAAAATCATAATTTGTGTCCAGAGATGTCGCGACAATCTGCAACTACCTAATGCACAAACCAGATCTGCGTGAGTGCATAACTGGCAATAACAAACTTGTACAACTGCAAAAAGGGACTTAGATATGAGAAGAGGGTGAACCTGTACTTTCTAGTGGTTATAAATAGAGAGAAGTGAGAGAAGATCATCATCAAGCTAGTGAAGAAATTAAATCCACATTTTCTGATTTTCTTAAAGTTAGCTGCCATGGAAGCTTAACTTCCCAAGAGGGTGAACTGACGAGGTAAGGTGGTGACTACTTCTGATGAGGAGTGCCTAAGTGCAACACAAGAGGAGCACTTACGGAAGGATTCTAGTAGATTAGGAATGTTGATGGATTCTATTGACTATTAATTGTGTATGGAAGTACCTATTAATGTTAGATATATTTTGATTTCTACTCAATTCTTCTCATCTGTTTATATTTGGATTTAACTATTTTAACCATGGAAGTGCAATTGCAGTCACAGTCACTGGAAGGTGTGGTGACAAAGTTAGATTAACAAGCAAGACAATGGAAGTTGCTTGAGGTAAGAAGGAATTCTGGCCACTTGTTATTGAGTGCAAAGCATTGCCAGCACAAAAAGGTGTGGTCATTGTAAGAAGTTGAATCTTTGTTAAACAGGGAAGTCGATTGTAGTAAGATCTCATTATAACTTAATTGTGGCGACAATTCATCTATCAGATACCTTGTAGTCACATTTAGCATTGCCAATTTGTAAAGTCAGGGATCCCCCCCATTTCTTTACACTTGATCTATTTCTTTTAATTTTCTGAATTTACATTTACAAACATCTTCAACAAACAATTCATTTTCTATTAATTTGCTCTGACATTTTATGTTATATTTGCATTGATAAATTTCACTCTTTTATTTGTGCAGTCTTAACTAAATTGCAGTGACATTACTCTTAACAATTCTTTTCATTTGAACTCTAATTGCTTCGACAAATTTAAGCAACAAGAACACCATCCTCGTGGGATCGATATCTGACAGACTCACATCTGTTTACTATACTTGCATCGATAGTGTCCACTTGCACATAATTTCTGTGACATTTACAGGCCGGTCAAGGACCAATTTGTCGAGTCTCTGCATATGGTTCACATATCTTATGATGAAGACTAGGATGTGAATTTAAAGGATGTTGAAGATTGCTTCCGTAATATTACTAGCCTTTTTGAAGATGAATTTTTCAATAGCCTATGAGCAAATATGGTTGAAAAGGAAGTCAATGCTGATGAGGAACACACGACAGTGGAGTCCGTGAGTATTGAGGAAGAGAAAGAAGAATAGAAGGAAGTAGAAAAGGAAGAAGGAGGCAAAGAGGAAATTTTTGTCACAGTAAATTTGCCTGAAAAATTTGTCGTCGCAGTTGAAAATATGGGTGCAATTAATGACGATCTGGCTCAATCTGCTGCGAATCAGGCTGAGGCTGTGATAGTCAGCAATGAGGATTTCAATCCTCTAGCTATAGTGCCTTATATGGCACCCCTTGTTGAAATACATCCTTCTGATGTCACCGTCGATGAAGCCAGTATACAACCACATGTGGAGGAGCAATTCGTCGACCCAGTTGAGCCAACAGAAAGAAAATGCAAGCGCAAAGATAAGACGAAGAGCAAGGAGGAGCACCACAAGAAGAAGAAAAAGACCAAAGCAACCATATCTTCGGCTACACATCGCTGAGTTAGTCTTTAATATTTTTTCAGAACATAGTTTAGTTGCATATCATGTAGCTGTAATTGCATTATCATCACACTTTAACTATCTCTGCATTTTATTTGTCGATGCATTTTCATTACTATTGCATTTCCATGTATATTTGTATATTAATGTCAATGCATTAGGGACAATGCAGACTTTAAGTTTGGGGGAATGTATATGGAATGAAAATGCAATTGAACCAACATTTTTAAGAAATTATTTGTCCTTTTAGTCTAATGAAAGTATGCAAGGTTGTGAAAAATGTGACTACAATTTTTTTTTCATTTGATGCTTAATTCTTGAATTATTTGTGATGCTAATGTATGAATTGGAAGAATATGATTGATTGTTATATCCTTCTATTTTGGATGAATGGTTGAAACTGCATTAGTAATAAATGAGTAGTATCATAATTTGAATCTTGGAATAACTTACCAATTATAGCTATGTGTATATAGATATAACTATGAATAAAAGACACTCCAATGTGGGCACATTGACTTGTCAAGGGGGAACACTCCAATACAAGTGTTAGAAAAAAATATCTAACCAAAGGCTGTCACTACAAGAGTGTGTGTCGGCACAATTACATACTTCCTGGGGGTTTGTTGCACCCCATCGTTACTGCCCAGGAACAAGGGTTTAGTAATGCAATGACATCCCTCAGTCGCATAAATAAAAAAAAGAGAAAAGAAAGGAAAAGATAAAAGAAAAAATATATATATAGAATAATAAATGTTGTATTGGTAGAGAGAATTTAAGATTTAAAGCATGATGCTAGCATTGGTGAAGTTGTAGTTTTGATTATTCATGCCTATAAATTGTCGGCGCAACTTTTTATCATGTGAATGTAATTTATACATTAGGGTCTTAGTAGATTCAAGTTGCTAGAATGATTATTGCTTTGATAAGAAATTTGCTATAACCTTGCTAGCTTTTGTTTACTTGAGGACACGTAAAAATTCAAGTTTGGGGATGTGATAGCATTAGAAAAGACCATTAATTTCTCCTTATTTAGAGTATTATTTGTTCCCATTATATCATGTTTAGCATTTTATGTATAGTAATTGCATTTTCTAAGTCTATGATGTTTGGTTTAATTTTCTTTTATTTTATCTTACTTTTGCTACTAATGTCGCCACATTAAGTGCTCAGTATTGCGTCTTGAGATGTCAATGCAGGGATCTATCTTAAAAGATCAAAGTAGGAGAGTGTTCAAGGTTGTCGCCGCAATTTTGAATCCAGAATTGCACCCAAACCTGTCACCGTATGAGCATTTCCAGATTGCACCCA
Source organism: Gossypioides kirkii (assembly GCA_005610355.1). Taxonomy (NCBI): domain Eukaryota; kingdom Viridiplantae; phylum Streptophyta; class Magnoliopsida; order Malvales; family Malvaceae; genus Gossypioides; species Gossypioides kirkii. The sequence continues at coordinate 18,735,591 of CP032246.1, read as the reverse complement.
AGGATGTTGCTACATGAACATATCCAGAAGTCCAGTGCATAAGGATATCAAGGTTGTCGCAAAAAATTAAAATCTAAATTTGCATCCAGAAATGTCCGACAACCTGTAACTGCTTGCTGCATATATCAGATTTGCGTGAGTGTACAGCTGTAAGGAAGTTAGATCTGAAGGAAGAAGAACACCTGTACTGGGCATTAAAGATAAATACTAATTAGAGATAGAAGAAAAAGGAGGATCGAGAAGCTAGTAACAAATCAATTCTACTCTACAATTTTCTCTAAGCTTGCTTCCATGGCAGCTTAATTTCCTAGAGGGTGAACTGACTGTGATGAGAAGGCAACATCTGCTCCTGACGAGGAGTATTCCTAAGTGTGACACAAGAGGAGAATTAGGGAAGAGTTCTAGTAGGCTAAGAATAGAATGCTTCAACTTGTTCTTTATTTCCTCTCAAATGCTAATAAATTTTGATGAACTTAATTGTGTATGGAAGTACCTTTTAATTTTAGATCTAAATTGATTTCTACTCAATTCCTCTTACCTGTTTATCTTTGGATTTAATTGCTTGATCACGGAAGTGTTATTGCAGTTTCTATCACTGGAAAGTGCAGTGACAAGTTAAATTAACAAGCAAGACAACGAAAGTTGCTTGAGGCACGAAGGAATTTTGGTCACTTATTCTCGAATGCAAAACATTGCCAGCACTTGAAGGTGTGGTTAATGTGAGCGTTTGGGTATTTGATAAATTGGGAAGTCGAAGTTAGTAAGATCTCATTAATCTTAATTATAGCGACAATTTATCTATTATTTACCTTGTAGTCACATTTAGTGATTGTCGACTTATCAAGTCAAGGATCCCCTCCATTGCATTATCATTGTTCTACTTCTTTAATTTTCTTAAAATTACATCGACAAATTATCTTCAAACTTTCATTACATTTTCTTATTAATTTGCTTCGACATATTGCATTACAGTCTCACAACATTTGCTCTGACAGTTTAAATTCATTTATTTCTGCAATCTTTGATTTAATTACACTGACATTATTCCTTACAACTTCTCTTATTCTAACTCTAATTGCTTCGACAATTATAGCATAAACAGCCATCTTTGTGGGATCGATATCTGATAGCTAAAACCTATCAACTATACTTGCATCGACAAGTGTTCGCTTGCACCATTGTTGTGACGTTCATAGCCCGATCAGTCTTCTTCCAGATTGATTTTCTTCTTGAATCCATTTTCGAAGCTTGCATCCATGGCAACTTAACTTTCTCAAGGGTGACCTAATGCGAAGAAGGAGGCAGATCTGCTCCTGACGAGGAGTTCCTAAGTGCGACATAAGAGGAGAGTAAGGGAGCAAGTCGAGTAGCCTAAGATTAGTATTCTCCATTTGTTCTTTTATTTCTCTTTCTTAAACGCTAGTGATTCATGTTATTTCAAGTTTGTATAGAAGTACATTTGATATTTAGACTAAATGATAACTTATTCAAGCTTGTCTTTACTGTTTAATCTTTGGGTTTGAATGTTTTGACCATGGAAGTGTTATTGCAGTCACTGTCACTGGAAGGTGCAGCGACAATTTAAGCTAACAAGCAAGACAATGGAAGTTGCTTAGGGATTGAAGAAATTTAATCTACTTGGTCTTGAATATGTTGCATTACCAACACTGGAAGGTGTGGTTAGTGTGCATGTTTAAGTCTTAGATCTAATAGAGAAGCCAAGTTTGGTAAGACATTCATTGTGCATTAATGCAGCGACAATCACCTTGTTTTTTAAACCTTGTGAGCCACACTTAGTATTCTACCGACTATTTACATCAAGGACCTCATTTCATTATTATTGCATTTCATCTTTAATTTTACATTATTGCTTTGACAATCAATCTCACAATTTTATTGCATTTACTTATTCATTGCACCGACAATTATAGACAACAAACATCTATCCTCGTGGGATCGATATCTGACACTCACATCTGTCTACTATACTTGCATCGACAGTGCACGCTTGCACAATATTTGTTGTGACGTTCATAGCGCGATCAAATATGAGCGAAAAATTAGTGAAAATCATGACATTGGAGTGTCTAAAAGTTGCACATGAGCAGTAGAGAATCACATTGTTTGATCACATAATCATGTGAGCCACACGAGTATATGTCCAGGGCGTTTTGGTTTTCGTAACCATGTGCGCTAACAGTTGAAAGTTGTGATTTCTAGGTTTTTTAGCACTTTAAGAAGGTATAAATGATAAAATAAAAGAGTAGGGAAGCAATTGTCATAGAATAGAACGAAAGCTATCCAAAATAACACCATTTAAAAGGATTTCCAAGAAATTTTCCATAAAGATTCAAGAGTCCAAGTTGATTTCCAAGGCAATTATCATGGGTTTCTTTTATTTTTAGTGGTTATATTGTATTTTGGGTGTTTCTTCTTACAAGTATGAACTAATTTTCTAAATACATAGAGGAGATGAACCCTAGGATGGATTTTATTGTCTGATTTATAGTTTTATGCAATAAAACCTTAGTTCTTTATTTTCAATTATGAATGCTTAATTGTTCTTAGGTTGATAATTATAGAGTATTAATACATGTTTGATATACATAAGTTTAAGGTTGAATAGACCCTTCTTGTGATTAGATCTTGTACAATTGAATGGAGTTGCATGCAATCCTATAAATAGGACGACATAAATATACCAGGTTAGAGTCAAATCTAATAGGCAGATCCATAGAGCGAATTAATGTGATAATAGGGGTTTTAATTAGAAAGAAATTTCAATTAATCAACCTAAAGTTAGTTTCTCTCATGCTCGAAAGAGATATTAGTATAAATTAGGGATTTTTATGGATTAGAGAAATTAAGCGAAGAAATTGCATAACTTAGATTGAGAATTATAAATGAAGTCTAGGTGGATTCTTACCTAGGTATTGTTTCGTAACTTAGTTGATATTTGATTGTTTTTGTGTTTTATTTCTTTTATGCATTCAATAGTTAATTTAGTGAGTTAATTTTAGTTTTAATCAATTCTTTGAAATATTAGGTTAAATAATAGAAATACGATAGTTACTAGTAATTGTAGTCCTCAAGGGAATGATATCATTGCTCACCATAACTATACTATTAATTGATAGGTGCACTTGTCTTAGTTGATTTAATAGTTAGGTTAGTGGACATCAAGTGTTTGGACCATTGTCGAGGACTAAAATATTAGGAAAATCTTATTTCTATTAATTTAATCATTTTTATTTTATTTAAGTTTATGTTATTTTTATTTTAGTTTAATTTTGAGATATTGATTGCCTTTCGTTTAATTTTTGATAGGTTCTTTTAGTTTGAAAAAAAAGGGCAGATCTTCCGTTGACTATGTATGACTACGCTAAGCCAACTTTGACTGGGGCTAAGTCTAGTATCATTAGAATAACTATTGCTACAAATAATTTTGAGATCAAGCTAAATATGACTCTGATGGTACAACAGTATGTTCAATTTGATGTGTTACAAGATGAAGATCCAAATGCTCATTTAGCGAATTTCTTAGAGATCTATGATACTTTCACCAATGGTGCTTTTGATGATGCCATACACCGTGCTTCTAACTCCCGATTTCAGTTGATGTTTTAGCAACTGTCCCATTAATTGTACTACCTAGATAGTGGTGCAAGTTATTATTCTTGCAGACCCCCTTCACTACCAAGTGTGCGCTAGAAATAGTCTTCATCACTTCATCTTTTGCTATTACTTCAAAACCTTTTAATTCCAAAGTTCCCATAGAAATGTGGTTCTTCATCAAATCCAGTACATAATAAATCTCATGTAAATATATGATTGATTCATCATGATTTCTCAATTGAACAAAACCAATCCCATATGTGGTAAGAGGAGTAGTATTTGTTGTATACACATCTTCACCCTTTAGTTCTTTAAAATCAAAGAACCAATCCAAATAAGGACACATATGATAACTACAAGCTGAACCTAATATCCATACATCAGAATGACCAATTACTAATGTAATAAGTGAGAAATTCGAATCTTCATCATCACACTCAACTACATTTGATTCTGCTACAACTTTCTCTTTATCAAATTTTCCCTTATATTTCAACTTTGGGCAATCTTTCTTCCAGTGTCATTTTTTTCAATAGAAAGCACACATATCTTTACTTAATTTCCCCCTACACTTGGATTTCCCCTTTTGAACTTTACTTTGGGTGTGCAAACAACCCTGGACAACCAAAGCATCCGCATCTCTAGTTGAATTTCTCTTCTTTTCCTTTTCTTCTTAGTTCATAACTGTATCAAGTAGCACACACTTAACTGAGAGATACATAAATCTTCCCGTGAAGTAGAGTAGTTTCAAGGAACTCAAACTCCTCAGAAAGTGAACCCAACAACATCAAAGCCAAATCTTTATCTTTGTAAGTCTCATCCATATTCACTAGTTCCGTGACTAATTATTAAAACCGGTGATGTGATCATTCATAATGCTACTCAAAACATAAGTGAAGCGAAACAAACTTTTCTTCATGTGGAGCTTATTTTGACTATTTTTCTTCAAAACAATTTCTTCTAGTGTCAACCACAACTTATTTGCAAAAGTCTCCTTTGAGAAAGCATATCTCTACTCTCGAGAAAGGTGTAATCAAATTGTACCTAAAGCCAAACGATTGATAGTCTTCTAATCTTTCTCCTCCACATCATTTGGTTTCTTCTCATCAGTGACAATGTCTAGACCTTGCTGAAGGAAAGCATCTTGAACCTCACTTTGCTATATACCGAAATGACCCATGCCATCAAAGATCTCCACTTCCAATCTCATATTTGTCACTACTGGTCTCTCCCACATGAACGATGTTGGAGCTCTTGGATTGTCCACCATTTTAGTCACAACACAGAGCATACTTCAAATAACCTTTGAATCTAATATCACTTTTGTGCGAATAGGGTAAAAGAGAGTAAATTATTGTATTAGAAAACCACATTAAGTTCAATTCTCAAGAAAAATTAGAGGGGTCACAAACAGTCCCGCTTAAAACTTAATCTCCGAGATAAAATTTGATGCGAGCTCTTCTTTGAAGGATGATTACGAGTCGCATGAGTTCCTGATTGAAATTAAGAAGTATCGTTCATAAATGAATTTGGTGAAGGATGGAAATGAGAATGGTAGGCTTTAGAGAGAATGGATGGATGGATGTGCAAGGATATAGATGAATAGGCTTGGATTCGATTTAATGACTCAAGAACGAACCAATATTATAGAAAAATATTGACCCAATCCTATATCTAGCAAGATATAAGGGTGAACGCCACACTTCAATGAAGTGATAAGTTCGAAAGAATTAGATTGACGCAACAAGGGTTACTTGATAAGTCAATTTGAGTCAAATAAGAATAAGAAGTTTACAAACTCACAATAAGATTAAAATTCATCCAAAATTGTTACAAAATGTTCCAAGCCTCATATTTATAGGCTTACTGTGTGCGCTATGAATGTCACAGCAATTGGTGCAAGCGAACATTGTCGATGCAAGTATAGTTAATAGGTTTTAGCTATCAGATATCGATCCCACAGAGATAATTGTTGATGCTATAATTGTCAAAGCAATTAGTGTTAGAATAAAAAGATTTGTAAGGAATAATATCAGCACAATTAAATAACAAACTGCAGAATTAAATGAATTAAAATTGTCAAAGCAAATGTTGTGAGATTGTGATACAATATGTCAAAGTAATTTAATAAGAAAATGTAATGAACGTTGAAGATATTTTGTCAATGAAAATTAAGAAAATTAAAGAAGTGAAACAATGATGATGGAATGGGGGGATCCCTAACTTGATAAGTCGGCAATCACTAAATGTGACCACAAGGTATATGATAGATACATTGTCGCTGCAATTAAGCTTAATGAGATCTCACTATTTCGACTTCCATGCTTATCAAAGACCCAAACACTCACATTAACCACACCTTCCAGTGCTGGCAATGCTTTGCATTCGAGAACAAGTGGCCAAAATTCCTTCGTAACTAAAGCAACTTTCGTTGTTTTACTTGTTAATTTAATCATGTCACTGCACTTTCTAGTGTTAGCAAATGTAATAACACTTCCGTGATCAAGCAACTAAATCCAAAGATAAACAGATAAGAGGAATTGAGCAGAAATCAAATTAGATCTAAAATTAAAAGGTACTTCCATACACAATTAAGTTCATCATAATTTATCAACATTTAAGAGGAAATAAAGAACAAGTTGAAGCATTTTATTCCTAGCCTACTAGAACTCTTCCCTACTACTCATCTTGTGTCGCACTTAGAAACACACCTCGTCAGGAGCAGATGCTGCCTTCTCGTCGCAATCAGTTCACCCTCTAGGAAATTAACCTGCCATGGAAGCAAGCTTAAGAAAAATAAGAAAAACGGAATTGATTTTTTTGTCACGAGCTTTGATGATCCGCTTTCCTTTTTCTCTCTCCTCAATATTTATCTTTAATGCCAAGTACAGATTTCCTTCTTCTCTCAGATCTAACTTCCTTGCAGCTGTACAAGTTAGTTAATCCAACTATACACTTACACAGATCTGGTATATGCAGCAAGTAGTTACAGGTTGTCACGACATTTCTGGACACAAATTTATATTTTAATTTACTGCGACAACCTTGATATCCTCATGCACTGGTACTTCTGGATATGTTCATAGAACAATATTCCTGGGTGCAATCCAGAAATGCTAATGCGGTGACAGATTTGGGTGCAATCTGGATTCTAAATTACGGTGACAACCTTGAACATTTTCTTGCTTTAATCTTTTAAGACAAATCCCTGCACTGACATCTTAAGAACAATAAATGTGGCGACATTAGTAGCAAAAGTACGATAAAATGAAAGAAAACTAAATTAAACATCACTGACTTAGGAAATTCAATTACTAAATACAAAATGCTAAAAATGCATGTTAAACATGATAAAATGGAAACAAATTATACTCTAAATAAGGAGAAATTAATGGTCTTTTCTAATGTTATCACACCCCAAACTTAAGTTTTTACTTGTCCTTAAGTAAACAAAAGCTAGCAAGGTCATAGCAAAATTCTTGTCAAAGCAATAATCATTCTAGCAACTTGAATCTTCTAAGACCTTAATGTATGAATTACATTTACTTGACAAAAAATTGCAACGGCAATTTATAGGCATGAATAATCAAAATTGCAACCTCATCAAAGCTAGCATCATGTTTCAAATCCTGAATTCTATCTATCAATACAACATTTATTGTACACTAATATAAATATTTTTCTTTTTCTTTTTTTTATGCGACTGAGGGATGTCATTGCATTACTATACCCTTATTCCTGGACAGTAACGATGGGGTGCAACAAACCCCCAGGGAGCATTTAATTGCACCAACACACACTCTTGCAGTGACAACCTTTGGCTAGATACTTTTTCAAACACTTACATTGGAGTGTTCCCCCTTGACAAGTCACAATGCACCCATATTGGAGTGTCTTTTATTCATAATTATATCTATATACACATAGTTGTAATTGGCAAGTTATTTCCAAGATTCAAATAATGATACTACTCATTTATTACTAATGCAATTTCAACCATTCATCCAAAAATAGATGGATACAACATTCAATCACATTCATCCAATTCATACATTAGCATCTCAAATAATTCATGAATTAAGCATCAAATGAAAAAAAGTTTGTAGTCACATTTCCATTCCATAGACATTCCCCCCAAACTTAAAGTCTGCATTGTCCCTAACGCACTAACATTAATGTATAATATACATGGAAATGCGGCTACAATGCAAATGCTTGACAAAATAAAATGCAGGGACAATTAAAATGTGATGACAATGCAATTACAACTACATGACATGCAACTAAGTATGTACTGAAAAAAAAATTAAAGACTAACTCATTGATGTGCAGCCGAAGATGTAGCTGCTTTGGTCTTTTTCTTCTTCTTGTGGCGTGATGGTGTCCACTATAGGGATAGGTCATTGTATCTGCATCCAATAAATGCAATGACACGGATTGTCCTTTTCCAAATCGATCCGATAGTTGGGGAACAGGGTGAATCAAACGGCATGATTCTTTCCTGAAACGTTTCATTGTGATGAGTCAAAAAGTAAATTGCATCGACAAGTAAGGTTTTCTGTGCGTCGACAAAAAGAGTAGCTTTTATTCCTGCAAAAGAACTAAAGAAGATAATTGAAATAAAATAAAATACGAATAGTAAAAGGAATATATGTAATGACAAGTTAAGAAAATGTGACCAGATTAATGGTCTCGTTCTACTCGCGATCGTCTGGGCTGAGATAATGCTTCAATCGTTGGCCATTTACCTTGAATTGGTGCCCATCATTTAAGTCTTTAATTGTCATCGCACCATGAGGAAATGCTTCGACAACTTTTAATGGCCCTGACCATCTGGAGCGCAATTTTCCAAGATGCAGTTTTAAACGTGAATTAAATAAAAGTACTAACTGGCCTACAGAAAATTTTCGCTGCAAGATAATGTTGTCGTGCCATCTCGTAGTTTTTTCTTTGTATATGGCAGCATTCTCATATGCATTTCGTCGAATCTCCTCTAATTCAGAAATGTCCAACAATCTCTTTTGTCCAGCAGCATCATAATCCATATTCACTTGCTTAATTGCCCACACGGCCAAATGTTCAAGTTCCACAGGCAAGTGACAAGATTTACCAAAAACAAGCTGATACGACGACATTCCTAATGGTGTTTTTTACGCTTTGCGAAGTGCCCACAATGCATCATTGAGCCTTCAAGACCAATCTCGTCTGGATGGATTCACCATCTTTTCAAGGATATTTTTAATTTGTTGATTGGATACTTTAGTTTGGCTATTCGTTTGTGGATGATATGTGGTTTCCATTTGATGCTTAACACCATAATGCTTTAATGCGGTTGCAACTTGATTGCAATGAAAATGAGTGCCTTGGTCACTGATTAATGCTCTAGGTGTGCCGAATTAAGTGAGGATGTATGTGTGAAAGAATTTCAACACTATTCGAGCATCATCTTTAGGAACAACAATTGCTTCGACCCACTTGGAGACATAATCGACAGCGACCAGAATATAAACATTTCCAAAAGAATTAGGAAATGGTCCCATGAAATCCATACCCCTGATGTCAAAAAACTCAACTTCCATAATAGGTTGTTGCATCATCTCATTGCGTCGAGATATTGATCAAGTGCACTGACATTTATCGCATTGCTGAATAAAGTTATGGGCATATCAAAACAGTGTTGGCCAATAAAATCCCGACTGAAGGACCTTTGCAGCAGTCCTCACAACACAAAAATGACCTCCATAAAGGGTATCATGGTAGTGCTTCAGGATAGGAAGCATTTCTTCTTCAAGGACGCAACGATGAATAATATTTTCGATGCATACTTTGAACAAGTAGGGCTCATTCCAATAGTACCTTACAGCATCTCGAAAAAATCTTACCTTTCAGTGACCAATTGCACTCAGTGGTAGTCTGCCACAGACCAAATAATTGATAACATCCGCATACCATAGGGATGTGTCGATAGAAAAGAGCTTCTCGTCTGGAAATGCATCGACAATTTTTGAAGTATTTTCATCTTCACTCCCAAATTTCAAAGGAGATAAATGATCTGCAACCTGATTTTCTTATCCTTTTCGATCCTTAATTTCAACATCGAATTCTTGTAACAGTAAGATCCATCGAATCATTCTTGGTTTGGCATCTTTTTTGGCAAAGAGGTATCTCAATACAGAGTGATCAATATATACTGTGACTTTTGCGCTGACAAGATACAAATGAAACCTGTCGAATACAAAAACTACTGCCAACAACTCTTTCTTTGTGGTTGTATAATTTACCTGTGCTTCAATAAGAGTTTTTCTAGCATAATATACTATATGAAATACCTTGTCTTTGCATTGCCTAAGCACCTCACCTACTGCATAGTCACTTGCATCTCACATAACTTCGAACGGTTGTGACCAGTCTGGTGCAATGACAATAGGTGCCTGTACTAATTGCTACTTAATTTTTACAAATGCTTCCAGACAGGCAACATCAAACAGAAACTTTTTATTTTGCTCCAACAGTGAACAAAGAGGTTTTGCAATTTTTGAGAAATCTCGGATAAATCATCGATAGAATCCTGCATGGTCGAGAAAAATCCTTATTCCCTTGACATTAGTAGGTGAGGGTAACTTCTAAATAATTTCCACCTTTGCCTTGTCTACTTCGATGCCCTGACAGGAGATACGATGTCCAAGGACAATGCTTTCGGTTACCATGAAGTGGCATTTTTCCCAGTTTAGTGCCAGATTAGTGTCCTCGTACCGTTTTAAAACTCTAGCTAAATTGTTAGCGCATTTATCAAAAGTGTGACCATAGATAGAAAAATCATCCATGAATACCTCCAATGAGTCTTCAATCATATTGGAAAAAATTACCATCATGCACCTTTGAAATGTGGTCGATGCATTGCATAGACCAAATGGTATTCGGCGAAAAGCAAAAGTACCAAACGGACAAGTAAAAGTTATTTTTGCTTGGTCCTCCGACGCAATTGCAATTTGGTTGTAGCCAGAATATCCATCAAGAAAGTGGTAATAGGCCTTACCAACAAGCCTATCTAGCATTTGATCGATGAAGGGAAGTTGGAAGTGATCTTTTTTATGGAAGCATTCAAACAACGCAAATCCATGCAAACTCACCAACCTGTAGCAATACGAGTAGCGATTAATTCATTTTTTTCATTACTTACAACAGTAATATCGCTCTTCTTTGGAATGCATTGGACTGGGCTCACCCATATTCTATCAAAAATTGGGTAAATAATGACCGTATCCAACCATTTAATGATCTCTTTTTTTACTACTTCCTTTATTTTTTCATTTAACCTCCTTTGTTGCTCGATGGACTGCTTTCCCTCGTCTTTCATCCTGATCTTGTGCATACAGAAAGAGGGACTAATGCCTCTGATATTCGCAATACTCCAGGTGATGGCACACTTGTGTTGCTTCATTATTCGAATTAATTTTTCCTCTTGACTTGCGTTGAGATTTGCGGAGACAATTACTGGAAGGGTATCTTTGTCACCAAGGAAAAATATTTTAAATGCGTTAGCAATGGTTTCAACTCCAAAGTTGGAGCTTCTTCAACAGACGACTTAAATACAAGGATTGTTCTATTGGTCATATCTAAGGACTCCATCTGCCAACAATATTTGCTTCAACCTTGTGGTCGCAATCAGGTAGGAAATTATCTTCAGTTGTCACCGCAAGTTCTTCTAAAGCTGTTGTACTTCACTCATTAAATTCTTCCATAATTAATCCGTCCAGTACATCAATATGATGACAATGCTCTTTATTTCTGCAGGGAATTACTTCAAAGACACTGAAGGTAACGTGTTCATCATTGTGTCGCATGATTAACTCGCCCTTGATTACGTCTATAAGAGTGCGACCCTTAGCAAGAAATGGGCGTCCCAAAATTATGGGTACATCTTTATCAGCTTCGCAGTCAAGGATAACAAAATCTATTGGGAACACAAACTTATCTACTTAGACGAGAACATCTTTGATTTGTCCTTTAGGTTGCGCCAAAGATCTATCCCCCAGCTACAATGTCACCATAGTGGGTTTCATGTGACCAATTCCCAATTTTTGAAATGTTGACAAGGGCATAAGGTTGATGCTTGCTCCTATATCACAAAGAGATTTGCCTAAATAATGATTTCCAATGGAGCATGGAATTGTAAAACTATCAGGATCTTTCATCTTGGGTGGCAATTTATTTTTAGTACAACGTTGCAGCCTTCTGTGAGCGCAATTGTCTCGATGTCGGTCAACTTCTTTTTCTTGGATAAAAGCTCTTTCATAAATTTCCCATAACTAGGAATCTACACAAGAGCATCGATAAAAGGTATATTAACATGTAATTGTTTCAAGGTGGCCAAAAACTTCTGATATTCATTGTCATGTTCTTTCTCTTTAGGAAACGGCAAAGGTATTGAAACATTAGGTTGTTGTGATACAGCCGGCTATGTCGACATTGGTAGTTGCGTCGATAATTTTGTAGGACGAACGGTTGGAATGGTTGTAATTACTAGTGGCTCCTCTTCATTTAGCTCTACTGATTCTTCTTCGAATACAACTTTTCCTCTTTTCTCTTTTTCATCTGCATTGATAGGTGCTAGATTGGAATTGCTGCTTTGTTCAACAGTTTGCTTTCCACTCCGAAGAGTAATAGCTTTGCAATGCTCCTTCCCCTTTTGAGTTGGATTTTCAGTATCACTAGGTAAAGCACCTAGTGGTCTCGTGCTCATATTAGAAGCTAGCTGTCCTACTTGTGCTTCCAACGCTCTAATGGAAGAAGAATTTCCTTGCACAATAGCCTCAGTTCTTGTAATATTTTCAAGCCTCAAAGCTTCAAGGGTAGCTAATGGATCTGCTCGCGGTTGAGAGTACTGTTGTTGATATTGTTGATGTTGTCCTTGCATATTCATATTTGGCATTGCAGTCAGCTGTGACTGCATCTGATCATGATGTGCATGCACCTGAGGATTGTGGTTGTAATTTTACTGCTACTGGTTGTAACTCTCTTGTCGAAAATTTCCTTGACTCAAGGAATTTCCATATCGAAATGTGGACGCATTTTGATTCCCCCAAGGTTGTTGATTCTTGGTTGAATTGTTATAAGAGTTACCATACGAATTTCCTCTGATGTTATTGACATAAAATGCATTTTCTGCATGTTGTGGACAATCTTCGTAGCTATAATTATCACCGCAAATTTCATAACAAAATGTCGAGACATCCATTTACTAGGCAACTTGAATGGGAGCAACATCACTTGTCTCCTTCATGTTTTTAATCATGTTAGCCAACGAAGATACCTATGCACTTAAAGTTGATATGGCATCTAATTCAATGACTCCAGGATTCGTTTTTACTTGAGCAACTCGAGAAATTGGGTATTAATAATCATTCTGTTCGATTCTCTCCAAAATTCGCACAGCTTCATCATATGTGCAATCCAACAAAGGACCGTTTACAGATGTATTGACAAGATTTCTTATCTACGCATTTAATCCATTGTAGAAAATTTTGATATGTGTTTCTTGTTGGATTCCATGCATGGGATAACGTCGAAGCAAGGTTTTGTAACGCTCCCATGTGGTATGCAGATTCTCATCATCTAACTGGTGGTAAGCAATAATATCATTCCTCAATCAAGCATTTAGGTGGATTAAACCGCAAAACAAATTGAGTTACAAGTGCATTCCACGATGTAATAGATCTAGTAGGTAATCCAAGAAACTAGGTACGAGCCCTTCCTTGTAATGAATAAGGAAACAGTTGCATCTTCAAGGCATTATCAGGAACACCATGCTTACTAAAAGAAGCACAAATTAGTAGAAAAGATTTAAGATGCTCTCTCGCATCTTCATAAGGCAAACCAGCATATTGCCCATTCGAATTTAACATTTGAAACATAACCTATTTTAACTCGAAGTTTCCAGCTTGTATTGCTGTTCTAACAACCCCTGGCTGCAAGTCATCTAACACAAGAACAACAAAATCTTTAATTGTTCTATTTTACATTTCTTCTTCTTGTGTTAGTGGTATATCGTTCAAGTTTTGTGGCTTTATTGGACAGATAGGATTTTTTGGCAGCAACTGTGGTATAGCATCATTTCCAGGTACAGTCATATTCCTTTGTTCTTGTCTTCTCCTTCGAATGGTTCTTTTGATCTCCGGATCTAAGCCAACAATATTTTCAAGATTTCTCCTAATGGTCATAAAACACCTAAAAAAATTGAAAAAGAGTCAAAAAAATAAAACAAATTAGTAACAAATAAAAATCAGGAAACAAAGAATAACTGCAACTACAAAAATAAACATCAAACAAATGCCATCCCCAGTTATGACGCTAAAACTTGATCGCGCTACGAACGTCACAGCAATTGGTGCAAGTGAACACTGTCGATACAAGTATAGTTGATAGGTTTTAGCTATCAGATATCAATCCCATAGAAATGGTTGTTGATGCTATAATTGTCGAAGCAATTAGAGTTAGAATAAAAGGAATTGTAAGGAATAATATCAGCGCAATTAAATCACAGACTGCAGAATTAAATTAATTAAAATTGTCAAAGCAAATGTTGTGAGACTGTGATACAATATGTCAAAGCAATTTAATAAGAAAATGTAATGAAAGTTGAAGATATTTTGTCAACGCAAATTAAGAAAATTAAAGAAGTAAAACAATGATGATGGAATGGGGGGATCCTTGACTTGCTAAGTCGGCAATCACTGAATGTGACCACAAGGTAAAAGATAGATAAATTGTTGCTGCAATTAAGCTTAATGAGATCTCACTATTTTTGACTTCCCTGCTTATCAAAGACCCAAACACTCACATTAACCACACCTTCCAGTGCTGCCAATGCTTTGCATTCGAGAACAAGTGACCAGAATTCCTTCGTACCTCAAGCAACTTCCGTTGTTTTGCTTGTTAATTTAATCATGCCACTGCACTTTCCAATGTCAGCAACTGTAATAACACTTCCGTGATCAAGCAACTAAATCCAAAGATAAACAGATAAGAGGAATTGAGCAGAAATCAAATTAGATCCAAAATTAAAAGTTACTTCCATACACAATTAAGTTCATCAGAATTTATCAACGTTTAAGAGAAAATAAAGAACAAGTTGAAGCATTTTATTCCTAGCCTACTAGAACTCTTCCCTAAAGCTCATCTTGTGCCGCACTTAGAAACACTCCTCGTCAGGAGCAGCTGTTGCCTTCTCGTCGCAATCAGTTCACCCTCTAGGAAATTAAGCTGCCATGGAAGCAAGATTAAGAAAAATGAGAAAAACGAAATTTATTTTTTTGTCACGAGCTTTGATGATCCCTTTTCCTTTCTCTCTCTCCTCAATATTTATCTTTAATGCCAAGTACAAGTTTCCTTCTTCTCTCATATCTAACTTCCTTGCAGCTATACAAGTTAGTTAATCCAGTTGTACACTTACGCAGATCTGGTACATGCAGCAAGCAGTTATAGGTTGTTGCGACATTTCTAGACGCAAATTTAGATTTTAATTTACTACGACAACCTTGATATCCTAATGCACTGGTACTTCTAGATATGTTCATGCAACAATATTCCTGGGTGCAATCTAGAAATGCTAATGCGGTGATAGATTTGGGCACAATCTAGATTCTAAATTGGGGCGACAACCTTGAACATTTTCCTGCTTTAATCTTTTAAGACAGATCTCTGCACTGACATCTCAAGACGCAATACTGAACAATAAATGTGGCGACATTAGTAGCAAAAGTAGGATAAAATGAAAGAAAATTAAACCACACATAACTAACTTAGAAAATTCAATTACTAAATACAAAATGCTAAAAATGCATGCTAAACAAGATACAGTGGGAACAAATTATACTCTTAATAAGGAGAAATTAATGGTCTTTTCTAATGTTGTCACTTACAAATGACCAGCTAAAAAGGCATGAATTAATAAACAATTTAATTAGTTTAATGCCCTTAAATTCGTCCAAAATTCCCAATGCACTTTAAGTTAATGTGGTGGCTGCTTCAATGGAGTAGTTGGCCAAATTTAATGCTTGGTTGACTAGGAAGAAGTGTTCTTTAAATTTGGCTGAAGTTCCCATGCACTTGGAATAAATGTGGGCGGTGCATTAATGACTTTTTGAGTAACCCGAACAACCACTTTTGATGTTCCCATGATCAGTCTTTGAGCATTTAAGCACATTGAGACATTTGATGAAACAAATCAGTCATGCATGAAGAGAACATTGAATTCCTTTGATGTCCACGAAAAGCCCTTTTGGAGAGGTGTTTTCAACACCTTAAATGTTGGTAGGTGCATTAAAAGTTTGTGTTGGCCAGCCATTGATATCCCTAAGACATATTAAACATGCTGGTTATGACATATTAAATGGGCAGCAATATTTGACTAAAACTAACAACTAACTTAGGACATATTTAAAGACTTATCAAAATAACACAAAATATAATTTAAAACATAGACTAAAAATAACTAAATAGTTAAATCTTTATTTTTCTACCAATTTAATTAAATTAAAATTTAAGTTGGATGCACAGCACATTGCATGGAATGCATGACAAGTTGTATGAAATGCATGGAATGCATGAAGTGTCTTCCCAAACTCGTTTAATTAAACCTGTGACAGCTTGATTGAATTTATTGGCTTGTGCTCGCGTAATTGGTCCTCTAAGTAGCTCGATTGGATCATGCGAGGCTCGCCCTTCATCCATGCTTACAACACAAGTGTTCGCAATATCAGTGTTCGTAGCATGAGTACTCGCAACACCAGTACTCGCATCTTCCAAGCTCGCAAGGTCCATGCTCACATTATTTATGTTCGCACTTCTCGTGCTCGCATCAAAATCTCCCTGCAATGTAATTTAATAACACAATATACCATTATGATTGTACCCTACAAAATATTTAAACATAAATAAAATAATAAAAAACACTAAAAATTTAACAAAATTCAAAAAATTATGCTTATGTCCTCAGACACTATCAAATATATATTTCACTGTAAAAGATACAAATGAAAATTACAAATAAAATTAGTGAAAAAATTGTCTTAGAAAAAAATGACAAATTTTTTAAATAATTTAAAGGTAAAAAAATTACCTCTATTTATAGTAATACAAACACCTCCCAATCTTATATTTTTAGATCTGGAATGGTGATAATTCAACAATGGCTTCCCCTTTTACTTGAAACATGATTTATTTTCGGATGGGATTCATAGTTTATGCTTGAAATTTTATCAAAGGAAGCTATGGCCCGTGGGGTTTTCTTTCATTTAATGTCTGAAATGCTGTGTAAATACAAGAACAAGAAGTGCAAAGACAAACCATGACTTTACGCGTCTAGTGAAAACTTGAGAATTATTTTACTTTTACAGTTTTACCCCATGTGAGGAGACATTTGTGAAGCACTGCAAGTACAATATACACAGATTTTGCGATGACTGTCGGGAGAAAAACGAGAAGAGCTATTGATCCAATTGCTTCAGCACGAAGTTTTTTATCTCAGCCATTAGCAAGGAAGCGTCAGGCAGCTGGGGGAACGCATAAAAGCCATGAAACGCATTCGGGTACTCAATCTTGTATACAAGTTTTCCAGATTTATTCAATCCCTCAACATATTTTCTCTGCCAATCTTGTAGAGGATCAAAACCACCTATAAAAACAAGGGTTGGTGGGAATGGTAAATCTGAGATATCAACAGAATTTGGGCCAAAAACATTAACAACCTGATGATCCCGATTGCAGCCGTGTGGCAAGAAAGCCTTCCACATCCAGTCAGTGCGCTTCACAGAGATTAATGGAGCCCCAACAAGTTTGAGTTCCGACTCTGTTCTTTCCTCTCCACCAAAAAAAGGTTGCAACGCTATAACTCCATGAAGCTTCAATAGGGAAAACTGATGCTGGCAAGCCTTGAGGGCCACATGATGCGCCAGGTTGCCACCAGCACTGTCTCCAGCAATAAAAAAAGCCTTCTTGCTACTGGTATCGGTATTATCCAAAGCTGAAAAGCCTTCAAAATTAGGGTTATCAATGAACTTTAAAACGTCAAAACCATCTTCGTATTGTGACGGATATCGGTGCTCAGGCGACAGACGGTAGTTGACGGAAACAACTACAGCAGGAATTTCACGCGCAAGTCGCTTGCATAAGTCGTCGTAGTGCATTGAATTGGCCGCCATAAACGCAAAGCCTCCACCATGGAAGTAGACTACAACGAGAATGGACATTTTGCCATCGGTGGCAGTGTTGCTGTATAGGCGGAACCAAAGTTTGCGGGTGGTGTCAACCACGATGTCAGAAGACACTACGCCATTATCAGGTTTTCTTGATGGAGAGGCTTTAGGATCGAAAAGATTCATGAGACGTCGATTTACTGCGCTGCCATCGTAGCAGCTAAAAGCATCCACAGACATAGAATGAGCAGCAATGAGAAGTCTGATCCCCAATGGAAGTTTTGGCCATTTCTTTTTTGTGCTAGACATTTTGCTTTGAAATTATGAAACCACAAAAACAAGATTTAAGATATTTAAGGTGAGAAAAGTAAGAAGAATTTAAAGCAGTGAAAGAAACATCTGAAGCCGAGCCACCACAAAAAATAGATAATAATAATAATAATAAATATATTAGACATTATCTCTATGAGTTAGGGGATGGCTAAATTAGGCGGATAAACCAACATATATAAATGTGAGAATAACTAGGTTCTTAGTCAATGGTCATAATTGGACGGACATATAAATTATTTCAATAGAAACAAACACCTAGCTAATAAAGAGAACACTTGCAGACAAATGTCTCAATTAGCTTGATCCAACCAGACTATCCTTGCTAAAAATATTAACAAAAGCAGATGTATGGGAATTAACCCGGTCACCAAGCAACATTTTCTTTTTAGATTGTCTTGCAATCTAGTCCAGTGCTCTGTTAGCTTCACTTCTCACAAAATTAAAAGCAATTTTCTGAAAAAATTTACTCCTATACAAAATCTCCTGTACATAGGGAGACACACTCCAATTATCAACTTCCCACTAGGAAGCATGTATACAGCTCATCCCTTCTCGTATTGTTATCGTATGTGTGTTTGACACAGATACTCGTTCGACACACCAATATACATACGGAACACACTGGAATACGCCAAAGAAAATCATATATGATCTCAACATGGTCACAACACGGGTGTCTAAAAACGAACACGATCCTGACACAGTTACGATGGATAGAGATATTGGATTGAAAAACACCAGTTGAGAGTGAAAAGAAAAGCAGAGTTTTAGATTTGTTTTCCCCTTGTTCTTTTTCGTGAAAGGAATGAAAGACTGAAAGTTTTAGAATTTTTTTAAAGGAGATGAGGGTTTTTTTTCAGACAAATTTGAAGCAGTCCAAGGCCTATCTTGACTATTTGTAATTAATTTAAAATATTGGGCTGGATTACCTTCAGGGTTTATTATTGTAGGCAGCTCAAGGTCTATCTTGGGCTGTTTGTAAATTGATTTAAAATATTAGGTTAAACTTTTTTCAAAATAAATACTAAAAAGTAAATAGTTATTAAGTATTTTAACATATAAAAATATTAAAAATATTTTTTATTACCTTATCATGTTGTATTCGTGTTACTGTGTCCATATCGTGTCGTACTCGTATTGCATGTTCATGTCCATGCTTCATAGTCCCCTTACTTGTAACAACTGCATGTTCATGTCCATGCTTCATAGTCCCCTTACCTGTAACAACTTTGTACAAAATTTCTAAGTCAATTTAAGTAACACAGGATTGAAAACCATTTTTCTCTGCAACAACCTTTACTTGATCATCCCGAAATACAACCCCAATGCCAGCCCCCTTCTTTAGTCCCAGGCCCCATCACAATTAACCTTCATTACCACGGTTGAAGGCTTTTCCCATCTCTTAGTACGCTCCTTCTCAACTTTACCCTTATTATCACCCTCCCTGTTATTAGCCAACCAAATCTCATTTAACATAGATCTGATTCTTCATATACAACTAATTTGATCAGTAACCATAGCCTGAATAATCATCTGACACCTAAATTTCCATATATAATTGCAAGTAACAGAAATACAGATACCAACCCGCTCTAGATCTTCTTTATAAGAACCCAACAATCAAAAGAGGTAACACCTTACTCACCAAAAAAAAAAAAAGTTAACACCTTTACTATTAATTCTCCAACTAAGGACACCCCCAAACTAGACTTGTTGACTCCATTCACACAAAAGAAACATATGTTCCACAGTCTCAATTTCTTCGTTACGATTTCTAAAAAGAGGAAAAACATTTATGAGATAAATTCGGTTAAGTAACGAATAAGTAAAATAACAAAAAATAAAAAGATCGAACACAAATATTTTACGTGAAAAAATCTTTCCAAAAAGGATAAAAAAACCATGGACAAAGATAAATTCACTAAAACGGAAAAAACGAAGAGTCCAAAAGATATAGATAAAATTAAACTTCGAAACCCTAAATAAGAACCCTCAAAACGTAAACCCAAAATTCTCTAAAATAGACCAATTTATAGGCTAAATTCGTAGGTCAAATAATATTAAAATAATCTACACTAATCAGAGTTTAAGTGGGAAACTAAAAATAGAGTTTAAGTAGGAAATTAAAAACAGAGTTTAACTAGGAGAAGAAAAATCGAAAAATACGAGGCACAACTCCATAGATTTTCACCTTGACTCTTATTTCCACAACGCCTTCTTTGTCAAAGCTCGCCACGGGCTTATCTCAAACTATGTAGGAAATTTAATTTAGTCGTAGCTATGCTTAGAAGCTGAAAGTCTTCTAGTCTTCGACTTGTCCATTGCCAAATCAAAACTAACTCGGATCTGATTTCCACAAACATAGTGCCTTATATTTTTAAAACTTGAATCCAAAAGAGAACCTCTCTTACCTATGACTAAGTTGTCTCCGCCTCAAACAAGTCGACTTCGACTCTTTAACAGACAAGGGACGTCCTGTTTCACCGATCACTGTTAATTTTTCCAAAACATAAATTCTTCCAATGTTTTTACCTTTCATAATAACGAGAGCCCCACGGGATATTTTAATGTTGCTTGACTCGATGTTAATTCTACAACCCTTCGAGTCTAAATTTCCCAATGAGATGAATTTTTTTTAAGTCAGGCACATGCCTAACATCTGATAGTGTCCTAATTGTCTCACTGTGCATCTTGATATGAATAGTACCAATACAAGTTACCTTACTGGGTGAGTCATTTCTCATGCACACAACTCCACCTTCAACTGAACTATATGTGGAGAACCAGTTCCTGTTGGGACACATATGGAAAGAACACCCTGAATCTAGGATCCAATTAGACGTAAGCTCGAAGCTTTCACTTATTGACACCAACAAGAAATCATCACCCTTTTCATTGGCCAAATTAGCATCAGCTAAGACATCCTCGTTGCTCTCAGTAGTCCTTTTATTTCGCAGTTTGTAACAATTTGCCTTGAGGTGAACTAACTTCTTACAATAGTGACATCTCTTGTATCGCTTCTTTGATGTTACCAAAATTGAGCCTTGCCTATTTGACTTTTTATCCGAACCAAGTTCATTGTCGAGTTTGTTTTTTCTCAATAGATGACCCTTCATATACTCAAATGAGAGATTATCTCTGCCATGAATCAAGGTCTCCCTGACAAACTTGTATGAATGGGGTAAATAGCACAATAATAGGATAGCCTGATCTTCATCATCATTCTAAACCTCGACATTTTTTTTAAATTATTCAAAATAGTAATAAATTGATTAATGTGACCTCTAAGGTGCTCACTTCCGTAAATGTGAAACATTTTTAGACATTGTTTCAACACTAATCGGTTAGCCAGAGACTTTGTCGTGTAAAGGGTTTTTAACCTTTTCCATCAGGTGAATGTCGTTTTCTCCATCAAAACCTCCTGCAACAAATTATTTGTTAGACGTAATTGATCATGGATGGAGATTTTTTGTCTAACCTATCGCATTCTAGTTTATCAATGTTTATAGGCTTCTTCTTTGTAAGGACCTTCTCAAGATCGCTCTAAATCAGAATTGTCATCATCTGAACTTGCCACAAATTAAAATTTGTGATGCCATCAAACTTATCAATATCAAACCTTGTTGTTGCCATCTCTAAATAGGTTGATTGCAGAAATCGAACTATCTCTAATAACAGATTGTTAGGGATAAACCCGATTAAGCAATGAACAAGTAAAATAATGAAGAAATTGGAAAGATCAAACACAAATATTTTACGTGGAAAACCCCCTCTAAAGAGGATAAAAAACACGGGCAAATAAAATTTCACTAAAACGACAAAAAATGAAGAGTACAAAAGATGAAGATAAAACTAAATCCTGAAACCCAAAAAAAGAACCCTCAAAACGTAAACACAAAATTCTCTGAAATCTTTTAAAAGCTAATACCTAAATATGTAATGAGTTATATTTCTTAGGTGAAAAGAGGCCTATTTATAAGCCAAATTCGTAGGTTAAATATTATTAAAATAACCTACACTAATTAGAGTTTAAGTGGGAAACTAAAAATAGAGTTTAAGTGAGAAACAAAAAACAAACTTTATCTGGGAGAAGAAAATCTAAAAAATACAAGGCATAACTCCACATCTTCTTCCATGAGTTTTCCATAGTAGCCAAATATTATTACAAGCTTTCCAAAGAAAAACACTAATCTTGTTTGGAACTGAAAGACTCATAGCCATTTTCATAACTTTCTATCAATCCATATTGAAGAAGCATTGTCGAAACCCCTATTATCATTATCTTTCTTTAAAGAATGATAACATTATTTAACAGAAAATGTCCCACTTGATTCACCTGGCCAAATCAACCTATTCCTTTCACCTCCCTAGAAACATAGATTTTCAATATAGCATCTTTTTGTTCCATTGAAATAAAATTTCAAAGAATATCTAGATTCCATTTTTGCCTATCCTTATCAATAATCTCCACCACTCTTTTTATGAATCCATATCAATAACTTGAGGTTTTTGTAACTTAAAATCTTTAACCCACCAATCGTCCCAAATGTTAATTGGTTCGCTATCAATCACTTGCGACCTAAATTTCTCTTTTAAGAAATCTCTACATTCAATAATACTTGCCCAAGCCCAAAAAGCTCTTGACCTCTTCCTAACTTTCAACAAAGTATCTCTAGGAAAGCATCTCCCTTTCATAAGTCGAACCTATAACTCAATTGGGTTCTCTAACATTCTTCACTGCTTTGCTAACAATGCCATATTGAGAAGATTCAAATCCTTTAAACCCATTCCTCCAATACCTTTCCTACATGTCAATTTAAACCAATTTAACGAATGTACCTTCCATCATCTTCCATTTGACCCTACCAAAAACCAGCTAAGGTAGCAGTAATTTCCTCAAAAACTTTCTTTGGAACCTTAAAACATTACATTGAATATATGAGGATGGCACACACAACCGCTTTAATCAAATCTCCTTACCCCTTTAACTAAACAACTTTCCTTACCAGCCCTTATTCGTTCTCAAATTTCTCTCCTTGTTGTAAACCATATCCCTGCATCTAGTTTTGCCCTAATAGGAATGAATTCCTAAATAATTTCTAGGATTTACGTCTATTTTGATTTGCATAATCTACACCATCTCCTTTCGCTATTGCCTAGGTACATTTGAGCTAAAAATGACATTTGACTTGCTCAAGTTAACAATCTAACCAGAAGCTTCATTGTACTCTTCCAATATTTTTCTAATAGCTTCACCATTAAAAGCATCCACAGTCAAGAAAAAAAAGCATCATTTACAAACAACAAGTGAGACAGGACTGAGCAATCCCTACTTAACATATTACCCTTTATTATCCACCTGACCACCTATAATTAAAGCTCATCTTCCTCATCATCTTTTTTAAAAACACCATTGCACCCGATCATATGCTTCTTGGCATTTCATACTTCCTCCATTTTTTATCAACAGTAAGTGATGAAACACCACATTCATAATCAAGATATTGTATTGTATCTGCCTCCTCTTAATAAAATCACTTTCGTTAAGGTTTATGAAATCACCCATAAAACCTTTTAGCTTTCTGGTGATTACTTTATAGATGATTGTTATAAAGGAAGTTATAGCAATTTATTGGCCTGAATTTAGTTACATTTTCCACATTCTTAACCTTTGGAACTAGCACCAAATTTGTTCTGTTAATCTCCCTTATCATTATTCCTTCTTGAAAAAAATCTTGGACAACTCTTAGCATGCCATTTTTTATAATTTCCTAATACTTTTGATAAAACAAACCATTAAACTCATCAAGACCTGGAGCTTTCATAGCCTCAAGACTAGAAACAACATTCTAAATCTCCTCCTCACTAACTTCCTTTATAAGCCACTATTAACATCATCACAAACTAATTTGCCACAATTCGATATGGTAAATTACATTCTTTTCGATACTTAAAGAGCTTGTAATCAGGTTTCTTTATGTTATTTTTGTAGTGTTATAAATTGTATGCTATTTATACTTCATTGAATAAAACAAGCATTTATATTATGTTAGGCCAACTCGAGCCTAATGAAGTTCTAACGAACTAATGAAGTGTTACAAGAAACGACTTGTACCAAAGGGCAAAGGAGTTAGGGGACTGATCTACCATAATTCGGTGTAGAAGATTAAACTAGTTTTCGCATTTAAGAAGCTTAAATATGAGCCCTTTTAATATGTTTTAGTTAAGTTTTCATATTTATATTTGAATTCAAATAAATTATGTTATTTGAGTCTTTTATTGTCCTTGGGGCCGAATGAGGCCTAAAGCTGAGCTAATATGCTTTTTGAGTGTGTAGGAGACCATTAGAAGGTGCGCTAACTCAATATTGGTTGCTATGTTGCAACACGGAGGGTTGGATGTTGCAACATAAAGAGTAGAATAGATGAATTTCAAGACTTCCTTCAATGTCCTGACATAGGCTAAGGATGTCGCGACACACCCTTGAAGATACCCTGAAGACGAGCATATTGCCTTCGATGTCACGACACAGGCTCTGGTGTGTCGCGACACCTCCTCTGTACAGGAAACTAATATGACTTAGGGGCACTTCGGTTCGCATAATCAAACATCAAACTTGAAAGTGTCAGCTGGCCTAGGGTTAAGGACAACGACCACTCTAAGTTTATAAATAGACTCAGCTACACATGTCATGGGCACTATTTCCTAGTTTAGAATGTTCCTTTGTAATTCTACGTTTAGTTTTCCCTTTTTCTTAGGTTTTAGGTTTTATTTCAGTTTCTTATTTGTCGGGAGATCTAATTTGTGGCATTGTTCAAACTCTACGAGGATTCAACATTTTATTCAATACAAATCAGGCTTCTTCTAAACTTTATACTCTTCATCTATTATTCATGTCTACTTTCCACATCATGTGCATATTGTTTACAAGATCCATGAGGAACTAATCCTCCTATGGAGGATTAGCGAGTGAAGGTATAATTAATTAACTTTTAGTTTTCTTAACGGATTAGTTGTTCGAGAAAGGAAGAACATAAACCCTAGGCTTGTCAACCCTAGGAAGTTATCATGGTTAGAATTAACCCAAAATTGGTATGGTCTATTCGTGAAAACCTTAACCTTGAACCGATCTGGACTATGAGGTCGAGAGATAAGTAGTTCTTTCCAACTCATTATTTTAGTGGAAGATCGGAAGATCCTGCTGGGGTATCAACTAGTTGATTGAACGTGGAGCCCGAAGCAACAGTTGGTTATTATTACCAAAGCGAGCTAATCAATCATGCTCAAATCTGATGAATTCTATTATTTGATTTCCCGTTATTTATTTATGTTATTTTCTTTATTACTATAAAAACCCCAAAAATCATTCTTTTATATTTTATCGTAATAATTTAGTTAAAGTACTAATTAGATTTATTTGTGCTTAGGTTAGAATTATTTAGTGCTTGCCTCCCTTCAGTACGATCATTGGAGTACTCGTTACTTTGTTGTAACTATATTACAACTTGACTTGTATACTTACGGACACCGTCTAACTGAAATATTTGGTGTAGGATTCTTACTATGGACGTTGGTATGTCCAGAGCGGTCATGTTGTTAGCACCATTGTCGGGGAGGCAACATCACTAGTTCACTTTTAATTTTTGCACCTTAAATAGAATAATTAGGAAAATTTTAAGTTATAGATACGATCTTAATTTTTTTCACGCTAACTTTTATTATTTCCTCTTCAATTTTAGTGTATGACTCGTACTAGAGGGACACTTATAGAACCAGTTACTGATCTTGAAGAAATCATTCGTAGAAATCATCAACAGCAACAGATGCAGAACCCACCACCTTCTGTGGGCAATTTACCTCGCAATAATCCGTTGTTCGACGAAGCTAACAATAACACCCAAGACATACCACCACCACCACAACTACCTACAAACTTACCAATGGCACGTAACGAAAGGACTTTGAGAGAGTATGCGCTACCAAATCTGGACATGGTTCAAGGGAGTACAACGAGGTAAGCTATCACGACCAATAATTTTGAAATTAAACCAGCTATGATCCATATGATCCAAAACAATTTGCAGTTTTGACGAACGATGACAGGTGACCCGAATAAGAAATTAAAATGGTTCCTCCAAGCCTGTAATACCTTTAAATACAACGAGGTCACTAATGACACTATTCGTCTTCGGTTGTTCCCCTTCTCCTTAATTGATAATGCCTTTTCTTGGCTATATTTGCAGGCACCAGGGTCAATCACAACATGGGACAAGCTCGCAGGAAAATTCTTGCAAAAGTTTTTCCCTATTAGCAAGATAGTCCAACTAAGGAGAGAGATTGCAACTTTCAAACAATTAGAGGGAGAGAGTTTTCATGAAGCTTGGGAGCGTTTTAAAATGTTGATTTAAAAATGCCCACACCACAGATTACTTAAGTGGTTGCGATTACAAATGTTCTATAATGGGTTAGATGCACCCATGAGGTCAAGGCTGGATGGAGTCGTAGGAGGAGCTTTAACGAACCTAGCGTACAAGGATGCATATGAATTAATAGAAAATATTAAGATGAACTCCTACCAGTGGCCAACTGAATAATACAAATATGGCCAGAGACCATCGACGGTGAAGGCTGTTCAAGAGGATGAAAGATATCAACAATTAATGGACAAACTCAATCGCATAGAATCTGTAAATAGTGCATCGTTTATCGCGTCTGTAACGTCACAGTAGTTGTGCAAGCGGACACACGTCGATGCAAGTATAGTTGATAGAACAATTCTATCGAATATCGATCCCACGAGGAATGGGTTCTTGATGTTTAGCTATTGAAGCAATTAGTACTAGAATTAGATGAAATGTGAGTAAAGAAGTCAGCATAATTAAGTCAGATCTGCACACTAAAATTGTTAATACTGTCAATGCAATCAAGGTTAATTGTCAAAGCAACAGAAGGTAAATCAATTGTTGTGAAAGTTTTAAGAATTTAAATGCATAAAAGTAAAGGTTTGATCAAGTGTAAAGGTTGGAGTGGATCACTGATTTCGCTAAGTCGCAAAGCTGGATACGTCGACAAGATATTGTATAGACGAATTGTCGTAACAATAGAGCTCCAATGAAATCTTACCAATAACAGTCCTCTGTTTAATTAAGACTCAAGTACCCACAATCACCCCACCTCTCGGTGTGAGCAATGTTGTGCACTCAAGAACAAGTGACTAGAATCTCTTCTAATCCCAAGCAACTCTAATTGTCTTACTTGTTAACCTAACTTGTCACTGCATCTCTCGATGTCAGTAGACCGTAAATGCACTCTCGTGTTAATGCAGTTAGATCCAAGAATAAATAGATGAAAAGCATTAAATAAGAATCAAAGCAATCTAACAATGAAAGATACTCTCGTATTCATTCAAATGTCATTAAAATTAATCAGCATAAAAGAGGGGTCAACGAATACAATCGAAGCTTACTATCTCTAGACTACTAGGACTATTCCTCAATCACTCCTCTTGTCTTGCATCAAGCACCTCTTATTAGAAGTGGTTGCTCTTTTTCTC
The DNA here is from genome assembly GCA_005610355.1 of Gossypioides kirkii. NCBI lineage: Eukaryota > Viridiplantae > Streptophyta > Magnoliopsida > Malvales > Malvaceae > Gossypioides > Gossypioides kirkii. The sequence goes on along the minus strand of CP032246.1, from coordinate 18,707,895 downwards.
CATCAGCTTACCATTTTTTCGGCTTAAATCTTAAAAATACACAGTAATTACAGTATTTAATTTCTCCACCTCTTAATGATTTCTTTCATCTTCTTTCCTCTATTTATAGCCTTCAAAAGTTGCAGGTTTCATCCTTTATTCTCAGATCCAGATCCAATTTGCAGTTGTTAAAGTTAGTTACAATACAGCTGTGCACTCGCGCAAATTTAATATGTTCTTTAGAGATCTGAAGGTTGTCGCTACATTACTGGGCGCGATCTGAAACCTTTAATTGTGGCGACAACGAGTGATTTTCCTATGCTGGTGCTTCCAATTGTATTTTCAACTTGAGTTCACTTATCCAAAGCTCAGGTTTTTATGCGGCGACATCTCTGGTCACAATTTCAAGCTGATCTTGTGGCTGCATTCTTCTTCCAGCATTGATTTTCTGAGATGAGTTCCTGCGCTGACAATTCTAAGGAGCAATATATAGGCTACTTGTAATGACATTAGTACACAAAAGATGTAAAAATAACAAGAATTTAAACCAAACTATAATAAGTTAGAAAATATAAAAACTAAGCATGAAATGCTTACAATGCATGCTAAATATGATACAAAAGAGAAAATTAAAACATCAACTTAGGGAGAAAATATATGTCATTTGCAATGCTATCACACCCCAAACTTGAGTTTTTACTTGTCCTCAAGTAAACAAAAATAAGCAAAGTCACGAGCAAACATGTCATTGTATTATGCATTGAATCATTAAAACTGCAACTTATAAGCACGCATCATTAAAACTACAACTTCATTAATGTTAGTATTATGCACTGAATCTTAATCTTCCCTGAACCAAGAGAGCATTTATAACAAACATTTTTTACTTCTTTTCTTTTTCTCATTTTCCTTTTTCAAGTGACTGAGAGATGTCATTGCATTACTCTACCTTTATTCCTGGGCAATAACAATGGGGTGTAACAAACCCCCAGAAGGTATGTAATTGCGCTGACACACACTTTTGTAATGACAGCCTTTGGCTAGATGATTTTTCTAAAATCTGCAGCGGAGTGTTCTCCCTTGAAAAGTCACATTGTACTCACATTAGAGTGCCTTTTATTAATACAATGTCATTGCAACTGGTCAATTAGTTCAAGATTCAAACATTAAAACTATCCATTCATTACTGAAGCAATTCCAATCATTCATTCAAAAATAGAAGACTCATTATTCATTCACATTTATCTAATTTACACATCAGCATCCCAAGTAATTCAAGAATGACGCATAAAAATAAAAAATTTGTGGTCACATTTTTGTTGAAATTCTGCATATTTTCATTAACTAAATAAACATGTAAAATTCAAAGATGTGGGTGTAATTGCATTTCCATTTCACAATATCCCCCCAAACTTAATGTTTGCATTGTCCCCAATACACTGACAACAATATACATATAAGAATGGAAATGCAATGACAATGCAACTAAATCAACAAAAAAATGCAATGACAAAATAAAAATGCAATGACAATAAAAATGCATGCAAACTATCTACAAAGAAGTGTACTAACTCATTACTCAGCAGCCGATGCAGAGGCTGCTTTGGTTTTCTTTTTCTTCTTCCTTAGGCACTCGCCATCCTCTTTACATTTCTTCTTTTTGTCCTTGCGCTTCCATGTATTATCCTTCAAACCAACCGGATTGGCGGATTGCTCCTCCTCAGCTGGTTGGGTGATGGCCTCATTGATAGTTACCTCGGATGGATGGATTTCAGCTAATGGTGCCACATATGGCATAATGGTAAGAGGGTGAATCTCCTCAATGCTGCTTGTAACTACCTCAGCCCGGCTCGAATCAGGTGGAGCCTCATCACTACTAGATGCCCCACACTCACAAGTGTGTCGATAATATCCTCAGCGATATCTGTCAAGACATCTTACTTTCTTTCTTTCTGCACCTCTATAGGGTTCTTCAGTGGATTCTCTTCTTCTTCTCCTTTATTCTCTTTCTCTTGGTCGTCTTCTTCCACTGCTTCATCCATAGGCTGTTCTTGCTCAGTTGTGGCAATGCCAGCGCCTTCACCCATGGGTACAATTGGGGTAGTCACTTCCTCAACCGTAATCGCCCGCTCTGCTATGTTTGCGCCGAGACTGTTCGAGAACTCATCTTCAAACAGATTGGCGATAGTCCAGTAGCAATCTCCCTCAGCATTAGAGTGCCCATCTTGCTCTTCATCATCAGAGATATGAATTCTTGTTGGGACATAGGCAGGTCTACCATCAAGAGTAGTTTGGTCAGAGGATGAGGCTTGTATTGGGCGAAAAATAAAGGGAAAGGCTCAGAAGTCTGAAAATGGACTAGGACTCATGCTGCACAATACGGTGGCAATTGCCTCATTCCAAGCTTTTGTATATGCATAGAAAATATGTTGTCTGTAATCCATATCTTCTAATACACCAACAGTGCAATAGTACGCATGTCAATGAGATCAAGATGAACTTCCATAATGGTCAGCCTCTTTTCCAGTTGGAGATTTGTGAGCGCATCAGCCTATTTTTCTTTCTTCTTTCCTTTGCCCTTGTCCTTCTTTTGTGGTGCTTCTTTCACAATCAACGTTTCTTGGCCTCAAGTCATTCTTTCAACTAATTTATCATTTATGGGACTTTTGTTTTCCAACACTTCCTCGCCATCCCAGGGCACAATGCCCTTCTGTTCGCAGAGCAGTATTATTAAAGAAGGGAAAGGGAGTATACCAGTTTATTTTGCAATAGCTTCAGCTATTTGATCATGGAGGATTACACTGATATCAATGTGATGGCCCTATAAGATTGAGTGCAGAAGAACATACGATCCAATGTCGTCGTAGTACTGTGCGTAGAAGGTAGGATGCGGCTATTTATGAAGTGGAACCATACCTTGCTGAAGGTTGTGAGATAAATCCGATGCATGGTGTAGTTATGTGACCCATTACCTGTCCAGATAGCCCTATCAACACATAGGTCGCTTAGCATTTGGGTGCACAAATGGAGAGTGGTCATCGACCCTCTCAAGAATTCGAAGCAGAATATTGATATATGTGACACTCCATGGGATTAGACCTTCCCTCACAAAGACAAACTCCTGCTCTGAATCGACAAGGTTTGCATAGAATTCCCTTACCAGCATAAGGGAGTAGCCAGCGGGGTGTGCACAGAAGAACTCCCATCCCAAACGGCTTATGGTCCTTGCAACGTGCTTCCCTAAAGTTTGATGCAGGGACAGTTATAGACCTTGCTCCGGATGGATATTCCGTTTCAGCATCACATTCTGATAACGGTCTTTGGCTTCTTTTGACAAAAATAAGATCGACCCTATTGATGGTGGTGGAGTTATGGTTTGAACCACTATGGCAGAAGTTGAAGGGGTGGTTTTAGAAGGATTCTTTACTCCTTTGGTTTTGGCCATAATAGCTAAAGAAGAAAGTTAACAAAAGCTTTGCAAAGAAAAGATTAGACTGATAGAATAAGAATAAGAGCAAAAAAAAAGAAGAAAATAGGTTGCAGTAACAAAGGCTAATGTGGGTAGAAGAAGAGAGTCTGCAGATATGAGTTTTTTTATAACCTAGGCGTGGCAAAAATCATGATTATTGAAAAGATCATAGGAAAACATTACGTCTGTAGCTATTAAATGCCAGGCTAAAGATCGTACCTTTTCATCTAATCGAACGACTAGGAGAAGAGAGAAATCAATCGGTGCGATTCTTGCTGAAAAAGCTTTGCTGAGTCATCATAGAATGCGTCGACAAGTTGTGCTCGTGATGCATCGACAAAAAGATGATTTTTATTCTTGCATAGAGTTTTAAAATGAAACAAGTAAAAGTGAAACAAATAAAAGAAAATGTCAAAATGCGTTGACATTATTTAAATGTGACCAGATCGATGGCCTCGTTTGGTTCTTTGACTTCTGGGCTCACATAATGCTTAAGACGTTGGCCATTCACCTTGAACTGTTGTCGATCTTTCAGATTCTCAATTGTCACCACACCATTCTGGAATGCGTCGACAACCTTAAAAGGGCTCGACCATCTTGAACGCAATTTACTTGAGTGCAGTTTTAAACGTGAGTTAAACAAAAGTACTAACTGACCAGGGCTAAATTGTCGACGCAAGATGATATTGTCGTGCTATCTCTTGGTCTTTTCTTTGTATATTGCGACATTCTCATAAGCATGACGGCAGATTTCTTCCAATTTAGTAATGTCTAACAATCTTTTTCTTCCGGCAGTGTTGTAATCCATATTCACCTGCTTGATAGCCTACATGACTTTATGTTCAAGCTCAATTGGCAGATGACAAGACTTACCAAACACTAACTTATACGGCGACATTCCCAACGGGGTCTTATAAGCAGTGCGAAGCGCCAACAACGCGTCATGTAGCTGCAAAGACCAATCCCTTCTAGATGGATTAACCACCTTCTCAAGGATGCTTTTGATTTGACGATTGGATACTTCAGCTTGGCCATTGGTTTGTGGATGGTATGTAGTAGCCATATGATGCTTCACACCATATCTCTTTAATGTTGTCGCCACTTGATGGTTGCGAAAATGAGTACCTTAATCACTTATTAACGCTCTAGGTGTTCCAAATCTCATAAGGATGTAAGTGTGGAAAAACTTCAACACCGTTCGAGCATCATCTTTTAGCACCGCGATTGCCTTGATCCACTTCGAGATATAGTCAACTGCAACTAAAATGTACATATTCCCAAAGGAGTTAGGGAATTATCCCATAAAGCCTATACCCCAAATGTCGAATAACTCAACCTCCATAATAGGCTGTTGGAGCATCTCGTTGCATCGAGATATTGAGCCAATGCGTTGGCATCGATCACATTGTTATGCAAATTTATGGGCATCTAAAAATAATGTGGGCCAATAGAATCCTGACTGCAGGACCTTTGCTGCAGTCCTTACACCACCAAAATGGCCTCCATATGGAGCATCATGGTAATCTTGCAGGATAGAATTCATCTCCTCTTCAGGAATGCAGCGATAGATAATATTGTCAACATATACCTTGAATAAGCATGGCTCGTTCGAGTGATATTTTACAGCGTCGAGCAAGAATCTGACTTTCTTGTGACCAATAGCACTCAAACGTAGCTTCTCATACACAAGGTAATTGACTATATCAGCATACCAAGGTGATGCGTCAACAAAGAACAAATGCTCGTCTGGAAATGAGTCAACAATCTAAACTTTACTCCCATCTTCACTTTCAACTTCCAGTCAAGATAAGTGGTCAGCTACTTGATTTTCAGATACTTTCCTATCCCTGATTTCAACATCGAATTCTTGTAGGAGTAGGATCCAACGGATTAATCTAGGTTTGGGATCTTTTTTCTCAAAAAGGTATCTCAATGCAGAGTGGTATGTGTACACTGTCATCTTTGCGTCGACAAAGTATGAGCGAAATTTGCCAAATGCAAAGACTACTGCTAGTAACTCCTTCTCAGTAGTTGTATAATTAACATGCACTTCAGTTAGAGTTTTACTAGCATAATAAATGGAAAAAAATACATTTTCTTTATGTTGGCCTAGTACAGCTCCCACAGCAAAGTCACTTGCGTCACACATTAATTCAAACGGTTACGTCCAATCATGTGCGACGACAATTGGAGCTTGTACCAACTGCTTCTTAATTATGATGAATGCATCCAGATAAGTGTCATCAAACACAAACTTTTTATTTTTCTCTAGCAAAGAGCATAACTATTTAGCAATCTTGGAAAAGTCACGGATGAATCTCTTATAAAAGCCAGCATGTCCAAGAAAGCTTCTTATTCCCTTAACATTTGTTGGCGGTGGTAATTTCTCGATGATTTCAACCTTCACTTTATCAACCTTAATGCCCTGACATGATATACAATGGCAGAGGACAATACCTTTAGTTGCCATGAAATGGCATTTTTCCCAATTTAGAACTAGATTTGTGTCCTCGCATCTCTTCAAAACTTTTGTCAGGTTATTAGTGTATTTGTTAAAATTCTATCTATAGACAAAGAAATCATCAATGAATACCTCTAGAGAGTCCTTGATCATGTTTGAGAAGATCGCCATCATGCATCTCTGGAATGTTGCTGACGTATTACACAACCCAAATAGCATACGTCGGAAGGCAAAGGTTCTAAAAGGGCATGTGAACGTAGTCTTTGCTTGATCTTCCAATGTAATGGCTAATTGGTTGTATCCAGAATAGCCATCTAGGAAGCAATAATAGGCCTTACCAGCTAGCCTATCTAGCATCTGGTCAATGAAAGGTAGTGGGAAGTGGTCCTTCTTTGTGGCCTTATTTAGTCGACGATAATCCATGCATACTCACCAGCCAATCGCAATACAACTAGGGATCAACTCATTCTTGTCATTGTTAATAACTGTGAAACCACTTTTCTTGGGCACACATTAGACAAGGCTCACCCAATCACTATCAAAAATAAGGTAGATGATTCCTGTGTCTAACCACTTGATAATTTCTTTCTTCACTACTTCTTTCATCTTTTTGTTAAGTCTCCTTTGTTACTCAATTGATTGCTTCCCCTCATCTTCCAGTCTGGTCTTGTGCATGCAAAATAAGGAACTAATGCCTCTAGTATCAACAATGCTCCAGATTATGGCTCTCTTATGCTATTTCAAATGGGTGATTAGCTTATCTTCTTGCGTTGCGTCGAGGGATGCTTTGACAATTACAGGTAATGTATTGTTGTCACCGAAAAAGACATATTTCAGGTGCATTGGCAAAGGTTTCAACTCTAAGGTAGGAGCGTGCTCAATTGACGGTTTAAACACAAGGATTGTCCTGTTCGACAAATCCAAAGATTCCAATTACCAATTCTGCTTCAGCTCACAATTATTAACCTCCTCTTTATCGTCACATTCAGCTAGGATTTCCTCATCGGATGTCACTGCATCTTTATCTAGGGCGATTGAACTCCTTGCATTGAATTCTTCTAAAATTATCTCGTCTAGCACGTTGATGTGGTGACATTGCTCTTTACTCTTGGATGAGGATGCTTCGAACACACTGAAGGTCATATGTTCGTCGTTATGACGCATGATAAGTTCTTCCTTAAACACATCGATAAGAGTGCGTCCCATTGCCAAAAATGGTCGCCTCAGAATAATAGGCACCTCCTTGTCTGCTTCGCAATCAAGGATTATGAAATCGATAGGAAACACGAGCTTATCAACTTGTACAAGGACATCTTTAATTTGGCCTTCAAGTTATGCTAAGGATCTATCCGCAAGTTGCAATGTCACCGCAGTAGGCTTCATTGATCCTATTCCTAACTTCTTAAAAGTAAATAAAGGCATAAGGTTAATACTTACTCCCAAATCACATAAAGCTTTACCTAAATAATGATTCTCAATGGAGCATGGGATTGTGAAGCTGTCAAGGTCTTTCATTTTAGATGGCAACTTGTTCGTAAGCAGAGCACTGCACCCCTCTGTAAGCGCAATCGTCTCAATTTCAGACAATTTCTTTTTCTTCGATAATAGCTCCTTCATAAATTTCCCACATTTGGGTATCTGCATAAGAGCATCAATAAGAGGTATGTTAATGTGTAATTGTTTCAAAGTAGAAACAAATTGTTGATACTCTTTATCATGGACTTTCTCTTTAAATCTTTGCGGAAAGGCAAAAGTATCGTAACATTGGGTTGTTTCAGAAAACTCGGTAGTGTCGACATTGGCAATTGCGTTGACAACTGCGTTGGACAAATTGTAGGCATAGATGTCACTACAGTTGGCTCCTCCTTATTTATTTTTGCTTGGTTTCCTTCAGATGCAATTTCTTCTAGTTGCGTTGGTTCAGATGCATTGACATGGTCTTGATTCGAACTGCTTGGTTCAGCCATTTGCTTTCCACTTTGCAATGTAATAGCCTTACAGTGCTCCTTCCTTTTTTGCGTTAGATTCTCAATATCACTAAGTAGAGTACCTGGTGACCGTGTACTCATATTAGAAGGCAATTGTCCTAGTTGGCCTTCTAACGCTCGAAGAGAGGAAGAATTGCCTTGCACAATTACTTCAGTCCTCGTGATATGCTCTCGCATCAGTGCTTCAAAAGTAGCCATAAGATCTGACCTTTGTTGAGAAAACTACTGTTGTTACTGATGATGTCCTTGCATATGTGGCATTGCATTCTATTGTGGTTGCAATCGCTCTTGCGGTTGCATTTAGCTATGTGCCTACAATTGATCAGGATGCGAATGTACTTGTGAATTCTGATTAAAATTTTGCTGTTAATGGTTGTTGTAACTCCCTTGTCTATAACTCCCTTGATTTGTGGAATTGCCATATCTGTATGTGAAAGCATTTTGATTCCCCCAAGGTTATTGAGTTCTGTTATTGTATGAGTTACCATATGAATTCCCTCTGATTTTATTGATATAGAAAGCATTTTTAGTATGTTGTGGGCAATCCTTGTAACTATAGTTGTCGCCGAAAATCTCACCGGAAAATGTCGGCCCATCCATTTGTTGAGCCACTTGAATAGGGGCAACATCACTTGCCCCCTTCTTATTCTTTATGATATTGGCCAACGAAGATACCTGCGCACTCAAAGCAGAAATAGCATCTAATTTCAAGAACACCAGGGTTAGTCTTTACCTGCATAGAACGAGAGATTCGATACTGATAATCATTTTGTACAATTCTCTCTAGAATTCGTACAGCTTAATTGTAGGTGCAATCCAACAAGGGACCATTAGTTGATGCGTCGACAAGATTTCTTGTCTGAGCATTCAATCCATTGTAGAATATTTGAATCTGGGTTTCTTGTTGAATTCCATACATTGGGCAACATCTAATCAGAGTCTTATAACACTCCCATGTTGTATGTAAGTTCTCATCATCCAACTGATGATATGCTATAATATCATTGTGCAACCTTGCGTTCATTATCAGCGAATTAAAATGCAAAACAAACTGTGTTACTAGCGCATTACAAGATGTAATGGACTCAGTCGGCAAAGTCAAAAACAATGTTCTCGCTTTACCTTGCAACGAATAAGGAAATAGTTACATTCTCAAGGCATCATTAGGGACACCATGTTGACTAAAAGATGCACAAATAAACAGAAATGATTTTAAATGTTCTCTTGCATTTTCATGAGGCAAACCAGAATATTGCCCATTTGAATTAAGCATCTGAAACATCACCGATCTTAGCTCGAAATTTTCAGCTTGTATAGTTGGTCTCATAACCCTTGGTTGTAGATCATCAACTATAGGCACAACAAAATCTCTTATTGTCCTATTTTGCACCTAATCAACTTGTGGAGGCGGTGGTGGTAGATTATTAATAACTTGTGGTTGTATTGGAGGAACATCATTTTGTGGCAGCATTTATGGTAAATTATTGTTATTTCCAGCCATTTTTTTGTTCTTGCCTTTTCCTCCTTAATGTCCTTTCAAGCTCCGGATCAAAACTAATGATAGTGTTAGGATTTCTCCTTGTGTACATGCAACACCTAAAAAATTGAAAGAGAAAACAACAGAAAAGTAAATAGAATAGTAGAGATTAGAAGTTAAGTAAGTAAAATTAATTGCAACTACAAAAGCAAACATCAAACAAACGCTAGCCCCCGACAATGGTGCCAAAACTTGATCGCTTGTATAACGTCATAGCAGTTGTGCAAGCAGACACATATCGATGCAAGTATAGTTGATAGAATAATTTTATCGAATATCGATCCCACAAGGAATGGGTTCTTGATGTTTAGCTGTTGAAGCAACGAATACTAGAATTAGATGAAATGTGAATAAAGATGTCAGCGCAATTAAGTCAGATCTGCACACTAAAATTGTTAATACTGTCAATGCAATCAAGGTTAATTTCAAAGCAAAAGAAGGTAAATCAATTGTTGTGGAAGTTTTAAGAATTTAAATGTATAAAAGTAAAGGTTTGATCAAGTGTAAAGGATTGGAGTGGATCACTGATTTTGCTAAGTCGCAATGTTGGATGCTTTGACAAGGTATTATATAGACGAATTGTCGCAACAATAGAGCTCCAATGAAATCTTACTAATAACAATCCTCCGCTTAATCAAGACTCAAGTAACCACAATCACCCTACCTCTTAGTGTGAGAAACATTTTGCACTTAAGAACAAGTGACTAGAATCTCTTCTAATCACAAGCATCTCTCGCTGTCTTGCTTGTTAACCTAACTTGTCACCGCATCTCTCGATATCGGTAGACTACAAATACACTCTCGTGTTTGATGCAGTTAGATCCAAGAATAAACAGATGAAAAGCATTAAATAAGAATCAAAGAAATCTAACAATGAAAGATACTCTCGTATTCATTCAAATGTCATTAAAATTCATCAGCATAAAAGAGGGGTCAATGATACAATCAAAGCTTACTATCTCTAGACTACTAGAGCTATTCCTCAACCGCTCCTCTTGTCTTGCATCAAGCACCTCTCATCAGAAGTGGTTGCTCCTTTTCTCCATCAGCTCACCGTTTTTCTAGATTAAATCTCAAAAACACACAGTAATTGTAGTATTTAATTCCTCCACCTCTTGATGATTTCTTCCATCTTCTTTCCTCTATTTATACCCTTCAAAAGTTACAGGTTTCATCCTTCATTCTCAGATCTAGATTCAATTTGCAGCTGTCAAAGTTAGTTACAGTGCAGCTGTGCACTCACGCAAATTTAATGTGTTCTTCAGAGATCTGTAGGTTGTCGCTGCATTGCTAGGCGCGATCTAAAACCTTTAATTGTGGCGACAACAAGTGATTTTCCTGCACTGGTGCTTCCAATTGTATTTTCAGCTTGAGTTCACTTATCCAAAGCTTAGGTTTTTATGTGGCGACATCTCTGGTCGCAATTTCAAGCTGATCTTGTGGATGCATTCTTCTTCCAGTATTGATTCTCTAAGATGAGTTCTTGCCTGACAATTCTAAGGCGCAATATATAGGCTACTTGTAACGACATTAGTACACAAAAGATGTAAAAATAACAAGAATTTAAACCAAACTATAATGAGTTAGAAAATATAAAAACTAAGTATGAAATGCTTACAATACATGCTAAATAGGATACAAAAGAGACAATTAAAACATCAACTTAAAGAGAAAATATATGTCATTTGCAATGCTATCAACCATTTATATATGAAGGAGACAAACCGCTCTTTCATTATATTAACAATCTCTCCAAGGATGTGAATTACATCAGGAATATGGGAGAAAATCCTTATTCAAATACTTACAATCCCGGATGGAGAGACCACCCGAACCTGAGATGGGGAGGAAATCAAGGAGGAGGTAATAGTTTTAATCAAGTCAAAGATACTAACTATCAACTTCTTTATTTATAGAAACCTCAGGAAAGGGCCAACCCAAATGACCATACTATATGTGGTCAACGCTTGGATCAAATAGAGGGGCAAATGTAGTCAATTAGGACAAACGTGAAGCAAGTGTAGTATGAGGCACTAACTCGACAAAAACATTGGCTAAACTAGAAGGCCAGATGAGCCAATTGATGAGTATGATGGGAGATATCAAAAGACAAATTGACACTGGCATTCCCAGCAATACTGAAAGTAATCCTCGGAAGGAAGGGAGGGAGCATGTAAAGGCAATTGCACTCTGTTCAGGAAAAGTTCTAAGTAGCCCAAAGACCTTGACATGAGAAGAGGAAAGAGAAAATGTTGAGGAACTTCAAAAGGACCCTCGAGAGGCTAACAAAGAACTAGAGCCAGAAGAGGTAATTGAACCGACAACTGAGTCGGAGAAAGAGTCGACTAATGAACCCGCTATTACACAGGTAACATTCCCTTCAAGGCTGGAAGATAGACAAAAATGAGATGAAGACGAGTTTGTAAGCATTTTAAACTTGTTCAAAACATTAAATGTTAACTTTTCATTGATTGAACTAATTGAAAAAGTCCCAAAGTATGCCAAATTTTTAAAATAAATCATGTCCGGGCCTAGGAAATTTAAGGTAAGTGAACAAGTTAATTTGAGCGCTTCTTGTAGTGCCATTATATCTAGACATGTTCCCCAAAAGCTAAAAGACTCAGGAAGTTTTACGATTCTTATAAAGATAGGGAGCATCCACTTCAATAGAGCCCTATGTGATTTAAGAGCCAGCATCAATTTAATGTCTTTATCTATATGTAAAAAACTTGGGTTAGGGGATCTCAAGAACACGTAAATAACACTACAATTGGCTGACAGATCTTCGATACATACAAAAAGGGTATTAGAAGACATGTTAGTCAAAGTGCACAACTTTATCATCCTGACGGATTTTGTAGTTCTAAACTTTGAAGAAGATCGTGAGATACCAATTCTGTTAGGAAGGTCTTTCCTAGTCACATCAAGGTCCATCATTAATTTAGAGAAAAATGAATTAACCATGAAGATCAATGATCAAATCGAAACTTTTAAATGTGGTCACCAACTAAGTCTGGGTCATGTTAATAGGGAATATAAATTGCAAATTAGTTAATTGATATTTGAAAATAAATTTGTCATTATGAAATTGTATTACAAGTACGTAATTGCAATATATAATTATCGATAGCATGTGAAAGATCATGCGAACTGATTAAACGAGCTTAAGGGTCATTACGGAATGATAATGGTAGATTTGATTTCTATTGGAAATTTATAGATTGCAAATTAATGAGCACTATTCAAATTAAAAGTGATGATTTATCATCTTTCAAATTTAATTGAAAAGTGATGACTTATCATCCAATTGATACATTTTTATGGGACAAGTCCCTTCCAAAACGTATGTCCAATATGAAAGGGTTGTGACTCTTCAAAAGGTGTCCATTGGATGCATATAAATAGATGGACTATGATGCTCACAAACACACATTTTTTTTTTGCAATCAATTCTAATTTTAAGAAATTAAAGTAAGAGTTAGGGAATTCTGTGATTTTGCTAATCAAAAGAAATTCAAAACTTCGTTGTATCCCGGGAGGACCTTTGTCTTAACCCTCTAGCAACTTTGTGTGGGGGCAAATAGCTCTCTTTGGAAAGCGTCACCCGTGCCTCGAAGTTTACTATTTAATTCAATATCGTCTCCAGATCTATCTTCTCCCAAAATTTGCAATAATCAAAGAGAACTATTTTGAAAATGGCAACGGAGGCTACCACCGCATTCAAAGTGATAAACCAAGAGTTTGTGAAACTTGACCGATTTGATGGCTTAAACTTCAATCATTGGAAGGATAAGATGTTGTTTCTTCTTACGGTCTTAAATGTGGCGTAGTTCTGGATCCAAACTTACAACCTATGGAGGATCCCACCCTCAATGCAAATTTTGAGGAAATTACAAAAGTGGCCGAACTCAAGAAGAAGCGTGAGGAAGACAATTTCACATGTCGTGGACACATTCTCAACACCTTGTCCAATCGATTATATGATTTTTACATGTCAATGCAATCCCCGATGGAAATATGGAAAGCTCTTGAAGAGAAATACAACACCGAGCGACAAATTACCGATAAATTTTTAATGATGAAATATTTTGAATTCAAAATGCTTGATAGTATCCCGATCATGGATCAAGTCCATGAATTACAAGTCCTTGTAAGTAGACTTCGTGACTTGAAAGTTGTTATTTCGGAAATGTTACAAGTTGGAGCTATCATCTCAAAATTGCCCTCGTCTTGGAATAATTATCGAAAGAAACTTCTGCATATGGCAGAGGACTTCACTGTGGAGAAAATACTTAGGCATTTGCGCATGGAAGAGGAAACTCGAAAGCGTGATGCAGTGTATCTTCCCCAAAGTTTTAAAGTGAACCATGTGAGCGAGTCTAAGAACTCTCAAAATGGTAAAAGAAATGCCACATCCGAGACCAATGACATACAAAACAAGAAGAAAAAATGCTTTAATTGCAATAAGAAAGGACACTACATTAAAGATTGTAAACTTCTCAAAAAGAAACAAGACACCACAACTTCTAAAGCCAATATGGTGGAGGATATGAACTTAGTGGCCATGGTTACAGAAGGGGTTGAGAATTTGGAGATTGGTATGACTACCGAACTCAACATAGCCATGACCGATAAGTCTCATAATTAATGGCTTGACTCTGGTGCTACTGCCCATGTGTGTAATGACCAACAACAATTCAAGAATTATGAACTAGTGGCAAATCGTGAAGTGCTTATGGGCAACTATCAGTCGGTTAAAGTGCTCGGTCAAGGGACGGTGAAACTCAACTAATACATCAGGGAAGAAATTGACTTTGACCAATGTGTTGCATGTTCCCGATGTGAGAAAGAATTTAGTGTCTGTAAGTCTTCTATGTAACAAGGGATTCAAGGTTATCTTGGAATCCGATAAGTTTGTTTTGCTTAAGGGTGATATATATGTAGGAAAAGGATATTGTAATAAGGGTATGTTCAAGTTGAGCATTGATATGAATAAAGTTAATTCTTCTACTTATATTATTGAGTCTTATCCTTTGTAGCATGCACGTTTAGCACTTTTTAATTTTAAAACTTTACAGTATATGGAAATGAATGGTTATATCAATCTAAATAATAATGAGTTTGTGGATAAATGTGAAATTTGTATTCAATCAAAAATTACCAAGAAGCCATTTCCTAATAAGTGTGAAAGAAATTTGTAAGTGTTAGATTTAATTCATTCGGATGTTTGTGAATGAAATGGGACTCTAACAAGAGGTGGAAAATGATATTTTATCACTTTTATAGATGACTTTTCCAAATTTATTTATGTGTATCTCATGAAAAGTAAAGACGAGGCTTTTGATATGTTTAAATGTTTTAAAAATGAGGTTAAGAATTTGTTTAGTAAGAAAATCAAAGTGCTTCATAGTGATAGAGGTGGTGAATATTTTTCAAATTAATATAATGTATTTTGTGAGGGACAGGGTGTGGTACATGAGTGTTCTACGCCTTATACTCCGCAACAAAATGGTTTGGCTGAAAGAAAGAACCGTACTTTAGTGGATATGGTTAACTTGATATTGTTAAATGCTAAAATTCCATATAATTTATGGATGGAGCATTATTGACTGCATGTTATATTCTTAACAGAATACCATCGAGAAAATTCAAAGTATATCCATATGAGTTATGAATGGGTCGGATGCCAAACTTAAATTATTTCAAAGTGTGGGGGTGTTTGGCTTATTATAGAGTTCCCGACCAACGGAGAACAAAGTTAGAACCAAGAGCCGTCAAAGATGCATTCGTTGGATATGACCAACATTCTAAGGCGTATCGTGTTCTTGACTTAGTGTCAAATACGATAATTGAAACAAGAGATGTTGTATTCATTGAAAATAAGTTTTTCGATGATTCAACGGATTCAGAAAAGGAATATCAACTAATGATCTTAAGTGATCAAACGAAACGAAGTCTTTGTGACAATAAGGATATGGAACCGAGGAAAAATTAAAGAGTGAGAAAAGTAAAGGACTTTGGTCCCGATTTCATTTCCTCACAATCTCTAGCATTCCTTGTTGAGGGAAATAGAGAATCTGTAATTAAGAAGATCCCCATAATGTTTAATGTGGATGGTGATCCACAATTCTATGGTGAAGCCATGACTTCAGGAGATGCAGCATTTTGGAAAGAGGCGATCAATGATGAAATGGATTCAATATTGTCCAATCATACTTGGATTCTAGTTTATCTTCCTCAAGGATCGAAGCCTATCGGGTGTAAATAGGTGTTTAAGAGGAAAAACACCCCAACAGGGGGTTCTCCAATCTTTAAGGTTAGGTTGGTGGCTAAAGGATTTAGGTAAAAAGAATGCCTAAATTATTTTGACACCTATGCACCAATGGCTAGGATAACCTCCATTCGAATTCTTATAGCACTTGCACTCATCCATAAGTTACATGTACATCAAATGGATGTTAAGACAGCTTTTTTGAATGGTGATCTCGAAGAAGAAGTGTACATGGAGCAACCAGAAGGCTTTGTGCTTCTTGGGAATGAACACAAGGTGTGTAAGTTGATCAAATCATTATATGGTTTAAAACAAGCCCCTAAACAGTGACATGAGAAATTTGACCCTGTTATTTTGTCATATGGTTTTTTACATAATGGCGAGAATAAATGTATTTACACTAAATTCACTGATAGGTACGGTGTAATTATTTGCCTCTATGTAGATGACTTGATGATTTTCGGGACGAACATAGAAGGTGTTCATGAGACCAAAGAGTATCTAGCCTCAAATTTTAAGATGAAGAATCTTAACAAGGTAGATACAATTCTAGGTATAAAGGTGAAAAAGCATGAAAGGGGCTTTGCATTAAGCCAATCTCACTACATCGAGAAAGTATTGAAAAAGTTCAAACACTTGAATATCAAGGATTCGAACACTCCATACGATTCGAACTTCAAGTTAAGTGAGAATAATGGTAGGGCTATAGCGCAACTTGAGTATGCCAGCACAATTGGAAGTCTAATGTATGCAATGCATTGCACTAAACCCGATATCACATTTGCTGTGTGCAAATTGGTGATATTTACAAATTGTCCTGGTACCGATCATTGGAAAGGAATTTGTAGGATTTTTTGTTATCTTAAGAAAACAAAAAATTTAGGATTATTCTATAGTGATTATCCTGCGGTACTAGAAGGTTACTCGAATGCAAGTTGGATTATAAGTTTAAGTGACAATAAGTCCACATCTAGATGGATTTTTACAACCGGAGGTGGAGTCATTAGTTGGGCCTCCAAGAAACAAACTTGCATCTCACATTCAACTATGGAGACTGAATTTATAGCCTTGGCGGCTACTGGATTGCTAGATATAAAGTTGTGGCCACAACGTAGATTCGCCATTTCCGTATATTGTGATAGCGAATCCACTATGTCTCGAGCGTACAATAAGGTGTACAATGGAAAGTCTAGACATATAAGTTTGAGACATAAGTATGTGAGACAATTGATTAGGGACAGTGTGATAACTGTTACCTATGTTAAGTCAATTGACAATTTAGCGGATCCACTAACAAAACTTTCTCAAGGGATTTAGTTAAAAGTACCACCTCTAAGATGGGATTAAAATCATTCTAATTGCATCATTGATAATGAAAACCCTACTTTTTTCTATCCAAAAGTTAGTTTCAAGGTTCAAAAGGTAATAACAAGTTATCGAATGACAATGTGCACTAAAAACCATGATTTAGTGATTAAATTTTAGGAGGACAAGTTTTACTCTTAATGGATGGTCATTAATTGTAATGAAATCCACCTATATGGACATGAAGTGGTGCCGCTTCAACGAGATTTTATTTATGGTTTTCTCTCGTATATGTTCATGATATGGGATGAGCACACGGCCAAATGGTGCTAAAAAAAATTAAACTCTTACTCTATTTCGATTATGTTTGAAATTTTTTCGGTATTGACTTTAAGAGTGATGGTTCAAGCAACTAGCCACCATTCACTTTTTTGATACTTTGAGAAGTTTGCACTAAAGAAAGGTTCAATCTGCGGACACCCTTCTTTATGCTTAATCGTTGTGTACTTATTTTCTGAAATTAGAAATCTAGTGGGGGATTGTTGGAAATTTATAGATTGTAAATTATGAGCACTATTCAAATTAAAAGTGATGATTTATCATCTTTCAAATTTAATTGAAAAGTGATGACTTATCATCCAATGGATACATTTCCATGGGACAAGTCTTTTCCAAAAGGTATGTCCAATATGAAAGGGTTGTAACTCTTCAAAAGGTGTCCATTGAATGCATATAAATAGATGGACAATGATGCTCACAAACACACATTTTTATTTTGTAATCAATTCCAATTTTCAAAAATTAAAGTAAGAGCTAGGGAATTTCGTGATTTTGCTAATCAAAGGAAATTCAAAACTTCATTGTATCCCGGGAGGACCTTTGTCTTAACCCTTAAGCAATTTTGTGTGCGGGCAAATAGTTCTCTTTGAAAAGCGTTACACGTGCCTCGAAGTTTACTATTTAATTCAATATCATCTCTGGATCTATCTTCTCTCAAAATCTCCAACAATTTCGATTTAGGAATGATGTACGAACTTGATTGAATGTAATAAAGTGAAACATAATATGAATGTTAAATACATTGGTATGATATAATAAATTAGTTGTTCGTTGAAATAATAGGTTTATTTGATTCTTTTGGCATAAATAATGTACTTGCAGCATATGTATAATGTTACATGAATTGAAAATTTGCATGAGTTTTATGTGAATTAGTTGATATTCATTTGGAAATTGATTGTATGCAATTGATTTGAAATTTGTATTATATTGACTTGAATCATGGAAATACTACTGAGCTTTATTGTTTAGGGTATGGTTTTGTTTTTTGTCCGTAAGTTAGGTTCGTATTGAGGTCTCGAGCATCAACTTCAACATCCAAATAAAGATCCCAAACTCAACAACGTTTGTATAGTTTCTTTTATTGGTTATATGACATGTACCTAGGTTGAGTCAGAATTAATCTTTTGATTTGGTTATATGATAAATACATAAAATTGGAAATGTCACAACTTATAATTAAGCGTATGATAATAACTTAATTGGATATTGTGTTCATATACATATGTTTATAAGTGTCAACTAATTAAATGAAGGACTTCGATGAATTGATTGTATATTCAAATGAAATTGTTGCAATTGATGATAACATGTATGTATAATTGATACTTTAGACATAATAAAACTCTCTAGGTACATAGATTTGGTAGAAAATTATATATGCACGTAAATTTGAAAGGTTTTGAGTGTTTACAAACATGTACCAAAACTTATCCACTTGGAAACAGTATGTCACGTCGCGATGTTGAACGATGATCGTCGTGACGAGATCAGGTTGCCATTCCACGGCACGACACTGAATTTGGTCATTGCGACAAGACCAAACCAGTATGTTGCGCCGCGACGAGGAACCCCCTAACATCGAGATGTCAGCTCGATATTTTAAAAGTTTTACAATTTGGTCCTATTTTGACCTCGGATTAGTTTTAGAGCTTACGTAAGCTCAAACAAGATCTGGAAACTTTGGTATTTTGTATGGTATGCATGAATGGGTTGAATTTGATCATTTAATAGTATAAATTGAATATAATTTATTGTAGTTTCTTCGAAAACGAATGTGACACTTTGTAACTAGTATATAGCGATCGGGTCGAGTATCGGGGATAGAAAGTTTGCAAGTTAGTAACAAATAATTTGGTCCCAAGGGCCCAGGTTCTAGAACATATATTAAAGTATCGAAACTTTTGAAGTCAATAACTAAAAAGCTACAATGTTTGGCCTAAGTGTCAGTACATGGCTCTCAGGTACCGATGCATAGCTAAGGTACCGAAACATGGGGGTTATTTATTGATTCATAGCCCCCTTAGTGTCATTACACTGTTTTGTGTGTTTTGAGCTCTCTGAAGCTAGTATTTGATTGTGGACATCTCCAAACACCTATGAATTGATTCTTAATGCTTTTAATATGACTTTAAAACCTCCAAATTATTTTTTACTCATTGATATGAATGTATTATATTATTTCAAAGTTTAAAATATTATGTATTTCCAAAATCATTGTTTGCGTTTGTACTCCAATAACATTTCTCATTCATATTGGACATTAGGACAAGTGTGGGGGTTACAATATTGAAAAAAAAAATAGCACTTGTTTTAGTCTCCTGAAAGACAAGGGCTTTCCGTTTCACTATTACTGTTATTATTAACTTTAACTTGTTTAATTTTTTAATAATTTGAACTAAATGCAAATTAAATTTTTATATATTTATGAGGAAAATTTTACATATGAAACATACTCATAACATCATAATCACATACTGTACAATAAAATGTTGAACGATTTTTTCTTAACATGTTGAGAAAATTATAAATTTAGATGAAATGGGTCTTTCAAGATATTGTTGAATATGATTTTGATAGTATATTATGAAACCAATGTTTTCATTAAAATCAAATTAGCCAAATTCATTTAATTTTATACTTAGTTTTACATTTTTTTTAATAGGTTGGATTAAAAACCCCAAAGTATTTAATGGAAAATGAATTATTACATGGTAATGGTCTTAGAGATTCATCATATGAAATGGAGAAGAGAGAAGAAAATGTAAATATAAGAAAATTAAAGAATTAAAAGAAAAAGAAAAATTGTTTAAAAAGTAAAAAAGTTATATGGACTACATATGAATTTTGACTTGAAATTTTCGTCTAAAATAAATATATAACGTATTACGTCAATTTATCATTATACTGTTAGCAATAAAAATTTAGTAACATATCAATAATATTAATGACTATATCATAATTTTATAAATTTTAATAGCTAAACAATAATTTAAACTATACATAAATGGTTAAATTTATACTTTAGCTTAAAAAAATTGTAACACATCTAGTTAGTCTAAATGATACAACTGATAACCAAGTCTCATTAATTTAACCATCAATCTAATTTATTAAATATATTTGAATAAAAATATTATTTAAGATTCCATTTCTAATATATTTAACCTTCAATTATAAAAAAAAAGTTAGTATTTAATAGAGTGATAATGTATTCAATGACAAATTCAAGCAAGATCTCAGTTCCCCTAAAATAGAAAATTTCCATTTAGACCTCTTAAAATTTTAATTTATAATAAGAAAATTACACTTTCAACTCCCATAATGATAAAAAAATTGATCTAATCCTTTAAAAATTATAAAAATATAGGCCATTAAAATGGTAAAATTATATTTTTATTATCGGAAAAATAAACAATTTAATTTTGGCCCCCTTAAAAAAAATTTAGCTTTGCTTCCAAATACATTTTTATTTTATTTCACAAATAATATTAAAATATTTTTTAGTATTTATTATCCTACTTTTGGGGATTTTTACCAATATAATACAAAAAAAATAGCAACTATATACCAAAATGATATCTCCACCTCATTAATTACCAAAATGGTATGTTTTTGGGGGGTGAAGGGTACTTAAGAGGCGATACCACTGTGTCCTCTGACACAAATTTTTTTTATTATATTTATATATTAAAAAAATTAAAAAAAATATTGGGTGGTGCCATTTTAATAGGCGGCACCACTATATACATATATAGTAGAAGGATGAAAAAGAAATATGGTATTGGGATGGAAATACTTGACATGGGGTTGTGCCAGGCTAATGGGCGGCACCAAAAGTGCCAATTTGATTGGCGGCATGGAAAGTGCCCTTTTGAAGGGTGGCAAAGAATGTGCCCTTCTAATGTGAGCACTAGTGTGCCAAAAGTTGGGACACTATAAAAGGGGGTTAAAGTTAAGGGTTGTTTAAATTTTGTTTAAATTTGAGAAAGAAAAAACAAAGAAAAACAGTAGAAGAGAAAAGGAGAAGAAAGGGAAAAATAAAAAGGTAATTTTTTTGTTATTTTTATACAGTTTAGTTTAGTATAATTTGATGTTTATTTGTTAAAAAAATTTAGTAGGGTATATTTTTAATTTATTATTTTATTGATATTTTATTTATTTTTTAACAGATTTATTGAAGATGGTAATCAATTTTTTGTATGCATTTATTCTGATGGAGTAATTTTGAGAACATCAATTGGATGTATATTTGAGTGTCGGTAACAAATAGCAATGAGATTTCATCGAAATGTCTCGGTTGATTATATGAAAGTAAGGATTAGTGCAAAAAATTTTAGACGTTGTGGGAGAAGGATCTTGAAACTTTTCTACAAGTTCAGTTTCGACAGATCCCATCAAATTCTCCAAGATGGAACTTGTAGACGATGAAGACTTGGAGACAATGATCGCTCTTTATTGTTCGAATCAAAGTGACCAAAATGCACCAGTTCAATTGTTTGTCGAGTTAGTTGATGTGGAACCAACTAAAAATCCAACTCCAGTAGAAAATAAAGATTTAACTCCGTGTATGGTAGTTCTAGTATTGTACGTTGAAAGTCAATTAATAGTACGTGGGATCGACATTGATCTTAATGCTATTGCACCCGAGAATGATGCAGATGGAGATGTTGGATATGATAGTAGTATTCCTTCTAATCATGAGGTCAACATTGATAGTGATCTCGATGTGGATGAGGTCTCGGATGATATCGACGAAGAAGGGGCGAATGACAATGAAAATTATAACGCATCTCTAGTCAAGAACTCGGTTAGACATATTGTGATGCACAATAATCCTGCTGAGGCACACATGTCGCTTATAGACCCCGATGCGGTACATACAGCCATAGCAATAGACCCTGAAGAATTATTTGTGGGCCAAAAATTTAAATCCAAGGAAGAGTGCATATTTTCCATTAAGTGGTATAGCATGAATGTGTCGGTGGACTACAAAGTCGTCGTGTCTAAACTGACATTGTATATTGGGGAGTGCTGGAAGTCGACGAAAGGTTGCAATTGGCAGGTACGAGCTACATTTATCTAGAAGTCGTAGATGTGGAAGATAAGAAAATTTGATGGGCCTCACACATGCACTTCAACATATATGTCAGAAGATCACCAAAAACTTGATTCCAAAACTATCTGCACATATATCATGCTAATGGTGAAAGATTTGCCGACCATCAAAGTTTCCGCACTAATTGTCGAGATGTAAGCACGATTCCAGTATCGAGTTTCATATCAGAAAGCATGGATAGCGAAACAGATGGTAATGGAACAATTGTTCAGTGATTGGGATGCATCATACAATGAGCTGCAAGGGTGGATAGCCGCAATGCGACAGTACGTGCCAAGAACAGCTATTGAATTGGTGACACGACCTTATTATGTACCGGATAACAACCTACAACCGAGAAGAAGAATTTTGCAATATATGTTTTGGACGTTTGATCCCTGCGTTCGAGCATTTCCTCACTGCAAGCCATTTCTCCAAGTAAATGGGACCTGGCTAAACGGGAAATATACACAGATTCTATTTATTACAGCGGCTCAAGACGGGAACCAAAACGTGCTCCCAATAGTATTTGCTATTATGGACAAGGAAAACATGGAATCATGGGAATTCTTCCTAACAAACCTACGGAGGTATGCTGTTCATAACGATAATATTTGCATCATCTCTGATAGAGGGAAGGGAATAATTGTCGCCATTAGGCGTACCGGTGTACCATGGAGATTGGTTTACTGCAGCTGGCACATTGCGACTAACTTCCAACAAGAATATAAGAATGCAGACTGAAAGAGAGGACTTGTGAGAATGGGTAAAAAAATTTAGTTTCATTTTATATTTTTAATGTTTTAATTCGAGACTGTAACTTATCTTTTCTTAATACATACACAGCGTACGATCTAAAGTCACACCGATTTCGGCAAAGAATGATCAGACTTGAGCGTGACATGAAGGTCAAACGAACAAGCCTTTGTGAGAGTGGTTAGGTACTATGGAGCCGTGGCAATAATCTCAAAGTTTAGATGACAGGTTTCGATATGGTCAAATGAAGATCAACTTGGCAGAGTCAGTTAACTGCGTGTTCAAGAGAATACGACATCTTCTAATTTCATCCATGTTCTCGACTACGTTCTATAGACTGGTTACCTTGATGCCAGTAATGGGAAAGAGACAAGTCAACCAGATAAATGTCAAACACGTGTTTGTCGAAGCTGTTAGGAAGGCAATGGGTGCAAATCGTGGGATAGCAAGGTCGTTGAACGTTGAAATATATTCACGACAATTTCAAAGATTTCAAGTTACAGAGACCATTGGCCGTCGACATGGTATCCCACCTAGGTCATACGGGGTTGGTCTCCAAAATAAGCATAGCGATTGTAGGAGGTTCGATACACTTTGTTATCCTTATGCGCATGTTGTGGCAGCTTGTGCTCATGCGTCGCTCAATGTTGAACAATTTATCGACCCCATGCATACTCTCGAGAGCATGTTACGTATTTAAGGAAACGAGTTCCCCGTCTTACCTAACTTGTCTACATAAGAGGTGTCTCCGACAACTTTCGAGCTTATCCCGAATAAAGGTTTGCGAAGGAATCCAAAAAGTCATCCGCATGTGACCAGAATCCGCAATGAAATGGACATGAAGGAGAAAATGGACGGCAAGCTTTGTGGGATGTGTACGATAGTTAGGTATAATTGGAGTAATTGCCCACGACAAACTTACCATATTGGACAATCGTCCAGATCAAGTAGGATTGAGCTATGTGTACTCGATTATGAAATTAAATTACTATGTTTATTTTAATACATCCAATTTATATTAATATGTTTGCTCCAATTTAAGTTCTTAATTATTAGGTAATTTGAATATAAGTGGGCTCGATTTTATACCTTAAAATCCTTAAACCTAAACCTTAAATCCTAAACATGAAACTCAAAACCCAAAAACTTAAACCTTAAACGTGAAACCTTAAACCTTAAATACTAAAACTTAAACCCTATATATGAAACCTTAAACCTTAAAATTTAAATCCTAAACCTTAAAACTTAAACTCTAAACCATATATAAAATTAAATCGGTATATAAATATGAAATTTAAATAAACAGTCAAATGAGTAAAATATATGTGAAATTCAAGTAAAAATTCATCCATAAAACTCATCAATAGTCAAATATACACAATTAACCACTAATAGATACAACCTTAATATCCATGATTAGATGGTATGGTCCTCAAGGTATATCTTCGCAGTGGTCAGCGTTCACGGTGAGATTGCTCGTAAGGATCAACGTCATCAATAGTAGTCATATGCTTGGGAAGAGTGGAGTATTGCGGTGATAATGATGGACTGGAAGGAGAGTAGTACTATTTTGGCTCGACAAACTGAGGATAATATCCCTGGCTTGATGAGCCAGGGATATGTGAGGATCCCCTAACGTTCGGGTGATAAGAATCATCATTCGATGCCTCTTCCTCTTGCTCTTGCTCTTGCCCTAGCTCTGGTTCTGGCTCTGGTGCAGGAGGTAGATGATAGGGGTGATCAAGTCGACTCATGTACAGGGGGATTATCGTCGATTGTCCACCAAGTAAATATGGTTTCCCCGCTTGAAAGTACCACTGTATGTAGTATATTGATGGCTGCAAATCGGGAGTAAACTCCATCGAAAGTATTCGCGTCATCTGGTTATTCCACACATGAATATACTGTCAATGCACAAGCCCCCAATCATATTATTATTTCCCACTCTTATTTATCCCATGGATAGACCCGAATTGCATTGATGGTGGCAGGATAGGTTGTTTACAACCAAACTGTCGAAGTACTCGATCCTCGGCATACCACTTCATTGTTTGGAAATTGATAATCGATTCGTTAATGCACCATTGGTTTGAGTGGATGTAGGCCGAAGAGGGAATAACAGCGACAATTTGTAGTAACAAATATGGCATCTAGATGAACTGCACAATTAATAACATGTCACAATATTAACAAGAGTCAAGTAATATAATTTAATAACACGCCACGATATTAACACGGGTCAAGTAATATAATTCAATAACATGTTAAGGAATAACATACCTCATCCTCGGCATGTTGCTCGAGTATCATACGATATATGGGAACTGTGTATTGCCTCATGATTCCCGAATTTATTTTCTATCTAAGAAAACAAAAAAAATTGTTAGAATAATATAATTACAAAAAATATGTCACATAATTGCAATATTGGATTTAAGGTAAGTACCTATTAATGAGTGGAAAAACATATGGTTGGTGCCTGACGGATGCCATTCTTGGCATCTGATAAAGTGCCCAAGACTACAATAGTATTAGGCAATCGCCTATATCTACAGTCGAAGGATCTGTGGTGTGATAAAGTTCTCGATATAACATCGCTAGCACCGTAGATCCCCAACTATACGAACGAATATTTTACAAATAAGATAGTAGGGGCAAGTACATCTTGTGGACCTTGTTGTTGTTCACATCCGGCATGAGTGCACACCTTATGATTTGTAAAATATACACTTGAACGACCCACGTAACCCCTAGTTCGGTTGAATTATCGGGCAAATATGTAAAATTGGCCTTCAACCATGTAAAGTTCAACCCCGTAAACTTGCCATCACTAGGTGAGCGTCCTAGTAAGTTGTAGCAAAATACCAACAGCTCTTGGATCGTACTAACGCCGATGACCAAATTCCAATTGATCGGGAGCCCGAGTTGTAATGCAACACCCTCCAACGTGATGGTGTACTCCCCACACAGCAGATGAAATGTGTGGGTCTCCGAGTACCAACACTCCACCAATGCGAATATTAAACCATACCGTAGATCAGAAGTTTGGATTAATACCGCTAATTCAAATCCGACCATCTCTAGATATGGAAGCAGACATTCATGAGGTTTATAGCTTAGGTCATGCACACGACCCCTCAATGTGCGATACTTGCAACTGCCTTGTTAATTTACCGAAATAGTTAATATAACCTAATTTAATTTTGTAAACCTAATTTAATTTCGTAAATGAAATAAGTAACAAATAATCATTTTATTACATCAAGATTGCCATCGTGTGATGATCCACTGTGTCTGCTATGTGAGAACACTCCTTGTTAATCAAAGAATCCATTCTTCAATTTTAAAAAAATTAATTCAATTAGTTAGGTACATAACTAATTATTTCGGTAAAAAATTAATAAAAACCTAAAAAATTGCATTATTAAATATTTTTTTAATTTTTTCATTTAATTAATTAATATTTTTTAAAGTTAAAAATAATACAAATATTATAAATTTTTATTACTTACTAACAAAATAAAATTACTTACTAACAAAATTAAATTAAATTAAAAATAATGAAACTTACCTTTCTTTCTCTCCTTTTAATATACTCTACTAAATAAAAAAATTAATGATTGTGTAAGTCACTCCTAAAGTCTAGGGCAAGTTTTCTCTCTGAGTGTTCCAAAGATATAGGTTTCTGTGGTTGGGGCGTAGGGGGTAGTGATTTGGACGGGAGGATGGACGAAGATGGAGTTTCTCTTTTAGAGGAAGAGATGATTCAACTATCGATTAAGAGTTCTATGTTGATTCTTGAAGATCGTCCTTCGTTGATTTGCTTTGTGTGGACGAGGAAAACTTATAATCCTAATACCTTTCGAGCGCAAATGAGATGAGTTGGAAAACCAAGAAGTTAGATATTAGGATGGTTGGTCCAATTTTATTTATTGTTGAGGTTGATGATGCCAACGATTTGGAGTCAATTTTGGCAGGTAGACCGTGGCTTTTTCGTAAGCAGGTAGTTAATTTTGAGAGATTTTTTGAAGCTGTGAATCATGCTAGGGTGCAATTAGTTATGACCCTTTTTTACTTAAGATTGGTCCTTGACCTCTTAAGTGTGATCGAAAGGATTTAGCGCATGCAATAGATTCCATGTTTAGGGGTTTATTAAGTTTGGATATTCAGGAGGAGGTTTGTCGTGTTCGAGTTATGGTTGATGTGTAGAAACCATTGAGGCGAGGGGTTTTTGTTTTGGTGGATTTAAAGAATAAAGAGTGGGTTCCGTTTAAATATGAGAATTTGCCAAGTTTTTGTTTTCGTTGTGGAAGAATGGGACATGTGATTAAAAACTATGAGGTAGCAACTATTGTTGAAAAGGAGGGACCGGTTGCGGATTTGCTGTTTTCGATGACACTTAAGGCTGGAACCTTTTTTATTGGCAAGAAGAAATTTAAGTTGGGATTAGTCTTGCAAAGGTCAATTCCACAATGTTTATACACGAGGTCAAAAGAGATGGCAGTGATAGATGATTTACTTGTTTACAGGGACGACCAGGTGGAGACGATGAAGGACATGACAGTAAGTGGAAATGTTAGGGTTGAAGGAGTTGGTTATGTGGCAGACTCTACTAGCACTAATCAAGATAAAGTTCTTTTATGCTTGGACTCATCCTTATCGCCCAAGGAGTTATTTTCTAATTGAAATCTAGTAAGAGAGGTGAGCCCGGGTAGAGTAAGTAGGGATTTAGACTATCTTATTACTAATGTGGATAGGTTGGGGGAGGACGTGAGCTTGGGTTTGGTTTCACAAAAACTTAGGTGGAAAAGGCTGGCTAGGGAGCGAGAGGGAGTGTCACATACCTCTCTAGGTGGGCCTAGTAAACGTAAATTGAGGGAGGTGTTTGCAAATGTTGTAGGTGTTGACCTGGGTGGTGATGGTATGGGGAAGAAATGTAAAGTTTCGGGGCTGGGGTGGATTCGATTGCTAAGGCAGTAGGTACGGGAGTGCATGATTTTATGGACGAAAGCAAAATGGCTGGTTTTTGTCCCTTATAGGATACAGATTTTTTTCAATCAGATTTTGTTATAACGGCGGCTGCCAAGGGGCAAGTCGGTCACTCACCATGAAACTCCTCAGTTGGAACGTCTGTGGGCTGAGGAACCCATGAGGCATACGGAACCTTCGACACACGTTGAAGGTATATGTTCCTCAAATTATCTTCTTCATTGAGACTAAGTGTGATAAAAGTCAGATGGAGAGTATTCGGAAGAGTTTTATTTTTTGCATGGCATTGACGTACCCGCTTTTAGTTCGAGAGGTGGTTTGTGTTTAGCATGGCGAGATAGTCTTAGGGTATGTTTGCAAGCTTTTTCTAGTAATTTTATTGATGTCATTGTAGATGATAAGTCTGAAGGGAAGAAATGGTGTTTGGCTGGTTTCTATGGTTCTTCTTATGAGTCTTCAAGAGAGTTAGCATGGGAGGTTCTCCGGCAGTTGGGACGAACGCAGAACTTACCTTGGTTGTTGTTAGGGATTTTAATGAAATCCTTTATTCTTATAAGAAAATAGGTGGGGTCCTACATGTTGAGCGTAGAATGGAGGCTTTTAGATCGGCCTTGGAGGATTACGGTTTAACTGATGTTGGGTATAAGGGTGTCTGGTATACTTGGTCAAGGGGTAACTTGGTGGACAATAATATTCGGGAGCGCCTTGATAGAGGGGTTGTAAATTTCGAATGGATTAAAGTGTTTCCTTTGACTTTGGTTACTAATCTTCCTCATAACTATTCTGATTATTGTCCTTTATTGATTGAGCTACAACCCAGAATTAATCAAGGATTTTTTAGGAGCTTTCATTTTTAGTCGTGGTGGGTTTTGGAGGACTCTTTTTTGGAGGTTTTGGTCTACCTGTAGTGGAGATTTGCTTGGGAGATTGCACTAGGTCAAGATTGGTCTTAGTAAGTGGGCAATAGCTAAAATGAAGAATAGATATGGGCTTAAAAATTGATTATCTGAGAAGTTGGCTAGTTTGATGAATGGAGACGCAACTGATGATATTTTGGCTGAGTTGATTGATACAAAAATTCAGTTAAAATTAGAGATTGATAAGGATGAATTGTATTGGGAGCAACGAGCCAGGGTGAACTGGTTACGAGCTGGTGATAAGAATTCCTCATTTTTTCATAATTTTGCTTTGGTCAGAAAAAGTCGAAATAAGATTAAGGAGCCTAAGGATAGGTTGGGAAGGATTATATCAGATGAGATAGAGATGGAACAGATTGCGTAAGATTATTTTTAGGGTTTGTTCTCTTCCTAAGGGGTTCAAGATTTCTCGCATGTTTTGTCGGGGATTGATGTCTGTATATCAGACGAGATGAATTTGAAACTTATTCGAGATTATACAGTAGATGAAATATTGGTTGCTTTACGTGAGATAGGTCCTACTAAAGCCCCCGGAGAAGATGGTCTCCCTGCTTTATTTTTTCAGCATTATTGAACTATTATGGATAATGATATTTCAGATTTTTGTTTACGTTTTTTAAATGATTGTTTGGATTTTGGGACTTTAAATTCTATGAATATTGTGTTGATTCCTAAGTGTTCTCATCCTGATGATATGACTAAGTTTAGACCTATCAGTTTATGTAATGTGCTTTATAAGCTTATTACCAAAGTTATTGTTAATCGTTTCAAGGAAGTGATTGGTGGGTGCATTGATAAGGCCCAGAGTGGTTTTGTTTCAGGTAGATTGATTTCTAATAATGTTCTCTTTGGTTATGAACTTTTGCATATATTTAGATAGAAAAGGTTAGGGAGGAAGGGATATATAGCTCTCAAGCTCGACATAAGCAAAGCCTATGACCGAGTAAAATGGGTTTTTTTTAAAGAAGTTATGTCTCGTATGGGTTTTGATACTTTATGGATTGATTTGATTATGAGGTGTATCTCTTCAGTATCTTATTTGGTATTGATTAATGGTGAAATTGGGGAGCGTTTTTATCCCTCTCGGAGGCTCCGACAAGGTGATCCTTTAAGCCCTTTCCTCTTCTTGATATGTAGTGAAGGTCTTTTGGCTCTCATGCGATTAGCAATGTGTCAAGGGTTAATTAATGGGGGCAAAAGCGAGTCGGGGTGGTCCGCAAATCCCTCACCTTTTTTTGCAGATGATTGTATTTTATTTGTGGAAGCAACTCCCTGAGGTGCTATTGTTTTGAAAAACATTCTTTAAGAGTATGAGATTTGTTCTGGGCAGTGTGTTAATTTTACAAAGTCATATATATTTTTTATAGTTCAAATACTCTGAGCAGAGATAGAAGGGACGTTGAGAGCATTCTTGGCATGAGTTCATCGTCCGATATTGAGAGGTATTTAGGTTTGCCTACTTTTATTGGAAGACGGAAGAGGGCAACCTTCCAATTAATGAAAAATCACTTTAATAAATGTGTGGCCGGTTGGAATATTAGGTTCTTGTCATAGGGAGGACAGGAAGTCTTCGTTAAAGCGATTTTATATGCTATCTCAACTTATTCCATGGCATGTTTTATTTTCCCAAAATCACTGTGTGATGATTTGGAGAAATTTATAAGGAAATTTTGGTGGCAAAAAGGGGAGGGAGAAAAGGTTTTCATTCGTGCGAGTGGTCGAGGCTTTATTTCCCAAAGGAGATTGGGGGTATAGGGTTTCGAAGTCTTGCAAGTTTTAATATCGCCTTACTCGCTAAACAAGGTTTGCGGATTTTCAATTCTCCTAATTCATTGTTATCTCAAGTTTTAAAAGCCAAGTATTTTCCTCATTCAAGTTTTTTAGAAGCTAATCTTGGTTTTCTCCATCCTACAAGCGGAGGAGTATCTAGGCTGCTTCTAAATTATTACGCATGGGGTTATGTCAGAGGGTAGGCAATGGTGAACGAATTGATGTTAGTTCAAAAGCATAGATTCTAGGGATGTATGAGTACCGTCTTAGCGTTGCATCAACAGATAGAGTACTTGTTGCCAATTTGATTAATTCGAGTACTAGAGACTAGAATAAAGGCTTAGTTTTCTGTACCTTTCCTGTCGAAGTGACTGAGAACATTATTACGATCCCGCTATCGAGGACAGCACATGACGATGTTCATGTGTGGCGGGGAGAGGCCTCTGGAGAATTCACGATGCGTAGTGCGTATAGAATTTTACAGGAAAATAATATACAAGCTATTCTAGACTTTACTACTAATACTATTGATATACGGAGCTTTTACAATAAACTTTGGAGGTTACATCTCTATCAGAAAATTTAAATCTTCCTTTGAAAGTCTTCTTGGAATTTCCTTCCGGTTTTTGCAAATCTCCGACAACGGCGGCTGCGGGCTCATGCATCTTGCCTTTGGTGTGATGGGTCCAATGAAACTCTGTTACATGTATTTATCAATTGTTCTATTGCATGGGAGGTATGGGAGAAAATGCATTTTCTAGAATTATTAGAAGTAGGCAACAGCGACTATTAGGAATGGATTACCTGGGTGTTTCAGGTGGTTTCCGATGCTGTATACTTTAGTCCCTCTGGTACAATCGTAACAAATGCCTTCATGAGAATACTAGGAATAACATTGATAATATTGTGATTTGGGTTAAAAAATTTCTTACTGATCTTGATCTTGTTAAGGTTCGGCTTGATCTCCCTGTCACTTCTTTGGTTGATTGGTGTCCACCCATTGCACCTTTTGTTAAGGTTAATTTTGATGCGACACTTGATCATAGAACGAGGGTTTCTTATGCCGGTATTGTTGCTCGAAACTCCCATGAAGAGGTTCTGGCTTCTAAATCAATCTGCAAACAGATGTTGGTTCAGTCTTCGTCGCGGAAGGATTCACCTGTCTCCAAGCGGTTCTTCTTGGGCATCAAGAAGGATTTCCTTTTGTGCACGTTGAAGGGGATGCGCGATCTATTGTTCTAAAGTGTGCGGCTTCAACCCTTGATAAATCAGAAATTAGTGAAATTATTCATAATGTGCAAGAATTGAAGAGGTGTTTTCAAAGTATTTCTTTCTCACATATTCATAGATCTGGTAATGTTTTGGCTCATGCGTTAGCGACTTTCTATTTACGTTTAAGATCGGAGATGTACCTGAAAGATTGCCTTCCGTTGTTCCTTGCGGATGCTCGGTAGGAGAGACGACCCCGAGAACCAGATTAGCTCTTGTGGTCGGGGTTTTGCTTATTGCAGGCATGGATAATCATCTTTTTGGAAACTGCAATCCTTTGGTAATATTTTGGCTAAAACGTGCTTGAAGAGGAGATTTTTTAGGGTTTTGGCTTTATATGACTGGTAGTTTTTTTATTTTCCTTTCTTTTTGGGTTTGTTATTTGGGTCCTATAGATTTTTGGTTTTCTTTTTACAGGCCAATGTAGCTTTCTGTTTGACTTTAATTATGGTGCAATATATTCTAGTCGAGTTTAGTTTCAAAAAATAATAATAATAAAATTAATAACAAATCAAATAAAAATTAAATTAAAAAAAACAAATAATTTGTAATAATTACTAAAAATATAACTTTAAATTAACACTAAAACATTTACATTTACCTTTCTTTTATAATTTTTCATCTTTTAATTAATCTATTAAACAAATAAAACTATAACAAATTAATCACATTAAAATTTAAAACTAAATAATTACTACTACTACTAACAAACTGAATAACTTCAAAAATAAATTTAAAATAACCACACAAAATAAAATAAATTAACCTTCTTCTTCTTCTTCTTTCTTTCTTTCCTTCTTCTCCCTTCTCCCTTCTCCCCGTAACTGCTACACTCTCTACTATTTTTTTTACCTTTTAATTACCCTTAATACCAAGGTCTTTCCCTCCCTCTTTTATAACCTTTAAAATCAATTTAAAACCCCCATTTATTACCCCCACCCCTAACCGAATCTCTATCTGCTTCCCCACTCCTCACACACACGCTCGCATGCTACCTGCCCTTGATTTGAAAAGAGTATCGCCAATTGACTAATCACTTTCGATGTCGCCCGTCAATGTGGCACAACCCTTTCATGCTAGATTTGTATATTATCTCAGACATATTCTATACCCGTATAAATGGTGGTATCACCTATTAAAATGGCACTACTCAATATTTTATATTTTTTAATTTTTAATATATAAATATAATAAAAAATTAAAAAATCATGTCAGAGGACACAATGGTGCCTCCACTTAAGTACCCTACACCTTAAAAAACATATTATTTTGATAATTAATGAGGTGAAGATACCATTTTGATATATAATTTTATTTTTTATATTATATTGATAAAAAAACCCTATTTTTGGTGTTTAAAAACTTTCCACAATAAAATAAATATTTTTATATAAAAAAATCAATCCCTAATAAAAAGAAAAATAAAGTAGTCTAACCCTGAAACGACGACGCTCAGCTTCCTTAATTATATTAGTCTTAACTTTACTTTCTATCTTTTTAACAACCTCTCAAACATGCAAATTGAAATGCCCTTACCTTCTATTTCACTCAAGCTAAAAGGGAAAACAAAGCGTTTCCGACCAAAAAAAAGAAGCAAAGCTTTAATGAGCAGCTATGCCCTCTTTCCACGCAATACGAATTGCTGCTGCCATCGCCATCCTCATCCTCCTCAGGGAATCAACGGCTAGGGAGTTACGCCCCTCCGATCACGGTTTGGGGTACCAAAGCCAACCGACGGTGGGGCTGAACTCATCCGACACGATGTCCTTCTTCGGAGCAACATCCAACTCTTCCTCATCATCCACGCCGTCTACGTTGGCGTTTCCCAAGGCCACGAATTCCAACGGCACCTCGTGGTGGGGTGCAGGAGGCAATCGGCGGGGAAGTGATCACGTGAGACAGGTTCTGCTGTTGGGGAGCTTGGTGTGTGGGGTCACGGGTCTGGCTTTGTTGGTTGCGTCTGCTTTGGTTTATTCTATTAAAATTAGATCTTCCCCTTTCACACATTCTACTAATAACACCCACAATAGTAATAGTTTAGTCTCGAGCATTAGCAAGTGATTTTGAAGTTGGAGTAAGCATTGGGCTATTTTTCTATTACTATTACCTTCCGTTTGTTTGCACAATAATTAAGAGTATTCATTATTTTAAATATAATATGAATTTGAATCATATCAATCACGTTATTATTAAATTTTACCTTGTAATAAAAAAAAAACTTTTTTTTTTTACTTTGTTCGTTTGTCTCTTGAGCTTCAATTATTGAGGCAGTTGTTGAATTTGGAAATGATCATTTGCTATAGAAAGTTATTGAAAATTAAATGAGTACAAAAATTAGAAAGATTTGCTATTTCTTATTTCATTTGCTTGTGTTTCAACAATTTTATATTCAACTTTGAAAGAATTTGAACAAGTCGTTGGCTTCTGCTTTTCTCCTTTGTTTTCATTGTTTGGAGAGAATCTTACAAATATTGGACTCTTTTTATTCTTTCCAGATCAATTGAAAAGAATTTTTTTATATATTATAAATTTGAGGAAGGGAACGATTTACCAAACTTCAATCTTAATACACAGTCAACACAATAATTTTCATACTTCAACTATTATATTGCATAATTATATTAATAAGTGGTTGAGTGTAATGATAAAATAAATTATATTTTTAAGAATAGAATGTAAATTAAAACATATTCAATAAGTAATTGTTAGACAAAATACATTAACGAACACATATAAATATATAAATAATTAAATACAATATATGTACAAAAATATATATAAACAAATAATCTTTGTTTATGTAAAAATCTAAACAAAATTAATTAAATAAATATTTATTTTATATATAACATCATATTTAAACAAATCAATTTTAAATAAACATCAAATTTGAAAAAAAATATTATTAAACAAGATTTGAAAATAATAGAAATCGATTTAAAAAATCGAATATTACGAGATGCTGAGGCCTGTTTTCACAGTTTCCTTAAAACAGATTCGACCGCTCCTACAGTACTTGGAGAAACATTGGTCGTCTGTCTCCCAGGATACAACAATAAGATGATTGCGGCAGTAGCACCTCTACAATGATCAACGAACAAATCATGCCTTCTTCTATCACCGGAACGTTTGGAAAACCATAGAGAAAAAGAAAAAATATTTCGAAAGTGAAAAGAACAGAATAAAACCATTGTGTGTCTAAGTCTAAAAAATTCTGCAGTATTCTTTAGCCTTTTATAGGCACTCAAATTTGGAATATTTAGGAAATAAGCCGTGAATTAATGGTAAAATAATCTGATTTAAAAGACCTTTAAATCAATTTGATAGAATAAAATCAAATCGGGAAACAATTTAATTGGAAACAATATCAAATTGAGATGTTTTATCCTTTTAAAACAAATTTTATAATAATATTTGTTGAGGAAAAAATAATTTACGTATTTGGGCTAAAATATCCACAGGCCCGTTTTGGGCCCGACCAGTCTAGAGATTTTGCATCGCCCATGTCATGTTGGTCGCCCCAACCCCGATGGGTTTGGATCTGCATCCCTTGCACGCGAGGTAAGGCTTCAAACTTAGTCATTTAATAACCCCTTGGTGGGTTTTCATATATAAACACATCTCACACTTGGTATTTAACCAATGTGATATCTAAGTTTTTCTTTTCCTCTACTTATTCACAAGTGGCTTACTTTGAGCATCAATTTCTCATTCATCATTCATTCATTTTGAGCTTATGATATATCGTTGTAAAGGTCTCGTGGAGTTGAATATAAAACCATAATTTTATTATTTAACCCTCTACCTTTACCTATCGAGAATATGCCTCAAAGTTACCCAAAAAATATTATTTTTCCAATAGTAATTACAATTGGTACTAAAAAGAATATGAATCATATGCTTCTCCAGATAAATGAAGAAGTAATTACAATTGGTACTAACATATTATTTTCTCTTTATAATTTTTAAACATGCCAACAATGCTCTAAATTCACCCTCTTGAGGTTGAGACACCGACAATTAATTCGTTTTCGAACTTTACTCCTTTGCTCAACCTAATAGGATTAAAAAGGTTTTTCATTGATTGAAACCAATATTTTCAGAACTGGTCCAGGCCGACCAATCGGACAGGTTGGACTAGGAACCCATCAAGGGTGTAACACCCCTACCCCAAATTTTGTCACCAGATCGAGGTTAAGAAGCATTAACAACAAATCACACTTTAACCTTCATAATATAACATTTTTAAAATAGCTTCAAACATGAGTTATTTAAATCATCGAAATCTTATACATACAACATTAAAACATACTTTAATCAACTTTAGCATAACTTAGATATAGCTTGGATTAAATTCGAAATCATATAGACAAGTAAGAAAGAAGTTAGAAAAACTTAGTGAAAAAAGGACACACGGTCGTGTGTCAGCCCATGTACCTGCCTGTATGTGCCTTCGAAATAGGATTACACAACCGTGTATCATCCCATGTATCTGCCCATGTTTACATTTGAAAAGCCCATAACAATATTCCACTCATGCCCGTGTAAGAAACTGTGCATCAGACCGTGTGTCTATATGAAAATGGGCCACACGATCGTGTCTCAGCCAGCATGCTAGCCAATGTAAATTGTATTGCATCTTACAGTGATACACGATCGTGTGACAGCCCGTGTCACAAGCAGTGTGCAGCCTCAATAACTTTAAAAGCAAGGCAAAAACTTTCCCTAACCTATCTAACAAGGTATGCCACCTAAAGAACATTTACCTATAATCTCAAGACATACAACAACATGATTTTCAAGTCAAATTGGTCTATTCAAGGTCTACCCATTATGCTAATCTAATACACCACAATGAAAACAACTTATTACCTAAATGTTTGTACACATGCAAGTGTCACGGGCCAGAGTTCAGAGCCCGTGACTATCGTACACAATGAATCCTATGGAGGTTTGTCATTGACATTGGGATCATTTAGCCCACATGAGTTGGCTTGATTCAAAGAGCTGTTGGTCAAGCCTATCAGATTGAAGCCTAGGTGACCCAATAATGAAGATATGACAACATAAGGCATCTTGGAAAATATGGAAACTAATCCTAGAAGATAAGGAAGAATAATATCTTTAGGATTATATAAGATTAGATTGATATTATAATATTATAAATCCCATAAATTAAGGGATAGGCTAATCTCATCCGTCGATGTAGCTTGATCTTGATCGTTGGTTGTGAGGGAGCTCAACTATAAATAGGAGCCTCTCCTCATTTGTAACCCATCCATTGGAATTCATTCCATTCATTGTATTCTTTGTATTCTTTGACAGAAAGTAATACAATTGAGAGCATTTACTCAAACACTTGGTGTTCTTGTTCTTATGGCTTTTTGTTGTCTTTTAAGCCTTCTTTTGGCTAGTCGCTTCTGCTATACAAATTGGTGCCTTAGAGGAATTCTTTTGAGAATCCTCAATCGTAATGGTTAGGCTGACTTAGGCGTGTTTGCAAGAAAGGATCGCCTAAGGCCGCACGGATTGCGAGATTAAAAATCTAGCCCCGTGATAAGTGGTATCTGAGCTAAGATTGCGAAGGTACCATTTGTGATATCAAAAGAAGTTGTTGAACAGACTGAGCCAATGGAGACCCGTGGGAGGGCCAAGCATAAGAGTCGTTCGAGGGACGTACTGTCGACTTTGAAAAATCGAGTGGTCACTCTCGAAGAGTCTATAAGGGACGTCATAAAGGAGAAGCTCGATGAAGTCAAGGAGGGACTCTCAAGTGGGTTGCAATCCATGAAGGAACAACTGAGAGAGTTTGTATGGGATACTCTTGGTTCCTTGGAGAACAAGATGACGAGGAAAGATAATGCTTTTGGGGAAATGGTGGTAGGTTTGAAGGAAGAAATCACCGACCTTAAGGGGGAGCTCAGGATTTTCAAGGCTGCCTTGGGTAATGGAATGTTGGCTTCGACGCCAAAGCAACAGGTGATGGATGTGCCCAAACCGAAAGGGTTTAAAGGAGCAAGGTTCGCAAGTGAAGTGGATAACTTTCTTTGGGTAATAGAGCAATATTTTCGAGCGATGAGCATCGAGGATTACGCTACTAAGGTAAATATTACTGCTATGTATTTTACTGACGTTGCATTATTATTGTGGCAACGTAGGTCCACAGATGTAAAACTTGATGGGACCAAGATTGGGACTTGAGTAGAGTTCCAATAGGAATTCAAGGTGTAATTTTACCCAGAGTATGCCGAGGATGAAGCTCGAGCAAAGTTGCGGTGACTTACACAACGAGGATCGGTGAGGGAGTATGTGTGGGAGTTTAGTGAGCTCATGCTTCAAATTTTGGATTTAAGCGAGAAGGAAGCATTTTTCTCCTTTACAGATGGGTTGAATCCATGGGCGAAGCAAGAATTGCAACGCCGAGGAGTCAAAGAACTTACTAAAGCCATGATGGTTGCAGAGTCCATAGTGGAACTAGATCCGAGCAAAGACAGGTTCGAACCTTCCAAGCCTAATAGGAAGGGCGATGGTGGGGGAGACCATGATGAGAATGAAGAGGGACTTAGCGATTATGGTAGCAGTAGTAGTAGCGACGGTGGGAAACCACGACGTGAGAAATGGAGACCCAACAACCTAAAAAAGAAGAGAAGCAAGATTAGATGCTACCTTTGTAAGGGATCGCATATGAAGAAGAATTGCCCAAAGGTATCTTCGTTTTCAGCTATCAAGAAGCAAGATGAGCTGGAGGAAGGGAAACTTATTGAGAAGAAAGCATCGATGGTTAATGCGATGGTGCTCATTCCTGCCAAAAGAGATGGCAAGAAAAGGTTGATGTTTGTGGACATCCAACATTACAGGCCAAAGTAAGAGTGCTCTTGTTGACATAGGAGCATCTGACTTGTTGATATCGAAAAAAGCTACTAAGAAGCTTGGCCTCTCAATTCGAAAATCGAATAAAAAGATCAAGATGGTAAATTTCGAGAAGCCTGAATTATTGGCATAGCTCGAAACGTAGAGTTACAAATCGGTGAATGGAAAGGCAAGAAAGATTTTGAGGTAATCAAATTAAACGATTACGATTTTATGCTTGGCTTAAACTTCCTTGATAGGATTCAAGTTACTATGTTTCCATGGGCCGATCAAATTCATATTGTTATCGGTGCGTTATCACAAATCATTGTGTCGGTATATCGAGATATGAAGGTTGGGACTAAGGTATTGTCAGCAATTCAGCTAGTTGAGGATGTTTCATATGGGAGGAACATTGAGTCAATGGAATGGAGTGTTGCGGAAGCCCTTTCGGGAAAGTTAGTAGAGCTTGGGACAGATATGAGGCCTAGTGAGTCATCTATGGAGATATCACCTTTGGGTAAGGTGAAGTGTGCATCGGACTTTGAGGGAAAAGAAGTGATGCAAACGAGACAGACGGGTCGAGTAAATGCTGCAAGTAAGATACATCGTGAACACTTTAGTAGTGTTATGAATTCTGACTTGTTGGGTTAGCAAGGTCGTAGGGACCTTTTCAAAGTTCTTGAGTAAGGAGGCCGAGAGACTGTGGGAATTATAAAGCCAAGTGGTGTGAATCAAGAAGATTCTGAACAAGGCAAGTCAAAATTGGGGCAAGTTAGAGTGGAGACTTCTTGCCAGCAAGATGTATCAATAAGTGCAATGGTTTAAGATAAGAGGAGATGGAAGTCGAGGCGGAAGTTTTGAAAGAAGGGATAACCCGATAGTAAGTCTAGTCGGGAAGAAGTCGAGGCAACGAGATGAGATCAATGCGAATCAAATCAGTGCCATTCTGAAGTCATAACAAGGACGTTGCGAGAATGGGTTAGGGAGAATGTCACGGGCCAGAGTTCAGAGCCTGTGACCATCATACACAATGAGTCTCATGGAGGTCTGTCATTAACATTGAGATCATTTAGCCCACATGAGTTGGCCCGATTCAGAGAGCTGTTAGTCAAGCCTATCAAATTGAAGCCTAGGTGACCCAATAATGAAGATATGGCAACATAAGGCATCTTGGCAAATATGGGAACTAATCCTAGAAGATAAGGAAGAATCATATATTTAGGATTAGATAAGATTAGATTGATATTGTAAGCTTGTAAATCCCATAAATTAAGGGATAGGCTAATCTCATCCGTCGATATAGCTTGATCTTGACCGTTGGTTGTGAGGGAGCTCAACTATAAATAGGAGTCTCTCCTCATTTGTAACTCATCCATTGGAATTTATTCCATTCATTATATTCTTTGTATTCTTTGAGAGAAAGTAATACAATTGAGAGTATTTACTCAAACACTTGGTGTTCTTGTTCTTGTGGCTTTCTGTTGTCTTTTGAGCCTTCTTTTGGCTAGTCACTTTTGCTATACAAATTGGTGCATTGGAGGAATTCCTTTGAGAATCCTCAATCGTGATGGTTAGGCTGACTTAGGCGTGTTTGCAAGAAAGGATCGCCTAAGGCCACACGAATTGTGAGACTAAAGATCTAGCCCCGTAACACAAGAACTATATAAGTAATCATTGTACCATTCAAAGGTACCACAATTATAACAAAACTATAAAAGTAAACTCATTCATCTGACAAAGGCACACTTACCTTTGATTTATAAACAAAAATAATACCTTATAAACATGGTTACGTTATTCATTACAAAAGTTCTCTTCATCTATCCAC
Source organism: Gossypioides kirkii (assembly GCA_005610355.1). Taxonomy (NCBI): domain Eukaryota; kingdom Viridiplantae; phylum Streptophyta; class Magnoliopsida; order Malvales; family Malvaceae; genus Gossypioides; species Gossypioides kirkii. Next base: position 18,667,067 of record CP032246.1, on the reverse strand, counting down.
AATTGACATCTACTTCCGTAAAAAGCCTATATAAATGCCATTACCCTACTAAAAGTTTTAGGAAAACTACCAAAATAATGGATAGTGTGAGCATTAGTTGATCCTCTCCAAAAGTCCCAAAATCTACAAAAACAATACCAAACAATACTTATAAGTCATGAGATTCAATACAACCATAGTCATATCTCACAAATACCACTTCTTACACACAAAAGAGGGACGAGGCTTTGTAAGTTTTCTTAATTTATTTAAATCCCTAAACGTCAATTTGACTCTCTTAAAACTAATTGATAAAATCTTAAAGTGTGCCAGGTACCTAAAGGAAATTATGACAAGGCATAAGAAAATGAAAAAGGTCGAAAAAATTGACGTTGATGCCTCGTGTATCACTTTAATTGCGAAAAGGATAGCCTCGAAGCTAAAAGATTCGGGTAGCTTCACGATTCTAATATAGATAGGGGATCGAAACTTTAGCAAGGCCCTTTGCAATTTAAGGGCCAATATAAACTTGATGCCACTAACAACATATTGGAAACTCGAATTCGGGGATCTTAAAAATACCTTGATAACACTATAGTTAGCCGATAGATCCTCGGTACACCTAAAAGGAGTACTCGAGGATGTATGGTCAAGGTACGGGGATTTATAATCCCTATCGACTTTGTAGTCATTGATTTTGAGGAAGACCAAAATTGTAACACCACTCACCTGTCTCCGTCACTAGATTAAGGTTACGAGATGCTCCAGTAAATAAATAATTTAATTATTTTAAATTTTATAAAATTATAAAATATGTAAATATAGATTGTTAAAAGTCAATATAATATTTAAAATTTGAAAAAATTCATAAGAAATTAAAAAAAGTATTTAAATTTTAAAAAAATTCAAAAATTAAAATTAAAATTTGCAAAATATAAATTCTAGAATAGACTTAAATTGTTTTGAATTTAGATATATTATTTTTTAATTTTTAAAATTTAAATTTTTTTGAAAAAAATAAAATTTATGAAAATTTTTCTAAAATATATATTTTTGAAAATTTATATAAATTTTTCATTTTTTAAAAAAATTTAAATATATGATTTTATTTTTTTATATATTATTTTGACTTTTTAAAATTTATATTTATATTTTTTAGAATTTTAGAATATTTCAACTTTATTTTAAAATTTTTGAATTATTATATGTTATATATGATTTTTTAATTTTTATAATATATATAATATTAAAAATAAAAAAGGGACATGTGACATGTTTTAATAATGTCGCATGGATGGTCAATAACGATCAACATCGATTAATGTTTGGTCAACGATGATCAAGGTCGGTCAATGTCTAATCAACGATTGGTCAAAGTTAAAGGATTTTTTTAATTTAAATTTAATGTTTTGATTTTGAATAAATTTAATTATCACGTGACACATTGTTATTGGTTAGAATTATCATGTGATACTTTTTAATTGGCGTAATGTTTCAATTGATTTTTTAACACCGTTAAAAAAATTAAATTGAGTAATAAAATGATAGTTTAAGTGTTCATTTGGAAAAAAAATATTTAGATATCAAAGAGAGAAAATAGGTATAATTCAGAGGCAAATTGCTTATCAAAAAGCTTATATTTTAGTATATGAATTCTTTTGAAAATTCCAAAAATTATTATTTTTTGAGTATATTAGTGTGATTACATGGTAGTATCTGTTCATACTTTCTTAATCCTTTGACAAAGCACATACAGGCCCTCGAACCCGGACTTCTAGGATGAATAACATCCTCTTTTCCACTAGAGCCACTTGTTGGGTTCAAAATTCCAAAAATTATTAACATATCTGATAAGGCTTAATTGAAATCGAAGGAAGGATAAATTTATGGGTAAATTATTAAAATAATCAATTTTGTTTATCTCAGCTTATATTTTAATTTATGTTTGAAATATTACGTTTTAATCCTTTACGTCATCGAATTGTTACCTTTTAGTCACTAAACCATTAATTGCCGTTAACAGTAAGCTGACGTGACATTCATCATTTCAGACAAAAAATTTAGGTTAATTTATACGATCGATTCTCATATTTTTTTTCTTTTTGGACAATTTAATTTTTTTTATATTATTTTAACTTTCTTTTTGTTTTCGTTATCTTTTTCTTCTTTATCTGTTTTCCTCTATTTTCTATTTCTTTTGATGTAGTTTTTTTTATGTTTTTCATTTGTTAAAAGAAGTTCCTCTATTTTTATTTTTTTGAATAATTTAATTTTTTCGAGTGAGACGAGCTTATAAACTAGTTTTAACAAATATAAAACATAGAAAAATTATGTTAAAAGAAATGAAAAATTGGAGAAAAACAGAGGGAGAAGTAGAAAAGAATAGAAAATAAAGAAAAAAAGAAAGCTAAAAGAACATAAAGGAAAATAAAATTACTCAAAATAAAAAAAATATAGGGACAAATTGTAAAACATAAGTAACTAAAATGTAACTTGAGACAAACAAAAATGATTATTTTGAAAATTTACCTAAATTATTTATTTATTTATTTTTCTTTTTGAAGTAGCTGACATGCTAACTATCTATCTAGATTGATTGTTGCCTTAAAAATAAATCGCACCTTAGGAAGAGGAATTAGGAGCAAAGTTGCAGGGAAATGTCGGTGAATGGTTGTTTTCCAAATATTATTACAGCAACTCCTCCATTATTGGGATGGCATCGTAACCATACGGTGACGTCCCTGGAAACACCGGCTAATTACTGCCAGTTCCACCTGCGTTGCTTCATTCGTTGTGCCGCTTCGACTCACCCCGTCACCGACCACCTATTATTATCTCATTCTGATTCTGATTCTGGTTCTGATTGGAGCCTCTCACCTAGTCCTAATACTAACCCTAACCCTAATTCAGCAGGTTCGTTTTCGCTTTCTATTGTTCTCACTCACTTCTTCATTTTCTATTATTATTACTGTAATTTCAGAATGCTAAACTTGTGATTACTGCAGCAACCAACAAAAACTGTTCTGCAGACTCAGGTTCAAAGGGATTGACGGCGGGTTTCACGAGACTTAAAGCAAAAAGAGTAAAAGCCCTTGTCAAGAGGATAAAACAAGAAGAAATAAGCATTGGTGATGATAATAATGATGATGATAGAGGAGTTTCAGAGGGAGGGAGTGTCCCCAAAAATGCTGAACGAGAGGGTTCATTTGCAATTTCTCACTTTCGAGGTTGGGCTGATGGGGGATCCATAAGTAAGCCTAAATTGAACTCACCTCACCTTCCAAAGAAACATCTTACACTATCTACTGGTGCTGGGAGTGACTTTTTTAGTCGAAAAACCTTTGTCAATTTGGGTTGCAGTGAATACATGATTAAATCTTTAAAACAACAGCTTTTCCTGCGCCCTTCACATATTCAGGTATATAGTATTACTAATTTCCTAGGAAATCTTGATCCAGTAAACATTGTGCCCACTTCCGAGTTTGTTTTGTTGTCTCAACTCTCAAGAGTTGATCTACTTTAAATGGATTGTCACATAGACATTAATCAATGAAACTACTGCTTGGTTTAATTTGTAAAAAAAACATTTAGCATATAAAATAAAATAAAATCTTGGAATACTGCAGGCAAAGGCTTTTGGACCTGTTATTGAGGGGCAGAGCTGTATTATAGCTGATCAAAGTGGCTCAGGGAAGACATTAGCATACCTTGCACCCTTGGTTCAGCGTCTTAGGGAAGAAGAACTCCAAGGAGTCAGCAAGTCATCCTCCGGTAGCCCTCGTGCAGTAATAATCGTACCAACGGCTGAACTGGCATCTCAGGTCAATATCTATTCTCATTTTCCTTTTGATGTACTTCCCTGCTTGCTGAGTTAAACAATAGGTATTTATGTAACCAATTAGCATTGTGCCCTCACTCATCAGTAGTGTGTACTTTCTCAACCAATCTGTTCTGAGTATAGCTAAGAGCAATTTATGTGTTTGAAACTTGGGTTGCATTATCTTTCTAGCTGTAGAGTTGAAGATCGCTAAATTCCTCCTTGAGCAATATGCCTCTAGGTCCAGTATTGGAAGCTTTGAACTCTTAATCCTTCTCTATCTATCCCTTTAGTGGAGTCCATATCAGGGTTTAAAGTTGCTTCCATTTATATTCCAACTGGAAATAGAAAAAAAATTGGAAAAGAGTTGAACGTGCAGCTGAGATAAGGGAAAAACAAGAATTGACAGATCTACATAATTCTTTTATTTCATTCTAGCAGAAGGTTTTGATCATATTGGTGTGCCAAAAATGGTTGATCAGATCATTGTATTCTTAGAGTTTTGAATGACAGGTTTATGATTAATGCTTTCTTTTATAGGGAAAGCATCTTGTAATTTTTAATGATGATTGAGGAGTTTCTTCTATACGCCTTGGGTCTGTCTATTGGCTTGGCAATTGAAAATTACTTGTCAGGGCATGCTTTGCTTTTCTGAACAATAACTTTTTGTTGGATTTAGTTCATTCATGCATTAATTCTTCTCCGCACTACTGTTTTTAAAGACACGTAGTTGAATGTCCACATAAAGGAAAAATAGTATAATTGTGCAAAACCATTGAATTAAATTTCACAATTGTTACTCAACAGGTATAGTGACTTCAAGTTATATGCCTAAGGAGTGTAAAGTTGCTTACTTGATATTTAATAGAAATTCATAATGTTAGTGCACTTTGCTTACTTCTAAAATGAATACTTGTTGCTGCTATGCAAAGTTGCATGCAATCTTGTAGGACTCCTCTCAATGGTGATGTGGTGGTTGCTTATTGCAAGTAAAATTTTTGCAGGTCTTGAATAGTTGTCGGTCATTGTCAAAATTTGGGGTTCCATTCAGATCTATGGTTGTGACAGGTGGTTTTCGAAAAAAAACTCAATTGGAAAATCTAGAACAAAGCGTTGATGTTTTAATAGCAACACCAGGTCGTTTCATGTTCCTAATTAAAGAAGGCTTCTTGCAGTTAGCAAATCTTAGGAGGTAAGTTAAATGTCCCTTAAAATTGCTTCATTATTTACCTTAATTATATTCAAGTGTCATGTGGGCTTGAAATTTCAACGGCATTCTACGTGGGACATTTTAATACTAATATCTCTATTCTATCAATCTCGATATCCTTGCTTTACCTTCCTTATTGTAATTAAAGTGCCCGTGCATGCCTAATAATTTATATCGCTGCATACAGTTTAGTTTAATTTTTTTAGTCTTCTTTGTCCTTGTTGAGAGATTAAATTTAGGCTCTGGGTGGGTGATACGACAGTGGAGTAGGACTGAAATTCAAGTTGTGGAAGAAAGGAAAAATTGAGTTGGAATAGGAAATACACTTTCTTGTTGACCAAGTAACCTGAAACGCAAAGAAGAAGCCAAGAGAGATTAGGATAATTTAGCAACAAGCAAAACAAACAAAAGAAGGAAATTCAAGAACTAATAATTAAAAATCAGAAGGATTTAGAAGGTAGGAGGATTGGATCGTGAATGGAGAACAAGTTCTTGAAGAGATATTGATGGAAACAAGTTGCCAAAAATTCTAGATTTGAGTTAGGAACAAGAACCAACTCAAACAAAGCAAAAAGAAAAGAAAATAATGGATAAGGAAGGAAGAATGATTCGACAATCAATGAGAACCCAAGAATTGAAAATAGATTAGAAAATCAATGAAAAAAAAACAAACAAAGGAAAACATAAAAAAGAGGGTTCAGTTGAAGAAGAAAGCTCAACATCAAGTTGAGAACAAGTTTCTTGATGAGAAAGAAACCAATCTTGAGAAATAAAATTTGTTGAACCAGATTTGGAAAAATTGATCAAAAACAGATTAGAAACTGATCAAATAATAAGAGAAAAACAAAGGAAAGATCATAGAAGAAGCAATTGGTTGAAAAGGGAAGAGAGATCGCATACATAGATTTTATCTTGAGAGCAAATCAACAAGAACCGAAGTTGTTTTGATGGTTTCTTAATTTCAAAATTAACAAACAGCAAGGAACAAGTCAGATTTAATATTAAAGAAAAGAAAAGAAGAAAAAAACAATCAGTGAAGCGATGAAGGGAAAACTTTGGATCTTAAACCTTGAACACAAGAAAGAGTATTAGAAAAAGATTCAGATAAACCCAATCAAGATTGATAAAGATTGTAGAGAGGTGGGAAAAGATTCGAATGAAGATGGATAATAGGCTATTGCTTATGGTATCCTTTGAAGAAGAATCTTTAGCAAACATCACAAATGGTTCTAATCTACCCCTTGGGTCGACCACCTAGTAAATTGAAGGGTGAAAATGATTTTCCACAACTTTTGGAAGAAAGCGAGATAAATACATCTACAAATCACGAGAGAAATCATGCAAAGAGAGAAACTGTAAGAGTTTTATTAATCAAAATATGAATAGTGTGTACAATAGGAGGGGCGGCAGCCTATATATGGGCAAAAACTAGGGTAAAACTAAGAGTGCTCTTATCCTAACAAGTAACATGTAAAGAGTTAATGAAAAAATAAAACCAAGTATAAACTACTTAGGTGAAATTCGACCAACCAATTAATGCATGGGTATGGACCGAATTTTGACTAAATAAACATAATAATGAGCTTAATTAAAATCTGCCCACAAACCCCAATTAACAGATAAGCTCCAACTCTTGTAATTCTTTAGTCACATGTTGAGTTCAAACGTCAATTGTTTGGATTTGGATCTCATGATTAGACCTTGAGGGAAATTGAACTCATTTCATTATGAGCTTGGGATTGGGCCTTGAAGGAAATTGAACCCATTTCCATTATGAGCTTGAGATTAGGTTGTGGAGCTCGTATCATTCCCCCTTTCTCAAAAGGATTTGCCTTAGAATCTGCACAGTCAAAGAAAAATCAATCACATTAAAAGTAACACTAACATTATACTCATCGGGTAGATTGATTTGATAGACATTGTCATTGATCTTCTTGAGTACATGAGAAGGCCCATCATCTTTTTGGTCTAATTTGGTCTTTTGCTTGGAAGGAAATTGCGCCTTTTTTATATAAAGCCAAATCCAATCATCGGGTTCAAATACCACATGCTTTCACCCTTTATTGGGCTTAATGGCATTAGTTTGGTTTGTTTTATCAATTCATTTCCTTGCTTTCTCATGTACAGACTTAACCAATTTAGCTTTTCGTTCATCATCTATGCTAGTAATTTTATCAAGAGGTAAAGACATAAGATCAAGTATAATTATAGAGTTAAAATCGTAAACAATTTTGAAAGGGGAGTAATTGGTAGAAGAATTAATAGCTTAAATACATGTAACGTCATCCTACGACCCCACCATAACAAAGTGTCACGGTCTGCACCCCAAGTTCCGAGACCAGTACGCACCAAGTTGTCCAATAAGCACTCTAAAACATCCTGGGCCTATCACCACCCATCCGAATTGGCTCAACCCTTGGGATTGAAGAGCCTTGCAATCTAAATATGGCAAGTAGCACATAATCAAACATATTCTCTTTGATTCCTTTCCATATCCATTGTAATCTTCTGTCTAAGGAATGTTTGATTAGATTTCCTTAGATTAAGGGATATTATAGATAGCATTGTATTTCCATCGTCGATGTACTTTAATCTTAGCCCTTGGATGTAGGGGGCTTCAATTATAAATAGAGGCTTACCCCCATCTCATTTTCACACTTCATTTTTTAGGAATATACAGAGCATTCACTCAAATTTCTTGCTTGTCTTTGTTTGCCTTTCTCTTTCATTGTTCTTTCGCTTCCGTGAGGATCTAAGCACTTTAGTTTCGATCGATTTCAAGTTTACTTAGGTGTTTTAGTGATCGAGAGGCGTCTAAGGCCGTACGCTCCAAGTAGTAAGTTTATAGGGATGTGACAAGTGGTATCCAGAGCTGTTTGAGTGAGAGAGATGGCACCACAAAACTCAAGTGAGGTCATAGCAACTGAACGAGAGACTCGTGTTGTTGTTGAGAAGAATAAGAGAGAGTTCTAGGGACATCATTTCAGCCTTAAAAAGGAGGGTCGTTAGACTTGAAGATTCCATGAAGGAAATCATGGAGACCCAAAAGGAGGTAGAACCATGCGTCGAGAAAGTCGATTCTCTTAAGGAAGAGATCATGCATGCGGTTCAAGGACTTCTCGATGATATGTACGAGAAGTTAGACCAACAAGACAATTCCCTTGAAGTTGCAAGGGAGGGTTTCCAGGCCGAGTTGGTGGAGGAGATTAAGGATCTCCAAAGTGAGCTAACCATATGCAAGAGAATCATGAAGAATGGCATGATTGTAGAAACAGCGGCACAGACACCCAGGATCGATGTCCTAAAGCCGAAGATGTACACAGGGACACAATCGACCCAAGATGTTGAGAATTTCATTTGGGCCATGGAGCAGTACTTCCGAGTCATAGGTATTAAAGATGAAGCAACAAAGATAAACACTGCTTTTGCCAATTTGACTGATGTCGCTCTTTTATGGGGGCGACATAGGTGCTCTGAGGAGCACGTGGAAATTTCCATTGTGACATGGTGTGAGTTCCAGTCCGAGTTCAAGGAACAGTTCTATCCAAAAAATTATCAACTAGAGCCCCGAGCAAAGTTACGACAACTCAAGCATGACGACTCAATCCAAGACTCTGTTAAGCGATTCATCGAGATCAAACTTCAAATCCCAAGATTGGGCGAGGAAGAAGGATTCTTTGCCTTTATGGATGGACTCCAAAGATGGGCCAAGATAGAGTTAAAGCGGATGAGGGTCTAAGAGCTTTCCAAAGTGTCACGTCCCTAGAAACTTACTACTTGGAGATTATGGCCTTAGAGGCTTCTCGATCAATACAATGCCTAAGTGCAAACAAAAAGAAATTCCTCGCGGAAGCGAAAGAACACTAAAAGAAAATGCAAACAAAAAGACAAGCAAGAAATTGAGTGAATGCTTTATATATTCCTCAAAATGAAATGTGGAAATAAGGTGGGGGTAAGTCTCTATTTATAGTTGAAGATCCTTACATCCAACGGTTAAGATTAAAGTACATCGATGGTGAAGATACAATACTATCTATAATATCCCTTAATCTAAGGAAATCTAGTCAAACATTCCTTAGATAAAAGATTACAATGGATATGGAAAAGAATCAAAGAGAATATGCTTGATTATGTTATACTTGCCATATCTAAGTTGCAAGAGTCTTCAATCCCAAGGGTTGAGCCAATTTGGATGGTTGGTGATAGAATTAGGATGCTGTAGAGTGCTTTTTGGGCAGCTTGGTGTGTACTGGTCTTGGACCTTGGTGTGCGGTCCGTGACATTCTCCCCTCTAAATTTGGCGACGTCCTCGTCGCTTGGTTAGCATGGAATCGGTCCACTTGGTCTCTAAATTGTCATAGGGCCTCGGTGGATTCTCAACTACCCTTACTGTCGGGAAGTCCCTTCTACTGAACAAAGTATTCGTCCCTTGGCCGGTAACTCAGTCGTCGAATGACGCTTTCTGCCTAGATCTCTCGAACTTCGTTCTTATAGGAGACCTTCACTTTGATTGGCGTTCGGTGTGATTTGTCTCGATCCGGATCTGACTCATCTTTATGGTAAGTCTTAAGTAGGCTAACATGAAACACTAGATGATCTTGGATGGTCGGTGGTAACTCCAATCTGTAGGTCATGGTGCCTACTCGCTTCACAACTCGGAATGGACCATTGTATCTTCACACAAGCCCTTTGTGTAAGGTTGGGTTGCGTAAGATCCCAGTCAATTTGGCAAGAACTAGATCACCAACCTGAAAATTCACGTCTATACGCTTTCGATCTGTCCACTTCTTGGTCCGTTTCCCTCCCTTGTGTAAACAATCTCGGGCTAATTTATGATGCTCTTGCCACTCCGTGGCAAACTTGTGTGCTACTGGATTGGGCCCCTCATACCTGATAATAATCGTGTTGGGTGTAAGCGGTTGCTGCCTGATCACGATCTCGAACGGACTTTGGTTCGTAGGCTCGCTCCGTTGCAAGTTGTAGGAAAATCGAGCCACATCTAACAATTTTGGCTAGTTGCGTTGCGTAGCACTCAAATAGTGCCTCAAATAGATCTCCAAGACCGCATTCACTCATTCGGTTTGTCCGTCGGTTTGGGGGTGAACACTAATTGAGAAGTTCAAGCTTGATCCCATTAGCTTGAATAACTCGGTCCAAAACCTTTTCGTGAATCGTGTCCCGATCACTAATAATCGTATTTGGCACTCTCCAATATTTGACTACGTGCTTGAGGAAAAGACAAGCTGCGTCCTAAAGCTGCGTCCTCGGTTGGACACATTTTGGACGCTGGAATGAATGTCTCATACTTTGAAAACCTGTTAAACCACAACCATAATACTTGACAAGTTGTTAGTGTTGGGCAAATCGGCTATAAAGTCCATTGAAACACTTTTTCATGCTCACTTGGGAATGGCAATGGTGTAATAGTCTCGCTGGTTTCTTCATTTCTATCTTATCTTGTTGGCACACAAGACAAGTTTTCATATAGGCTTCAACATCTGTGTCCATGTGCGGTTAATAATAGTGCTCGGTAATTAGTGCCAATGTTCGATTCATCCTCGAATCTCTCGTCCACTTGGAATCATGGCATTCTCTCATGAGCCCCTTGCGTAATTCTCCAAATTAAGGCACATAGAGGTGGTGTCCTCGAGCGTATAATAAGTCCCCTTCGAGCTAACCCCTCTTTGGCATAATCGATGAGCATTTTGGCTGTTGGCTCATGTGACAACTCCTTTTTGATGCGCTCTAATAGTTGTCCTTGTGGCAAGCTAATGAACTCCATGTTATACCTTTGGCTTAAAGCATTGGCAACGAAATTCACCTTTCCTGATTTGTACTCCATGGAAAAATCGAACTCTGCAAGGAATTCTTGCCAACGGACCAGCTTTGGAGATAACTTTTTTTGGGTTAAAAAGTAACTATTGGTAATGTTATCAGTGTATACCACGAACTTGGACCTAAGTACATAATGTCGCCAAGTGCGCAAGTAGTGCACCACTGCAGTCATCTCTTTCTCATGGTCCGTGTACCTCCTCTCGGTTTCATTGAGCTTTCCACTTTCAAAGGCAACCGGATGTCTTTATTGCATAAGAACCTCACCAATGGCAACATCGGACGCATCGGTTTAGATCTCGAAAGGGTTGGTGTAATCTGACAATACTAACACTGGTTCACTCACCATAACCTGCTTCAATCCTTCAAAGGCTTGTTGGCAATCGATACTCCAATCCCATGCCTTGTCTTTCTTTAGCAACTCGATCAAGGGTACGGCTATTATGGAGTAGCTTTTGACGAATCTTCGGTAATAGTTGGTTACCCCTAAAAAGGATCTCAACTCTGTCACCTTGGTTGGCGGGTCCCAATCTTCAATTGCTCGGATTTTGGCCCCATCCATTTGGATCTTGCCACCTTCAACAATGTGGCCTAAGAAAGGGACCTTTTCGGTAAGCGAGCACTTCTCTTCTTTGATGTAGAGCTTGTTCTCTCTCAAGACTTTGAACACCTTCTGCAAGTGTCCCAAATGTTCCTCGAGTGTCTTGCTATATATCACAATGTCGTCAAGGTAAACAACAACAAACTGATCAAGAAAGGGTTGTAATACCTTGTTCATTAGTGTGCAGAAAGTGGCAGGAGCATTCGTGAGGCCGAATGACATCACAAGGAACTCATATGAACCGTAGGGAGTCACACAAGTAGTTTTCGGCTCATCTCCTTCGACAATTCAAACTTGGTAATATTCGAACCTCAAATCCAACTTGGTGAACCACCTTGCACCACCAAGCGGATTGAACAAGTTGGCAATGAGTGGGATCGGATACTTGTTCTTTACGGTGAGTTTGTTCAAAGCTCGATAATCGATGCGCATTCGAAGCGTACCATCATGCTTCTTCTGAAAGAGAATCGGTGCACCATAGGGTGCTTTAGACGGTCGGATATACCCCGCATCTAGGGGTTCTTTCAATTGTCTGCGTAACTCCTCTAATTCGGGTGGAGCCATTCGGTAAGAGGCTCTAGCGGACGGCTCCGCATTTGGCACAAGTTCTATCTTGTGATTCACTTCCCTTTTTGGTGTCAAGCTCTTGGGCAACTCGGCAGGCATCACATCTCGAAATTTTACCAATACTTGTCCCACCTCTTCTGGGACTTCAATGGACATGGTAGGCTAATCATCAACCAACGCAGTTAAGTAGGTTGGTTTCTCCTTGTGCACCTTCTTGCTAAACTGGATGGTTGATAGCCTCTTGGTTTTAACTCTGGCCTCTCGGTTTGTCAGAACAATGCATTGGTGTTTCTGATCAAGAATGCACAAACAATCGACAAATGGCACAGGGAACGCATTAATCTGGTCAAGGAAATTAAGCCCAATCACAAAATCAGTGTCATCGAGTGGGATTACCTTGATATTTTTCTTACCGGTCCAGCCTCCAATGTCTAGTATGACTCCTTTTTCCACTCCCGTAATCGGAGCTTCCTTGGAATTGACGGTTTTAATAAGCCTACTTGCCTTCTCAACACGAAGGTCAAGTCTCTTGGGAGCCCGTTCGGACACGAACAATTCTGAGGCACCGGTGTTCACTAGCGCGCTTATTTTTTGGCTTGTCACGGTGATGTCCACGAATATCAGTCCTTTCTTTTTATGATCCTTCTTAACCACCATGGAACTAATGATGAAGTTAAACTTAAGAGTCTCCTCTTCGGCATTCTTCCCTTGGATGGCAGCAACTTTCTCATATTGAGGACAGTTTCTCATTCGCTAGAGACCCTTACCGAATGGCTTTGCCTAAATTAGAGGAGTTACGCAGACAATTGAAGGAACTCCTAAATTCGGGGTATATCCGACTAAGACATCTTATGTTGCACCGGTGCTGTTTCAGAAGAAGCATGATGGTACGCTTCGGATGTGCATCGACTATCGAGCTTTGAACAAGCTCACCGTGAAGAACAAGTACTCGATCCCACTCATTGTCGACTTGTTCGATCAACTTGGTAGTGAAAGGTGGTTTATTAAGTTGGATTTGAGTTCGGATATTATCAAGTTCAAATTGCCGAAAGAGATGAACCGAAGACTACTTGTGCGATGCGCTACGATTCATATGAGTTCTTTGTGATGCCCTTCGCCCTCACGAATGCTCTCGTCACTTTCTGCACACTAATGAACAAGGTATTACAACCCTTTTTTGATCAGTTTGTTGTTTACCTTGATAACATTGTGATATGTAACAAGACACTCAAGGAACATTTGGGACACTTGCGGAAGGTGTTCAAAGTCTTACGAGAGAATGAGCTCTACATCAAAGAAGAAAAGTGCTCGTTTGCCCAAAAGGAAGTCCATTTCTTAGGGCACATTGTTAGAGGTCGTAAGATCCGAATGGATAGAGCCAAAATCTAGGAAATTGAAGATTGGGAGTCGCCAACCAAGGGGACAGAGTTGAGATCCCTTTTAGGGCTAGTCAATAATTACAAAAGGTTCATCAAAGGCTACTCTAATGTAGTCGCACCCTTGATCGAATTGCTAAAGAAGGACAAGGCGTGGGATTGAAGCATCGATTGCCAACAAGCCTTTGAAAGATTGAAGCAGCCCATGGTGGGTGAACTAGTGTTGGTGTTGCCAGATTACATCAAGCCTTTCGAGATCTACACTGATGCGTTCGATGTTGCCATTGGTGGGGTTCTTATGCAAGGACATCCGATTGCCTTTGAAAGTCGAAAACTCAATGAGACCGAGAGGAGGTACACGGTCCACGAAAATGAGATGACTGCAGTGGTGCACTGCTTGCGCACTTGACGACATTATGTACTTGAGTCCAGGTTCGTGGTATACACTAATAACGTTGCCAATAGTTACTTTTTAACCTAAAAGAAGTTGTCTCCAAAGCAAGTTCGTTGGGAGGAATTCTTTGCAGAGTTCGATTTTTTCATGGGGTACAAACCAGGAAAGGTGAATTGCGCTGTCGATGCCTTAAGCTGAAGGGATAACATGGAGTTCGTTATTGCCACAGGGACAACTATTAGAGCGCATTAAAGAGGGGTTGTCACATGGCCTAACACTCAAAGGGGACTTATTGTACGCTCGAGGTTACCGCCTTTATGTGCCTCAGTTTGGAGAAATGCGCAAGAGGCTCATGAGGGAATGCCGTGATTTCAAGTGGGTGGGACATCCGGGGATGACTCGGACATTGACACTGTTGAGCACTACCATTGGCCGCACATGGGCACAGATGTTGAACCTATGTGAAGAATTGTCTTGTGTGCTAACAAAACAAGATAGAGATGAAGAAATCGGCAGACATTGCCCATTCCCAAGCGACCATGGGAAAGTGTTTCCATGAATTTTATAGTCGATTTTCCCAACTCTGACCGCTTGTCAAGTATTATGGTTGTGGTTGACAGGTTTTCGAAATATGAGACATTTATTCCAGCGTCTAAGGTGTGTCCAGCCAAAGAGGCAGCTCGTTTTTTCCTCAAGCACGTGATCAAGTATTAAGGAGTGCCAAAGACGATTATTAGTGATCGGGACGCACGATTCACGAGAAAGTTTTGGGTCGAGTTATTCGAGCTAATAGGATTAAGTTTGAACTTCTCAACTAGTGTTCACCCCAAACTGACGGGCAAACTGAACGAGTGAATACATCCTTGGAGATCTATTTGAAGCATTATGTGAGTGTTACGCAGGGCGAGTAGCCAAAACTGTTGGATGTGACTCAGTTTTCCTACAACTTGCAACGGAGCGAGGCCACAAACTAAAGTCCGTTCGAGATCATGACTGGACAGCATCGCTTACGCCCAACACGGTTGTTACCAGATATGAGGGGCCCAATCCAGCAACACACAAGTTTGCCATGGAGTGGCAAGAGCATCATGACTTAGCCCGAGCTTGTTTACACAAGGCAGGAAAGCGGACTAAGAAGTGGGTAGATTGAAAGCGTTGGGACGTGAATTTTCAGGTTGGTGATATAGTCCTTGCCAAATTGACCGGGATCTTGTGCAATCCAACCGTACATAAAGGGCTTGTGCGAAGATACGAGTGTCCATTCCGAGTTGTGAAGCGAGTAGGCACCATTGCCTACAGATTGGAGTTGCCACCAACCATTTGAGCTCATCCAGTGTTTCATGTTAGCGTACTCAAGCCTTACCATCAAGATGAGTCAAATTCGGATCGAGGCAAATCACATCGAGCCCCTATCGGAGTGAAGATCTCATATGAGAACAAAGCTCGAGAGATCCAGGCAGAAAGTCATTCGACGATCGAGTTACCGGCCAAGGCATGAATACTTTGTTCGGTGGAAGAGACTTCCCGACAGTAAGGGTAGTTGGGAACCAATCGAGGCCCTATGGCAATTCAGAAACCAAGTTGACCGATACCATGCTAGCCGAGCGACGAGGGTGTCACCAAATTTAGTGGGGGAGAATGTCACGGACCGCACATCAAGGGCAGAGATCAGTACACACCAAGCTGCCCAAGAAGCACTTTACAACACCTTGGGCCTATCACCATTCATTCGAATCAACCAACCCTTAGGATTGAAGAGCCTTGCAACCTAAATATGGCAAGTAGCACATAATTAAGCATATTTTCTTTGATTCCTTTTCATATCTATTGTAATCTTCTATCTAAGGAATGTTTGACTAGATTTTTTTAGATTAAGGGATATTATAGATAGCATTGTATCTCCACCGTCGATGTATTTTAATCTTAGCCGTTGGATGTAAGGGGCTTCAACTATAAATAGAGGTTCACTCCCACCTTATTTTCACACTTCATTTTTTAGGAATATACAGAGCATTCACTTAAATTTCTTGCTTGTCTTTGTTTGCCTTTCCCTTTCATTGTTCTTTCGCTTCCGTGAGGATTTAAGCACTTCAGCTTCGATCGGTTTCAGGCTTACTTAAGCGTTTTAGTGATCGCGAGGTGTCTAAGGCTGCACGCTCCAAGTAGTAAGTTTCTAGGGACGTGACAAGGCAATGTTAGTGAGATATAAAGAAGCAATATTTACCTTAGCATCATCATCCTTGATTCCCACGACACGTAAGTATTGCTCAATCTCCCATAAGAAGTCCACCTCCCTTGTGGACCTTGCCCCTTTGAATTTCTTTGGTTTTGGAGCATCAACCTTATGGTTCGATGTTCCACCCAACACCTTTTTTCCCACATCAACACAACACAAAGCATGCTCTCCCTTGAGCTCCTCAATCTTTGTGTGCAATCCCGCTATTGTGGCTTCGTTGTCTGCGTTCATAGCCATCATAATAGCTTAAAGAGTCTCATTTTTTTCCGTTAGCTTAGCCACAGTGGTGTTGAGGAGAGCTTGTAATGCATCCATGTTGAAACTAAGGGCCTCATCCATTTGTTCCTTAAGCTGCTGCTCCTTCGAGCTTAGCTCCTCGATGCATGCCCCCATCATCTCGAGAGTGTCCTTTGTGTCCCCGATGGACTCCTCGAGATTGACCACTCGGCCTTCCAGTGTCGACAACATATCCCTCGAACGGCTAACTTTCCTAGCCCTCCCACGAGTCTCCGTTGGCTCAATATGATTTACAAAGGCAAAGGAATAGAATAAAATCAAATAAAAGAGAAGCAAAATATAAAAAAAAAAGAGACTCAGAGGTACCATATTGAGAAGAGGAATGTTTCAGAGTCAGGTTGCCATCCCATGATGGTGGACAAAGATCAAAGAAAATCGTTAGGGCAGCGGGTTCAAATTAGTGGAGTTTGAGGCCATTTCAAGAAAATCAAACCATTAAGTTGAAAAAAGAGGGGAAAAACTCTGGTTTGGTGTGTTTCTTTATTGAAAGAGGCTCGAAAAACTCTAAAATTATTGCAGAGTTCAGTTACAACTTTTAACTTTTTTTGAAATTGAGTAACCAAAGTGTAAACTTACTAATGATTGAGTGACGTTAGGTGTAGTTTACCTTATGATGAATAGTGAGTTAACGACCATTAAACATCTTTTAGCAACTTAACAGTCCAGTGACACAATGATAATTTTCGAATAGTATAGTGATCAACTTATAACTTTTTGAAATTGAGTGATTAAAGTGTAAACTTATTAAATGACCTTGGGTGTAGTTTGCCCTTAAAAGTAAGTTTATGAACAATAAACAAATTTGATCTAGTAAAAAATCGCAAATTTAAACTAGTAAAACAATCAAACATGATTATTAGTATGATTATATTATAAATAAAATAAATAAAGTGCAAATAATAATTATTATAAATTGGAAGAATATTCAAGTTTTAAATTATTTATTAAACTAGCTTTATAGAATTCATAAATGAACTGAAGATGCCATGTTCTGTTAAGTTTGTTTAATAAACGAACATTAAAATATCGTTCATGTTGATTTATTTAGCTTGATAAACGAACATAAATGTACAAAAATTAAATTGTTCATCGAACACTTTGATCATCTACATAGCTACATGGAATATTCTTTTATGGTTAATATTAATCGCTTTTTAACCAAATTAAAAATACAGTGATTAATTTACACTTTGTAAATTTGATTCTTTTTTGAAGTAGATTGGTATTTACTTCTAAATTAAGGACTTCTAGGTTTTAAAAGCATTTTTTGCTTAGTTGTAAATTTTAAGTGTTCAATTTTCATTTCTATAAAGTTTAAGTATTGGATTCATAAGGGATAAAATAGTTTTTGGCCCCTGAGCTTGGCTACTAGATCTACTATGGTATTTGTATTTTTTTTATCCACTTTGGTACTTGAACTTGAAAAGCGTAGAAGCTTGATGACGTGACACTATTAGATTGTGTTACGTTATCACTTGAAAATTTAAAAAAATATATAAATTTTCAGGTAGTTACATGTTACAATTTTAGAGTGTCACATACAATATTTTAATAATCGGACTAGTGGTTGATTGGTTAGATCACTGGTTCCCAATTTAATAGGTTTGACCGGTTCAATGGCTAGGCCAACTCTAATTAAATAAATAATTAAAATTCATATTTAAAAAAAATTATTAAACCAATTCAACTAATTTTATTGGCTCAGTTCTCGATTTTTATCGATTTCGAGCAATTTTCAATCCAATTATTCAATCATTTTATTTGGACCAGTATATTGGTTGGTTTTTGGTCCAATCAATCTGATTTTGATGGAATCCAAGTTCAGAGACCAAAATGGATCTAGTTGCCAAGTTTAGGTGCCAAAGTGAACAAAAAAGAAATACAAGTACCGAAGTGGATTTAGTTGTCAAGTTCAGGGCCAAAAATTATATTATTTTAATTTATAATATAAAAACTAAAGGAATAAATGGTTTAAAGGAAAGGATCTAAGATTAATGTAATAAAGTAACCTTTTTCTTTAAATAATTTCATTTAAATGCATATACTAAGTAGCTTTTCAGCACTTTTTCATTGTAACGTTCCATTTTCTTAATTGAATTATACCATTCAAAATTTAAAATTTCAATGATTCTTGGTTTTTCTTGTTGCATAAATTCATTCATTCATCCAAAACAAAAGCATTTTGAGATTTGTCTTGCATAGCATCATAATGCAAGGGTACCAATTCTTATTAGTTTTGTCCACAGTGGTGGCAAGGATCTTAATTTAACAGGTTGTGCCAAGAATAAACTCTAATGGTGTTATCAATTGCCTGTATTGCAGTGCGGTTTTTGATGAAGTGGATATACTTTTTAATGATGAGGATTTCAAGGTTGCATTGCAAAGTTTGATAGACTCTTCACCTGTCATAACACAATATCTATTTGTCACTGCAACTTTGCCCATAGAAATATACAACAGGCTGATTGAATTTTTTCCTGATACTAAAGTGATAATGGGACCTGGCATGCATCATATAAGCTCTGGTCTTGAGGAGGTTGGCTTCTTTCTTTGCTTTTACCCAGTTTGTGTCTCTTTAACTTTTTTGATTTTTACTTGCTCCTTTGATGCCTTTGATATTGGAATCAGAATTTCCAATTTGATCTATGTTATGAGCTTGGTCTTTTTATGTATTAATCTTTGTTATTGAATTACATTTTATGTTCACTCCAAACTAAGAACTCTTATTTCTTTTGAAACAATTCCTAGCCCGAACCAGTATCACCCACTTCCTTATTTTGTCCTTGGATAGAGATGCTGCTCAGCTGCTACCTGCTAGAATTAGGGACCATAATTCTTTACTATATGAATTTTTTCTCAAAACAGTTAGTAGTTTTCAATCCCATAATTAATGGGATTTGTCATGATTTTAACATGTAAAAGTATACTTCTGACAGATTGAGTTCATTATTAAGTGCTCTTAATGAGTGTTTATAATGATGAAGTATATGAAGAGTGCCTTTCAGCAAGTATTTATAGGGATCTGGTGAACAAAAAGTACTTATCTGGTCAAAAAAGTCACTAGGCAATAGTTACCTAAATACTCCCTCAACTTTTCAAAATTACAGTAACTTATAACAAGCAGTTTACTTACGTTTCAAAGCTAAGACTTCTTAATGTATGAGAAATAAGAACTGGTTTCCTCTTGTGTGGGGTTGAAGAATTTCCTCTTATAAAATTTTAAAGGTTGATTTACCTCATTTCTGCTTAGCTTAATAGCACTTGACTAGTAAGTGCAGAGGAATATATGTTTCATGCATGTTGGCTTTTACTGGCTTCCACTTAAGGAGGAAATTTTGGAACCCTTATCATCATGTGTAGATACAAATCCCATGTCTATAATATCTACAATAGCTTGAACATATTGTTTGATATGGAAGTGTGCAGCTTTTCTGCAATCTGTTATGGCATTTCTAGGTCTGCAATAATGAATAAGATCTACCTAGTGAAAGATAGGGCTGATCTGTGTGCCTCTAGAATCATTAATATGTATTCTTAATTTAATGAATACTAAAATCCAGGGTGCACCTGCAGATTCTCGTGGATTGCAGTGGAGAAGGGACTTCAAAAACTCCTGATACAGCTTTTCTTAATAAGAAGACTGCCCTTCTGAAGCTTGTGGAAGAAAGGCCAGTTTCCAAAACAATTGTTTTCTGCAACAAGGTATGCATGCTTCATCCGTGAAGGATAGCTTTCCTACTTGTAATTTCATGATGAGATCATTGTAGATTTATCCTATTTTGACATTTTTCTTCTCCATTATCAGATTGAAACATGCAGAAAAGTTGAGAATGTACTAAAACGTTTTGATAGGAAAGGAACTCATGTGCGAATCCTACCTTTTCATGCTGCTCTAGCACAAGAAACACGGCTTATAAACGTGAAGGAATTTACTCATTCTCCACCTGGAGGAGATTCTTTGATTTTGGTTTGCACTGATAGGTAATGTTTCCCAGTTTTTCCTGTATTGTCTTCTTCTGCCTCATTTGCTCCACTACTTGTTCATGAAGATATAGCCTGTCTCTCTCCTATGTGCTGGGTTAAAAGATGTCCTATTTCATTAAATAATATGCTTCTAAAATTGATGGCAGAGCATCGCGTGGGATAGACTTTGCCGGTGTGGATCATGTTGTACTTTTCGACTTCCCTCGTGATCCTAGTGAATATGTGCGCCGTGTTGGACGAACTGCCAGAGGAGCTGGGGGAAAGGGTAAGGCATTCATTTTTGTTGTTGGCAAACAAGTTCCTCTTGCACGGAAGATCATTGAAAGAAACCAAAAGGGTCATCCATTACATGAGGTGCCAGCTGCCTTTTGAAATGGTGAAATGAGTTGGTGCCTAATAAGGTTGGTTTGTTCAGTGGTTGCTTGGCATTGCCGTACTAAATTTACATCAGCTTACGGTTTAGTTCGGGAAGAATTTTCCTTTTCCTAAAAGTAAGGATACACTGTACATGTTATATCTTAGTAGAATAAAACTTGTAATGTTGATGTAATTTAATAATTTTAAATTGGTATAATGATCTATTTAGTACTTTTTTTTTAGTTAAATTTGGTCATTAAAATTTTTAAAAGAGTTAAATTGTTTTTAAACAAAAATATTGATTAAAATATATTTTTTTTAACAATGTTGTTGTGACAGTTTGTGTGTTAATCCATATGCACTTTATGTTAACATGATATTTATGTTTTATATATCATGACAACAAATAGTTTAAAGTTTATAAAAATATTCAAAAATAAAAAATTTAAAATTTAAAAAAAATATATAAAAAGTTCATGAAATTAAAGAAAGCATGAAGCATATGTGGATTGTTGTGTGTTGTCATGTTTAAAAATTTAATATTTTAATCGATATTTTCGTTAAGATGAACACTAATTTGACTTTTTTTAAAAAAGTTGATGGTTAAATTTGATTTTGTTTAAAAGATTGAGGGCCATTAGCTAAAAGATTTGACAGAAAATGTAAACATTAAATGTTAAATTTGAGATTGTTTTTCACATTTATTAATAACAATTTCAAAATAAAAGAGAAAATAAATTTTTTCTCTAATTATTACTTTACTTAAATAATACATAATAATTAAAATAAATTAAAAATTATAAAAATTAATGTTCTTAAAATAATAATTACAAATGTTAAAAAATTAATTTATTTAAAAATAATCTTTATAATTCAAACATATAGAAAAATGTTTTAGTCTTATCTCGACCTAGACATGTGGCATTATGAGAATCATCTTGGAAGCACCTACGGACGACCCTCCAATTTACACCACTTGACTAGTCATTGAGTGATAAGCCATCCGCATGCTTCATCCTCTATTAGGTCACTTGCTAAAATCAAATGTCACATTCAAATACAAGGTCAAGAGTAGCATGAAATGTATGTATGTGTGTGTGTTTTATTACTAAATAGCAATGGTGTGAAGTCATCAACCGCAAAATGAGTTGAGCCGTTGATTTTGAGTTTATCCAGCGCAAAAACAATGATGCATTTAGCATAAAGTTTAGTAAGAACTAATGAAAAAAAACATGAAACTTACCTTGTTCAAAATAAAGAATAGCCATAAAGAAATAAAATGGAGTTACAAAACTATCTATCAACCAAAACACAAATCACTTGAACGGGTCATTATAATGAACATAAACATCACAATATGGATAAAAACATTTAAATGATTAACACATATTTATTAACACTTCATCATTTTTATTACTGAAATTTAATTAGTTCACACTTAGTAGTCTCAATGAAATAAGTTTTGGACACTCATGTTCAACCAAACACCAAATACACTGAGTTGCACTAAAATGCATCCAACCAAACACCAAATCCCTTAGGGATCTCACTATGCACATAAGTGCCATGCCATAAGGCAAGTTTCATTGTCTTCTCACTAAACAAATTCTTCACAACTAAGCGCATTCACTAACACTATTTGCATCTCAATCGTATCCTAACTTTTTCTTAAACTTATAAGGGAAAATGTCTTATGTACTTTAAATTATATATATATGATAAACTCATCCTTTAAGCAGGATTGATAATGTCATACATAAATTAACACTTGTAACTCAAAATATTATTCATGAAGATTCACATCAATAATTCACTTCCATGAAGTAATATTTAATATCTCTCTTCATTATAATATACATATACATACCACATTTTTCATAACGATACATTCTATCATCCTTTCATACTCACTTTCTTCTTGAAGATGACAATAACATTATTTACACACTCTTAATTCGAGATTTATAAACATTGCATAATTCTTAACACTAACATTTGTTTACTTTAAATAAATGCAGTTGACACACAATACTCACTGTTATTATATATATAGTTAAAATATCATAATAAAGATATATCATAATTTTTTTAAAAAGATCTTACCAATCAAATTAAACAAAAAGAGATGAATTTCTTCTATCATCAAATAACCAGAAGCTCCCAAATATAAAATGAGATGAAAAGAATGCAGAATACATGAATTCTTAGCATAAACCCCATTTTCTCGCACTAACTTAGTGTACTCTAACTATATCACAAACCTTAAATGAATGGGTGACTGCGTGTGTATGTATACAATAAACAAGCCAAAAAAATAAACAATTCAATGTGGTTTTATTGCAAGTATACAATGCCAATTTGTAATATAATTTTTTTACAACGAAACAGTGAAGTATTTTGAGGACCAAACCCTAGAAAGATTTACGAATAACTTAGATACTAAATGCTTTCCATGCTAAGGAAAGTCTATTGGCTTACTAGGTTTCTGATTTCTTAAGGCAATTCATTAAGGGAAACGATTTCTAGTCACTAAATGCAAATGGAAGATACTAAAGGTACTAAGACTAAACTGATCCAATTCAATGATTACTAATGGAAAATTAAAACGTGATTGGTTATCTATCTTATTATTAACGAATTTATGCATAAGCGACTTAGGCACAATGTTCTCATCTTAATCAATTTTACTTCCTGGTCTCGATTAATTATTCGGAGCGCTAATGTGTTCTCCTCTCGAACTCACACATTCAAGCCTAGCTAAATCTATTTCTACTCAATAGGTTGCCTTATCGGCTTAACCTATCTAGATGTTTCACTCAAGGTTGTCAACCTTAAGCTATTAACAATTTCAATTTGCCAAACAATGCACCAAAGTTAGATTTAGGCACATATCACATTAATAACAATAAACATAGCCAATCACGATACAAATTCTGCTTAAACTCATGTAAACCACAATAATACACCAGATTTCCATTCAATTTAACAAGAGAAAATCAAAAGGAGATAAAAAAAGGTTTAGGAATGCTCACTTTGATGCCCAATAGCAATTTACAAAGAATTGATGTAAAGAACCAAAGTAATGGAAGATTAAATTGAAAAAGGAAATGTTTACAACAAGAAACTGAGAAAATGGTTTTGAAAGAAAAAGAAAATGTGCAGAGAAAAAAAAGTTATGAAAATTACTTAGCTAAAAATCTATTCTAGTTTTCTAATTCCTATTTAGCACTCCTTAACTATTTTAAATGGTTCTATATATATTAGAAGTCTTAGAAATGTTCATTTACATAATTTCCCTTCAATTAAGTATTGGATAAAATCTTTTAAAAACATAATGAGGTCAAAATTACACTTTACTGTTGGAACGATGAAAATGTGCAAGTGTACACAATCGTATGAAGTAATAAAGTGACAAGTAAATGTCGAGTTATCGTACCCACATGAATTATGTTAGGAAAAATATTTATGAAATAATTAATCAACAAATTAGTTAAGAAAAGATAATGATTTTGAAGAGTATTAATCTAAACTAAAATTAATCTAAGTTAAGAATAAAATTAAAATAAAAATTAATTCCAATGCATGATTTCTAAGCTTTAATCAATATGACATAAATGTGTTAGGTTAATTGTTTTAATTACTTAATTAAATCCAAATCATGTTCATGCTTGTTACGAAATAAATTCACGGAAACCCAATATCTTGCTAACTTATGAACAACATTACTTACAAAAATCAATTTATCTCTTGACTATATTCCTATGTCAATTCAATGGACTAAACTAATTTTAATAAGTAAATGTGTTAATGCACATACATACTTCATGAACTAAAGTAATCTCTTGAACATATATCTATGCCAATTCAAACGATTAAATTAAAATTCACAAGTAAGTAAAGGATCAAGTGAAGTAACAACATACACATATATTGAAACAATTTAATCACACAATCCTACAAGTTATGCAAGGCTAATGTATCATTCAATACCATTACTAAATTTAACCTTCAGCTTCCTTAGAAGATTAAACATGCACAAATTAAATAGTGTGTCCATTAATCACAATTTCAACCCATTTAAATGATTAATTCATTAATTATATCACAAGGGTAATGCAATTATTACTTAAACATTATAATACTTAACTAAACAAAACATTCAGGGCCTATAACAATATAAACATGATTCATGATAAATCAAGTGATCGACACAATCAACCCAACACATAAGAAAATTTAAGTCATTTTAATTAAATAAACAACAGCAATCATAATAGCATTCATCATAATAACGACAAGAATGTAAAAGAGAGAAAATGGATTAGGATTAAATCCAACAATTTCTGAAGAACTGCTATCGCGTTCTTCGTCTTTCTTGCTCGATTCTTCCCAGATTGAGGTCTTTGATGAACACCCAATGAAGCTATTTCCATGGCTGAAGACCACTCTTTCTCAAGAGGGGAAAATCGGCAAAGGAATGGAAGGGAAATGGGAGGGAAAAGCTAGAGAGAAAATGAGAGAAAAAAGAGAATGTGTTGGTGAATTGGTGATTAGAATGGGTAGCTTAGGGGGTATTTATAGGTGGAAGTTGGGAGGCTATTTTTAGCAAGTGAATTTCAGCCACTCAATCCCCATGGCCGGCCATCCTTTGAGCACTTTAACTAGTTTAAGTTTGCTTGAAAATAGCTTGGGGCAAATCTGTAAAGGCACCAAAATTGGAGGGGTTTGAATGAGATTTGAGAGGACTTTGAGGATTGATTTTCAAGGATGAAAAATCAGCTAAAATAGCTGATTGGGTCAGTCTACTTGGACGTCATTGGGCTTGTCCAAATCATGATGGATTAGTCCTTTGTTGCATGCACATTGGACCACTTTACTTTAGTTATAATTTAAATTTTAACCCAAATTAATTGAATTAAAAATATAATTATAAAATAAAATAATGCTCAATATTGGATAGACATTTTATGGAAAATTGATCTTCTTAGCTCTTAGTTCACTCGATGTAAAAATTCTCTCAACGGTTAAGGCCTTCTGCAGTGTTTGCCAAGTCGATTTTCATCAATTGTGCAAAACTGTCAAAGATACATCAAATTCATGCTTAATATTTATAAAAATAATTAAAAATCAATATGTTGGTAAATTAAGTACAAATTAATTAAATTTTATTTTTCGACAATAATTACTAAGAATTTGAATGAATTTGGGTAAAAAGGACATGAAAAAATCTATATATTTTCATCGTTCCACACCCCCAAACTTAATTCATTGATCGTCCCGAGTAATGCACAAATCACACAAGAATTGATTATTTCTCCACATACTCATGAATTTAATATAATCAAGTACAAAAACAAGAATTCAAAAATTATGTAGCTCAAGTATGTATTTTATTCAAATTATCTTCAATTATCATCATGCTTAACAAAACTAGATTAATTGCTCTCCATTAATGCAAAAATCACACAAGAATGTATTTTACGAGTTTAATTTATGCCTACATATGTTTAACATAGCAATTTCTCTCCACTAATGTAGGTAGCATTGAAATCTTGAATCAAATAGGTCTTTTGCATAGGTTATTACGGGGCTAGGCTAAGGGTAAGTAAGATAGATATATTTAAGCTAAAACCCTAAACTCAACTTGTAGCAGACCTTCGATAATTATCTTCAATTTCACCAACTCTTTTGAACTTTGAATGCTCATGCTCTTTTCTTTTGAGTACATATGCTCTATTTTTTCTTTTTCTTTTCTTTTTCCTTTTTTTAGCTTCATTTTGTATGTACTGCATTTTGTTAAGCATTTCGGTACTTCTTCTAAACTCCCCCAAACTTATTTTCAGAACATATTCTTGATAGACTGAGTCTAGTTGTTGGGACAATTTAGAGATAAATACGAGAGATAGGTTGGTGTATCATTGTATGGTTCAAAGAAAATCAAGCCATGTAGTCTCAAAGTTGGCTTCAAGGGATAACATTCATCAATGTTAGCTTGAAAGGCTCAAACGGTCCAAACAAATGTTGCCTAAATCATTTTCAAAATTTCATGCTTCCTAGGATTTCGCCTTAAGAAATTACTAAGTCAATTCTATAGACTTAAACTTTCATTCATATCTAGCTTCTGTAAGGAATTAAAAATTTTATGATATGATTCACATATTTTATTAAGAGTAGCATTCATATCATGGTTCAACATAACATTACAACCATTGAGATAATTGAATCTTATTTATGCTAACGCTTAACATAATCAACACAAATTCAATTTTTTTAGAAAAATTATAATTAAATTCATAAAATAAGAAGAAATAATAATTATGTAGAAGTTTTCGATTTTCGGTCCCTCTACTTAAGATGAACAATGTCCCCATTGTTAAAAACAACAGAGAGTAAAAATAAAAGTGAATAGATACTGTACACCAGGTAGGATCAAGGACGAGGAGGTTAGTCAAATTGACTGCTTAAATACCAAGCTCTTCCAAGGTCCAATCCTAGACATGTACATATCTATTGCCACACTCTTATTTTTCTAATTGTTCAATTATTGATTTCAACCTCTTAATTTATTATGCAAAATTAAAACTATCTTAATGACCTAATCCTAAATTTATTTAAAAACTTCAAATAACCTAAGAAAATAAAATAACAGAAATTAAAGAAAGACATAAGTATTTAATTGCCAAATGATCCGAAAAGACCGTCACTTTAGTACCTACAAGATAGGATCTAAACTTGTCAACAACTGCAAGTAATTTTTTTAGGTTACCATATAATTTAGCTGAGCTCCCAACAAAATTTGACTTGCATAGTAGATGGGATGAAAAATTTTGTTCTTTCGCTGGCCCATCACAGCTCCGACCGTGAAGTCACTTGCATCACACATTAAATCAAATGGCAAATCACAATCCGATGTGACGATAATTGGTGTCGAAACTAGTCGATTCTTCAAATCATTAAATGCTATCAAACATTCTTCATCAAAGTTGAATGTTGATTCCTTCTTCAATAACTTGCTTAAAGGTTTAGCAATGTTAGAGAAATCCTTGATGAATCTCCGATAGAATTGGACATGTCCCAAAAAGCTCTTAACACCCTTTAGAGATGTTGGAGGTGGAAACTTCTCGATAACATCTACCTTAGCTTTATCAACCTTTGTTTCCTTGTCTTGTTATTCGGTGCCCCAAAACAATACTTTCTCGTAAAATAAAATGACACTTTTCCCAATTGAGAACAAGGTTTGTCTCTTCGCAACGCCTTAGTACCTTAGCTAGATTGGCTAAGAAATCATCATAAGTGTCCCCGAACAATGAGAAGTCATCCATGAACACTTCCAAATACTTCTCGACCATGTCAGTGAAAATGATCGTTATACATCTTTGAAACGTAGCAGGTGCATTACATAAACCAAAGAGCATGCGTCTAAATGCGAACGTACCATACGGGCATGTGAATGTTGTTTTGTGTTGATCTTCCAGTGCAACTGTAATCTAATTGTACCCAGAGTACCCATATAGAAAATAATAATAGTCTTGGCCCACGAGTATATCCCGTATCTGGTCCAAGAACGGCAAAGGAAAGTGATCTTTCCTAGTTGCTTTATTCAATTTCCAATAGTCTATACAAAAAATTCACCATCCCGTAACCGTTCTAGTCAGTATCAACTTGTTATTTTCATTCTTTAAAACCGTAATACCTCCTTTCTTTGGAACGCACTGGACCGAACTAACCCATGAGCTATCTGAGATGGGATAAATTATACCCTCATCTGACCACTTGATGATTTATTTCTTTACTACATCCTTCATAATGGTTTTCAGTCTCCGTTGTCCATCAATTGTCCCTTTCTTGTCATCTTCAAGAATGATCTTGTGAATGTATACGGATGGACTTATACCACGAATGTCGATTATGGTCTATCCAATAGGCTTCTTGAATTGTTTCAACATAATGGTTTTCAGTCTCCGTTGTCCATCAATTATCCCTTTCTTGTCATCTTTAAGAATGATCTTGTGCATGTATACGGATGGACTTATACCACGAATATCGATTATGGTCTATCCAATAGGCTTCTTGAATTGTTTCAACACTTTAATAAGTTTTTCTTCTTGCTCTTTAGTTAGTTGTTCTAAAATTATCACAAACAAAGTAGAGACGTCAACTAAATAAACATATTTTAAATGAGAGGGTAATACCTTAAGTTCTAATTTAGGTGGCTCTTCAATTGATGCTTTCGGTTGGACATAATCTCTACTTTCTAATTCCAAAGATTCAAATAGAGGTTTCGGATTAAATTCCCTCGAATTAGCTTTTAACAAAGCTAAGTTTTCCTCCTCCTCTTCATCACTTAGAGGGTCTGTCAGCAAGATTTTTTTCTAAAGGATCCTTAACAGAGTTGAATTCCTCTTCAATGATTAATTCTTCTAACTAGGACACTGCAGAACAATCATCAACTACATCAAGAAATTGCATAGACTTAAAAACATTAAACGTTACTTGATCGTCCTAAACACGTATAGTTAGCTCATCGTTTTGCACATCAATAAGGGTCCTTCTAGTTGCTAGGAACGACCTTCCTAGTATGATTGACACCTCTTTATCTACTTTAAAGTCTAAAATGAAAAAATCAGTAGGAAAAATGAACTTATCTACATGTACCAATACATCATCAAATTTTCCTTTAGGATGTGTTATAAATCGATCTCCAACTGCAAATCCTATATCTTTTCTCTCGAGATCTGCATAAGACTTATGATGATCAAATGCTGCCTTTAAGCAATCATGAACTATTTGAACCTTATCTTCTGTCTCATGTATCAAATCAATACCAACCAGTTTAGATTCACTCAGCTCCGACCAGTACAATGATGTTTTACACTTCCTTTCGTAAAGAGCCTCAAATGGTGCCATTTTAACGCTGGACTGATAGCTGTTATTGTGCGCAAATTCTACCAACGACAGATATCTTTCCCAACTGCCTTCAAAGTCAATTACACAACATCATAACATATCCTTTAAAATCTGAATCACCCATTCGAATTGTCCATATGTTTATGGATGGTATGCAGTGCTGAAATTCAGTCGGGTCCCAAGTGCTTCATGGAGTTTACCACAAAATCTCAAAGTAAAATGCGGATCCCTATCTAAAATAATAGATACTGGTACCCCGTGCAATCTTACAGTCTTCAACACATACAATTTCGCTAACTTTTCTAATATGAAATCCACACGAACACGAATGAAGTGAGCTGACTTAGTCAATTTGTCGACTATAACCCAGATCGAATCCTTCTTCCTCGAAGTCACCAGCAGTTCCGTAACAAACTTGTTCCCAATTTCATTCAAGAATAGTGATAGGTTGTAATAACCTTGACGGTACTTGATGCTCAGCTTTTACCTACTGACATACTAGACATTTAGTTACATACTTAGAGATCTTACGTTTCATACTTGGCCACTAGTACATTTTCTTCAAATCATTATACATTTTTGCACTTCCCAGATGAATGGACTAAGTACTACTATGAGCCTTTGCCAAAATATCATGCCTTAAATTCAGATAATCAAGAACACATACCTTATTTCGAAAGTACATCATACCTTCAGCATCAACAGTGAATCCCATAGTGGAATCATTCTGAATCTATTCTTTCTTGGCTACAAGCTTCGGATCATTCTTCTATAATTACCGAATCTTTTGTAAAAAAATGGTCTTGACCTGAGTTCAGCCGTAACAAAACCATCACTCTCCAGAGACAAATGTGCGTTTAATGCTCTCAATGTAAATAATAATTTTCGGCTTAGAGCGTCTGCAATCACATTAGCTTTCCTTGGATGATAATCAATCACGAGATCATAGTCTTTCAGTAGTTCTAACCATCATCGCTGCCTCAAATTCAGCTCCTTTTGAGTCATCAAATACCTTAGGCTCTTATGATTTGTAAATATGTGACATTTCTCACCTTAAAGATAGTGATGCCAGATCTTCAATGCAAAGACAATGGTAGCTAACTCTAGATCACGGGTCGGGTAATTCTTTTCATGTGATTTTAACTGACGAGAAGCATAAGCTATCACTTTCCTGGCTTCCATCAGTACACATCCCAACCCATTCAGTGACACATCGCTATATACCGCAAATTCTTTCCCAGTCTCAAGCTGTGACAATACTGGAGCTTCTGTTAACATTTCCTTTAACTAATCAAAACTCTGCTGGCACTTATCTGAATAAACAAACTAAACATTCTTCTGAAGTAAGTTGGTCATCGGTAAGGCTATTATAGAAATTTTTTTAACAAATCAAAAGTAATAACCTGCCAATCCTTGGAAGCTGCGTACCTAAGAAACATTCTTTGGAACTTTCCAGTTAAGAACCGAAGAACTTTTGCTCGGATCAACCCGTATTCCTTTTGAAGAAACCACATGAACAAGAAACCGAACCTCTCGAATCTAGAACTCACATTTATTAAATTTTGCATACAACTGCTTTTGCCGTAAAATCTGTAACACCTCTCTCAAATGTTGAGTATGCTTCGTCTTTGACTCAAAATAGATTAGTTTGTCATCAATAAACACCACTACGAATCTATCTAACTGAGGTTGAAAAACTCGATTCATGAAATCCATAAATGTTGCCTGAGCATTAGTTAACCCAAACGACATCACTAGGAATTCATAGTGCCCATACTGAGTTTGGAATGCAGTCTTCGGCACATCACAATTTTTTACTCACATTTGATAATATCCCGACCTAAGATTTATTTTGGAAAATAAGGTTGCACCTTTCAACTAATCAAACAACTCGTCAATACGAAGCAATGAGTATTTATTCTTTACTGTAACTTTGTTCAGTTGCCGGTAAATACATAATCTCATAAAATCATCCTTTTTCTTCACAAATAACATTGGTGCACCCCATGGTGATACACTCGGACAAATAAAATCTCTGTCTAATAATTCTTGCAATTGTGCCTTTAACTCTTTCAACTCAATCGGTGCCATTCTATACGATGAAACCAATATCGATGTAGTGTCGGGTACCAAATAAATAACAATTTCCACTTCTCTAATCAGAGGCAATCCTGGTAACTCTTTTGGAAACACATATGTAAATTCATTCACAATCGGTTCCTGATCCAATTCCGTTCCCGAATGTTGAGTATCAAGTATATAGGTTAGAAATGCTTTACATCCCTTACGAACCATTTTTTGAGCAGAAATAGCTGAAATCACTTTGGTAGAACTATTCAACTGCCAGATTCAACTGTTATCATTTCACCTGTCGGACATTTCAAATCAATCCGTCTCTGTCTGCAGTTAACCACCGCATCATGCTCAAATAACCAATCCATACCCAAGATGACATTGAACTCATGAAAGGCTAATAACATCAGATCAACAGGAAATTCACAGCCTTGAACTTTCAGTGGACATTTACGACATACCAGATTAACTATGACACTATGACCCAATGAGTTTGTAACTTGAACATCAAACTCAGTTGACTTAACAGACAAGTTTTTATTAGTTGCCAATGCAGTACAAATATATGAATCAATCGATCTTGGATCAATCAAAGCACACACAATATCATTAAAAAGATAGGATATACCAGTAACAACATCAGGTGAGGTAGCCTCCTCTCTAGCTCAAATGGCATATGTTCGTGTAGGTGCTCGGGTCTCAAACCTGCTCATGCCATCTTTAACATCTCCCTGATTACCGACCATGCCACTTCTTTGACCCAATCCCCTACCCTTTTACGGTGTGAATGAGGTTTTACACTTCAGTCTTCCTTTACCTCGGGTGCCTTCGGGCAGTGTCGTACATAATGATCCGTAGCTCCACTCCTGAAATATGTACCCCTCATCACCCCATACTCCCAGAATGAAATTTTCCACAGTGGTCAAATGTAAGGTTCGATCCATTACGGACACTAGCTACACTATCCGTGGGTCAATTTTGAAATCTTGATTCAGGTTGCCCAGATATGCTCCTGCTTTGGAATCCAGATGATACAACCACACGATTTTCATTTCCTCTGAATTTCTTTGACGACGACATAGAGAAAGTTCTAGTAGGATTTTTCTTACCAAATTCTCAAATTTTTCTTTCCCTCTGTCTGTTATGATTATTTCTTCCATTTTCTAAGCACGATCCGTTAAAAAGATGAACGATTGTAATTTTGAACCTTCAACCATCATTTTAATTTCATCATTCAACTCATCTTCAAGATGGACACACATCCCTTCATCTATCGATACTATTTCTGAACATACTTATTGAGGTGTACGAGCTCCCATTCATACTCAGTGATAGACTTGTTCCCCTGCTTTAATTCCAGAAATCCCTTCTTCTTCCAATCCAGATACCTTTTGCTGATGTACTTCTTTTTAAATTTGGTTTGAAAGAATTCCAAATTTATTTCATTATCAAGAACCACCACTAACATTATCGTCCACCAGTTATAGGCCTCATCTTTCAACAGTGACGTGGCACACCTCAAGTAATCTTCAAGAGGACAGGCCAATTCATTTAGAACTCTTTAAGTATTCTCCAACTAGTACTCAGATCTGGATGGATCATCTTCTGTTTTACCTCGGAAGTCTTTTGTCCTATACTTCCTTACTTGATCTGAGGGGACACAGCGCCTCTGCTCAACTACCGAAGGAGGTGGAGGCACAACAAGAGGTACCACCGGTCGTATAATAGGTTGTGTAGAAGGAGGTGAAGGTTGCGGAGCCATCAGATTGTTTATCATAAATTCAAAAAATCATTAACCCATCAAGCCAAAGAACATATTTTTAGTTTCATTTTCAGTCATCGGAAGAATTGGCACACCGTGGCTTGCACCAAAATCAGAAGTCGAAATATTGTTGTTTACCTTATTTGTTTCTCCCCATTCTGAATCAGGCATCTTTAATTATCTGCAAAAACTAAGGTTAGACCAGATATATCATAATCACACTATCACAGGTTAATATGGCATGTAATTCTAAGCTCTTAAACACATATATTCAGTCCAAGAATCGACTAAAATGTAGCTCTGATACCATTAAATGTAACACCCAAAATTTGACACCATCACCGATTAGGATTTTGAGGGCTTACAATCCCTTTACAACCGAAACAAGAACAATTTAAAACATAATTTAAAAAGTTATACTTAGCAAGATAGCTTACAGTTCAATTAAATACTTCGTTCTCTTTTACACATTTCAAATTAACAGAGACCTGATTAAATTGCAATTGAAACATCACACGAAAACATCAAATTTTTGAAAATAGTGGTCACACGACTGTGCCCTAGACTGTATTCATACCCGAATTACCATCACACGATCATGTCACAAACCGTGTGACTGGTCGTGTGAGCATGCGAAAATAAGGTCACACGATCGTGTCCCAGTTTGTGTGTTACTCGTGTAAGACTTGCACCTATTTACCCAAGGCACACGCCCGTGTGGTGGTCCATGTTCCAACCCTTGTGAACCTAAAATATTTCAAATAAATGTACATAACTTCTACAAACTAGCTATATATGCACTTATCTGACAACATTCATATTCCTATACATATCCAACTCAATTCAAGCAACCAAAACACATAAAAATGTCTTTCCATTCATATTCATTTACTTATATGATTTTAAACACATTACCTTTCTAAATACAGACCAAACAAGTCACACTTAGCATTTAACATCAAAATGGACTTCATTATTCTAAAACTATCATCATCCATATAGTATAAACACATTCAAGCAATGCAAAATACATCATCCTAATACATGCCATATAAGCCAAGTGATACAAAATCTACCGAAGATGCTCTCGGGATAGTGTGATTTTTTAGAGATGATTCGATCTTCTGACAGCAAAATGAAATCTACAAAATAGGAAACAAATCCACAAGTAAGCTTTCAAAGCTTAGTAAGTTCGTAAAGTTAGATAAATTTACCACAATAATTTGTGCCTTGTACATAATAATGCTCTTTCCTAGCTAGAAATAGTTTAATGCTCTACCTGAGGCAGAATCAGGATAACACTCTACCCGAACCAGAAGTAGAATAATGCTCTATCCGAGCAAGATTCAGTATAGCGCTCTACTAGAGCCAGAAGTAGATTAATGCTTTACCCGAGCAAGATTTAGAATGTCGATTTATCTGAGCCTTCCATTTGGTCAATTGTCCAAGAATAACTCCAAGTCGAGTATAATTGGCAATATTAAAATTTTAAAAATAATAGTACGAACTTACTCTAGGGGCTATTCTACAATCTTCCCTTTTCCGCGATCCACGACTCGTTCTTGATCTATTGCAATAAATCATTCAATTATCCAATTCAACTTAAAATTTAAGTCCTTTTATGCAAATAAGTCATTTTTGGTATTTTACAAAATTACCCCTAACACTTCACTTTTATTCAATTTAGTCCATAAGCCTTAAACATGCAAGATACCCATTTTCCTTTTGAACCCATACCAATCGATTGTTCAAAGACCTCTCTACACCCCGTTCGTGTTATTATTTCACATCAAGTACATGTATTTTTATTATTGTAACAATCTAGTCCTTAACTCTGAAATCATCAAAAAAACACTTCACAAAATCATTAAATCCAACAACCAAACTCATAAAACTTTCATAAAATTTCAAGAACTAGCTCATCCATTAGTAGAAAGTTTTGTAACATTTGACAGATTCACAAATTAGTCCATAAGCCACAACCTTTCCCTCTTGCATAAGCATACATCCTGATCTTGTGTGAGAAGCATCACTGTAAATAGTATAAGCTTTTCGAGGCTCAAGTTGAATAAGAATTGGTGCTTGAGTCAACACAGACTTTAACTTTTCAAAACTAGACTCTTGAGCTTCGGTCCAAACAAATGAGACATTCTTCCTCAGAAGCTTAGTCAAAGAAGCCGTAATAATCAAGAAACCCTCAACGAACCTCCGATAATAGCTAGCTAAACCCAAGAAACTACGAATCTCAAGAACATTCTTAGGTTGCTTCCAGCCCATAATAGCCTTAATCTTTTTGGGATCCATACGAATTCCCTCAACAAAAATAATATGCCCCAAAAACACAACCTCCAAGAGCCAAAATTCACACTTGCTAAACTTAGCATAAAACTGCTTCTCTCTCAACGTTTGCAAAACAATTCTGAGATACTCCTCATGCTTAGCCTCAGTCTTAGAGTAAACCAAAATATCATCTATAAACACCACCACAAACTGATCTTAGTAGGGTTGAAACTCCATATTCATCATATCCATAAATGCAGCAGAGGCATTAGTTAACTCGGAGGGCATCACCAAAAACTCATAGTGACCATAACGGGTTCGAAAAGTTGTCTTGAACATATCAAAATCTTTTACCTTAAGCAGATAATACCCATATCTTAAATCTATCTTAGAGAACACAATAGCTCCTCAAAACTGATCGAATAGGTCATCAATATGAGGCAAGGGGTATTTATTCTTAATCGTCAGCTTATTCAGCTTCTGATAATCGATGCTCAACCGAAGTGTCCCATCTTTTTCTTTAAAAACAGAACTGGAGCTCCCCATGACGAAACACTAGGTCAAATAAAACCCCTATCCAATAGCTCTTACAACTGAACCTTTAATTCCTTGAGTTCTTTAGGTGCGATTCGATAAGGTGCCATGGACATTGGAGTCGTACCGAGCTAGACTTCAATTCCAAACTCAACCTCATCACGTTTAGGTGGCACACCGGGCAACTCTTCTGGGAACACAACAGAAAAGTCCCTTACCACTCGAATCTTTTCAATCCCAAAATCTAACTGTCTTAGATCTAGAATGTAAGCCAGATAAGCCATGAAACCCTTTCTAATCATCTTTTTGACTTTAAAGGTTGAGATCACATTAGACAAGAAACCCTCTACATTTACCAATCAGGGTTATCTCTCGATTATCAAAAGTTATCCAAGTTGCCCTCCTTTTCTCACAATCCAAATTAATTTGATGTTCAGAAAGCCAATCCATTTCAAGCATAAGATCTAATTCACTGAATGCTAACTCCAACAAATTAGTAGAAAAGATTTCCCCTTGGATCTCAAGAGAACAATTGCGATATATCCTATTAACCTCTCTATAGAATTACCTATAGGACTTTGAACAGTAACTACAGACTCAATATTTTCCATCGAAATCTCAAAACCCCAAGATATCGACATAAGAATACGTCAAACCATTATCAAGTAAAGTAAAATAAGGGATAGAGTGGATAGAAAAAGTACCCGCTATGACGTCAGGCTCATCACGATCCTCATGCCTCCTAGTCGCATACACTAACACAGGCTATTTCGCCCTAGATCTAGCTACTCCACCACTCTAAACCGGTCTACCCCTAGTAGCTAAAATCGAAGCAGCCGATCTAACTTATCCTCTACCCCTAGCAGGAGCCTGAACTGAAGCTTAAGATTGACTTTGCACAAATGAACCAGTAGAAGGATGAGGAAAATCTCTAAAGAACTACTCTTGTGGACTGCACCTAAAACATGCTTCAATCTTTCTCTAATACTCGCCCCCATGTCTTTTATTACAATATGAACAGAGATGCAAAAGGCAAGGACCAGTAGAACCACCAACACTACCTACAAGAGCCACCGAAACCGTAGGCCTCACTCTCGGACAATTAGGTTGAACAGCCTCCTTTCTAAGCCTCTTAGCAGAAAGACCACTGGAAACAGGTTGAACAGGTGTGCCTGCTGTCTTCTTACCACGCACCCTATCTTGAGCCTTTGTATTAGCCTCCAAACTCTTAATAGACCTAGCTCGACTAACCAAATCAATAAATACTCTATCATGATGCATATTAACCATAACCTAGAGCGAGAGTCACAGTCCATTCCTAAACCAATCACACTTTTCCTTTTCATTAGTAACTAATCCGAATGCATAACAGCCAACATCAGAAACTCAATCTCATAATCATTAACAGACATGTCTCCTACTTAAGATTCATAAAATCATCCCTACACTTATCAAGGAACTCCTCACCCACAAAGTGATCCTGAAAGAGCTCTCTAAAATAATCCCAAGTAATCTGACCAACAGAAGTAGACTCTTCGATAGTATCCCACCAATTTTGGGCCTCACCTCGCAATAAAGAAATAACAGCCCTAAACTTTTGCCCAGCAGGGTAGTTCATCTCCACAAATAATCTGTGAAGATCCTTCAACCAATACTCAGCAACAGAAGGATCCGTACC
Source organism: Gossypioides kirkii (assembly GCA_005610355.1). NCBI lineage: Eukaryota > Viridiplantae > Streptophyta > Magnoliopsida > Malvales > Malvaceae > Gossypioides > Gossypioides kirkii. The sequence goes on along the minus strand of CP032246.1, from coordinate 18,629,183 downwards.
AGTCCTACCCTTAAATACTTTCATCCCAGCAACTATAAAATCGACAGATATGGGCCTCCTCGGACTCTCAAACTGACCCCCAGCAGATCCATGGAGCAATCTCAATAACTCCTAGCTAATCGTAGTACTGTCCAACTCTACGGTCTCACTATCCCCATTATTAGGTGCATTCTCACCAAGAGTTTACTCAGCAGGTAAGTCTCCCTTAATAGCTTACTGACCTTAGTACCAATAGGCAACTCATCCTCCTCAACATGAGGCAGCTCATCCACATTCACCTCAGGCTCAATCACAAGAGTAGGGTCACTAACGGCCCTAGAAGTACGGCCCTGGCCTTTACATTGGTCATGACCAATCGTAAGTCTAAAACTCCTACATGGTGGCATGTTAACTATCTACATAGGTAATGATCACTAAAGTAAGATTTGGTACCGGAGTTAAAAATAAATCACAACTTTACTATATATATACGAAAAGATATTACAACTTGTTAATTTATTTAAAAATCCCAATTTAACCTCAAAATATTTTTAGAACCCTTTTTTTAAAAAAAACATGTCTAAAGAGCCTCACAATCCGAGGGTTGAACTCAACTCTGATACCACAAAATGTAACTCCCTTTACCCGACCTAGGAGATATGACCGAATCCAAAAGGTCACTATTGCATTTATACCCTCATGAAAACCGATAATTCACATTCATTCACATTCAATACAAAAAATATATATATTGTTTATAATCAAAACTAAATAATTAATAACTTCCAAAATAAATATCAAAATTCCCAAATTTAAAATAATTTACAATCCCAATAAAAATAATAATCAACAAAATATACTAAAATCCCCAAAAACAACTTATATATATAAAAAAAAATAATAGAATAAAATAAAGAAACTATAAATATGCCTCCGAGTACCAAGTCATCTATGTCTCGAGTAGATGTAAAGAAAACTGTAGGGAAATGAGCTAAAAAACCTAGTGTGTCTCTAAGATACATGCATTCTATTACATTATCATAATATTATCATATCATGTAAATTAACTACAAAACATGATACACCCACAAGCAAAATGCAATGCACCCAAACTCCAGCACACCAACACAGTGAAGAGGTTCCCCAGAACCCCTTCCCAACCAATTGTCACCAATCGCAGTGTGGTTTTATTATTAACCGTTTAAAGGGGTAATAACCATGTTTTCCACTGTACAAACCCAACCCATGAGCACACAATGGTATGGTTTCACATTTTTCGCAATCTCAGTTTTAATCTCAATCTTATGATTTTACTCATATATCAGAGTTCACAGTATTTTTAATCACAATGTATATTATATGGATCACATTTCCCATAAATATGCATGACAATATCAACATGCTTTACACAACTCAAACTCAATCATACCATTTTTCACATCACAATATTAAACATCACAATGTAAATTATTCCATTGATATCATGTCACAATATCACCATAAAATATATCTCAACACAACATTACACACAATAAGATAAATCGCAATTAGAAGCACACCTCTAGGAAGCTAAACTCTATTGACGAGGAGGTCATTTACCACGTGCTGATCTAGCACCAGCTCTAATGGGGTTAGAACCTACGAATATAAATCCTACATTAGAACTATTATCAAACCACTAACCAAAACTAACTCACGTGTAGCTCTCGAAACTGGTGCAAGAGCAGGTTGCATAGAAGGAGGAGGAGGTAAGTAGTCGGCCTCAGAGTCGTGATCACCTAAACACAAATATCTCATATTAGATTTCTCAAATTAAATCTCTAAATCACTCTAAGTATAAAATTAAGAATAAAACAGTCAAAACAAGGTTTTTGTGTTTGAATTTGACGAAACGGACAGCGAAAAAGAACTCAAAACGTCAAAAAATGGTAGGGTAAGGTTTCTCGAAAAAGTCAACGGTCAACCCAAAAAGTCAACTATCAACAGGTTAGTCAAAGCCAACGGGTCGATCAAATTCAACGAGTCAATCAAAGTTAACAGGTTCACGGGTTCTGGTCAGTTCGATTCTTTGGTTTGGGTTTGGTTCAAAATTGGGTCATGGGTTTTGGGTTTACACCATCTAGGTCACTAACTTGATTAATCTAAGTTGGGCTTGCAAGTTGGGTTAAAGGCATTGGGCTCTCACTCTTGGGCCATCAGGTTCTAATGGTTTGGGTTTATTGGTTAAAAGTATTGGGTAAAGGGTTTGGGTTTCAACACACTTGGGCCACACACAACACGAATCCAGCAACATGATGCAACAAAAAACTAGGGTTTCTAAACCCCCACTGTGACGGCACCAAACCCAACCCCCAATGGGGGCACGAATTCGACGGCCAAAGCGTATAATATAACCCAATCATCAACACAAAGGCTCCCAAACTAACTTACCAACGTCAAAAGAGGTGCAAAAACGGCGGTGCAACACCAAAAAAGAGAGGAAAGCAAATCAATTTCCACACCGATCTCACAATCGGCAATGACAAAGAAGATTTGGGATGAGGGGTTTTAATCGCAAGGCAATGGATAAGGTTTTGAGAGTGGAGGTGATGTGCACGGACAGTAGCACAAGGGTTGATCAGAGCTCGACGGAAAAAGAAAAACAAGTAGAGGGAGCAAGGGTGAATTCGATTGAGGCAAAGAAGGGAGAATGGGAGAAGAAAGGTCTCAAAAAAAAAAAAAAAAGGGGTTTTTATACTCTCTCAAAAAGGCATAATTAATCAGAGGTCCTTAGAGACCTTTAGGGTTTTTGAAAAACCCCAAAGCTTAACCTGATTCTCACATAAGTCCCTCAAAGCTCTTAAATTAAAGAATTAACCCCTAAATTCCACAAATTAACCAATTTAATCCCTAAAATTAATTTAAGGTGTTACAATATTAGTTCAAGAACATATTTCTTGAAGTGGGACTTCCTTGGATGATCATCTATGAGCTGAATGGAGTTGAAGACATGAAGAAAATGGGCTTCAATAATCTATATCAGCCTCCATGGAGTTTTGGTCTAGTTTGAGCCCATTTAGACATTATTATGTTTAGTTACACTTTATTTTGTCTTAATATGCTTTTGACCTATTTGAACTCTTTTATTTAGGTCCAATAATGTTATTTTTATGTAAAAATTCTATCCATGCCCATTTCTTATTAGGCTAGGTGATTTTCCCTTAGGTTTTATATTTTGCTTAATTTTCATGTTCATTAGGTAGGTCTTTTACTTGTTACTCTCTAGTCAGGTAATCTTACTTGCATTAGGACTTTATTTATACCCTAAGGCAGGGCATGCCCTCTCATTTTTTACGACTTTCGTACCTTGGTTAATAAATTTCAACTCCTTGAGTTATTTCTCTTTGTGAGATTTCTCTATTATTTATTTTAGAAGTAGATTTTCTTCTTGGTTTCCTCTATGAAGTCATGTGAAACTCTTCACCATCTAATTTACTGGGGTTGACATTCTTAGGGGGTTGGTTAGAGCAATTTATGGAGCTTGTTGAAGATTATTCTTCGAAATGTTTCATAGGATATCGCCTTTTCGTCAAATTCCATCCAATATTTTTCCATCTTCCTTGAATCTTTTTCTATATCGATTTAGTTTATTTTAATATTTTTCTAACGCTTGATATTCCTGTGAAATTTCAGGTTTCAACATCCAAGGATTTCCTTGCAAGAAACACAATTTAAACATCAAGAACCTAATATTTCTCAACCTATTTGAAATTTTCTTTCTTTATTTCTTTTTAATTCTGTTTTGATTTTCTCTATTCTCCCTAATAGTTATTGTTAATTTAATTTCTAGTTCAAGAACTCTTCAAAAAGCATGATTCTTCTCAATTATTCATCAAGAATGAATCAATTTGAGATCTCTCATCTTTTCTTAAACCAATTGCTTCTTTTGAGTTTATTGTTTTGTTTTGGCTTCAATTTGTTTTGGTGTTTTTGCTTTAGATTCATGGTTCAACCAATCTTGTTGTTCAAGAAGGTTTCTTTTGCTTCAAGAAACCCTAAATCAAGCAAAATCTCATCTCTCTACCTAAGTCAAACCATTCTATCTAATTTATTTTTTATTTTTGGCTTTCATTTTCTTTGTTTCCAAATTATGTTTATTTTCTTATTTCCAAGTCAAATTCAAATTCCCCTGCTCTAAAGCAACTTGAATTCAATCTTGGTTCGTTGTCTTATCACTTCTAACTTCCCCTATCCTATGCCAAAGAAAGGCCTTCTAGCATTGCTTTCACCTTTGCATGAGAGACCATGTGTTCTACACAAAGCCACAAATCCAATCATCATTGGGACTTCGAAGTAGAACCCCAATCCCCACCATCTGTTCCCTGATTAAGGTACAGATCCATCTATATTAAGTTTCACCCAACCATCTTTGAGAGGGAACTGTCTCTTCTCACCTACCAAACTAAAGGTCGATTGTTCCATTCAACAACCATAATGAACACATTTGGCCCATGACATGTTAGCATCTACCATTCTCTCTACTATTATGCCCATATTTAATAACAAAGTTGTTCATGCACTTCCATAATTTACAAATGAAAATTTCAAATAATGAACTCCAATCCACTTACTAAACGACTAGTGTACCTGAATTCGTCAAATTCCAAATTAACTAATCTTTTAACAATAAAGAAAAGAAACATGAAAAACTTTGCTTGGAATAAGTAATCCCCAAATCTATTGCGTAAAATTACAATCTCAAATAACATGAAGACATATCTCTACCCTATCCTCACATCTAAGGCAATAATTGTCAAAAACCATAGCTCGTCAAAATCATTCACCATTAGTTAAGATTCTATCTTTGAAAACCAACAACAAGAAATGAAAAACTCTTTGAGGTGCCTTACATTTCGAAATAAGAGTCTAGACCATGTTCACTTCACCCCAAAGTCTTCTAGCCAAGTCTCTATACGTGACTACAACAAAAAAAGATCCATTAAATGTCCAGGACCATGCAATACGGTCATCACAAACAATTTCCAAATGAGGTAAAATACTAGTAATCTTCAACATAATAGACTACAGACCACCATATTTAAAAAATTCCAATCTCAATCACCCAAAGGGCCAACCGCATCTTTAACTAATAAATCCTCTCTAATACGGTTGTTCCCAATATAAAAATATTTTAACAAACCTACTCCAAGAACCCAAGTATTATTTCAAAAGTTTGATGATTTCTCGGTGCCAATTGACTAATAAATTCCTTAAATAACCTTGTTCCAAATGTTTGATAAGGACCTCCAAATGTACGAACATGAACTTTGAGAAATGGATAGAGGGAAAAACCCCTACACATTGCATTTGCTTCTCAATATTCAAACCCAAAAAGTATCCAGTTAGGTTAAATAGAAAATCCAAGCTTCATTAGAAGAATCTTGCTTTGGTCACGTAATCTCCTCATGCCCAAATCATCATAACGTATAAGTCGACAATACTAATCCCAACTCAAAAAAGTTGGATTCCTTCATTTTAAGTGCACTTCCCAAATAAAATCGTGAGCAATCTTTTCAATCTCAATGCAAACAACAACCACAACTAAAGCGAATCTCATAAAATAAGTAGGAATGAAAAGAATAACTGCCCTCACAAGCATTACTCTGCCAACCATAAGCAATTTCCTAACATTTCAGCCACTCAGTCTTTGCCTAACTTTATCCACAATAAACTAAAAGGAAGCCAACGTGACGCGGCCATAGGAGAGAGGGCTGCCCAAAAACTTCCCCAAATCATCGACTCTAGTAAAACTAAGGTTGCCACTAATAGCATCAACAAGATTATCATCCGTATTCCTAGTAAAGAAAACATAAATTTTAGCCATATTAACCTTATGCCTGGAATACTTACAAAAGCTATTCATGTTGAGATCTAGTGCCCTTAGTGTAGTATTTTCATATATAATTGCTTGTATTTTTCAAACAAATTAGTTTAATAAAATATCTATAAGTTTCATTAATATCTTTTTTATATTATCCTCAATGATTTTTTTGCATGAAAAAAAAATGAAAGCAAATATTGATCACTGATTATCTAACGTTTAACTAATATTAAGCATATTACATGCACAAATCATAATATAAAAAGAAGCTTGTATTAGTAGATAAACTAAATATGTCCTTAGTCCAATCGAAAATGAGCAAAACAATTAAAAAATTAATGTCATCTATCAAGTCTAATTGGAGAGATGTCTTATCTAAGGTATCAAAGCGAATGACTCCAAGAAGATAGAGTATAACAATCCATTTTTTTGTGGTATCAGAAACAATGGTTTCGAGACCACAAACCAAACTAAAATTTTTAATAATCAGTGTTTAAATTAAATAAACCAATAATAATTTTATATGGAATTCTGAATTGGTGAATTTTAATTATTGAATTAATTGTTAGTATAAGTAGTTTAGTTCAAAAGTCAAGTGATTTTAGAAAATAAGGTATCGGGATCTCGTTTCTAAAATTAAGGGTCGTAAATATTTTTATTAAATATTTATAGTCTTAATATATGTGAATTGAAGTTTGGTTGGGTAATTTTGATGATAAATTGCTTAATTAAGGAAAAAGGAGTAAATTGTAAAAGAGGTAAAAGTTAATTGCTATAGATTAAAAATAGTAAAGGAACCAAAATGGCAATTAAACCATGGTCAAAAAGTCCAAGCGGTGGTGACATGATTACCATCCACTAACTTTTGAATTATTTATTCATTTAGTCCTAATTAGTTTAAGGTTAAATTGAAATAAAGTTTATTTAGTTGGAATTTAATATAATTGAAGGACCAATTATGAAATTGAACCCCTTAAATGTTCTAATAATAGAAATGATATGAAACTCTTTAGATTATGATAAATTGCAATTAAATCCTAATTAAATAAGGATTTACTAATTAGACTATTTTTCAGTATAATCAAAAAGGGTGGTTTCGAAGTCACAAATTTGATGTGTTAGACTGTAAAAATTAATTCTTTAACATTTACGGGGTCATTAGTATCGTATTAAAATTTGGTTACGAAATTTTATTGTTTAGATTGTTAATTAAATAAAAAGGATTAAATTGAAAAAGGTGAGAATGTTAGCATCTATTAGTTAAATGTGTTAATTGGTTTGAGGGAGTTAATTATAAGGACTAATATGGTTAGTTAACCATAAGTAATCTTAGTGGACAAATATGGGTAAGTAATTATGAACTTATCTAGTTAATAACTAAGGGTAAATTAGTAAATTGGTTAGTTAAGGTCAAATAAAAGAAATAAAATATAAAAATCAAGTAAAAACTTCATCTTCTTCATGAAGTTAGAATCGAAAACCCTAGTTGGAGGAGAAGAGACATTTGGCTAACTTTATGTTTTTGAGTCTGTATTAGCTTAACCTAGCTAACACAAGGACTAATTTGTGATTTTGTCAAATATTATAAATTTTTTCATTAATGAAGAAGCATGTTCTTGAAAGGTTATGGAAGATTTATAAGCTTGGTTGTTAGATTTGATTATTTTGTAAAGTAGTTTTTGATGATTTTAATGTTTAAGTACTTAAATGTTAAAGTTATAAATTTACAAGGACTTAAGGTGAAATAATAGCATGTAAGGGCTTTAGAAAAACACTTAAGAATTTGGCTAAGATAAAATTTGAAATAAAATAGTTAGTTTGCATGTTTAAGGCTTAAGGACTAAATTGAATAAAATTGAAATATTAGGGGTAATTTTGTAAAAATGTCAAAAAGGACTTAATTGCATAATATAAGTTTATTTTACTATTGAAATTAATTAATTTAATAAAATTATTATTTTAGATCAAGAATGGGTTGAAAATCGAAGCGAGGAGAAAATTTTAGAATAGTCCCTGTACTATATATTATTGCAATTTAATCAGGTAAGTTCGTACAGAAAATAATTGATTTAATTTCTATATGTAAATTATTAAAACTATTTAAGTATGTTGTATTTAAATTTGTTTGCTTAGTAAATATTAAATTGAGGAATTGAATTAAATTGAAATGAAATTGTAGTAATGAGCATGATTGAAAGTAACAAAATGATATGGTTTAAATCAGGTGACAACGAAACTCTTAAATGATTATGTGTTGTGTTAGTTATTATTCATGTTATGAATGAATTAATTTGGTTGATATATGACAAATAGTAAATTGAACTAAATGACATGGTTAGTTAATTCGATATTATATCTGATAAATAAAGATTATATGGATGTTTGCTCGAAATGGTATAATGGGATGAAAGTTAATTGAAATAGACATGGTATATGGCACATATGAACTTCGTGAATATTTGGGACACAAAGGACATGTTATTAGGGGCTATACAGTTTCGGGAGCTAGACTTGGATGTCTTACTGATGGATAGTCTCTGTACTTGAGCCGATACTACAAATCAATCCGGTAAGTTCGTATTGTTAAATTCCAATTTAACTTGCATATTTTGGTACTTGTATTCAATTCCTATGAAGTTGGGATGATGATCGAAAATTTGAAAGACGGGAACAAGGAAAGACTTAATTAACGGGCTTTGAGCTGTAAATACAAAAAGGTCCGATGACTATGTGTCATCGTGAGTATATGAATCCTTTACGGATTATGAGGTTTGATGACTATGTGTCATCGTGAGTATATGAATCCTTTACGGATTATATGGTCCGATGACTATGTGTCATTGTGAGTATATGGATACTTTACGGATATGTGGTCTGATGACTATGTGTCATCGTGAGTATATGAATCCTTTATGGATTATGAGGTCCGATTACTACATGTCATCGTGAGTATTACATGAAAATAAATCCTATTATGGAATAAAGGTTCGTTGTCTTTACGGCATCGTGAGTATTACATACAAAATGAATCCTATTACGGATTAAAGGTCCGATGTCGGAAATCCTGCATTTGTTGCTAATACTCTATGGCATTGTGAGTTATTAAATGTGAAAAGAATCCGAGAACGGATATACAGGTGGTTTGGTTCGTTTGATTACAAATGTTATAACACTTGATATTCGGTAAACTTATTTAACTCTATGAACTTACTAAGCTTAGAAAGCTTACTCGTGTATGGTTTTTGTTTTGTATATTTGATTTTGCTATTGAAGATCGAATCCTCTAAGGAGAATCACACTATCTCGGGCGCTCGTTTGTAGTTTTTTAATCACTTGGTTATATGGCATGTACTAGGATGATAAACTATATATTTGCTTGAGTTTGGCTAAATCATTTGAATAAAGGTAGTTTAGAAGAATGAATAATGATGATGTTGAATTCTTGTTATGACTTAAGTGTTTGATGTGTATTTTGAATTGGTAATTAGTTTGTTCAGATGAATTGATGAAAGTGAATAGTATGGAAATTATAGGAATATGGATTGTTAGAAATATGATGCATATTTATAGGAAATTGAATCGTGATAAGCTAAGCACATGTTGAGTTAATTGTATGAAATTTTGCATGGTAAATTGGACATTTCGCAGGTACACACGGCCAGGAACACGGGCCACTACATAGGCGTGTACCCTGAATAAAATAGGTGCAGGTTTCACAGGGGCTACACACGGGCTGGGACACGACCGTGTGGCCCTATTTTGGAATCACACACAGCCCAACAAACGATCTCGTACACGGGTGTGTGGGGTAATTTCGCATGCTCACATGGTTTGGTACACGATTTGTGACATGGCCGTGCGAAAGAGGTTTGAGTGTGCCCACGGTTTACTACACGGGTGTGTGTTTGACACACACGCTCGTGTGACCCTTGTTGTTGCAAATTTTATGTTTAATCGCAGTTTAATCAGGTCCCTGTTAAATTGAAATGTTGTAAAAGAGAATAAAATATTTAATTGAATTGTAAACTAGTTTGATGAGTGCAACTATTTTAAATGATGTTTTGAATTGTAATGGTTCAATTTGTAAATGATTTGAAAGGCCTCGTGGTAAGAATAATTGATGTAGCTTGGTTGATAGTTGTGGTATTTTGGTTTGATGCGGACTATAGATGTCTTGGTATGTGATATGAGTATTGATTCTTTCTTGACAAATGTGATTGATTTGTGTGTGATGAAAAAAATTTATAAAGTTTTATGAACCCTTGAGATCCTAAACCGGTAATGGTTACGAGTTTTGGGTGTTACATAGATACATAGATGTGACTGACTAGACTGATAGTACATAAAACATGACCTAGGTATAATATATCTTAGATCTGTTTATAGATTTATTCATTTGTGACGTTCATAATATCTCATTCTTTAATCATGAGGGATGATGAACTATGTATGTTAGGATCTGGTGCCTTTAATGTAGTATTTTCGTCTAAGTATACCTATATTTTCGAACAAACTGTTCTAATAAAATATCCATTAATTACATTTACCCTTTGTATATTGTCCTTAATGTTTTTGTATGCACAAAAAAATGGAAGCAAATATCAGTTCACTAGTTAACTAACATTTAACTAATACTAAGTGGTATTATGTGATCGGATCGTAATATGGAAATACAACTTGTATTAAAAAATGAACCTAAACATATCTTTAGTTTAATCAAAAATGACCAAATTGATTGAAAGACTAATATATTATCTATCAAGTCCAATTGGATTTTTGAGATGAACTCATCAAAAATGCAAAATAATCTACCCGTGGTAGCTGACTTACCTTGGGAAAACCCCTTGTTTGAAGAACCACTCGAACCACCAGTACAATTTTGAAGAGAGCCACGAATGGCTTGACAAGAGCGAACATTACGCAAATACGTGCTACCCACTTTAGATGCAGTCTGAGGCAATATCGAGAGACTGATGATTAACACCAATAATTTTGAAATCAAGACGACCACCATCTAGATGATTCATAATAACTTGCAATTTCGAGGCAATATGATGGAAGACCCAAATCAACACTTGAAGCTATTCCTTCAGTTTTGTGACACTTTCAAGTATAACAGGGTCACCGATAACACTATTCGTCTTCAATTGTTTCACTTTTCTCTGTGTGAGAACGCGTACAAATGGCTTGATTCATAAGAGCCCGACTCAATCACTACATGAGCTGAATTAGAGGGAAATTTTTTACATAAAATTTCCCCTATTAGTTGAATCATCCAATTGAGGTGCCACATAGCCAATTTCAAGCAAACCGAGGTCGAAATCTTATACAAAGTGTGAAAGCATTTCAAGTAGTTTTTAAGGAAAGTGCCCACACTACGGAATGCAAGAGTGGTTGCAACTGTAAATATTCTATAGTGGGTTGGATGGTAGCTTAAGAATTAGATTAGATGGTCCAATCGGCAGGGCTTTCATGAAAAACACTTACAAGCAATTTATCAACTTATCAAGGACATGGCTATGAACTTGTAAATGTGGTCCAACGAGCACTTCTCGTATAATCTGAAGCCATCGATGGTTAAAGCGTTCAAAGTGGATGATAAATATCAATAGATTTTGGAAAAACACATCGCTTAGAAACAACTATTAAGCCATCTATGAATAATGTTGCTCAAAGCTATGTGCCAGAATTTGAAACACAATTGGAGGACGTCAATTATTTGGGCAATAGGGGTGGAAATCCCTATTCAAACACTTACAACCTCGGTTGGAAATTAAAGAATTTGACTTGGAAATTCAAGATCGAAGAGGCGTAGAGAACCCAGTAGTCGACCACTTGTCTGGACTGGAGCCAAGAGAAGAAAGTTCAACTCTTGTACCCATACAAGAGACGTTCCCTGATGAACATATACTCAAGGTAAGTCATAACACCCCTTGGTTTGCTAATTTTGCTAACTACTTAGCTTGTGTTTTGATTCCCTATGATAAGACGTATCAGCAAAGGAAGAAGTTCCTTCATGATTCTAAGTATTACTTCTGGGAAGAGCCATACTTGTTTAAGAAGTGTGCAGATCAGATGATAAGAAGATGTATGACAGAAGATGAAGTACGAGTGATATTATATCAGTGTCACACAGCTCCAAGTGGGGGACACTTCAGAGGATCACATACCGCAGCCAAAGTATTACAAGCTTTTTCTTTTGGCCAACATTGTTCAAGAATGCGTATGACTATGTCAGAATCTGTGACCGATGTCAAAGGGTTTGAAATGTCACCAACAGGAATGAAATGCCTCGAACAAACATCATGGAAGTGGAATTATTCAATGTTTGGGGATTGACTTCCTTGGTCCATTCCCTCCATCATTTTGTAACAAGTATATTCTGGTTGCAGTCGACTATGTATCAAAATGGATTGAAGCCAAGGCATATCTAAAAACTGATGCCAAGGTAAAGAAGAAATTTTTGTAGAAGCATGTGTTCACACGGTTTAGAACTCCTAGAGCCACAATCAATGATGAAGGGTCCCATTTTGTGAACAAATGGATGAAGTGATTGCTTGATAAACACGGAGTAAGACAAAAGGTTGCTACAACTTACCATCCGTAGAGGAATGGGCAAGCTGAGTTAGCAAATAAAGAAATAAAAGGCATACTCAAGAAGGTAGTGTGTCCGAACCGACGAGATTGGTCCAAAAGATTGGACAATGCTTTATGGGCTTACAGAACAACTTACAAGACACCTTTCGGGATGTCTCCCTATAGGTTGGTATTTGGAAAAACCTGTCATTTACTAGTCTCTTTAGTAGCTCAATTTGGATCCTAAGCTTGCTAAAGAGAAATGAATGCTTCAACTCAATGAGTTGGAAAATTTTCGAACGTTCTCTTATGACAATGCCAAGCTATGCAAAGAAAGATTAAAAAGATGGCATGATAAACACATTTGAGTTAGAGAGTTCGAAGGTCAGCAAGTTTTATTGCTTAACTCTAGATTGAAATTTTTTTCCAGGTAAATTGAGATCACATTGGTCAGGTCCATTCACTATCCATCAAGCTTTTCCATATGGAGTGGTTGAACTCTATAGTAAGCAAGGTATTTTTCGAGTTAATGCCCAGAGATTGAAACATTTTTGGGGAAATAAAGTTGAGCGTAATGAAGCATCACTTATTTTAGCAAACACTTAATTCTTTTTCATTTTAATAAAGAACTTAGGTTATATTTTCTTGACTACTATGTTAAATTAAATTCTGCCAAGGAGTTTGAACTTAAGTGGGATTGCTTGTGACTCCTCCAATTTTTCCTAGGAATTAATTTTAACATAATTTTATGAGAAATTATTTCCTAAGTTAGAAAATAAATTCTTGATTCTGAACTTTGCAAATAAAAGGGTCATTTTTTATCCAAGTTTTAATTACAACTCAATTTTTAAATTATTTTAAGTTGAAGGACTCAATTGATTTTTTTGTAAAATTTAGTTGTTAATTTTGTAAATATTAAAATTTGCTGTCTTTTCTGTAAATATTTTTAAAACAGCTAAAAATAAAATTTTTATTTTATGATATTTATTTTTATTTTAAAAAATTTGATAATTCTTAATATAAAATTATAAATTAATTTTTATGATTTATATTAATTATTATCAAAAGTTTAATTAGGATTTGTTATAGAATTTAAATTTAAATAAAACTTATGTTAATTGTAATTTAGTTGAAGTAGTACTTAGGAATTTTAATTTGAGAGTTTGAATAAGAATTATCATTCATACTTTATAAATGGTCCACCTCTTCATAGATTTATAATTCAAACCATCAAATTAGCCACCATAGGTAGCCACCATCGGCAGTCATCGAAAGCCATCGAGCAACATTAGCTGCAAAACTCCGACGCTTTTTGAAATACTTTCCTAATCCTCCGACACTTCCCGCAAGCGCTTGACAGCTCCCGCACGTTTCAGCTAGTCCGTGCGCGCCAGCGTCTACACGCCCAGGCACTAGTGCTGTTACTGTGTCACACATGCCAGGCACCTGCGTCGCTGCTGCCAAGCCATCCCATGCACACGTTTGTTGCTGCCGCCCCAAGCCCCACACCTTGCTGCCTTGTGCGCTGAATTCCTAGGCCGTGCACACCACTCGCCCTAAGCACTTAGGTCGTGTGTCCCTTTACCATTAACACTAAGTCCCTTTCAAACCCTACCTTAGATTAAACTTTTTTCTTTTTCGCCCTATTTATTTAATTTGGAGTTTATTTCAACAAAAGGTGGTAAGAATTTTTATTTTCTAATTTTTAATTTATTTAATTTATTAACTCTTTAATTTATTTTAAATTGTTAATATTTTATATTAATTAAATTTTAGAAAAATCTTTGTGTCCGTCTTATTGTTGATCAAGTTAAAATCATGCCGCGTAAGAGAACTTGTGCCGCAATGGAAGAAGTGCTGAACAAAATTCACAGTGCAAGAGCTAAGGCAAGATATGATAACATGTTCAAAAAGTCAGCAGATGTTACCTGAGAAAGGATTTACTTGGGAAGAAAGTAAATATACCAAATTCATGGCAAGTATCCGAAAAATTACTGAAGCTCTAAACTGGGGATTATTTTGTGAAAAGCGATCGAGTGCAGATGAGGAATTAGTTCGAGAAATTTATGCAAATTTTACCTTGGTTGAACTTACAGAAATTTCCATTTGAGGAATCAAGGTACCATTGAAGTCAAGCACCATCAACGGGTTCTTTGACTTACCTGATTTCGAAAAAGACGAGTACTCTACTTTGTTGAAGAACTTAGAGGCTGAGAAATTGCAAGAAATTCTTCGAGAACTTACAGTTCTAGGTTCTGAAATGACGGTGTCAAAGTATGGAATTCGTGTCGCAGAGAAAACTTGACACCGCAAAAGTGTGGTTTTACTTCATTTGATTCAGTCTCATGCCTATTCCATAAGGAACTATTGTTTCATTAGACCAAATGGTGTTGCTATATTCAATCATGAAGGCAAAGACCATTGATGTGGGAAGGATCATCATCAGAGACATTCGAAACTGTGCCATGACACGTTCTGTTCAAGCTTATTTCCCATTCACGATCAGAGTGTTGTGCTTAAAAGCTTAAATTCTTAGGAATGTGAATAGAGTAGGATAGCCAAGGAGCAATCACTGATTGGGATCTATATCGAGTAGCAGGAAATTCCATTTTTCAACAACAAATTGAAGAAGAAGAAGAAGAAAAAGAAGATCCTGAAGAAGAGGAAGATCCAGAAGAAGAAGAAGACCCTGAGGAAGATCCTATGGAAATTGAAGAAGATCTTTCGGTGACAGAACCAAATGGAATGCATGATGAGGAAGAGTCTACTGAATTGCATGCAACACATGCAATGGCAACAACAATCGTATTGGAGATACACGAAGATACGAGATGATGCATTCAAAAGTGCATTGTGTTTTGTGACCCATTTATCTTTATGCTTGAATTTCCAGATTACATATTCGAACCATAGACTCCAATGGTGAAGAAGGAGCATGGTCACTCGAGCAATAATAGGGACTACCAAGCAAAAGGAGAGTCAAAGTATAGGGGGTCTGAACATAAATAAAAAGGGGGGAACTTGTCTTTTCTTTAATTTTTGTTATTTTATTTTTAGTGTTTAATTCTTGAATGAATTTAGGATTAGGTCACTAGGTTAGTTTTTAATTCTTGCATAATAAATTAAGAGGTTGAAGACAAAAATTGAGCAACTTAGAAAAATAAGAGTGTGGTAATAAATATGTGAAATCATATCATAAAATTTTAATTCCTTATAGAAGCTAGATATGCATGAAAGTTTAAGTCTCTAGAATTGACTTATTAATTTCTTGAGGCGAAAGCCTAGGAAGCATGAAATTTTGAAAATGATTTAGACAACATTTGTTTGGACCGTTTGAGCCTTTCAAGCCAACCTTAATAAATGTTATCCCTTAAAGCCAACTTTGAGACTATATATGGCTTGATTTTCTTTGTACCCTACAATTATAAGCCATCTTATCTCTTGTACTTATCTCTAAACTGTCCCAATTACTAGACTCAGTTTATCAAGATTATGTTCTGAAACTAAATTTGGGGGAGTTAAGAAGAAATACCAGAATGCTCAACAAAAGTGTAGTACATACAAAATGATGCTCAAAAAAATAGAAATGAAAAAAGAAAAAGAAAAAAATAGCACAGGTACTCAAAAGAAAAAGGAAAGAGCATGAGCATGCAGAGTTCAAAAAAAGTTGATGAAATTAAAGGTCCGTTGCAAGCTGAGTCTGGGCTTTAGCTTAAATTTATCTACCTTTTCCTTACCTCTAGCCTAGCCCCATTACAACTTATGCAAAAGGCCTATTTGATTCAAGATTTCAATGCCACCTACATTAGTTGAGAGAAATTGCTATGTTCAACATATGAAGACATAGGTTAAACTTAATGATTGCAGTTTAGTCTTAACTAGGGAATAGAAATTGAGTGATGGGATTTTGTCATGTTTTTATTAAGACAAGCATGATGATAACTGAAGATAATTGAATCAAAAATACTTGAGCTACATAATTTCTAAATTCTTGTTTTTATGCTTAATTATTTTGAATTCATAAGTATGAGGAGAAATGATCAACTCTTTTTTGATTTGTGCATTGCTCGGGACGAGCAATGAATTAAGTTTGGGGGGTGTAAAACGATGAAAATATATAGACTTTTTCATACTCTTTTTAACCTAAATTCATGCAAATTCTGAGTAATTAATATCGAAAAATATAATTTTATTATAAAATAATTAATTTGTGCTAAAATTTCCAACATATTGATTTTTAATTATTTTTATAAATATTAAGCATGAATTTGATGATTTTTCGATAGATTTGCACAATTGGTGAATATCGGCCCAGCAGACACTATTAACAGCTTAAACCATTGAGGGAATTTTTACACCGAGTTAATGAAGAGCTATGAAGAATATTTTTCCAGCCAAGGTTCAGTCCAATATGAAGCTAAATTATGCTTTATAATTATATTTTTAATTCAATTAATTTGGAGTAAAAATAAATTATAAAGGTTGAACTGAAGTGGGTCGATGTGCATGCAACCGAGGGTCGAACCACCTTGATTTGGGATAGCCATGTGTCGTCCATATGCTGATGTAATCAGATGATATTTTTGACCAATTCAAAATTGCAAAACAGCCCTTAAAGTTTCCCAAAATCTCATTCAAACCCCTCCACTTTTCATGGTTTCAAATTCTCACCCCAATCTAATTTTAAGCAAAGTTTCAACTAGTCAAACTTGCTTATGCATGGTCGGCCAAGCATTGTGTGTGGCTGGTATTTATTTGATAAATATAGCCACCCACACTCACCTATAAAATCCCCCTCATACCTCTCATTTCAACACACCAATTCACTCACCATTCTTTCTTCTTTCTGTAGTTTTCTCTCTAAGCTTTCCCTTCCATTTCCCCTTCATTCCCTTGCTGATTTCCCCTCTTGGAAAAGAGTGGTTCTTCAGCCTTCCATAGCCTTTGTTGAGCATTCATCAAAGACCTCGATCTGGGAAGAATCAAGCAAGAATGACGAAGAACGTGGAAGTAGTTCTTGAGAAATCGTCGGATTTAATCCTATTATTTTTCACTTATTTTAGATTCTTGTTTGTTGTCATGATGAATGCTATTTTGAATGCTATTATTTCTTTAATTAAAATGGCTTAAGTTTCTTCAAGTGTTGGGTTGATTGTGTTGATTGCTTGATTATTTATTTATCATGTTTATATTGTTATAGGCCTGAATATTTTGTTTAATTAAATATTATCATGCCTAAGTTATTATTGCATTACCCTTGTGATATAACTATTGAATTAATTATTTAAGCGCGTTGAAATTGTGATTAATGAACACACTATTTAATTTGTTCATGCTTAATCCTCTACGGAGGTTGAGGGTTAAAATTGTGATTGTATTATATTGAAAAATTCCTTGCATAACTTGTAGGATTTATTGATTAAACTGTTTCAATATAGATGTATGTTGTTACCTCATTTGATCCTTTACATACTTATGAATATTAATTTAGTCGGTTGTATTGGCATAGGTGTATGTTCAAGAGATAAATTGATTTCATAATGTATGTATGTGCTATAACACATTTACTTATCAAAGATTAGTTTAGTCGGTCTTATTGGCATAGGTGTATGTTCAAGAGATAAACTGATTTTTATAAGTGATGTTGTTCATAAGTTAGCAAGATATCGGGTTGTCGTGAATATTATTTCGTAACAAGCATGAACATAATTTAGATTTAATTAAGTGTTTCAAGCAATTAACCTGCCACATTTATGTCATATTGATTAAAACCCTTAGAAATCGTGCATAGGAATTTAATTTAATTTTACCTTTACCTTAGATTTATTTAGTTTAGATTAATACTTTAGATTAATATCCTTAACAAATATTAACTTGTTCCTAACCAATTTGTTGATTAATATTTCATAAATAATTTTCGCAGCACAGTCTTTATGAGTACGATACTTGACATTTACTTGTCACTTTATTACTTGAATACGATTGTGTACACTTGCACATTTTCATCGTTCCAGGCATTGCATAGAAATACGAAAAATCATGGTGAAATGTTCTTAGTCTTTTTTCTATTTTATTTCATCGTATTAGTTGATTTTAGAATTTATTTTTGATATACATTATAGTTAGAATGACACCTAGGAAAGTTCAACATATCACACAACTAGAAGAATCGATGGATTTCGATTCCACCCAATTTCGGAGCCAAGTTGAAAAATACTTCTTAGAGCTCCAAGGGAAAAAAATTCATACAAGAACTGTAACGACCCATTTTTGGTAATATTGGAAAAATGATTAATTAGGGTCTTAAAGAAATTTTTATCATGAGGTGATAGTATTTAATTAAATAAGTGTGATTAAGTAGAGAAGAGTAAAATGTAAATGAGATGAGAAAATTGTTTGTTAAGGGAATTGATTATGTTCATGTGATTACATATATACAAATGATGATGAACTAATGTAATTAAACTTTCATGATTTCAGGTTATAATTTTAGTAGATTACATATCTACGTCACAGCCGACATCCCGTACTTAAAGTTAGTGTGTTTCTTTTTGTCTTTTTGGCATGTACCTAGGAAGGGTATAGGGTTAAGATAGCTAGTACTTGAATAACTTGTGACTATTGCTTGACATATGTCATGATTGATATGGATGTGAATTAAATGTTAATTTTTGATGGAAATGTTATTATATGCATAATTTGGTTATATGGAATGAAATTGTATAGTGTTTATGTTATGTGTTGGAATTAGTTAGTTGTAATGATTTCGTTAATGTTGATAGTGTGCACCTTTTAGCATCTCTTTTCTAATGCTTATATTGAGGTATAACATGTTTTTAAATGGTAGCTTGATATGAGTGTTAGAGCCAATTATACCTTAAGTTTTAACACTAGTTATGAACCTATTTGAAGAGCTTATTTGTTAAGTTGGCAAGATATTGATAGGATGCTTATGTTGATATTTTAAATGACATCTTAGCTTTAAGAAGTGGATTAATTTAGGGTGACTTGCTAAAGAATTTAGGTTAGATTGGTATCTTGTTGAGGAAGTAAAACAGGGTATACACGGCCTGTGACACGGGTTGTCACACAGTTATGTGTCATATTTAGGTGCAGGACAATTTACATAGGCAGACACACGGGCTGTTACACGACTGTGTCGCCCTTGTTCGATTAGGCACACAGTCTGGCATACAGTCCCACCCACGAACATGTGATTCAAGTCAGAATAGGTACAGGGCCTATCACACGGTCTGTGACACAGTCGTGGGAATACTTCTCGAGTAGGAACACAGCCTAGTGCACGATCAAGAGAACGGATGTGTGTGAGTAGATACACGGGCGCGTGTTTGAGACACACAGCCTTGCGCCCCTGTTTCGAGATGTTTATTAAAGCTCGTGTTAAATTGTGAAGTAATGTGATGTTGGTACAAGTCATGCATGATTAATTTAGAGCATATTACATGTTTAATAGATTATTTATATGTGTTATGAGATTGCTTTAATTAACATTTGAATCTTTGATTAAAATGATATAATGATCTTATATTACTCTGTAATTACTTCAAGACCCTAAATCAAATACAATTACAGGTGTTACAAGAATGAGGGTTCAAAAAGTCGTTCGATTTGTGTGACGATATTTGGGATTTGGTTTGTGTTAATCAGCGAATTGATTTTTCCTTAACACCGAAAAAGTCGACGATCAACTCGATGGTGTACAAATTCTATGCTTCATTGAAAGCAAGAGAAAATAATAAAATGCCGAATGTCGAATATCGACATGTAATGGTGCGGGGAAAAGAGGTCCTAGTTACTCCCTAAGAGATCTTCAATTTTTGCAATGCTCAATACTTTGTCTCTGATGCTCTAGATGACATGGATATTTATTATTTCCATGATATTGATATGGATGCCATTGTTGACTATCTTACTTAGGAGAGAGGCATTTGGAAATGCCAACCAAACATGAAAATTCCCTTATCATTCAATCAGGCAATCATGTTCCCGATTTCCAAAATGTGGATGCAGTTTATCTGTACTCGCATAACACCTACCCCTAATGTTCCTGACGTTAATGCTTTTCGAGTTATTCTTCTTTACTCTATTTTGCAGCGCAAGCAAGTTTGCTTGGACAAGTGGATTTACCAATCCATGCTCACTTGCATTAGTGGTAAGAAGGTCGGGATATTTTTCCCGCACCTCATAACTACCCTACACAAGAAGGCGAAGGTTCCGGTGTCCTTAATGGAGCAATTTATGAAGCCGAAGAAAAGCCTCATCAGTAATTGATCTGCTAGGAGGAAAAAACCAGTGGACAAATGTGTTGGACCATATACAGTTAAAGTGGAAACGATGACCTTAAATATTATTGTGGAACATGAGAGCTTGAATGTTAAATTCCAACACCAGCTGGAAACTAGAAAACCCAGTGAAGATTTGCACATAATAGAGGAAATTGTGACTGTGTAGAGGTAAATATGGAAAAGCCTTCACACTTCTTGAAAATCATAGAAAAGAGCCCTCAACATGAACCAATCGAAGATAAGACTCCACAAGGAGACGTTCATTGGAGGAAAGGGAAATCAATAAAAGTTGAGTTTGTGATCCCACCTTTAAACACCCTTCTAGAAATGTAAAAGAGAGATGGAGTTAGAGGAAAAAGGGTTTGGAAGGAATATTAGAAAATAACCTTAAGCGAGGCAAGATCAAATTCCAACATTGATGAAAAATGCTCTGATTAACCAATTGATGAACAAAAGAAGGATTGAGGTTTCCTGGATGTCGTGGAAATTTCATTTCGGTAGAATGATAGAGAGTCCAAAAACTAGTGTTTTAGATACACCCTTATGAATTTAATTCATGATTTGTAAATCATCTGTGTTTGGACTCAGGATTTACCCAGATGCTTCTAAGCTTCGATCGAAAAGAAAGTCAATATGGAAATAGGAAGACAATCGAATCACAATACCCAACATAGGATGTCGCGATACTGCTGACAGTTAGAAAAATGGGATTTTCAAAATTTTCTTGGTATCATGATACTTAAATTGGGTCACAATAAAAATGGGTCAAATTCGTGTGACTCGTGTGTTGTTATTAGTTTTTAAACCCCTTTACCCTCCAAAAATCCTAAATCTTCCCATTTAACATCTTATTTACCTTTTTTACTCCCCTTCTCAACTCTTTCCCCCTAAACTTTCATAAATCATCAAAGAGGTCTCATGAATACTTTATTTTATTTATTTTAGGGTTTAATTTTTCCATTTGCTCTAACCTTGTACTGCAGATTTCTACTATAAATATAATTGGGACAAGAGGTGGTAATATTCATCAAAATCTAGCAACTTCATCTACCACTACCCCAAGAGCTTAGCAATCGTTCATCGTACGGTAAAGTTAACTTAAACTCTCCCTCTACCTGCACTTGTTTTTTTAGCTGTTTACTCAAGGAAATGAGCTCAATGGAAACTTCAAACGCTTCGAATGAGCCCTACGAATGTGATTATCGAAAATTTGTGTCGACTGACGCAAAAGCTTTTCTAGAAGAACTTTTGGGACGATCGTTCATTTAGAAATGTGGGTTCAAACCCGAAGGCTCTTTTGAAAAGGAGTTTTGGGACATTGAAGAATTTCATGGCTAGCAAGAATTTTGCCTTTGGCCTCAAAGGCCTGCAGTGCCATCTACGATTCTCTAATTTTATGCCAAACTGAAATTCTCTCATGTTGATAAATTGTACGTTAGGGAAAGGAGGGTTGAAGTCTCTCCTTCGATAATCTCCAAGTATTATATGGTTCCTTGCTATGTAAATGATGAGATTGAATTGTTAAAGCTGAAAAATTTCAATGGAATAGACTTCAATTCCATATTGTCTTATCCGACGGAAGGACGAAGCACATGGGTGCGAGAGATGTACACAAATCTTCCTCTTTTATTTAATCCGATCCTACTCACCCTTCTAGCAAAAATTTGGATGCACTTCCTTCGTACAATACTCAACTCCGCGCCCACTACTAAAATTGTTGATCCTGTCCATGCAGTTTTATTGGTTGCAATCTTATAGAAGAAACAGGTTTTTGTAGGAACGTGGATCTTCAAATTCATGCTGCGATGTGTGATAAGGAAAGAAACTAGGATATTCTTTCCAATCTAGTCACGGACCTGTGTAGAGGGGTGTTTGTACCTATGGAACCTCTTGGACCTTCTTGTCAAGCAACTACGAATTTGATAATTGATTCAATATATCAAAAATTCAAGGAAATCAAGCAAGAGAAAAGGAAGAAAAGACACGAGTCAGGGAGAGAACAGACACACAATTATTCTCACCTATGTCAAAAATAGAAAATATGCTTACAAACATTCAGAAATAGCTAGATGAGATAGTAGATTCAAGGGGTAATAACTCAAAAGCAATTGAGATAATGAAGAACTATGTAGAGAAATGCGTCGGGAATCACAGGGAAGAAAAACCTATGTGGCCAATGGCAACGAAAAGACAAATTGTTCAAGAAATGTGTGGAAAGAATACAACATGTGTATCTATAAGAAGAGCAGGGATCAATCTGGAGGTATCAAGAGGGAGATTGAACAAGGTTTGCAAACCTTCAAATACAAAAGGAAATAGGAAACAATCGATGGAACCTGAGCTAATCTCGGATGATTCCAATTAGTTACATGTCTTTGCATGTTATTTATTTTTAATGCGACGTGTAAACTATTGAATGCTTTTGGATTTGCTTTGAACAATTTTTATTTTGTGTTTGTTAGTATTATTTTTGTGGATGTATTTTTGTTTGTTGTTTTCTGTATATTTTTCTTATTTGCAGTGAGTTACTTTGAAAGACTACACAACATTTAGAGCTTCAACGAGGAGATGGGCAACCGAGCTAGTTTGACACTCAATTTTAGGGAAGTTTGGTAACCTCCTTCCTTTCTTTTGCACACATTGTGGACAATGTGTAGTCTAAGTGTGGAGGGTGCACATAAGCTTTATTTGTGTGTTTATTTTATTTTTATGCATTTTTCAAAAAAATTCAAAAATCCCAAAAATAATTTCCACTTTTGTTTTTAATTTTTCAAAGTTCCAAAAATATTTTTCTTCTTTGTTTTTATTTTGTTTGTTATTGCATGGTGCTTGGACTAAAATTAAGTAATAAGTTAGTAGTTGCACATATTAAATGCGTATATAGGATTGCCAAACTAGTAAATTTTGAATGATACTAGATAATTTCTTCCTCTTAATTGTAGATTAATTAGTTCACTTAGTTAATAGGTATAATAGGTTAGAGGCAATAACCAAAATGAAAATGTATGAAATGTACCATAGGGCGAATAAAAGATACATATCCTTGTAGATAAATAATTCGAATTGCTAATTGCTCGTTTAAATAGATGTATGCTTAAAGAATTGTTGCCAGGTGATTAATTCAGGAAAGACCTTAGGCATTATTTGTATAGCCTTCAGCCTAAAGAATCAACCTTAAACACTACATTATCCCTAGTTCCCGAATTTGAGCCTGGCATTACCTTCTTATTGGGCCTTTGTGTTTGAAACCTTGAGCCTAAATTGAGTTCAAAACTCAATCCTTCACTGTCATTGAACTTTGTAATGCACTATTGAATGAACGTCAGGCCATGGACATAGAGGGTTAGGTACGAACATTATAGAGGTTTCTCACAAAAATGTACTCGAGTGATTAGTGAAAAGGAATTGAATTAACTCGTAATTCATTCTTGCTATAAATAGTGCTTAAAAAGGAAAGAAAAAAGTGAGAAACAAAGGCATTGTGACAGAAAGAACAAACAAAGTATAAAAATACTAAAAAACAATAAAAAGAGAGGAGCATAAAATATTCTTGAAGTAATAGTGCACAAAAATGAGCTAATATCGATCATTCTCTTCCATAGTATGGGAGAAATAAGGAAAGTGAGAAGGAAAAATAAGGTAGTGAGATGTAAAGATCACATTCGAGAGGAATTGGGAACAATATTGTGTGCTATACTATTCATAATGCTTAAACCATTTTGAGACGAACTTTCTTTGAATCCGTACCAACCTCAACCTCAAAATGTTACAAGCCTAAAAGACCTTTAGGACTCGAATAAGTCACCAACACAATAATTTGTATATATCTTGCATTTGTTAGAACAAGCATGAACATTTTTTTACAATATTTATGAGCGATCTATGTAATTTATTTTGACGGATAACATTTGTACATTTATTCATTTACATTGCCTCTATCTCTATTGACACTTTAACTTCTTGATCTAATAATATTTGCATTAGGAGTAAGTAAATTAACTAGATATCATCCCTAAGTTGCACGTGTAGTGATTCTTGTACAAATTTGATGTTGTATAGTTATATAACATAAATGCTTGATTTAGTCCAAGAGTCGTCTTTTTGCATGTTTCGTGTGTTTGCTTGAGGACAAGCAAAGACTTGAGTGTGGGAGAGTTAAGCTGTTACAAATCGACATGGAAAATTAGGCTCTTTTGATACACTTAAGGAGCTTTTTCTCGAACAAAATAGAGTTTTTACTGTAGTTTTCCTCTATTCTTTTTATTTTAATATTTTTGAGTAATAAGTGAAAATGTCTCCTTTTTGTCTCATTTTTTATCCAAATTGGCTGATAGTTCCATTTGGAGGCCTAACGTGTGTTTGAGTGTTGTAGGGACGCATCGGAGGTTGAAAACGAGCGAAAATGACGTCCAAGACAAGGGTATCGCAATATCCAACCCCTAAAATCACGATACCTCCAACAATGTAGAAGACCAATGAGACCCTTCAGTGGTATTGTGATATCCACCTATCAAGGAAGGCCTCAAGTTTAATATTGCCTGAGATATCATGATATCCTCTTCTTGTTCTTGTTGTTCTTGATGTTAATTAAGTTAATTAGCACTATACCTAAGGTTTATTTACATTTCCAGTCCTTGTACTTTGCGTTCAAGACTCTTTAAGCTTTAGTTTAATGTATTTTAGTTTATTTTACTTTAAATCTATTAAAGCTTGTTCCTTTTATGTTTCTTACTTTAGATTCTCTTGTTAAATGCTTTTGGTTTCATGCTGTTTAAGTTTTCTTACATAAAAATCTCAACTTTTATATTTTTTTTAAACTTTACTTTCATGGCTGCCATGTTTCCCATTGTTATGTTTATTTTCTTCACTTAAAATATGTGTAACTAAACCTTTAAGGAGGTTGGTTGATGGAGTTGTAGATAAACAAAACTCTTTGGACGAAGGACTAAATCGTAACAAATTTGACTAATTTGAGTATAACTAAGAACATAGGTAGTGACTCCTTTAAGGGAATATCAAGATAAAGTGAGATCGGAAGGTAATCTTGTCTTGCACCCGTTCGTTAGTCCTGAATTCGCCGGTGAGGTCGGAAGATAAATTGGACCTAATTTGTTTAAGTCGGTAAAGTCGAGATCGAAAAATAAAATGGAGTTACTTAGTAATTTAAGCAATTTATGTCCCGAGTCTGAAATTTGGTGAACCACATCAAAATCAACCAACCACGATTTTGTGATTTGCTAGACAATCCCTCTAATTTACATATCTTACAATTTAGTCCTTATGGTAGAATATTTAATTTTCTTGCAAAATCATCTTTTATGAATTATCATACTATAAAATCATATTAGCAGCCACTAAGACTCTATTACGTATGTTAGTTATTGCTCGATTGTCTCTTCCTTTGAGTTCGATCCTAAGAATACTTCGGTGTTTCATTGTTACACTATAAATATTACAACTGACCTGTATGTTTGTAGTAAAATCGGACCTTAAAAATTGTTTCATAAATTTAGTGTTTTAATGTCCAGAGTAAGAATATTGCATAAATTATATAAAATAATGCGGTGTTCGCAAGTATATGGGTCAAGTTGTAATATAGTTACAAACGAAGTACATAAGTACTCCAAGGATCGTACCCAAGGGTTGCGATTACTAAATTAAATCTAACCTAAACACAAATAGATCTAATTAGTACTTTAAATAAATTATATTACGAATAAAAATAAAGAGATATTTTTGGGTTTTTATAAATAAAAAATAACATAAATAAAGAGAACTTTGGAAAACTCATTTTATAAACTTAATCAAATTTAGGCATGGGTGATTAGCTCGCTTTGGTGCTTTTAACTAATTCCTATTTCAGGTTTCTATTCAATCAACTAGTCATTACCCTAGTAGGATCTATCGATCTTCCTCTAAACTAATGATTCGACAATAACTACTTTTCTCTTGACCTCACAATCCAGACCAGTTTGAGGCTAAGGTGTTCACAGATATGACATATCAATCTTGGGTTAATTCTCACCTAAATGACTTTTTAGTGTCGCCAAGCCTAGGGTTTAACTTCTTCCTCTCTCAAATACTTGATCTGTTAAGAAAACCTTACATAGTAATCAATTAATCACACCTTCACTCGCTAATCCCCAATAAGAGGATTAGTTCCTCATGAATAAACATCGTAAAGTTGAGATAAAAGATATGCATAAAGAATAAGACAAAGAGTAGAGTTTAGAGAATCCTATTTTGTATATTGAAGTGCAAAAAATCCTCAAGAGTTTGATATAGTCTACAAAGCAAGTCTTTGAAGAACACAAAAAGTAAAGAACTAAAAATAACCTAAAGTCTATGAAATAGCAAAACTGAAAACTAAAAATTACAAATAAAAAAATTGAAAAATACCAAAAATTATCCCTTAACAAGTGTTTAAGAGCATATTTATATATTTAGGGTTTTCGTTGTCCTCAACACTAGGTCAACTGAAACTCTCGTGTTTAAATTTTGATTGTACAGACCAAAATGCCCCTAGCTCATAAGTTTTTCTCGAACATGAACGATGTCGCAACACTTTAGTACCTGTGTCGCGACATCAAAGGTAGTATGCTCAGGTTCAGGGTAGCTTCAAGGATGTGTTGCGACATCCCATGCTGTGTTATGACACCGAAGGCAATCTCAAGATTATTGAATTATGCTCTCTATGTTGCGACATCGAACTTCCCATGTTGCAACACAGTGACCAATATTGAGTTTGTGCACCTTCGAATGGTCTCCTGCACTCTCACTAAGTACATTAGCTCACCCTTAGGCCTCATTCAGCCCCTAAGGTCAATAAAAGACTTAAAATACACTTTTTGTTGAATGTAAACTAAACTATGAAAGCTTAACTAAAACATAATGAAAATGCTTGTATTCAGGCTCCTTAAGTACAAAAACTAGTTTAATCTACTACATCGAATTACTATAGATCAGCATCCAGTTAGTAATTCAATCTACACTCAGTACATCGAGCTTCAAGGGAAACATATCACCTAATTGAACCAACGTCGGAAGAACAAAATGGATGTCCTGCAATCTCTGAAGCGGAAGAGTAAGGAGAAGAGCCAACCGAGCCAAGGGCTAAGTGACTTGCTCGACATGGAGTGGGTAATCAAGTGTATGCAAGAGATGTCCCCGGTGGGCATTGATTATGCACAGAGGTATGGAATTCTTGTAACAGCCCGTTTTTTAGTGATGTCAGAAACAGTGGTTTAGGGACCACAAATTCGACAAGTAAATTCATATAA
Source organism: Gossypioides kirkii (assembly GCA_005610355.1). Taxonomy (NCBI): domain Eukaryota; kingdom Viridiplantae; phylum Streptophyta; class Magnoliopsida; order Malvales; family Malvaceae; genus Gossypioides; species Gossypioides kirkii. Next base: position 18,601,182 of record CP032246.1, on the reverse strand, counting down.
TGAGTATTTAAATTAAATGAGTCAATAATAATTTTATCTAGAATTTTGAATTAGTGAATTTTAATTATAGAATTAAGAGTTAGTATAAGTGGTTTGGTTCAAAAGTCAAGTGGTTTTAGAAAACGAGGTATTGGGACTTCGTTTCTAAAATTAAGGGCCATAAATATTTTAATTAAATATTTATAGAGTCTTATTATATGTGAATTGAAGTTTGATTGAGTAATTTTGATGATTAATTGCTTAATTAAGGAAAAAAGAGTAAATTGTAAAAGAGGTCAAAGTTAATTACTATAGATTAAAATTAGTAAAAGGACCAAAATGGTAATTAAACCATGGTCAAAAAGTCCAAGCGGTGGTGACATGATTACCATCCACTAACTTTTGGGTTATTTTTAATTAAGTCCTATTTAGTTTAAGGCTAAATTGTAAACAATTTTTTAATTGAAATTTAATATAATTGAAGGACTAATTATGAAATTGAACCTTCTTTAAATGGTCTAATAATAGAAATGATGCAAAAATCTTTAGATTTTGGTAAATTACAATTAAATCCTAACAACATGAAGATTTACTAATTAGTTTATTTTTAGTATGATCGGGAATGGTGGTTTCAAGGCCACAATTTTGATGTATCAAACCGTAAATATTAATTATTTAATATTTACAAGGTCGTTATTGTTTTATTAAATTTTGGTTAAGGAATTTTATCGTTTGGATAGTTAATTAAATGAAAAGGATTAAATTGTAAAAGGTGTAAAATTTAGATTTCAATGATTAAAGATATTATATAACAATTGGGAGATAAGTCAAGGTACGTAAATGTTAATAACCATTAGTAACTTGAGTACAGAAATTTGGCTTAAATTTTGGTTGAAATTAGGTGTGAACAAAGGGTAAATTAGTAAATTTATAAACAAATGAATTTTAAGCTTAAATTAAAATAATGTAAAGTCATCTTCTTCCCTTTTTAGCTTGTAAAATCAAAACCCTAAGTTAAAGAAGAGAAAACCATCGTCCAAGCTTTGTGTCTTTGATTGGACCAAGAATGGGTTAAAATTAAAGAAAGGAGAAAATTATGGAATAGCCCCTGAACTTTGACGATTACTACAAATTAGTCCGGTAAGTTCGTATTGTTATTTTATATATTGTTATAATCCCTTTTATTCTCGATTATTATTGTAGAAAAATAAATATGTTGGATACTTTGAGGTATTTGAGACAGGAATAAAGAAAAGAGACGTTAAGCCTTGGGCCAGTGATCTGTATCGACGCGATGGCTGGGATCCTGCATCTGTTACAGTTTCCTGACAGCTTGTGTGAGCAGCACCGTGAGTCGATAGATTTTGGATGAATACTAAATACTGACTGTATGGACCGCTTTGATGGTTGGGATCTTGCATATGTTACAGTTCCTAACAGCTTGTGTGAGCAGTATCATGAGTGGGTAATATGGACCGTAGTGATTGCTGAGGTCCTGCATACGCTGTAGATTCTCATCAGCTTGTGTGAGTAACATCGTAAGCGAGTAATTTGGATTGTAACGATGGCTGAGGTCTGGCATATGTTGCGGATTCTCATTAGCTTGTATGAGCAGCATCGTATACTGTTTAAACTCTAAACTAGCTTGTAAGAGTGATATACTGAACTAGCTCGTAAAAGCGATATTCTGTCTGGCTCGTAAGAGCGATACTCTTTCTGGGCTCGTATGAGCTAAATTCTGGAGGACTTGAAGGGATCAACCTGATGCTAATGCCACAGGATAACGAAGATGTTTTATTACTTTTTCCGTATTTGAATATGTTATTCTGTAAGTCAATTGTTCTTACGAACTTACTAAGCTTTGTAAGCTTACCTGTGTATTTGTTTACTGTTTTGTAGATTCACTTGCTGTTGAAGATTGAATCCTCAAGAGAAATCACACTATCCCAAGAGCTCTTTCGATAGTCTTTCATATTATTTGGCTTATATGACATGTATTAGAATTGTGTTACATGAGTTGTTCTGTTGTAAATGGGTAAATAGCATGGTAATATCACATGAAAATGTCTATGCAGGTATGATTTTGAGAAACTGGCAAATGATGTAGGCTATTTTGCAAGCTTAGAAATTTGTGTATATTTGAAATTTGCACACTTGTTTCAATAGAACTCTTGATTGTATCGGTAGAAGTATAGGGTATTTGAACTTTGGTTACTAACTTGAATTGTATCGGTATAAATCTTTGAAGTATCGGTAGTTCAGTTCATAGTAGTATCGATAGTCTGACACTTGTATCGGTAGAAGTTGCAAGGAAAAACTTCTTAACTTTATGTAATTCATTGTATCGATAAAAGTGTAGGTTGTATCGGTAGTATCCATATTTGTACTGGTAGAAAACTACAATTATTTTCCAAAGCTTACTGTCTTGACTTCTAACAATACCTGTCCAACAGGTACCGATAGAAGTCCCCTTAGATTGTGTAAAATGACATTTTCGACTCTTATTGAAATGGAATGTTATCAAAGCTAAAAATTTATTGTATGTATATTCTTGTGATACTGAATTACTGAGTTATGAGAATTTAATCAACAGTAAATGATCTGAAAGACCTCGAAAACCTAACCAGCGATGGTGTCGGGTTTGGGTACTACATAGTGATAGTAAGAATGAATGATGTAGCTTGGTTTGATATGGAATATAGATGTCATTATATGTGATATGAATATTGATTCTTTCTTGTACATGTATTGATAAATATGTTTTGGATTATAGTTTGGTTAACTAGTGATGAGAGTTGTGTGTTGAGACACAAGGTCGTGTCACCCCTGTTGGGAAAATTTTTGATTCTGATCCTAAGTTCTAGTATGGTTTGAATTGATCACTGATTGGTTGGAATGTTGCAAATGAATGTAAAAGAGTAAATGGAGCTAATATTCTGAGTTGCTAGTTTATATTTATATGGATTTGTGATTGATTTGTATATAAAAAATCGTAAAGTTTTGTAAACCTTTAAGACCTCAAATTGGTGATGGTCACGAGTTTTGGGTGTTACAATTCCAGTACCCAATCAACCACTGAACAAATACCCACATATACAATTCTACAGGCAAGTCGAGTACAAGAAAGGGGAGGAGAAGGAAGAAGACGAGGATGCCAAGGAAGAAGGAGAAGAGTCAGTCCACAACTACGACTTTGACTATGCATTCCTACTGAAACAACCATCATTTGGAGGAGCCAAATTTCGTAACCCGAACCAAAAATGCCTGACCCAATCTATGGGTACAAAGGCTACCAAGACAATTGCGGGTCATGGGAAGGACTCGATCATTGCGGAGGATCGACTGGCATCCGAATCTAATTAGAATTTTTGAACTTTCTTTTATTTTTCTTATTTTGGGGATTGTATAATTTGAATTGTGATTATTTTATTTTTATTTTGCTTTATTTAACTTATATTTAAAAAAATGTGTGTTTATTTTGTGTAGGAACCCTACAAATTAGGTAGCACTACAATATGGAGCTGAATCGACACGAGGTGGACAATCCAACTACTTTCAAGGACTTTCAACGCTTAAATCGAGTAGCCCTTTCTTTTATCTTTTGGGTGCACATCAGGGACAATGTGCCAAATAAAGTGTGTGGAGGTAACATAGAATTTTTTAATTGCTTTCATAGTTAAATTTTAATTTTGTGTGCTTATTTGTGCTCGAGCTTGTAGAAATACAAGTGATTGGTTAGGAGCATGTAAATAGGATTCTATGTTTAAACTGTAAATTTTGCTTGATAGTAATTGATTTTAGGTTGTTTAGTATTAGACTAATTAGTTCACTTTATTACAATATAAATAGGTAAAAGTGTGTTAAGTACACAAAATGAAAAAAAAAGTACATAAAAAGCATATATGTTTGTTTGAATTATAAGTTTTTAGAATGTTAAAATTTAGTTAATTGATTCCATGAATTGAGACACATAAGGATGACCTAAGGCATTGTTTGGTCACCATTAGAGCCAAAAAGTTGACCCTATGGATAAATTCCCTAGTGCCTAATTTTGAGTCTCATCCTATTTTCTTGATGAACCTCAAATGAAACAATAAGCATAATGCATAATTTCTTGATCCTTTTTCTTTTTGATCCCAACACAAACTTAGATGTTGGGCCATTAATATTGAGGGTTAGGTAGATACATCACTAAGGCTCTAAAAGAAAAAAAAATAAGAGTGAAAACTAAGGGATAGTATAATATAGTGAGTATAATATTCTTGAAAAGTTATGCTTTAGTGAAGAAAAAAATCAAGTAAAGAAAAGCTTTGTAAAGGCAAAAGCCAAGTGGGAAAATCTCGAGTGAACGAAATCAAAGTTATTAGAAAAGAAAAAGAAAGAAAATACTCATTTTTGCACAAAAGACGCACTAAGATGATTATACTCATGAATAATACTATATTGTACCTTAGGAAATTATGAGAAAAGGAAGGCGAGAGATGGATATAAGGTGGTGGGTTAAAGGATATAATTAGGGTAGTACCGGGGTCAATATAATATGTCAAACTATTTTCGTGCTTAAACCATTTTGCAGAGTCAGTTTTCGATTTCGAACCAACTTAAGTCGCAGAACGTTACAAGCTGAAAAGTCCTATGTGATCTAAGTGATACGATTCATGGATGAAAATTAAACTGAAAATTGACATTTCTGACCACTTGTATTCTTCGAACATAAATGTATACTTGTGTACTTGTTTAGACGGAATATTGTGCTTAGCATTCTTAAATTTGTTTACTTTGAAACCTAATGAACTACTATGTTTGATATTTAAAATCGAAATTCAATTATTGTTTATATTGTTATGAATCAACCTCGTGTATGAAGCATACTCAAGCACTATTTTGTTATTTTATCTTCGTATTTTGTGTGTTTTTGTTTTGTTGCTTGAGCACAAGCAACGACTTAAGTGTAGGGAAGTTTGATATGCCACAATTCTTTGTGGCAAATTAGAGTCTTTTCGGCACTTAACGAGCTTGTTTTCTAGCTCTTTCACATTTTTTTATTACATTTTCTATTTTTATTAAGTTTAAGTTTAATTGTCGTAAAAAAGCGTTTTTACATAATTTTTAGCCATGTGATGACCTAATGGGCCAATACAAGCCTAGGAATGAACTAATGAGCTACTCAAGTGTGCAAGACACAGTTTTCGGGCTAAGAATGTTAATCACGATGGTAGCGTCGCAACACTAGCATGTCATGTCGTAACACTGGAATGTGGTGTCGTAACACCAGACTTCGGAACCAAGGAATTCAACCTTGAAAGGAAGTATCGCCACACCAGTCCTGTGGTATCGCGCCACCGAGCAACGAATTGGAATAATTAAGCCAAGGGTATTTTTAACCGCGCAATAAACATTTATTAGTTTTTAGGGTTGTAATTAACGTAAGTCAAATAACTTTGGCTCTAAATAGGTGTGTTTAGCCTTACTTTAGGGCGTTTGGCCAAGTGAGCCATTTAGTTTAGTTTTAGGGTTTTATTCAAGTTTTTATTTTATTTCAATTTTGTTCTTTTTATGTTATAAGCTAGAATTTTTTTATTTGTTTAACTTGGATTCAATTTCGATCCAAGCCTTTAATTTAGTAGTTTTTATTTATTTATTTTTTATTTTCAATTGCAATCAGGATTGTCTTCACAACTATGAAAGGAAATCCGACTTTCACACACAAATCGATATTCTTTACTCCCATTTTTCTATTTAATTTTCTGCTTTGCATGTTGAATATGAAATTAGGTATAATTGCATATAGATCCATGAGTAGCTAGTTCCCTTAAGTAGATTAACGAAAGAATTAGGATTTGAGTTCAAGTTGTTGGGAAATGTATCCATATTGTAGTAAACATGTAATTGTTTTCTATTTATTTGAACGATGAATAAATAAATAAAGTTAATTTCACATTTCACTATTATGTCTTTTGTATTTCTGTCTTTCATATTTTGCGTGAATAACGAAATTGAGACAAGAAAATATTAGCTCATTGATTGTCTAAGTTCAAACTGGTGATAAATGGCACTGTAAGAATGTTTACATTGCGAGAAAGACAACTTACTTTAGTAGATAATATAAACAAGTCTGCAATCCTGTAAAAGAATCAAAGTGAGCATTTGATTCAAATATTGAAAAGGATTATTATGTCGTCTACAATTCCAATTGGGGAGATGACTAGTATTAACTACCAGAGCAATTGACTCCACGAGTAGAGACATAGATGTATTCATTGATAGGATGATGATACATTGGATTGGACTCAAGATGAATTAATTCAAAATCTGTTTGTGAATTAATTCTCTTATGACATTCATGGTGTGAATTACCTAAATCCTGAGTTAGTCACTGACCTTGCGTATGCAACACATGTGCTTTGATAAATGGAAGCTTATGCTCTAAAGATGGTTGAGCCCATAACAGGTATGTTGGGTACATGACTTGTGTATGGCATAGCCTTACTAGAAAAAGTGGAATTCATATTTCAATCAAAGAGTTAACAATATCCTCTCATTGACATTGTGTGGATTAATAAATATGGAACGTGGCCATGGGTTGCCAATTCTCAAACGAGTAATTTATCACAGTCATTTTTTTCGATGATCATATTAATCATTAAGAAGACACAATGGTGACAATTAGATCAAATAAGATTGTATTGAGTGAGCGGATGCAACTCAAAGGAATCAAATATATCATATGAGGGTAACACACACATGACGAGGTCATTGGACAAAATATTTGGATGAATTGCTTTCGTAAAAAGTATACAATAAGGAGTTTTCAATCATGATACTTATTGTGGATTGACTCCATGATTAAGTAATTATGAATTATCAAAACAATGCTTCTGAACATAATTGTAATTATTAGAGTCTAGTTGTATATGTCTGATTAGTACCTCCGCTACCTCAAAAAATAAAGCTCGATCAGACTGCATTTGATTCAAAATAAAATTCTACGACTTTGGAAATATTTTCATTAAGTGGATTTATTCGATGTGGAATTGAATTGGTCGGTTATAAGAATTGTTCAACTAGAAAAATTGATTAAAGAATTTTCTTGAAAAATTAATTTGAAAAATCTATGTAATTTTTGGGAAAATTAAATTTGATTAAGTAAAATTAAATTAATCAAATTAATTAAAATTAATATGATATTTTTGAAAATTAATTTTCAAGTTAAACAATCGGCCCTGGGTAATTGAACTTGAAAATTGGACTTGAGACCATAAATTGGATCTAGGAGCCCAAAACCAATACCTAGACCCAAAATTGGTCGAACCGGACCCGATATGTGAAACCGGGTTGATCGTCCAACCGATGGCTAGATCAAACTGATCAGGTCATCATTGACCTAAATCGAACCGGTAGTAGTCGAATCGGCTCGAGGTGCTATGAGGGTGTCGTACCTATATCGTAGGTGATAGCATTACAAATGACATATATTTTCTCCCTAAATTGATGTTTTAATTGTCTCTTTTGTATCTTATTTAGCATGCATTATAAGAATTTCATACTTAGTTTTTATATTTTCTAACTCATTGTAGTTTAGTTTAAATTCTTATTATTTTTATCTCTTTTTGTACTAATGTCGCCACAAGCAACCGATATATTGTGCCTTAAAATTGTCAGCGCAGGAACTCAACTTAGAATATCAATGTTGGAAGAAGAATGCAGCCACAAGATCAGCTTGAAATTGCGATCAGAGATGTTGCCACACAGAACCTGAACTTCGAATAAGTAAATTCAAGCTGAAAATACAACTGGATGCACCAGCGCAGAAAAATCACACGTTGTCACCGCAATTAACGATTTCAGATTGCGCTTAGCAATGCAACGACAACTTGCAGATCTCTGAAGAAAATATCAAATATGCGTGAGTGCACAGCTGTACTATAACTAACTTTGAAAGCTGCAAAAATTAGATCTGGATCTGAGAATAGAGGAGAATGAAACCTGTAACTTTTGATGGCTATAAATAGAAGAAAGAAGATGAAAGAAATCATCAAGAGGTGGATGAATTAAATATTGCAATTATTGTGTGTTTTTGGGATTTAAGCTGGAATGGTGAACTGATGGAGCAAAGGAGCAACCACTTCTGACGAGAGGTGCTCAATGCAACGCAAGAGGAGTGGTTGAGGAATAGTCCTGTAGTCTAGAGATAGTAAGCTTCGATTGTATTCGTTGACCCCTCTTTTATGCTGATGAATTCTAATGACATTTGAATGAATACGAGAGTATCTTTTAGTGTTAGATCACTTTGATTCTTATTTAATGCTTTTCATCTGTTTATTCTTTGATCTAACTGCATCAAGCACGAGAATGCATCAGTCTACCAATATCGAGAGATGCGGTGACAAGTTAGGTTAACAAGCAAGACGGCGAGAGTTGCTTGGATTAGAAGAGATTCTAGTCACTTGTTCTTGAGTGCACAACATTGCTCACACAGAGAGGTAGGGTGATTGTGGGTATTTAAGTCTTGATTAAATGGAGAATTGATATTGGTAAGATTTCATTGGAGCCTTATTGTTGCGATAATTTATCTATACAATACCTTGTTGACGCATCCAGCGTTGCTACTTAGCGGAATCAGTGATCCACTCCAATCCTTTACACTTGATCACATTTTACATTTTTTGCATTTAAATACTCACACTTCAACACATTTTGATTTACTTTCAGTTGCTCTGACAATTAACATTGATTATAGTATTAATAGTTTTAGTATGCAGATCTGACTTAATTGCACTGACACATTTACTCACATTTCATCTAATTCTAGTATTAGTTGCTTCGACATCTGAACATCATAACTCATTCCTCGTGGGATCGATATCCGATAGAGTTATTCTATCAACTATACTTGCATCGACGTTTGTCCGCTTGCACAATTGCTATGACGTTACAGACACGATCAATAGGACACAGCGGTGTCGACGATTACGACGGTGGCATTCCGGTGGTCGATGGATGGTCGACGGCAGCAGTTCTCTGGTGGTTGAGTAGTGGAAGAGTTACACTCCTACTAAGACTCTACCACAGAATTTGATTTCAGATTAACTATTTCAAAAATAATATTATTTTAATAAATTTAATATTTAATTTAATTTAATACTTATCTTAATAGTATTATATTAATTTAATATTAAAGTGATTATCTTAATATTAAATTTAATTTAATGTTTATCCTGTAGAGTAATGTTCTAATAATTTAATAAGATTTAATATTAAATTTGATTAAGTTTAATCATACTTGAACTCTCAAAACTCTTCCTATATAAAGAGAGCGTCAGGTTATTAATTTAATAAAAAATTATTTCAGAAAATTTCTAGAGATATTTTTTTGATTTACAACTTAACCCAGAAGTTTAAAGAAATTACGAAATTACCTCACTGATAACTTTATTGAAATTTTTTTTTGTTCCGAAACGAGTTCACACTCGGTAGACATGAGCTTGAGGATAACGGAGAAGACTATTCGGTCGAAGCATTCATCCTATACGAATCGAAAATGTTCAAATTTGATTAAGTGTTTATTAATTTATTTTCCACTGCATTTTTCAAACCCGATTTTTCAACACGAGTTAGTTGGCTTAATTTATGTGCGATTAAACTCTAGAATTGATGACCCTAGAAAGTAATTTAGGCTAAGCAAGATCAAAAGATAAGTTATTGGTCGATTAGTTAATTAGTTAAAGGTTGAAAGATAATCACTGATTAATTAATAGCTAACTTGATAAAACCTAAATTCTGAAATTAATTAAGAATACTGAAGTGAGTTAATCTTTTGCCTGCTTAATTGGATTAATTTCGATTGTTAATTTGTTTTAGTTTATTTTATTAATTAATTTTAATTTAGTTTTTCGTACTATAATTTTAGGTTATTACTAGAAAATTAATTTTAATTTAATTTAACTTTTCTTAAGTACGATCCTCGAAATACGTCTTGAAGTATTCCGTTGTAATACTTTATTATATTACAATTGACACATATACTTACAAGCACCACTTCTTTATTATTTATCTTTTTATTACAGTATTTCTAGTTCATACATCCACATATGTAGTGGCGGTGATCACTTACAAAATGAGACCATTAATAAAAAGGGTTTTCAACACCAAATAATATGAATATTTCTTTAAATTTAGATTTTATCCAATAAGATAGAAACCCAAAATCATAAAAGAACTTACTTTTTATGAAGAAACTGTTGGTGAAGAGCCAGAAAGGTACAGACTCAAAGAAAAAAAAAGATTTAGACTAAGATTTTTTTTGTTTTTGAACAACCAAGTACAGATTATGAACCTTCAACTCAAAAGTGCAGATTTGATTCTTGATGAAGAACTTCGGAATGAGAATGGTTGTTATCAGAATATGATTTTCCATCTCTTGATTATGACTTTTAAGTTTTTCAAAGAAACTTTTAATTTGATTCAATGAATATCTTTTGTTAGGGTAAATGAACTCATTGTTCCCAAATTCTTTTCATTTAATTATTTTCTCAATTTACTGAGGAAATAAAAAATAAAACTAAAGTTAATGAAATATGTAATAACGTTCCAATTTTCAACCTATTTTCGGTCACATCAACAAAAAAAAATATTAAATTGATTGAGTGGAAAAAATTCTAATTTTAAATTGAAACAAATAAAATATAAAAGAAATTGTAAAGTTAAAAGGGATTATTTTGAATCAAAAGTAACAGTCATCATTTATATTCATCCTGGTGTGCGTGTGTATATATATCATCAGTTGGCGAACCTAACTACCATCGATTTGCATTTGTTGTCATCAAGAAAATATTTCAAGAAATCAACATTTTGGTGTTCATCATTGAATCAGCCTTATTATTCCGCCATGAAATTTGGATCCAAAGTCCGTTCCTTCCTGAGCAAGTTACGTCGAAGCAACAGACTTAAGTACTACTACGTCCGTTATCAACGCCTGGTGGAACATCATCTCTCCGATGAAGACGAGGACAAAGGTCCGAGAATCTACGTGACGGCAATGGTTGGGCAAGAGAGAAAGAGGTACGATGTGCCGTTGATGTATGTTTCGCTTCCGTGGTTTCAGCAACTGGTGATAGGATCAGAAGAAGAAAGGGATCTTGGGCAACCCATCCTCGTGGATTGTACGCCCGAGATGTTCGAGTTGTTTTTGGAGCTGTGGAGCTTTAAATGGGATTTCGACGAAGGAAATTACTTCATCTTCTTGAAGAAGTTCGAGAAATGGAGTCGAGTCAGAGATGATTATTTGACTTCTGCTACTGCTGATATTGCTGCACTCATCCAAAATTCAAATCATTCTTCACCTGATTCAATTGCGGAATCTTAGGTTTTTGATTTCTCGTTTGTTTTTCTACTTTCAATCTTTTAACATTCATTCAAGAAAAGGGATGTTAGGAAAATTTTCTTTTTCTTTTGATTTCTTGATATATAACAGATGATTCCACATGTTCAACGCTGGGTCATTCCTTCAATTTTATGAATCCGGTTTGAACTATATATTTTAAATTTGTAAGGGAGCATAATATATATAATTTATTTTTATCTAAACTTAATAATAATAATATATTTAAATAGCAAACTAAATTGGTAAAAAGACTTCTTTGGTCTCTCAAAAATTTCGATATTAAGTCAATTGATCCCTCTTAAGAAATCAAAGCAATTAATCCTATCAATTTCGAAAATAAGCAACTAAAAACAATTAATCACAACATTAATATTTTTGTTAATTGTATACATTTTTATTGACATAATAACGAAATTAACTATTAAAATTTACACATTTTTCCAATATTATCTTAATTTAGCAAATTCAACACACAACATTTACATATTTCATCAAATGGGTATTGATTTATCAAATTTAACTTGCAAATTTTACATTCAGTTAACATTTAAACGAGATATGTAAATATTGAAAATTAAATTTGTTATTATCTCAATTAAAATTAGGTACAATTAACATCATGATTAATTGCTTTTAAAATTAATAACCATTAAATTGTTTTATTTTTTTAAATTAAAACTAATTTATTTAGTTTCAAAATTAATAGAGGCTTTTTTATCAACTAAATTTTATAATCACTTGTATTATTTGATTTAACTTTATAGATTCAACTGTAAACATGCTTGGAATAATATTTAGAGTAAACATGTTTGTTATTTCGATATCATAATTGCGCTAATGCTACTTTCTATTTATATAATATCTTTTACATTTGTAAAGAGACTATATTATACTGAGAGTAATAATTTGAATGTTCTGCAACAGTGGAGAAAATGGGATTATTGAAGTAGTAAAGGGATAAGTAGAAGCAATACTAGTGCAAAGGTTGTTTAAGGTCATCAATGTTGCAGAAGAACCTTCAGGAGACAGTGCGGGGCCCACTTTAGAGGTCCATAGAAAAAGAAAGAAAGATACTCGCTCTCTCCCTTCAGTCACCGAAGGTTCCTCTGGTGAGTCTCATGCAGGATCTGAAACAAATTCTATTGTTAGAGGTATCGTTTCAAACTTTCCAACTTATTACGTTTATTTTTGCAGGTTTTTGTGCTTTCTAGCTAAGAAAACTTTTATAGCAAACACGTCCTTGATATTTTTTAGTCCTACACAAAATAATAAATTGAAGTTTTGGATATCTTAAGAGTTAATAAAATAATTTTTGAACTCCTTAAAAGTTGAAAAAATATATTTTGAGCCCCTTAAAAATAAATTTTTTGAACTCCTTCAAAATTGAATAAAAAAATTTTAGACCTCTTTTAACTTGGACCCTAGATGGTTGCACTTTCAGACGACCCTTAAGATCGGCCGTGATAGCAAAAGAAAAGCACTCCCAATATTAAGGATGGATAACAAAAGTAAGAAATTCGAGGCCAAGATTCGTCCCTTGAATGTATGGTCACAATGTGATATTTTTCATGAAGTTCTCCTCCAAACCTTTAACTAGTAGTTTCGGGGTGTGTTGCATTGTATTGTCTATTTATTTGCTAAGACTTTGAGAATAATTAACTACTTGTTGTGCAAAAGACTTGGGGAAGGTGAAGGTTCGCAAATGGCAGGCAACAAGGGTAGTACTGCTGACGAAGTTGTCATTGTAAGCATGTTTTCACCACTACCTATAAAACACTAAATGTAACTCCTTTTACTTGACTAAAAAATATGATCGAATTTAGAAGATCATTGTTGTAATTTCATTCTCAAGTAATCACTTAAACCATAAACACATTATAATTTTCAATAAAGTAATCAATTAAAACAAAACAATTTCCATTATCGTAAAGAATCCCAAAAGTTTATGATCTTAAACAAAATAATGTTTATTTAACAATTTAATAAAATATCAAAGTCCCAAACTTAAATTCCCATCACAATCTCAAATATTATGATAACAAAATATTTTGAAAAATCACAAATAATCCATACTGATTGATAAAATAAAAGTATCTAAAATCAAAAGATCTTCCGAATATCAAATTGCCTAAGTTCAAGATATCTATAAGAGGAACTAGATTAATTAAAGAGTCCAGTGTATCTCTAAAGTGCAAACAATCAAAAACATAATATCACAATAATTTCTCAAAACATTTTAAGTAAGTACACACTATGTTACAACTCAATGCAATAAAATCACAAGTATAATGCAATGCACCGTTCAATGCAATAAAATCAGTTGCCAATTCAAAATCATGACTTCGAAAAATGTCAAATCAAGGTTTGTCGAAAAAATCAACAGTTAAAGTCAATGATCAACAGTTAAAGTACGGGTCAACGGATCGGATTGGGTCAACAAGTCGGTTGGGTAGATCAATAGGTCGGATTCAGTTCGGGTTCTGATTGGGTCAACTGGTTCACGGTTTGGGTTGATTCATGGTATTGGATCGGTTTGGGCTCACACACCTAGGGTTGGTTTGGGTCACTTGGTTTGGATTCACAAGCATTGGTTTGGGTACAAGGATGGGTCTTAGTTGGGTTCATGATTGGACTTCGATTTTGGGTTGTTTCAACCGCCCGCTATCACACTATCGCTGCAACAGACTTAAGGTTTAGCAACCCCTCTAACGATGCCGTCACAAGTGGCGTGCGTTTGTCGAACAAATGGAGAGGAACCAACAAAACCACGGCTCCAACACCAGATCAAAGGGAAAATAAGGAGAGATCCCCCAACTCACCACCCCAAGATCGGTGGCCAAGCAACGGAGCAAATGGTAGAAGGGCGATGAGAGAACGACGAGAGGAAACCCAATTGGTTCAACACTGTTTTCTTATGAACGGTGGACGACGAGGGGTGTTTGGAAGGTGGGTTGTGCTCACGGGATGACGACGAGCCCGAAGGTGGTGGCGGTATAATGCACGGACGACGGATGGGGGCGATTCGAGCTGGATCGGAAAATGCAAGGGAGAAAGGTGTTGAGAGGATATTTGGCTAGAGGAGGATGAAATGAGAGATGAAAGGTTGCTCAAAGATGAATAAAGGGTTTTTAAAACGAAACAAAATGGGTAAATTGTGTAAAAGGCCCCAAAATAATTAAGATTTTCAAGTTAACCCTCAAACTTTGCCTACTTCACAATTTAATCCTTAAAATCCCAATTTGACCACAAAATATTAATTAAAGTTTAAACTAGTCCCTAAGTTTAAAAAAAATCAAATTTAATCCATAATTCAAAATTAGAATTGTTACAGCATGGAAATGGACACGTAATACGAGTATAACACAATACGGACACAACGATATAATAATTTTTAAAAAATGAGTATGTATAACGATAGGAAACGACAATAATTTTTTTAATATTTTTATATATATTTTTTAAAGAAGGTTGGATTTTTATTAAAAAAAACAAAATAAAACCCCATAACAACATGTCTATCAAATTGGGCCTAGATACACCTTTAGACCAGCAACAAAAATGAAGAACAACTCTAGAAGCAACTGACACTTCAACCAATTAAAATAAAGAATTAATTCTCCTCAAAAGCAACAACAGTAATAATTAAGGCCCCTCGATAACCGATATTTTCTTTTCCACATGCCTTCAAACCTTTTCATCTCCTACCTCAGTTACATTTCTAGATTCCTCCCTTCCTAACCTCCTTACACTGATTCAGAAGAAAAAAAAACAAAATGCCTCTCTCCTCTTCGATCCCTAACCACCATCTACTACTATTGAAAGCTTCGCCACACAAACATTGGATGGTAATGAGTTTAAGGTATGTCGTTCCGTCGCTAACTCTTCATTTGCTACTATTGAAAGCCAAAATTTCAGTCGTCGTCCATCAACCACCATTTACTTTTCTTACGTCCGTCATGTGTCCGTTTTTAGACACCCATGTTGGGATCGTGTTCAACCTCTTTTTTTGACGTATTCTAGTGTGCCTCGTACGTACCCAAGCATGTCCGACGAGTGTCCGTGTCGGACACACATACGACACTGATACGAGGCGAGATGAGTCGTGTTCGTGCTTCCTATACCACTACCATGCCAGCTATATCTACTTCAACTTCACTCCCAACTTTAGTTCTTGCTTCAACTCTTGCTGCGAATGTATCAACTACCTCTGCGCCACTATGCTCCTTTGTTCCCATTGCAAACTCTCCCAATACTTCACCCATTTTGGCATCTTCTAGCTCGGCATCAAGTAAAATAATTAGCCAGAGCATAAATGCTTTGAGGGGTGAGTTAATAAATCAAAGGCCTCTTTTTCCCCCGAAAGAAAAACAATAGAAGAAAAAGCACAAATCTATTGCAAATAGGAGAGGTGCACCTAGAAAGAGTAGTTCTACAAGCTCAACTATGAGTAATGTAGTGTCTTCTTTTATTTCTTCCAGCAGCTCTAACCAATTTGCTCCCCTAGCTCCACTTCCATCTAGTTCTTGTAGTTTATCTAGTGGATCTATAGTTGTGGGCCTGTTAGGTAATAACATTGAATAATCTAGTAGTTTATTGTATTTACTAAGTTTCAAAGATGAAGTTTAACAACTAAATTTATATGGTTTAAGTTCATTATCCATTGCATCCACAATAATGCACGCGTCTTCTTCACCTAGTCATCCAATCGTAGGTCCTTCTCCTTCTCTTGGTGCCTCATAAATTTCTACTCTTATTCGTTCATTGCCTACATCAGGTAGTCTTTCTTGTAGCGTTCCTTCTTCCAGCAACACTTCTTCCAGAAAAAATCCAAGTGGATCAATGAGGAGCCCTTCTAATCCCTACGCTCGATATTTTCTATGGCAAGATGTCTGGATGGTTCCCTGCTAACCTATGAAGCAACGACATGGGGAAAACCCCCTCGTATTAGTGTCGTACTAGTATCTGACATGGACACGCCGCCAACATGGCCGGTACATACCAGAACACCTTGACACGTCAGAAAAAATTTCTAATTGGACATGGTTAAGACACGCGTGTCAAAAAAGAGAAGCACCGATGAGGAAGAAAAATGTCTGAGAAAAAAAGTAGTTAGAAGTCAAAGAGGTACTAACCTGACCAATTGGCTTCCGATGACAGTGCTGATAGCGATGGAAATGCGAACCACCAAGTAATGACCGACGGCGAAACAAGGCCTGGAGAGCGTGGATGGCAAAGGGAGAGGTTAAGAGTCAGATAAACAATTGGAGGAAGGGAAGGACCTAGAGATGAGGCTAACAAAGGGAGAAATTGAAACGACAGGACGAAGGGCCTAAAAAATGGAAACTGCTTAGCGTAGAGCACTGAGAAAGTCTTGGGGAATGAACGAGAGTAATTAACTGTCTTGGGAAAAGATAATGAGTAACGTTGTAGGGCCTGGTGGGCTTTAGGAGTTGGTTTGTTTAGTTGGGCTGGGCTAAGACCTAGTCATTATGGCTTTTTTTTCATAGGATTAATTTTCAATTAGTTCATAGGCTTAGGTTTAATTTAGTTTTTTATTATTTTTTTAAAATAGCATGTTTATATTAACCTTAAAAGTCCCAGATTTTCTTTTTCAAAAGAATATATGACAGTTGGAATAGATGATGATGATTCTAAAGCAACCTCGCTTACTAAACTGGGTCCAAACACTATTTTCTTTTATTATTGGGCCGATTTTAGTATTTTTTTTGGTTTTTCTTAAATTTTATTATGTAAATCTTTAGGCCTATTTATTATTTTTAATAAAGGATCCATGTATTATTTTAAAAAAGAATATATATATATATATAATATTTATCTAGTTAATGTACTTATTAGATTAAAAATATTTTTAAAAATATATGTCGAAACCTTTTTTTAAAAAAGTCCCGATTTATGTTTTGAAAAAAATAAATTGAAGTCGCCGTCAATCTTTTTTAAATAGGTGTGATTGAATCACCTAGTAAAATTTTAAAATTATTAAAACAATAATTTTGATCTTTGAAACCTTAAAAAGAGTTCGGGAGTCGGTTATGCATGAGGAAAGATTAACACCCTCACATGCTCAAAATTGGTACCTAGTCGATTATTTAATGTCTTAGTTGTTGAAAATCGAGAACTCGAGAAAAATTTAAAATACGATCCTTAAATGCATGAACGACATGTTTCAATGTTGTTTAAAAAGCGAATTTTGCAAAGAAATACTCTTTTATTTCGAATCAATTGAGAGAAAAAATCATGTCCAGAACGTTAGGGCACAACATTCTCGAATCTTTGAAAATAAAGAACATTTATTAACCAAACTTTATATATTTTGATTTTAAATAGGACATTCAATTTCGTAAATTTAAAGAAAATTAATATCCAATACGTTAGGGCATAATTTTTCGAATCCCTTAAATAAAAAAATATTGTCTCGGTTTAAAAAATTGCTTATGCATTACATAAAATTAGAATATCATTTGATTTATTTATTAAAATTTTTTATGAAGAATGAGTAAACATGTACATAATTTACACTTTGGTGTTGGCAAAAATAAAAAAAAATACATACATGAATTAAATGAATAAATGAATACAAGTAAATACGATCTATAACACAATTTAAAAAATGAGAGTAATAATAATAAACAAAATAACATTTCAATTGTAATAATAATGATAATAAAATTAATTAATTATAAAAATAATAACAAATATATAAAAAACAATAATGGGAAACTCTAAAATAATTAAGTTAAAAACACAATAAAGCATGTAATAATTAAAAGGCAAAAAAATGTAAATAGCATACAAATAAATAACAAATAAAATTAAATTAAATTAAATTAATGAATAAATAAAAATAAATAAAGGCAAAATTATAAATAGCAAAAAAATAACAAATAAATAAAATACATAAAAAATAAATAAATAAAATTAAATAAAGGCAAGAATATAAATAACATAAAAATGAATAACAAATAAATAAATAAAAGAAGAACAATAAATAAAAAAACAAATACTAAATAAAATAAAACAAATAATATATATAAAAAATTTGGGACCAAATTAAATAAAAATGAAAACAGTAAGGTCTAATTTGTAAAAAAATAGAAATTAAATAAAAGACTAAATTGAAAATGCAAATAAATTAAAGGTACAAATTAAAAATAAAAATAAAATGAAATTAAACTAAACTAAATTCGAATAAAATAAAAATTATAGGGACCAAAGGGATAAATATCCCATCCTTTGTACACGTGTCATTCCCTAAAATGGTCTACTGTTGGTTAACGGACCAAATTGTAAAGCAATTAAAATTAAAAGGTGAAATTAAAATAAATAAATAAAATGGAAAAAGGACTAAATTAGAACACATTAAAAATATGAAAGGACCAAATAGGTAATTTTTCCATCCGCATGAAAACACCGAATCCTAGGCTAGGTCGGGTCAAATTTCGAGTTATGGCACAAAATGACGTCATTTTGGATGGATTTTAGAAACCCCAAAACGGCATCGTATTAGGTGCCTATTTAAATCAAAAGTTTTAGAAAAAAATAATTCTTAAGTATTTTTTTTTAAAAAAATCTAACTTTCTCTTTTCTCTCAATGGAGCACTTGGCCAGTCTTTAGATCCAATGACAATCCACCATGACTCCGCCTTGGGCTGTTAGTCTTTGGTGGCAGTAACCACCGCCTACGGTGAACGGAGATTCGAATTTTTTTTTTAAAAAACACTTCTAAAATCCCAGATTTTTTATGGTGTTTGTTAAAAACAAACAAAATCCTTTTTAATTTTTTTTAAAAACACCAAGAACAATAAAGCCTTTGATTCTTTCAAAAGAAAAAGAAACATTTCTTTGTAACTCTCAAAAGAGTTTGAAAGGGTCGAGGATCCCTCACATCCAACGACCATCTATCATCGGGGATGGTGCCTTCATCCGCCCTCGGTGGCAGAAGACCAAAGATCGGGTAAGAAAAAAAAAACCTAACTTTTAATTACTTTTTTTTTATTTTGAAATGCAAAAACATAAATTAATACTTTGAATAATTTCAGTTGCTATTGAATACGTAAATCTTTACAATGATTTTAATTCGATTTTTATAGTAGAATCTACAAGCTTTTTTTACATATTTTCTCTATTTTCCATATTTTTTTTTTGTCTTTTTTTTTTCTTATTTTGCAGGTGTTTGTGGATCTAAAAGATCCTTTGTGGACGTGGTGGTGTACAGTACCACTGACGTGGCTTGTTTGGCGGTCGAATGTGGTGGACAGAGGAGCAACGACGGCTGAAGCATCCAAGGGCACTAGGGTTTCTTTAGTGTTTAAGTTTGGCTTGGGCTTTTGGGCTTGTATTTTATTTTGGTTTAGGGTTTATTTATTTGGGTTAATAATTGGACCTTCCCCTTTTTTTAAATGGATTTTTTATATATAAAAAGATTAGTTTTTATTTTATTTTTGTTTGGTTTTTTGGATTTAAAATAAAATAAATTGGGATTTTATATTTAAAAAAACCCAAAAAAATGGGCTCTTACAACTGCCCCTCTTTGCTTGTTGTCGTGTAATGAGAATGGAGCAAAGACTCAAAAGAAGACCAATTCTGTCCGGTCTTGTTGAATTTCATCTTTTGGTGTTTCTCTTTTCAATAACCCACTTTTTCACTTCATTATTTACTTTATTCCACTGTAGCTGCTTCACTCTATTCACTGTGTCACTTCAAGGAGATAATGTTTGCTGTTGTAGTTTCATTCTAGATCACTAAAATTTTAGAGGGATTGTTGTTTGATCCACTTCACTACAACTTTAGGAAGATAGGATTTGCTTTTGTAAATTCAATCTAACCCATTGCAACTTTAGGGGTATGAGATTTGGTGTGGTAGCTTCATTTTGCTCTACTGCAACTTCAGAGAGATAAATATTTCTTACTGTAGCTTTAATCTAATCCCTGCTACTTCAGAGATATAGGATTTAGGTTTGTAACTTCACTCCATTCTACCTCAACTTCAGTGGAGACTGAGATCTGGTACTGTTAGTTTAATCCGATCCACTGCATGTTCAGGGATATAGTATTTGGGTGTGGCTTCACTCCATTCCACTGCAACTTCAGTGGAGATTGAGATCTGCTATTGTTAGTTTTAATCCGCCAGTCTACAATTTTAGGGGTATAGATTTGGTATGGCTTCACTTCATTCCACTGCAACTTCAGTGGAGATTGAGATCTGCTATTGTTAGTTTTAATCTGCCAGTCTACAATTTTAGGGGTATAGGATTTGGTGTGGCTTCATTCCATTCCATTGCAACTTCAGTAGTTTAGTCCGATCCACTACATCTTCAGGGATATAGAATTTGTGTGTGGCTTCACTCCATTCTACTACAACTTTAATAGAGATTGAGATCTGCTACTGTTAGTTTAATCCGATCCACTACATCTTCAGGAATATAGGATTTAGGTGTGGCTTCAGTCCATTCACTGCAACTTTAGTGGAGGTTGAGATTTGCTACTTGTTTTACTTTACCCCCTTTGCAATCTTTAGGGGTATTGGAGTTGTTGTTCTATCACACCATTCTCTGGGGATATGACCTGTAGAATCTATTTTATGGGGCTCTATCTAGGTCATGCAACTAGGATACCATGATTTGAATGAATCAAATGCTCCTATCTAGATGCGTATGAATGATGTTGATATGAATGCAAAGATGTCATATTTTAGAATGATTTTTTTAGTCCTTAGGTCAATATTAATTGTCTTTTGCCTAAGTTCCATCACTGATGCATCACCATGTCTTCTCTTCAAGTCTGGTGTCTTCAATATGAAATCCAAAGAAGTAGTCAGACTTTGAGCTACTTGTTCCAGGATCCTTCCGACCCTCGGATTTGGTTATTTTCAACTAGTAGTCCTGTTTCAGGTCTCTGTACTATTTTACAAATTTTCTAGAGCGATATGTAGAAATCCTTTTGTTCTTTATATCGTCAAGTTCACTAACCGTTATTTCAATGCAAAGAATGCTTTGAATAGGTTTATGAAGATGGATAAGTTTGAAGTTATTGGAGACAAAGCTTAAATGAGAATGACTATCAAATATTGGTCAAAAAATGTCAAACATTAGTCAAAGAATGGCAAACATTAAACAATGGCCAGAATTGCAAACATTGGTCAAAGAATGGAAAATGTTGGTAAAAAATAGCAAACATTAATCAAGAATTGCTAAAGTGAGCAAAAGGAATACAACCAAATGCCCCAAATATCAAAGTATGAGTTTCTTTTAGCAGACTTGATGAGGATCATTTTGAGCCTAATGTGTACCGATAAAAACTATAGTACTTCGTTGATGCCCAAGATGTAACGTTCTTTTATCCTGTTACTTTTGAGAGAGAAAACCAATTCATGCCCATTCTTTGATCCAAATCTGAGTCGCACTTTTGGGTTTTTTACTCAAATCTCCTTAGGCTTCGAGATTCCCTTTGCGGGTTTTCATCTCAGCCCCTTCCTTGTTTTTTGGATTTGAGCTACCCTTTCAGGTTTTCAACTCAAACTTTTGGGTTCTAAAATACCTTTTACGAGTTTTCATTTTGATTTTTTAAGTGCTTCTTCAGAAAAGGCTTTCTTTACCACATATGAGCCTTCCCAATTTGGCATTCATTTTCCTCAGAAGTCCTTTTGTATAGGAAGAATCTTTTTCAAAACTAGATCTCCCTCATGGAATTCTCTTGGGCGAACCTTTTTATCATAAGCCCGCATCATCCGTTTTTGGTATATTTGGCCATGCCGAATAGCTTTCAACCTCTTTTCCTCAATCAGGTTTAGTTACTCATATCTTGATTGGATCCATTCTACCTCATGTAATTTCACTTCTGATAAGACTCGGAGGGAAGAAATTTCGACTTCAATGGACAAAACTGCCTCCATTCCTTATACTAATGAGAAAGGTGTTACCTAGTAGAAGTTTTGACAGACGTTCGATAAGCGTAGAGAGCAAATGGTAACTTTTCATGCCAATCTTTGAAGGTCTTTGTCATTTTCCCAACGATCTTCTTGATGTTCTTATTAGCAGTCTCTATTGCCCCATTCATTTTTGGACGATGATGCTTGATCTTGAATTGACTACAGGCCTCTGCTATCGTGCAGATGTTCAAGTTCAAAGCATTGTGAGATATGATCTTTTTTGGCATTCCATATCGACATATGATTTCTTTTTTCAAGAACCTGCTAACTGCCGATTTCGTCACATTAGCATAAGAAGTAGCTTCTACCCACTTAGTGAAGTAATCGATGACCATAAAATTAATTTATGCTCATTAGAGGCCTTTGGTGAGATTAGCCCAATAACGTCCATGCCCCACATAGAAAAAGGCCATGAAGAAGTCATCACATGAAGAGGTGAAGGAGTGACATGAATTTTGTCCCCGTAAATTTGACATTTGTGGCATTTCTTAGCATATCTAATGCAATCTCCTTCCATGGTTGACCGGTAATATCCGAATCTCATAATCTACCAAGTCATTGTGAAACCATTGGCATATGTTCCACAAATACCTTCATGGAATTCTTCTAGGATTCTTTTGGCCTCAACTACATCGACACACCTCAATAACACCTGATCTTTCCTCTTTTTGTACAGGATATCCCCATTAAGGACATAATCAATTGCGAGCCTTCCTTTTATCATTCTCAGTGACTTGCTTAGAGTATTTTCGATCTTTTATGTATTGCAATATTTTCTGGTACCAAGGAGGATTATCCCTTTCTTCCCCTTCAATGTTGTAATAATTAGTTGGAGCCTCATAAAAGCTCATTTGAATTGCTTATTGACCTTAATCATGGAAGCAAGGGTAGCCAAAGCATCAGACATCTGATTCTCGTCTCGTGGGAGGTAATGGAAGGTGATGTCTTCAAATTCTTTAATTAACTCGAGAACCAACCTTCGATAATCAATCAGCTTAGAATCTCTCGTCTCTCATTCACTTTTGAGTTGATAAATTACTAAAGCAGAATCTCCACACACCTCCAGAACTTTGATCTTATGCTCTAGAGCCGCTCGGATACTCATAATACATGCTGCATACTCCATATCAAAGTCAAGTTTGCTCGTGAGAGGATAATGATCTCCTTCTAGGGATACCAAGACTGCCCCAACTCCTTTACTAGTGGCATTTGAGGTGCCATCAAAATTCATTTTCCAAGGGAATCCTTCTGGAATGCTTTCTTATGTGGTTGCAACATACATTAGATCTTCATTTGGGAAATCAAAATCTAATGGCTCATAGTCCTCAAAAGCTCTGCTAGCCAAAAAGTCTGCTATTGCACTTCTTTTTATTGTCTTCTGATTCACATAGACTATGTCGAATTCAGAGAGCAGAATTTGCCATCTGGCCATTCTTCCATTCAATATGGTCGACCCCATCATGAACTTAAGAGGATCTGATTTTAAGATTAACCAAGTTATATGGTATAACATGTACTACCTCAACCTTCGAGTAGCCCAGACCAAAGCGCACACACAGTTTCTTAATCGACGAATTGTAACAGCTCGTTTTTCAATGGTGTCAGAAACAGTGGTTTTGGAAACTACAAAACCTGACGAGAAAATTTTTATAATGAGTGTTTAAATTAAATAAGTCAATAATAATTTTATATGGAATTTTGAATTGACGAATTTTAATTATTGAATTAAAAATTAGTAAGTGATTTGGTTCAAAAGTCAAGTGGTTTTAGAAATTTAGGGCCGTAAATATTTTTATTAAATATTTACAAAGTCTTACTATATGTAAATTGAAGTTTGGTTGAGTAATTTTGATGATTAATTGCTTAATTAAGGAAAAAAGAGTAAATTGTAAAAGGGGTAAAAGTTAATTACTATTGATTAAAAATAAAAGGGACTAAAGTGATAATTACACCATGGTCAAAAAGTCCAAGCGGTGGAGGATATGATTACCTTCCACTAACTTTTAGAATATTTATTCCTTTAGTCCTAAGTAGTTTAAGGTTAAATTGAAATAAAGTTTATTTAGTTGGAATTTAAAATAATTGAAGGACCAATTATGTAATTGGATCATCCTTAAATGGCTTAATAATAGAAATGAAGTGGAATTCTTTAGATTTTGGTAAATTGCTATTAAATCCTAATTAAATAAGGATTTACTAATTAGTCTATTTTTTATATGATAAAAAATTATGATTTAGAGGTCACGACTTCTATATCTTAGGTCGTAAATATTAATTATTAATATTTATGAGGTCATTAGTATTGTGTTAAAATTTGGTTATGAAATTTAATCATTTAGATGGTCAATTAAATGAAAAGGATTAAATCGTAAAAGGTGCAAAAGTTGAATTAAAAATATTAGGTGTCAATTGGAGGTTTAGTTGAATCACCTAAATGGTAATTAAACCACCTACTATGTATATGGACGGTTTTGGCTTTTTAAATGACTAATTTCATGAAAACTAATTAAGGGTAAAATAGTAAATTGCTAAATAAATGGTTTTTAAACCAAATTAAGAAAGAAACAAGTTTTTTTTCATCTTCTTCTTCTCCAAAATAGAACTAAAACCCTAAACACCATGGGGGGAGCTTCGACTAACTTTAGTTCATGGGTTTGGTATGTAAATCTTGCTCGTTTTTAGTAATTTTTATGTTT
Organism: Gossypioides kirkii; assembly: GCA_005610355.1. Lineage (NCBI taxonomy): Eukaryota > Viridiplantae > Streptophyta > Magnoliopsida > Malvales > Malvaceae > Gossypioides > Gossypioides kirkii. The sequence continues at coordinate 18,576,179 of CP032246.1, read as the reverse complement.
TTGAGCTCGTATTAGCTTAATCTAGCTAACTTGGGGACTAATTTGTTCATCTGTTAAAGGTTATAAATTTTTCCATTGATGAATGTGTTGTTTCTTGAAAATTTATTGAAGTTTATTAAGCTTGGTTGTTGGATTTGATTATTTTATAAAGTGGTTTTTGATGATTTTATTGTTAAAGTACTAAAATGTTAAAGGAATAAATTTGTAAGGACTTGAGGTGAAGCATTGAAAAAATTGGGCTTCATAAATGCTTATAAACATTCGGAAAGCTTGAAATTTAAAAATAAAATGGTTAATTTGCAAGTTTGAGCTAAAGGACTAAATTGAATAAAAGTAAAAAGTTAAGGGTAATTTTGTAAAAATACCAAAAATTCTTAATTACATCAAATGATTAAAAATTCATGTTGATTTAAATAATGGAATGAAATTATTGTAATAGATCAAGAGCGTGTCCCAATCGTGGAAAAGGGAAAATTACAGATTTGCTCCTGAAGTTCACTTTAACTGCAATTTCGTATGGTAAATTCGTATAGTAAATATTTGATTTAATTTTTGTTTGAAAATTATTTAAATAATTTAAGTATGTTGTATTTAAATTTGTTTGCTTAGTAAATATTAAATTGAGGAATGAAATTAAATTGAAATGAAATGGTATTGAGGAGCATGATTGAAAGTAACAAAATGATATAGTTGAAATCAGGTGACAACGAAATGCTTAAATGATTAAGTGTTGTGTTAGTTATTATTCATGTTAAGAATGAATTAATTTGATTGATATATGGAAAATAGTAAATCGAACTAAATGACATTGTTAGTTAATTCGATATTATGTTTGGTAAATAAGGATTATATGGATGTTTGCTCGAAATGGTATAACATGATGAAAGTTAATTGTAATGAACATAGTATATGACACATATGAACCTCATAAACAATTGGGACATAAAGGACATGTCATTAGGGGCTATACAGAATTGGAAGCTAGTCTTGGATGACTTACTGACGAATAGTCCCTGTACTTGAGCCGATACTACAAATCAATCCGGTAAGTTTGTATTGTTAAATTTCAATTTAAATTGCATATTTTGTACTTGTATAATTACTGTAAATTTGGAATGATGAAAGAAAGTGTGGAAGATGAGAACAAATGAAAGGAAAAGATAACGGGCTTTGAGCCGTAAATGCAAAAGGTCCGATGACTATGTGTCATCGTGAGTATATGAATCCTTTACGGATTATGAGTTCCAATGATTACGTGTCATTGTGAGTATATGAATCCTTTAAGGATTATGAGGTCCGATGACTATGTATCATCATGAGTATATGAATCCTTTTCGGATTATGAGGTCCGATGACTATGTGTCATCGTGAGTATTAAATGAGAAATGAATCCTATTACGGATTAAAGGTCCGATGACTCCATGTCATTGTGAGTTACCAAATGCGAATTGAAACCAACCTCGGATGAATACAGCATACTCCTCTTGGTTAAATTTTAGATTGTACAACTTTGAAGTTTGGTAAACCTATTTAACTCTATGAACTTGCTAAGCTATGAAAAACTTACCTGTGAAATTGCTGTTATTTTGTAGATTCTATTTTACTGCTTAAAGATTGGATCGTCTCAAAGAAATCACACTATCTCGGGAGCTTGTTCAGTAAACCTTAAATCACTTGGTTATATGGCATGTACTAGGATGGTGTTGTCCTTTATATTACTTATTTGTGATTGTTGGATTCCTTGATATGATCTTAATGAAATACTTTATGCTTGTTCAATGTGAAATATAGACTTTAAGTAATGTGGTGTATTAGGATCGTGTTACTTAAGTTGTTTTAAATAGCATGGTAACATTTTGATGAATGTTTTGATAGATATTCTTTGTTGTTATGTGAAGCATTAAATACCAATATGAAATGTTTATGTAGGTATGATTTTGAGAAATTGGTAAATGCTGTGGACTATTGTGAAAACTTAGAAATTTATGTATATATTTGACATTTGCATACTTGTTTCGGTAGTATTCTTGCTTGTATCGGTAGAAGTACAGAGGAAGTGAGATGTAGGTTACTGACTTGTGTTGTTTCAGTAGATGCAAAATAAGTATCGGTAGTTCTACTTATACTTATAGAAGTATCAGTAATCTGTGAGTTTGTATAGGTAGAATTTGTAGGATAGAACTTCTTAACTCTCTGAAGTTTTTAGTATCGGTAGAAGCATGATTTGTTTTGGTAGTTGTGTCGTAAGTATCGGTAGAACCATCTTGGGTATCGATAGAACTCTGCACCGTTTCTGAACTACTTTCTGACTTGACAACTACCGATACTTGTTCAACAGGTACCGGTAGAAGTCTTCAAAAAAATCATGGAAATGACCTAGTATGCATTTGGTAAACTTCTTGCTAAGATAATAAATTGTTCTTTCGTTCTTTCTTTCCTGACTCATCATGTTAACCTAGTACGCATCCCATGGAATTTTCAAATACAGCCAAATACAGGATCATAGGTTTATCTAGATTTGGTAGCATAAAGATCGGGATGTTGGACAAGTATTGTTTGACCTTGTCGAAAGTCTTTTGACATTTATCATCCCATACTCCTGGGTTATGCTTCTTGAGAAGACGGAAGATAGGATCACATTTCTCAGTTAGTTGTGAAATGAACCGAGCAATGTAACTCAACCTCCCTAAGAAACCTCAAACTTCCTTTTGAGTACATGGTGGTGGTAACTCCTGTATAGCTTTGACTTTATCAGGATCGACTCAATTCCCCTTCTACTGACCACAAAGCCTAATAATTTGCCTGAAATAGCCTCAAAAGTGCATTTGTTTGAGTTCAACTTCAGCTAATTTTCTCAATCTCAAGAACAGTTTTCTCAAAACCTTCACATATTCTTCTCATATTCGAGACTTTGGATCATATCGTCGACATAGACCTCAATTTCCTTAAGCATCATATCATGGAATAGAGTCACCATGGCCCTTTGATATGTCGCTCCTGCATTCTTTAGTCCAAATGACATAACTTTGTTACTAAAGGTTCCCCACATGGTAACAAAAGTAGTTTTATCCATATCCTCAAGATACATCTTTATCTGATTGTACTCGGAAAAACCATCCATGAAGGAGAACAAAGAAAGACCTAATGTGTTGTCCACCAAGGTGTCAATATGAGGTAGTGGGAAATTATCCTTCAGGCTAGCATTGTTTAGGTCTCGATAATCCACACACATTCGCACCTTCTCATCTTTTTAGAAACTGGCACTATGTTGGCTACCCATTCTGAGTATTTAACCATTTGAAGGAAACCAGCGTCAAACTATTTTCTGACCTCTTCTTTTATCTTCAACAGTACATCAAGCCTCATTCTTCGAAGCTTCTGCTGGACCGGTTTACATTCTTCTCTTATGGGGAGCTTGTGCACCACAATGTTAGTACTTAGACTAGATATGACCATGCAAATACATCTTTAAACTCTCGAAGCAATTCAATGAGATCTTGCCTCATTTTTACAGAGATACAGGTCCCAATCTTCACTTCTCTTTTTTCATTTTCGTCCCCTAAACTCACAACTTCTATTAATTCTTTGTAAGGTAGGATCTATTTCTCGTCTTACTCAATCATCCGTAACAGATCAAGAGATAAATTACAATCTTGAGTATCTTCGAAATCTTGAGATTCTTCTAAACACACATCCTACTCAAAATGAGGCTTTAGGTTGGTAACAACGTTACTCATATCATTTATATCAAGGGACCTGATGTAACAGCCCGATTTTCAGTGGTGTCGAAAACAGTGGTTTCGGGACCACAACTCCGACAAGTCGAGTCGTAAATTTATTTAATTTAAGTATTTTTGGTGATATATGCATCGTATGAAATTATGATTTGAATATTTCATAGATTAAATATATAATTGAATAGAAAGGACTAATTTATAAATAGGGTAAAAGTATAGATGTTTAATTATAAGGACAAAATGAATAAATTAACCAAAGAAACATTAGTTACTGGATTGGTATGGTTTATATTAAGTATAAATAGATTTAATTAAGATTAAAAAAATGATTAATTAAAGCTTAATGATGAAAGTCTCAATAATTACAAAAATGCCATTACTATATATATGAAATTAAAAGAAAAGAAAGTAAATTTCATTCCATTTTCTTCTTCTTTCTTCTTCACACGGCAACAAGGGGGAGAAAACCTAGGGTTTTCAATTTCGACCTTTGAGCTTTGATTTGGGTAAGTAAACCTTGATTGTTTTTGATAATTTTTTATTTTTGAGTCCGTATCAACTTAAGCTAGCTTATGCAAGGACTAATTTGTGAATCTTTCAAATGTTAGAAAACTTGCCATTGTTGAAATTGCTTGTTCTTTGAAGTTCTTGATATATTTGAATGTTTGATACTTGGGTTAAATATTTTTGTAAAGTGATTTTTGATGGAATTAGAGTTAAAGGACTAAAATGTGAAAATTGGTAAAATTTCATGTATTATTGTGAAAATAGATATGTGAATGGGTTGGGTAAGTATCCAAGAGAATTCGGCTATGGTTGTTGTGTAAGAGAATTGTTATTTTGTATGTTTTGTGTTGAAAGGACTAGATTGAATAAAGAGAAACTAGTAAGGGTAAAATCGTAATTTTTCCAAAAGGGCTAAATTGTGTTGGATGACTAAATTATGTAATTTAATGTGAAAATTGAATGATTTGTGAATGTAGACTACGATCATGCCATCGACCATGGAAAAGAGAAATTAATGGATTAGTCCCTGAAGTCTTTCCTAAACTGCAATTCAGTCCGGTAAGTTCGTAATGACAAATTCTTATTATTAAATGCCTATAACTACCTTTTTAATGATTGTTGAAAATGAGAAACATCGAGATGAGAATTTCCCAGCCTTCTGCCAAAGATAAAAAATGGTTCGATGGTTGAGATCTTGTATTTGTTGCGAATACTCTATAGCATCGTAAGTCACCGTAAGGTGAATAGAATCCGAGAATGGATTACAGGCCCTACGATGGCTGAGATTCATGCATGTTGCATGTTCTCATCAGCTTAGTATGAGCAGCATCGTAGGGAACAGATGTACCGTATCGATGGTTAAGAATAACATCGAATACTGGTAACAGGCATGACCCTTGTACTGACAGATGAAGCAATGTGTGTCCCGCTTTGAAGACGAGCTGAATGATGAGATCAAGATGATGGTAGGAGGGTCTGAGCTGCGACCGTTTGTGGTTCTCGCGGATAGAGCTCAAAAGATGGAAGAAATTTACCACAACAAGAGACAGAGAGAGAAGAGGTTGCGAGAATCTAGGAGAAAGAACATCCCCATAACTTTTTCTATGCCACCACCGAAGAAATTTAGAGAAAATGAAATTCGGGACCACCAGAGTCTAAATTTTAGAACCATCCTATAGCCAGTGTCCGAAATATGCCAAACCAATCATGTGAGTATTATGGAAGGTAGTATCATGCAGGTGAGTGTCGAAAGATAAAATGAGCTTGTTATCGATGTGGAGGCACAGATCATTTTATACAGAACTGCCCGATAGCTTCGGAGGTAAAAGAAAACTAGATTTTGAAAACCCCTATTTCACTGTCAAAAGGTAAACGCCCAGGACAAAGCAGTAGTGTGGGTGGAAGTCGAGGTGACAATAGGGGTAATGTAACCAGGTCGGAGGCACGGGCACCTGCTCGGACATATGCCATCAGAGCTAGATAAGAAGCTACCGCTCCTGATGTGGTGACTGGTATATTTTATCTTTTTAATGATATTGTATATGCTTTGATAGACACAGGGTTAACTCATTCATATGTTTGCACTACTTTAGCCACTGATAAGAAATTGGTCGTTGAATCGACTGAATTTGATGTGCAAGCCACAAACCCTCTTGGTCATAGTGTCATTGTTAACTTAGTATGTCGTAAATGTCCACTGAAAGTTCAACTATGAATTTTCTGCTGATCTAATGCTATTGCCCTTCATCGATTTTGATGTGATCTTGGGTATGGATTAGTTATCCGAGCATGATGCGATAGTAAATTTCAAGCAAAGACAGATCTGTTTGAAATGTTCAACAGGTGAGGTAATTACCGTGGAATTCAGCAGGTTGAATAGTGAAACCAGAGTGATTTCGGCTATTTCAGCACAGAAGATGATCCATAGAGGCTGTAAAGCATTCCTGACATACATATTGGACTTGAGCATCTTGAAACTTTCTCTTCCATTGATCTGCTTGAATCCTTTCCTCTTGGACTTCTTGTTGCCACTGTTCTGATGTCTTTCCCAATCCGACGATTCTCATCGATAAACGGAGCTTCTTGTAGTCTTTCTTCAAAATATCCAGATCTTCCTCAACCTTATTTTTTCATTTCCTTAACTTCTCTGCCTCTAACTTATTGATATCAACGTCCAATCCTTGCTCTAATTCTGATGGGACTACCTTCAGATGCTCCTCGATTAGACGGACATTTTCCGGATTTGGCACAGGGATGTTGTCATTGACTCTCCTATTCCTCCACCAATATACTCTAGGGTTGTCATAGGATTTACAAAAGATGTCTTCATCTTGTGAACTTGGGCTCATGTGTTCGACATTTCTCGAACCCTCTTCTTATAGTTGTTCCCTTTGTATAAAAACTCGTATTGAGCCAAACCATGTGTTGTTGGAATGAACTTCCTCGATCTAAACTGTCTCAGCACAAGCAAAGGAGCATATCCTATAGCTCCCCATATCCTAAGCAAGGTGCTCGTCATTGATAGAGGATCTCCCTGGGAACTAACCAAGGTGCTCGTCATTCAATATTTTCGTGTAGGAGGCTTTGAAGGATTGCCATCCATTTCTCTTTAGAGTTATTCTCTTACCTTTGCGTGATCACGAATTCTTTCAAAAAGGAATAACTTTCAGAAAACACCCGGTAAGAGACTTTCTCCATCTTCTACAAGTGACTATGGAACTAGACCATTAATAATGGTTCGCAGTCGATGAATCTTCCTTCTCCTTCTCTTCGACACACGTTCAACGATCTAAAATTATCAGCCAAAATCGCTGGAACAGGTGGGACCCTCTTACCAAGCTGGTCGAATAGATCAGTGACTACGTCTTCTATGTGCCTCAACACCTTAGAAAAATATCAATCCATACAAACTTAGAGCAAAGATGTCTACCCTTTTCCTTGCATATAGATGCAATAAGATCAAATCTCACATTTAACAGCCCGTTTTTTAGTGGTGTCGAAAACAGTGGTTTCGACGAGTAAATTTATATAATGAGTATTTAAATTATATGAGTCAATATGGAATTTAAATTGATGAATTTTAATAATTGAAGTAAAGGTTAGCATAAGTGGTTCGGTTTAAAGGTCAAGTGGTTTTTGAAAATGAGGTATTGAGACCTCGTTTTTATAATTCAGAGCCGTAAATATTTTTATTAAACATTTAAAGAATTTTATTATGGATGAATTAAAGTTTGGTCCTGTAATTTTGATGATTAATTACTTAATTAAGGTAAAAGGATTAAATTGTAAAAGAGGTAAAAGTTAATCACTATAGATTAAAAATAGTAAAGGGACCAAAATGGTAATTAAACCATGGTCAAAAAGTCCAAGCGGTGGTGGATATGATTGAATCCACTAACTTTGGGTTATTTATTCATTTAGTCTTGATTAAATTAAGGTTAAATTGAAAACAAGTTTGTTTAATTGAAATTTAATATAATTAAAATACCAATTGTGAAATTAAGCCCTCCTTAAATGACCTAATAATAGAAATGATGTGAAATTCTTTAGGTTTTGATAAATTGCAATTAAATCCTAATTAAATAAGGATTTACTAGTTAGTTTACATTTTAGTATGATCAGGAATGGTGGTTTCGAGGCTACAACTTCGATGTGTCAGACTGTAAATATTAGTTATTTAATATTTACGAGGTCATTAGTATAGTATTAAATTTTGATTAAGAAATTTTATCATTAAAGTAGTTAATTAAGTAAAAAGAATTAAATCGTAAAAGGAGAAGAAGTTGGGTTCCATTAGCTAAAGTTGTTAAATAGCTAAAAAAACTTAAGTGTGGGGATCAATATAGTTAATAAACCATATAGAATAATGGTGGACATTTATGGGAAAACTTTTGTGAATTATTATGTTAAATTAATAATAATAATAATAATAATAATAATAATAATAATAAACCTAAAAGAAATCTTCAGGTTGTCATTGCATTGCTAGGCGCAATTTGAAACCGTAATTGCAGCGACATCTGTGATGTTCTTACGCTGGTGCTTCCATATGTGAATTCAGCTTAAGTTTACCAATTCGGAGCTCATGTTTAGTGTGGCGATATCTCTGGTCACAACTCCAAGCTGATCTTGTGGCTGCATTCTTCTTCCAGCATTGAGCTCCTGGGTTGAGTTCCTGTACTGACAAATCTAAGGTGCAATATATCGACCGCTTACATCAACATTAGTACAAGATATAAAGATAACAGGAATTTAAACTAACTAGCAATAAGTTGGAAAATATAAAATTTAAGTATGAAATGCTCATGATACATGTTAAATGAGATACAAAAGAGACAATTAAAACACTAATTTAAGGAGAAAATATATGTCATTTGTAATACCATCACACCTCCAAACTTGAGTTTTTACTTGTCCTCAAGTAAACAAAAATTAACAAAGTCACAAGTAAAAATGTCACCGCAATCATTATTCATACATTCTTGAATTCTGTGAAGTCCTAATGTACAAATTGTATTCATATAATAGAATAATGCGCTGACAATTTATAGGCATGAATAATTAAAAACTGCAACTTCATAAATGTTAATGACATACATTGAATCCTAATCTTTCTTGAACCAATACAACATTTATCAAAAATTTCTTTCTTTTTCTTTTTCTTCCTTTTTCTCATTTTGTTTCTTTTTCAAATGATTGAGAGATGTCATTGCATTACTCTACCTTTGTTCCTCGGCAGTAACGATGGGGTGCAACAAACCCCTAAGAGGTATCTAATTGCACCGACACACACTCTTGCAGTGACAGCCTTTGGCTAGATGATTTTTTTAAACTTGCAGCAGAGTGTTCTCCCTTGGAAACTCATAATGCACTTACATTGAAGCGTCTTTTATTAATATAATGTCGCTACAATTGGTTAGTTAGTTCAAGATTCAAACATCAACACTATCCATTCATTACTGAAGCAATTCTAATCATTCATTCAAAAATAGCAAACTCATCATTCATTCATATTCATCCATTTTCACATCAACATCCAAATAATTTCAAGAATTACGCATCAGAATAAAATTATGGGTGCATTTTTATTGAAATTTTGTCAATTCTCATTAACCAAAGAAATAAGTAGAATTCAAATATGTGGGTGTAATTACATTTCCATTTCACATTATCTGGCCCAAACTTAATGTCTCTATTGTCCCCAATGCACTGACAATATTTATACAGAAATAATAAAAATGAAACTACAATGCAACTAAGTTAACAAAAGGCATGCAGTGACAAAAAAATGTAATGACAATAAAAATGCATGAAAAATATCTAAAAAGAAATGTACCAATATATTCGTCAGCAGCTGATGCAGCAGCTGTCTTTGTTTTCTTTTTCTTTCTCTTTGGTTGCTCACCCTCATCCTGGTGCTTCTTTTTCTTTTTATCCTTACACCTTTTTCTTTTCTTATCCATCATACCAACCAGCTTAGCGGATTGCTCCTCCTCGACAGGTTGGGTGGTGGCCTTATCGGTTGTCATGTTTAATGGGTGGATTTCGGTGAGCGGTACTACATAAGGCACGAAAGCAAGAGGATTAAGTTCCTCGATTTTGCTCATAACAACCTTAGCCAGGCTTGAATCAGGTCGAGCCTCTTCAGAGCTGGATGCCCCCACACTCTTTAGTGTACCGACAACATCCTCAACGATCGTTGTTAGGGCATCATTTTTCTTCTCTTCCTGCACCTCGACAGAGTCCTTCCCTTCATTCTCTTTTTCTTCTTTTTCCTTTAGCTGGTCATCTCCTTAGTCCGTACTTTCATTTACATGTTGCTCTGGTTCGTTTAGGCCAATGTTAGTGCATCCTACTACGTCAACATCTTCATCCACAACAACCTCACGTTCAGCCATATTCGCACCAAGACTGTTGGAGAAATCATCCTCGAGCAGATCGGTAATGGTACGATAGCAGTCCTCATCAAGCTTAGAGTGTCTTTCTTCCTTATCATCATCTGAGATGTGAATCCGTGTTGGTGCAGGGATAGGCCTACCATCAGGGGTAGGTTGATCGAATGATGAGTACTGCATTTGGCGGAATATGGATGGGAAGTTTGGAAAGTCTGGCAATGAAGTGCGGCTAATCTGGTGGAATGCGGCGATAACAGCCTCGTTTTAGGCTTTCATGTAAGCATAAAATTTATGCAGTCTGTAATCCATGTCATCGATGACACCGTCAGTGTGGATCGAGCGCATGCCAATTCGGTCAAGGTGTACTTCCTTTAGAGATAGCTTATTCACTACTTGTGAATTTGTGGGTGCATCGGATTGTTCTACCTTCTTCTTCGAGGCTTTTTTGGCCACTAGTGTCTCCTGGTCACGAGTCATTCGTTCAACAGAGATGTCGTTTATCAGACCCTTGTTCTCTAATATTTTCTTACCATCCTTGTGCACAATGCCTTTCTATTTACAAAGCAACATGATTAGAGAAGGGAATGGGAGTATACCGGTTTGCTTGCCAGCGGATTTTACAATTTGATTGTGGATAATCTCTCCGATGTCGATGTGTCAGAAGTGCAGGATAGAATGCAATAAACACAGACGGTCTAATGTCGTCATAGTGCTATGCGTCGAAGGCATGATGCGGCTGTTGATGAAGTGGAACCATACCTTACAAAAGGTTGTGAGATACTTTCTATGCATGGTGTAGTTGTGGAACCTGTTACCAGTCCATGTGGCTCCATCGACACAAAGGTCCTTCATCATCTGAGCAGTGCTGTCATCGTCCAGGCGATGTATAAACGGTGAGTGATCATCCACCAGCTCAGGAATCCTCAATAGCACGTTAGTTTAAGCAACGTTCTATGGAATGAGTCCTCCCTTACAAAAACGAATTCTTACTCCGAGTTTACCAAGTTGGCATAGAACTCCTTGACTAATGTAGGGGAGTAACCAGAGGGATGTTCGCAGAAAAACTCCCACCCAAGGTGACTGATGGTACGGGCAACATGTCTCCCCAAGGTTTGATGCAGAGATAGTTGAAGACCTTGTTTAGGGTGGAGGTTTTGTTTTAGCATGATATTTTGGTAGCGGTCCTTGACTACAGTCATTAGAAATAGGACCTGACCTATAGATAAAGATGGTGTTATGGATAGAGCCACAGTAGTTGAAGTTGTTGGGGTGTTCTTGGAAGGGTTTTTTGATGCTCTAGTTTTTGCTATTGTAACTGAAGAAAAAAGTTAGACAAGATTGCAAAAAAAGATAACTTGTGAATAGAATAGGAAATATAGAAGCAATGGGAAAAGACGAGATGGAACAACAATGGAAGATGTGAGGAGAAAAGAAAACTGTAGGAGAGAGGTTTTATAACCTAGGCGTAATGATTGAAAAAATTACGGGGAAATATTGCATTTGCAGTTATTAATTTCTATTCTGTAGATTGTACTGTTTTGTTTGATCGAACGATTGGGAGAGAAGAGAAATTAATCGACGCGATTCTTGCTGAAAAAGCTATGCTGACTCATCACAAAATGCACCGATAATTCGTGCTTTGATTCTTCGACAACAATGCGATTTTTATTTCTATAAGGAATTTGAAACAACAAAACTAAAAGTGAAACAAATAAAAGTAAACAAAAAAATGCGTCGACATTATTTGAATGTGACTAGATTGATAGCCTCGTTTTATTCTTTGACATCTGGGCTCACATAGTGCTTTAGACGTTAGCCATTCACTTTGAATTATTGTCCATCCTTTAGATTTTCTATTATCACCGCACTGCTCTAGAATGCCTTGACAACTTTAAAAGGGTCTGACCATCTTGATCGCAATTTACCTGGATGCAATTTTAAACGTGAGTTAAATAAAAGTACTAACTGACCAGGACTAAATTGTCAACGCAAGATGATATTATCATGCCATCTCTTTGTCTTTTCCTTGTATATTACGGCATTCTTATAAGCATGTCTTTGTATTTCTTTTAGCTCAGTGATGTCCAACAATCTTTTTCTTCCGGCAGCATCATAGCCCATATTCACCTGCTTGATTGCCCACATGGCCTTATGTTCAAGCTCAACTGGCAGGTGGCAAGACTTACAAAATATTAACTGATATGGCGACATTCCCAGCATGGTTTTGTAAGTAGTGTGAAGTGCCCACAATGCGTCATGTAGCCGCGAAGACCAATCCTTCTTAGATGGATTAACGACCTTCTCAAGTATTCTGTTTATTTGAAGATTGGATACCTCGGCTTGACCATTGGTTTGTGGGTGATATGTTGTAGTCATACGATGTTTTACACCATATCTTTTTAACGTTGTCGCCACTTGGTTGTTATAAAAATGAGTTCGTTGGTCACTTATTAATACTCTCGGTGTTCCAAACCTTGTGAGAATGTATGTGTGAAAGAACTTTAACACCATCCGAGCATCATCTTTTGGCACTGCAATAGCCTCGATCCACTTCAATACATAGTCAATAGCAGCTAAGATGTACACATTCCCAAAAGAATTTGGAAATGGTCCCATAAAGTCGATACCCCAAACGTCATAGAGCTCTACCTCCATTATTGATTACTGGAGCATCTCATTGTGTCGAGATATTGAACCTTTGCGTTAACAATGATCACATTATTGTGGGCATCTCGAAACAATGTGAGCCAATAAAATCCTGACTGTAGGACCTTAGCAGTAGTCTTTGGACCCCCAAAATGTCCTCCATAAGGGGCATCATGGAAATGTCGCAGGATTGAAGTCATTTCTTCTTCAGGTACGCAGCGACGAATAATGTTGTCAGCGTATACCTTGAATAGGTATGGCTCGTTCCAGTGATATTTTACTGCATCGCGTATGAACCTGATCTTTTTGTGACCAGTAGTATTCAGAGGTAGCTTCCCACACACAAGGTAATTGACAACATCGGCATACCGGGCGAAGCGTCGACAAAGAATAACTGCTCGTCTGGAAATGCTTCAACAATTTGGGATGTCTGCCCATTTTCACTTCCAACTTCCAGTAGATACAAGTGGTCAGCTACTTGATTTTTAGATCCTTTCCTATCCCTGATTTTAACGTCAAATTCTTGAAGGAGTAGGATCCATCGTATCAGTCTAGGCTTGGCGTCTTTCTTTGTAAGAAGATATTCCAATGCAGAGTGGTCTGTGTATACCGTAATTTTTGCGCTGACAAGATATGAACGAAACTTGTCAAATGCGAATACTACTGTTAGCAACTCTTTCTTAGTGGTAGTGTAATTCACCTGCGCTTCAATCAGAGTTTTACTAGCATAGTAAATAGAATGAAATACCTTCTCTTTTCTTTAGCCTAGTACAACTCCTATAGCAAAATCACTTACATCGCACATTAATTCAAATGGTTTCATCCACTCTGGTGCAACAACAATTGGGGCTTGTACCAGCTGCTTCTTTATTGTCGTGAATGCATCCAGACAGTTGTCATCGAACACAAACTTTTTATTTTGCTCTAATAGTGAACATAAAGGTTTAACAATCTTGGAAAAATCACGTATGAATCTTCTGTAGAATCCAGCATGTCCAAGAAAGCTTCTTATTGCTTTGACATTGGTGGGTGGTGGTAGTTTTTTGATGATTTCTACCTTTTGCTTTATCAACCTCAATACCCTGAAAAGATATTCGATGCCCGAGGATAATGCCTTCAGTTGCCATGAAGGTGGCATTTCTCCTAATTCAAAACTAGATTTGTGTCCTCGCATCTCTTTAAAACTTTTGCTAGGTTGTCAGCGCATTGATCAAAATTATGTCCATAAACAAAGAAATCATCCATAAATACCTCAAAAGAGTCCTCGATCATATCCAAGAATATCGCCATCATACACCTCTAGAATGTTGTTGGCGCATTGCACAATCCAAACGGCATACATCGAAAAGCAAAGGTTTCAAAAGGGCATGTAAATGTAGTCTTTGCTTGGTCTTCCGGCATAATAGCAATTTGGTTGTACCCAGAGTAGTCGTCCAAGAAGCAATAATAGGCTTTACCAGCTAGCCTATCTAGCGTTTGGTCAATGAAAGGCAATGGAAAATGGTCTTTCTTTGTGGCTGCATACAGTCGACGATCCAAGCATACTCGCCAGCTAGTCGCAATGCGAGTAAGGATCAACTCGTTCTTATCATTGGTCACAACTGTGAACCCACTCTTTTCTAGGCACACATTGGACGAGGCTCACCTAATTTCTATCAAAAATAGGGTATATGATGCTCGCATCTAACCACTTAATAATTTCCTTCTTCACTACTTCTTTCATTTTTTCATTAAGTAGTCTTTGTTACTCAATTGATTGCTTCCCTTCATCTTCTAGCCTTATCTTATGTATGCAGAAAGAGGGAATGATGCCTCTGATATCTGTAATGCTCCAAGCTATGACTCTCTTTTGTTCTTTCAAAATGGCGATAAGATTATCTTCTTGCATTGCGTCGAGGGATGCGTTGACAATAATAGGAAATGTCTTGTTGTCACCAAGAAAGACGTACTTTAAATGCTTTGGCAATGGCTTCAGCTCTAAGATAGGAGCTTGCTCAATAGATGGTTTAAACATCGAGATTATCCTGTTAAACAAATCTAAAGATTCCAGTTGCCAATTCTGTCTTAGCTCACAATTGTTAACTTTTTCTTTGTCGACAAAGTCATCTAGGATTTCATCGGTGGATGTCGCCACATCTTCATCTAACATTGTTGAACTCCTTGCATTAAATTCTTCCATAATGATCTTGTCAATACGTCAATGTGATGACATTGCTCTTTGGTTCTAGACGGAGATGCCTCAAACACACTAAAGGCCACATGCTCATCATTATGACGCATGATAAGTTCTCCCTTGAACACGTCGATAAGTGTACGTCCCATTGCTAGAAATGGTCACCCCAAGATAATGGGCACCTCTTTATCTACTTCGCAGTCTAAGATAATAAAATCAGTAGGGAACACTAGTTTATCAACTTGTACAATAACGTCTTTAATTTGGCCTTCAGGTTGTGCTAAGGATCTGTCTGCAAGTTGTAATGTCACTGTAGTGGGCTTCATCAAACCTATTCCTAATTTCTTAAAAGTAGACAAAGGCATAAGATACTTGCTCCCAAATCACATAAAGCCTTACCTAAATAATGATTCCCAATGGAGCATGAGATTGTGAAGCTGCCAAGGTCTTTCATCTTGGTTGGCAACTTATTTGTAAGTACAGTGCTGCACCCCTCTGTGAGCACAATCGTCTTGATATCGGATAATTTATTTTTCTTTGGCAAGAGCTCCTTCATAAATTTCTCATAGCTGGGTATTTGCACAAGAGCATCAACAAAAGGTATATTAATGTGTAATTTTTTCAGAGTAGAAATTTTTTATACTCTTTATCATGGAGTTTCTCTTTAAATCTTTGCGAAAATGGAAAAGGTATTGTAGCAGTGGGTTGTTGTGGAAAACTCGGTGGTGTCGACATTGGCAGTTGCATCGACACCTTTGTTGGGCAAATTGTAGGCATAGATGACACTATAGTTGGTTCTTCTTCATTTGCTCTCGCTTGATTTCCTTCAGTCGCATTCTCTTCTTGTTGCTGTGGTCTAGATGCATCGTCATGGACTTGGCCAGAACTGCTTGGTTCAATCGTTTGCTTCCCACTTCTCAACATGATTGCTTTGCAATGCTCCTTGCCCCTTTGCATAAGATTCTCAATATCACTAGGTAGAGTGTCTGGTGGTCTTGTGCTAAGATTAAGAGCCAACGTCCTAGCTGGGCTTCCAAGGCTCGGATGGAAGAAGAGTTGCCTTGTACTATTACTTCAGTCCACGTGACATGCTCGCGCATCAACACTTCAAGAGCAGCCATAGGATCTGACTTAGGTTGAGAAAACTATTGTTCCTGTTGATGATGTTGTCCTTGCATATATGGCAGCACAGACTATTGTGGTTGTAATTGAGATTGTGGTTGCATCTAGCTATGTGACTGCATCTATTGAGAACTCACATGCGAATTTTGATTATAATTATGCGTTTGGTTGTTATTGTAACTCCCTTGTCTATAACCCCCTTGATTTGAGGAATTTCCATATCTAAATGTGAAAACATTTTGATTCCCCCAAGGTTATTGAGATCGGTTGTTGAACGAGTTACCAAATGAACCCCCTCTGATGTTGTTAATGTAGAAAGCATTTTCTGCATGTTGTGGGCAGTCCTCATAACTATGATTGTCGCTGCAAATTTCATAGGAAAATATTGGCGCATCCAATTGTTGGGCCACTTGAATAGGGGCAACGTCATTTGTTCCCCAATAAGGATACTTACGATGACAAAGCAGAAATAACATCTAACTCAAGAATTCCAGGGTTATTCTTTACTTTTGCAGAACAAGAGATTGGATATTGATAATCGTTCTGAGCAATTCTCTCTAGAATTCTTATAGCTTCATTGTAGGTACAGTCCAACAAGGGACCATTAGCAGATGCGTTGACAAGATTCCTTGTCTGAGCATTCAAACCATTGTAAAAGATCTCTTAATTGTCCTATTTTGCGTTTGTTTAGCTTGTGGAGGCGGTGGTGGTATATCATTAACAATTTGTGGTAGCACTGGAGGAACTCCATCTTGTGGCAGCAATGGTGGTAAATTATTATTGTTGTTGTTACCACTCATTCTTCTTTGTTCTTGCCTTCTCCTCCTCAATGTCCTTTCAAGCTCCGGATCAAAACTTTCAATGTCCTTAGGATTTCTCCTTGTGGACATGCAATACCTAAAAAAACTGAAAAAGAAAATAATAGAAAAATAAACAGATTAGTGGAGATTAAAAGTTAAGTAAGTAGAATTAATTGCAACTGCAAAAGTAAACATCAAACAAACGCCAAATTCCTCGGCAACGGTGCCAAAACTTGATTGCGTCTGAAATGTCACAGCAATGTGCAAGCAAACACACATCGATTCAAGTATAGTTGATAGACAATTCTATCGGATATCGATCCCTCAGAGAAATGGGTTCTTGATCTTTAAATGTTGAAGCAACTAATACTGAAATTAGATGAAATGTGAGTAATGATGTCAACGCAATTTCGTCAGATTTGCACAATAAAATAATCAATATTGCCAACGCAATCAGAGTTAAATGTCAGAGGTTAAATGTCAATGTACTGAAAGTAAATCACATGTGTTGAGTGTTGAGTGCTGAATATTTAAATGCACTAAATGTAAATGTGATCAAGTGCGAAGATCTGGAGTGGATCATTGATTTTGCTAAGTCACAACGCAGGATGCGTCGATAAGATTTAGATAAACTGTCACAGCAATGAAACTTCAATGAATTCTTACCAATAACAATTCCCTGTTTAGTCACGACACAAGTATGCACAATTACTCCACCTGTTAGTGTGAATAACATTGTGTACCCAAGAACAAGTGATCAGAATCTCTTCTAATCCCAAGCAGCTCTCGCCTAAATTACTTGTTAACCTAACTTGTCACCGCATCTCTCGATGTCGATAGACTGCAAAGCCACTCTCGTGTGTGATGTAGTTAGATCCAGGAATAAACAGATAAAAAGCATTAAACAAGAATCAAAGTGATCAAATATTGAAAGATACTCTCGTATTCATCCAAATATTAATAATAGTTCATCATCCATAAGAAAGGAGTTAACGAATACATCAGAATATACTATCTCTAGGCTACTCGGATTACCCCCTAACTGCTTCTCTTGCTCAGCATCAAGCACTCCTCGTCAGGAGTTGCTGCTCGTCAGCTTAGTCAGCTTTTCGATCTCCAGCAATAAATTCAAAAGAACACAAAGTAACTTGTAAATTTAATTCTTCAACTCTTGATGATTTCTTCATTCTTCATTCTTCTATTTATAGTCTTCAAAAGTTGTAGATTTCAGCCACCCATTCTTAGATCCAGATCTAGATTTTGAAGCTGTCAAAGTTAGTTAGAGTACAACTGTGCACTCACGCAGTTTTAATGTTTTCATCAGAGATCTGCAGGTTATTGCTGCATTGCTGGGCGCAATCTGAAACCATAATTGCAACGTCATTTGTGATGTTCCTGCGCTGGTGCTTCTAGATGTGAATTCAACTTGAGTTTACCAATTCAGAGTTCATGTTCAGTGCGGTGACATCTCTGGTCATAACTCCAAGCTGATCTTGTGGCTACATTCTTCTTCCAGCATTGAGCTCCTAAGCTGAGTTCCTATACTGACAAATCTATGGTGCAATATATCAACCGCTTGCGTTGCCATTAGTATAAAAAGATATAAAAATAACAAGAATTTAAACTAACTAGCAATAAGTTGGAAAATATAAAAATTAAGTATGAAATGCTCATGATGCATGTTAAATGAGATACAAAAGAGACAATTAAAACACTAATTTAGGGAGAAAATATATGTCATTTCTAATACCATCATTTGCATAATACCACTTTGGGAACGGAGATTACAACGACTTTCAGTAGTATGGGGATACTACATAAGCGTCAAACAAGTTTTGATAAAGCTCCTTATATGACATCGAAATGGGGGTAAATTGGACCCTTTCAGTGTTTGGTCTTGAGCTTGATTCTTATCTCGGAGTGCTTCGATAATTAGCTTTCGGGGATTTATATTGTGTCATCATAATTGGCTTTGAATAATTTAGTCTGTATAAGTTTGCATTATTCACTTCATTGTCCTTCTTGCTAGGGGCAGACCTCTTGGCACTTTCTCCAGCATCCACTTTCCACTCCTGATTGCGTTTTCAATCATTTCTCCAGACATAATCATGTCGGAGAAGCTCTTGGTAGCATTTTCCAACAGGTGATTAATGTACGGTGTCTTCAAGGTGTTAACAAAAAGCATGGCTATCTCTTTTTTAGATAGTGGTGGTTGTACCTGTGTTGCCATATCTCTCCACCTTTGGGTGTATTGCCTGAAGCTTTTACTCGGTTTCTTTTTCATATTTTGCAATGTGATCCTATCAGAGGTCATGTCAATAACGTGGTTGTATTGCTTCATGAAAGCCTGTGCGAAATCCCTCCACAAACTGATCTTGGCACGGCTTAATTAGTTGTATCACTTTGTAGACGATCCTGTCAAATTGTCTTGGAAACAATGGATTAACAGTTAATTGTTATAAACATATCCCATCATCTTTTTACAAAACATGGTGATATGTGCTCTAGGTAACTTGTCCCATTGTATTTTTCAAACTCCGGGGCCTTAAACTTGAGTGGTAGCACTAGATTTGAGACAAAACTGAA
This sequence comes from Gossypioides kirkii, assembly GCA_005610355.1. NCBI lineage: Eukaryota > Viridiplantae > Streptophyta > Magnoliopsida > Malvales > Malvaceae > Gossypioides > Gossypioides kirkii. The sequence continues at coordinate 18,556,714 of CP032246.1, read as the reverse complement.
TTTTTTGGCGTCAAAATATCACCCTGAACCTTTCCTCTAACCATTTGGAGTGCTCTTCCAGCTGATTCGAGAGTTTTACCCTTGCTTTCTCCGTCTCCATTACCTTATCAAAATCTGGTATGATATGGTTAATCGGGTTATCTACTAGATTGGAACTAGAGCCTATCGGGTGATTCATTGGCCTTAATGTGCCGATCAAGTACGATTGTGGTCTTATGGTGACGAACGCTCCTTGTGCATATGCCTCTTGCTAAGCTTGGACATGCGCGGGGGTAAAACCCAAAAGATATGGAAAATCCTCACTCTCTTCCCTAGGGTTTACTGTAGGACCCTTCCCTTTATCAACTCCCCCAACCAGTAATTGGGTTAGCTAATTAATGATATCCCTCTAGGACTCGATCTGATTTTTCATGTCCTGCTTCACTTTGGCTAACTGATCATGTAGTTGTGCTTGCAGCTGATCTTGCATGTCCTTTTGAATTTGTTCTAATCTTTCCAACTCTAGACTTAGCACAAGTAGCATAAGGGTGTGGATTTGTTGTTTTTCCAGAGTAACTATCATAATTTTAATTAATTAGAGGGTTTTCTTGAAATTTAATGCATGAAAAATGCAATGCTAATGAATGCATGAATGCATATGCAAGAAAGGTATTGATTCTTAGTCCAATTATGATAGAATAACTTTACCAGAAAATGAATGTCTTTACATAAGATAAATACAAATTATATATAAGGTCTTGCTCTAATGCTTAGAGTCTTAATCTTTCGTTGGAGCTAGACTAACTTTTGGCCCTGATTAGACTCTGATTCATACTTCAAACTCAAAACATCGGCTTGAACGGCTAACGTTTGCAAGTGCTCTGCCACCTCTCGTACTTGAGTCAATGCTTCACTTATGACGTGTCTCGATCTATGACTTACCTCTAAGAGTGTTGAAGTTGCATATCACTTGTCTCCAAGGTTCTTTCAAGGAACTCGATTTGAATCTTGCAATTTTGCAAAGAAGCTTCAAGTTCTTGTATTCTCTTCTTCAACTCTTCATTCTCAGTCTGACTAGCCCTCAAATCTGTCATAGAATTACGACTACGGTACTTGTGCAAAGACTCCTCTAACTCAACTATTCGAGCTCTCTACTCAGCTTTCTCGACCTAGCTCTATAAAAGCTTACTCTTTATGGCATCTTCTTGGACTTGAGCATCTTGGAACTTTCTTTTCCATTGATCCGCTTGAACCTTTCCTCTTGGACTTCTTGTTGTCACTGTTCTGATGTGTTGCCTAATCCAACGATTCTCATCGATAGACGGAGCTTCTTGTAGTCTTTCTTCAAACTATCCAGATCTTTCTCGACCTTATTTTTTCATTTCCTTAACTTCTTTGCCTCTAACTTATTGATATCAACATCCAATCCTGGCTCTAATTCTGATGGGACTACCTTCAGATGCTCCTTGATTAGACGGACATTTTTCGGATTTTGCACAGGGATGTTGTCATTGACTCTCCTATTCCTCCGCCAATATACTCCGGGGTTGTCATAGGATTTACAGCAAACGTCTTCATCTTGTGAACTTGGGCCCATGTGTTTGACATTTCTCGAACCCTTTTCTTATAGTTGTCCCCTTTATATGAAAACTCGTATTGAGCCAAACCATGCGTTGTTGGAATGAACTTCCTCGATCTAAATTGTCTCAGCACAAGCAAAGGAGCATATCTTATAGCTCCCCATATCCTAAGCAAGGGAACCCAATCAAAATCTCCACATCAATAGAGGATCTCCCTAGGAACTAACAAAGGTGGTCGTCATTCAATATTTTCGTGTCGGAGGCTTTGAAGGATTGCCATCCATTTCTCTTTAGAGAAATTCTCTTGCCTTTTGTGTGGTCACGAATTCTTTCAAAAGGGAATAACTTTCAAAAAAACCCGGTAAGAGACTTTCTCCATCTTCTACAAGTGACTATGGAAGCAGACCATTAATAACGGTTCGCAGTCGATGAATCTTCCTTCTCCTTCTCTTCGACACGCGTTCAACGATCTAAAATTATCAGCCAAAATCGCTGGAACAAGTGTGACCCTCTTATCAAGCTGGTCGAATAGATCAGTGACTGCGTCTTCTATGTGACTCAACACCTTTGAAAAATGATCAATCCATACAAACTTAGAGCAAAGATGTCTACCCTTTTCCTTGCATCTAGATGCACTAAGATCAAATCTCGCATTTAACAACCCGTTTTTCAGTAGTGTCGAAAATAGTGTTTCGAGATCACATATTCGGCGAGTAAATTCATATAATGAGTATTTAAATTATATAAGTCAATATGGAATTTTAAATTGATGAATTTTAAGAATTGAAGTAAAGGTTAGCATAAGTGGTTCGGTTTAAAGGTCAAGTGGTTTATGAAAATGAGGTATTGAGACCTCGTTTTTATAATTCAAAGCCGTAAATATTTTTATTAAACATTTACAGAATTTTATCATGGATGAATTGAATTTTGGTCCGGTAATTTTGATGATTAATTACTTAATTAAGGTAAAAGGATTAAATTGTAAAAGAGGTAAAAGTTAATCGCTATAGATTAAAAATAGTAAAGGGACCAAAATGGTAATTAAACCATGGTCAAAAAGTCCAAGCAATGGTGGATATGATTGAATCCACTAACTTCTGGGTTATTTATTCATTTAGTCCTGATTAATTTAAGGTTAAATTGAAAACAAGTTTGTTTAATTGAAATTTAATATAATTAAAATACCAATTGTGAAATTAAGCCCTCCTTAAATGACCTAATAATAGAAATGATGTGGAATTCTTTAGGTTTTGATAAATTGCAATTAAATCCTAATTAAATAAGGATTTACTAGTTAGTTTACTTTTTAGTATGATCAGGAATGATAGTTTCGAGGCCACAACTTCGATGTGTCAGACTGTAAATATTAGTTATTTAATATTTACGAGGTCATTAGTATAGTATTAAATTTTGGTTAAGAAATTTTATCGTTAAAGTAGTTAATTAAGTAAAAACAATTAAATCGTAAAAGGAGAGGAAGTTGGGTTCCATTAGCTAAAGTTGTTAAATAGCTAAAAAGACTTAAGTGTGGGGATCAATATAGTTAATAAACCATATATAATAATGGTGGACATTTATGGGAAAACTTTTGTGAATTATTATGTTAAATTAATAATAATAATAATAATAAACCTAAAAGAATGATAAAATAAAATTTTATCATCATCTTCAAGCCATAATCAACTAGGAGAGGAAGAACACCATTTTTGGTGAAGAGAAAGCTCAGCCAAGCTAGGGTTGAAGATTTTAGGTCATTTTCTTACCCTTTTTTAGTAATTTTTATGTTTTTGAGTTCGTATTAGCTTGATCTAACTAACCCAAGGCCTAATTTGTGAATCTGTTAAATGTTATAAATTTTTCCATTGACAAGTTAGGATGTTTCTTGAAATTTATGGAAGTTTATTAAACTTGGATGTTAGATTTGAAAATACACATATTTGAAGTGAAATAATGCCACGTAAGGATTGATATGAAGCCATTAAAGATTCGGTTGAAGATTGGTTTTAATAAAAATGATTATTTTACATGTTTAAGGCTTAGGGACTAATTGAATGAAAGTGAAATGCTAGGAGCAATTTTGCAAAAATGTCAAAAAGGACTTAATTTCATAAAATAAGTTTATTTTACTGTTGGAATTAGTTAATTGAATGAAATTATTTTTTATTAAGAATGGGTTGAAAATCGAGGGAAGGAGAAAATTATGTAATAGTCTTTGTACTGTATACTATTGCAATTTAGTCAGGTAAGTTCGTACTATTTAATTCTCAATTTAATATTTTCAAATTGATTTTTTGAATTATTCTTGAATGAGAACCAATACGAAGACTGGAGAAACATTCTATATTCTGGCTTGTAAGAGCACTACTCGGTATTTTGGCTTGAAAGAGCTTTACTCTGGACTCTGGCTCGAAAGAGCGATATTTTGATTCTGGCTCGAAAGAGCAATATTCTGATTTTGGCTCGAAAGAGCGATACTCTGTTTCTGGCTCGAAAAAGCGATATTCTGATTCTGGCTCGAAAGAGCGATACTCTATTTTTAGCTCGAAAGAGCGTTATTTTGATTCTGGCTCGGAGGAACAATACTCTATCTGGGCTCGTAAGAGCTAAACTCTGTTCTAAGCTCGAATGAGCTACATTTTGCGACGACCACAATTAACCGTATTCTGTCATGACCGAATCAAGTAATCTCAATTGTTTCCTTATATTATTTGAATCATTAATTTTGGTAAGATTTAATGATTATGCGCACCTACTAAGCTATGTAAGCTTACCTGTGAATCTGTCTATTGTTTTCTAGATTTCATATTTGTTGTTGGAAGATCGAATCCTCTAAAAGAATCACACTATCCCGAGAGCATTTTCAGTAGTTTTATATCACTTAGCTTATATGGCATGTACTAGGATGATGTTGTTTTGTTATACTCTTGTGTGTTAAGTCAAACAAGCTATGTAGCTAAATGTCCATTTGAAATATACCATGGTTACAATGCATATATATGACTTAATTGTTAATATGTGTTGAATGAGTAAATGTCTTATGAGAAGTTCATGAAAGGGGTATGGTAAATTTGTCTTGCTTGGAACTTTGGAAAATTTATATGGTAGTATACTTGGATGCATGAATTGGATATGTGTGTAGCTAGGGATGTTGATGGATGAATGGAGTATGAGTTTGGTCAGTTGTAAAAACATTTGGAGATTTTTATAACCTTTTGGGGTTCACACGAGCTGCACACGGGCTCCATACACGGGTGTGTGCCCTGAACCTTGGAAGCATGTTTTACACACACAGGCTGGGACACGGTTGTGTAGCCCCATTTCATATAGACACAATGTCTAGCACACGGTTTCACTCATGGGCGTGTGGGGTATTTCTCATACTCACACGACCTATCACACGGTTTGTGATACGATCGTATGCTAGTAATTCGGGCATGCACATGGTTTGAGACATGGGTGTGTGTTGGAGACACACGCTCGTGTGACCCCTCTTTGGGGAAAATTTGATGTTTTTGTGTGAAATTTCAACTGCTATTTAATCAGGTTCCTGATAGTTTGAAATAATGTAAACGGGTATGAAATATTTAATTGAGTTGTAATCTAGATTGATGAGTTTAATTGTATGAAATGATGTTTAAAATTGTAACTGCTAATGGTTGTAAATGATCTGAAAGACCTTGAGACCCTAACCAGTAACGATTTTGGGTTTCGGGTGTTACAGTGTAATTCAATTGACTCTCTACTTAGTTAAAATGTTTGTAATGATTATGTAAGAACAAATAAAGTTATTTTGGACATGTTAAATGCCTTTGACATGAATCATGCTTGATTTGTAAGTGTTTATAATCGTAAAGGTCTATTAGACTTCAAAACCTTGAACCGACGATGGTCACGGGTTTTGGGTATTACATGATCTATTTTGAATTGGTCCCTAGTTGTTCATAAACTGTTTGTAAGGTCTTGAGGACCCGATTTAAAGTCGTAAATATATGGTTAATATTATTTCGAATTATATCTGAATTTAAAGAATTTAAATTAATATTTAAATATTGTATGTTATGAAAATGTTTCGATGAGTGCAATAACTCTTCGTAACCCAATTTTGGTAACGGAATGCGGGATTTGGGTGTTACATCACAGGCTCTTCCAAGTGATGCATTTGTTGTCACCCTTTACCTTAATCCTAGTTGTAACCCATTGCTCGCTCATCCCCATAATGTTCATCAATTACTTGAGAAAGGTTAGGACACTAGCAGCTCTTGAGTAGGCCTTGTTTACTTGAATCTTTGGGCAACAAAGCAAACTAGTATACTCCTCTATCGTAGGCACCATGTCCACGTTTCCAAAGGTGAAGCAACTATAGGTAGGGTTCCAGTGCTGTACAAGGGCTCAGAAAAGATGCTTGTCCACCTTAACTTTGAGTAGATAAGGTAGTCCCCATATTCACGGCAGAAAGTTTGCTTCATTTCATCGCCCCATTGATCCCATATCCCCTTCAGCTCTTGTAAACTATTCTAGGTCACGCTCATTTAGGTGTAATCCCAAAAATTCGATACATGCCCTTCCACTAGGCTATCACCCTTCTCATGTTGCTTATCCTCTGACCACATACGCACGGCCACATTGTCCTCTACCTTATCAAGTACCCCTTTTTCATGATCAGTTCTCTACTAGTAATCGAGCTCAAATCAATACCTTTCCTAATATGTGGGTGTAAGGCAAACAAACAAAATAGGGCAAGTCAATACAATCAATAAAAAAACTTAACAACAAATTGTAATTAAAAGCATAGAACCAAGAACATATGTATCTACTTGTTTGGGTAATTGTTAACATATATTTGCACGGAAGTGAAAACTTCACAAAAACATAAGGACAGATATATCCCGAAAGCAATCCACTATCCTGCATGGAGGTGAAAACCTCATAAAGTAGTAGCTTCTCACTTCTATTAAAAGGTGTAGTAGCAGTTATGCAATGCATGCAAAGTAACCCTATGTCTTAACGATATCAACATAAGCATTATCATAGCAGCACATAAAGAATGGAATGCAAAGGATCACAAATTAATTTAAATCGAGTCTTCAATTTTCAATAAAAAAGAACAAAAAATTATCGACCTGTGGCTTGACTCTCTTATTAGTCCCCAGTGGAGTCGCTAAGCTATCGAAACCATTTTTTCTTTGAAAATGTCTCGACTTATATTTTGAAACAACGAAAATGGAGTCTCGCCACCAATCATTTTAAAATAAGTGTGATTGGATCACCTTGTAAAATTTTTAAAATTATTAAAACAATAAATTTGATCTTTGAAACCATACAACATGTTCGAGAGTAAGTTATGCATGAGGAAGGATTAGCACCCTCACACGCTCAAATTTGGTACCTAGTCGATTATTTAATGTCTTAGTTGTAGAAAATTGAGAACTCGAGAAAAATTTAAAATGCGATTTTTAAATGCATGAACGACATGTTTCGAGGTTGTTTAAAAATCGAATTTTGCAAAGAAATGCTCTTTTATTTCGAAGCAATCAAGAGAAAAAGTCATGTCCAGAATGTTAGGACGCAACATTCTTGAGTCTTCGAAAATAAAGAACATATATTAACCAAACTTTATATATTTTGATTTTAAATAGGATATTCAATTACGTAAGTTCAAAGAAAAACCATATCCAGTATGTTAGGGCATAATTTTTCGAATATCTTAAATAAAATAACATCACCTTGGTTTAAAAAATTGCTTATGCATTACATAAAATTAGAATATTATTTGATTTATTTATTAAAACATTTTATGAAGAATGAATAAGTATGTACATAATTTACAATTTGGTGATGACAAAAATAAAAAAATTTACATACATGAATTAAATGAATAAATAAATACAAGTTTAAAAATGAGAGTAATAATAATAAACAAAATAACAATTCAATTGCAATAAAAATTAATCAATTATACAAATAATAATAAATATAAAAAATAATAATGAAAAACTCTAAAATAATTAAATCAAAGACACAATAAAGCATGTAATTAATTAAAAGGAAAAAAATGTAAATGACATACAAATAAATACCAATTAAATTAAATTAAATTAAAAATAATAAATAAAAATAAATAAATAAAGGGAAAAATATAAATAACATAAAAATAACAAATACATCAAATACATAACATAAATAAATAAATAAAGGGAAATAAAGGGAAAAATATAAATAACATAAAAAATGAATAACAAATAAATAAATAAAAGAAGAACAATAAATAAAATAATACGAATAATATATTAAAAAATTTGGGACCAAATTAAATAAAAATGAAAATAATAGGTTCTAACTTGTAAAAAACATAAACTAAATGGGGGGAAATTAAATAAAGGACTAAATTGAAAATACAAATAAATTAAAGGTACACATTAAAAATAGAAATTAAATGAAATTAAACTAAATTTGAATAAAATAAAAATTATAGGGACCAAAGCGATAAATATCTCATCTTCTGTACACATGTCAATCCCTAAAAGGGTCATTGTTAGTCAAAGGACCAAACTGTAAAGTAATTAGAATTAAAAGACGAAATTAAAATAAATAAAAAATGGAAAAAGGACTAAATTATAACACATTAAAAATGCGAAAGGATCAAATGAATAATTTTCCCATTCGCATGAAAACACTCGGACCCTAGGCTGGGTCGGGTCGAATTTCAGGTTGTGGCACAAAACGACATCGTTTTGGATGGGTTTCAGAAACAATAAAACGGCATCGTATTAGGTTCCTATTTAATTCAAAAGTTTTTAAAAAAATTCTAACTCTCTCTTTTCTCTCAAGGGGGCACTTGGTCGATCCTTAGGTCCAACGACCCTCCGCCATGGCTCCGCCTTGGGCCATCGGTCTCCGACGGCAGCAACCACCGCTTACGATGACCGGAGATCCGAAAAAAATTAAAAAAAATTCTAAAATCCTAGATCTGGGATGGTTTTTTTAAAAACAAACAAAATCCTTTTTTTTTAAAAACCATGAACAATAAAACCTTTGATATTTTCGAAAGAAAAAGAAACATTTCTTTGTAACTCTCAAAAAAGTTCGAAAGGTCCGAGGATCCCTTGCATCCGATGACCATCCATCATCGGGGATGGTGCCTTCATATGCCCTCAGTGGCAAAAAACCAAAGATCGAGTAAGAAAAAAAACTGAACTTTTAATTACTTTATTTTTATTTCGAAATACAAAAAATAAATTAATACCTTGAATAATATCAGTTGCTATTGAATGCGTAAATCTTTACAATGATTTTAATTCGGTTTTTATAGCCGAATCTACAAGCTTTCTTACATATTTTCTCTATTTTTCCATTTTTTCTATCCTTTTTTTTCTATTTTGCAAGTGTTTATAGATCTAGAAGACCCCTTATGGACGTGATGATGTACGACACTACTGACGTGGTTTGTACGATGACTGAATATGGTAGGCAGAGGAGCAGCGACGGCTAGAGCATCTAAGGGCACACGGTTTCTTTAGTGTTTTAGGTTTGGCTTGGACTTTTTGGGCTTGTATTTTATTTTGGGTTAGGGTTTATTTGTTTGGGTTTTATTTTGTATTTGGGTTAATAATTGGACCTTGAACTTTTTTTAATGGATTTTTTTATATATAATAAAAAATTAGTTTTTATTTTATCTTTGTTTGGTTTTTGAGATTTAAAATAAAATAAATTAGACTTTTATATTTTAAAAACAAATCTGAACAAAAATGAGCTTTTACAATATATATTATGAAAAATATTAATATTTTAATTTACAAAGTATTTTAACATAAAAATATATATAAAAATATCAAAGATATTTTTTATTATCATATCTATGTCCTCATTTTTTAAAAATTATTGTTTCGTACCCTTATTACGTGTCCATGTCGATGCTTTATAGTTTCTGACAATATACAAGGTTTGTCCATTATGCCTCCTAGGGATTTGTGGAGAAGTATAAATAGCTTGAACTATGAACACAGCTTCGCAAGCCGCCAAATGGTTAGATCCTTGAGGCATCAAGAGTTGCAGTTTTAGAATTAAACTACAAAGAAGGAACAAGAAATTAGCTGCTGAAGCCTCTTCAAGGGAGCTTGTTTGGAATGAAAAAGCTACTCCTCTCGAGGAGTCTAACTTAAAGCTGAAGGAAGACACAACAACGTTGAGAGAAGAAAATGAAGGGATGAAGGAAAAGTTTGACTTGGAAGCTCGTTTGCAAGATTAGCTGAGAGGCACGCTGCTGAAGTTACTTCTTTAAAGAGATCCCATGATGGCGAGGTTACACAGTTAAAAGACAGACCTAAAATAGACATTGCTGCCATCAAGGAAGAAATGAAAGAGAACTTAGAGAAGAATCCACTAACAGCTTGTTTGGTTGGCTGTAATAGCCATTCTATTACAGCCTTATTCAGCATGCCCACCCATAGCACTTGTTTGGTTCAATGGAATGCCTGATTACAGGCTTATTCCATTCCTGTCATATTCAGCAACATCCCCCAATTTCTATTCCCATCACAAACCACTGAATACAGCCCTCATACAGCACCTCCCCACTTTACCCTCTAGCACCGATTACAGCATTTCTTCCTTCGACTCCGGCCATAGCAGTCTTCATCGGCGTCGCAGCATCCTTCAGGTAAACAGTTCTCCCTCCGTTCTTTTCATTTCACTCTCCCCAAATTTCCTTACCCTTTTTTTCCTTCGATTACTGTCATAACCTTTTTCTTCCCATGCCTTAAAATTTAGGTTTTGATTTTTTTCGATTACTTTGTTCTTGTTGTTGGTGATTCCGGTATCGAATTTTACTTTCTTTTCTTTCTTTTTTTCAGTCACAGAATCTTGTTTTCATGTATTGTTTATATATTTGCAAAGTTTTCTGCTCTTTTCTATATGCATTTTTGTATGGAGTAACTGTTCAGTGTTTTAACGAGCTTGTATGCTTTAAAAGTATTATAATTGTAACTATACGAGAAGGAACATGCTTGATAGCGATATCTTGGTGTATAAAAAACCATTGTTTAGCTGTTGCTAATTTTGGATTGGCTAAACTTATGAATGTCAGCTTTTAGCCTCCCGAAGTGCAACTCTGCTGGAAAAAAGGACGTTTAAAAACATTTTATAAATTGGTTTTGATTTTGGATTGTTATGCTGCAATGGTTGGATTTACATTTTAGATGTGTTGTTCCTTATTGATTTGATAAATTGGTTGAATGCTTCACACACTGTAATAAATATAGCGAATTGAATTCTGCTTTGTGGATTTGAATGAGTTGCCTCCTTTTTCTTTTGGCCGCGCTTTCGCAGCGTAAGTGTATTTTGTTATTAAATTCATTATGTTTTGATCTTAATTGGCAATATCAGCACTAATGCTGGACCTAGAAAAATGAAAATAGATGGATCTTATCGTTTTCTCACTCGATAAGCGGATCGGCAGTGATTTTCTATTAATAATTAAATCAAAATCATCATGATTCTTTATTTTGATCTATGTCAAATGTGGCATTAGAAAAGTTTTGTCTCGGTTGTAAATATAGTGCATTTTCCTATGAATTAGGAATGGTGTACATTGATAGCTCCTCCCGTTTACTAAATTTGGATGTTACATTGATTTGTTTTTGACTTCCTTGGTATTCCTGACACAATGTTAAGCTGTCATTAGGAAGTAAGGAGACTCTTGATCTACTGTTCTGTTTTATTTAGTTTCATGCATAGATTAAATATAAAGATGTTTGTTTCCAGTTTGTGTTGCTAAGTTAAGGCTATTTAGAAGGGAAGTAAGAAACAGCTAACTCTTAGGACTGATGCCTGTTGATTTTCAAGTAGAATGAAGATGGTTTTTGTTAGATTCTATGTTGCTCAGATTCTTCATTTTGTTAGAAGCATTTGTATCCGACAAATATTGGGATAATTTGGTTGCCAAAGCATTTAAATTTTGAATCTTTTTGGTTTGGGTGTGAAATTGACTGCCAGTTTATAATAAAAAAATATTTGGTGAAATAAATTTATCTGCCTTCTCTAACCTAATTGCCCTGTATGTTAATGATTCGGTCGTTTCATGTGGAATTGCTCTGTTCTAATGATGATTTAATTTTTTGCAGTTTTCTTGTATTAGTGTGTGGAGATTTTATAGGCTTGATGAAAGCCTTGTTTCCATTTTATAGGTACAAATGCATTTTGTGATATAAAGGTTCATGTCTTCATTATCTTTGCATTAGAAAATGAAGGACAATGCTATGGGTCAAGTACTGGATAATGCATTTAGGCTTGTTACTATACTACAGTGAAAAAATGGTATTACAGACTGTTGGTCTTGAAATAAGTAGAAGTATTGCCTCCGAAGTGCTAATTCAACAAAAGTCAGAAATGATCATTCAAGAAAGTGCTCAGAAATTATATCCGGCTTTATGCGAAGTGGAAGGATTAACGGAGGATGAACGATATTCTGCGTTGACCAAAATCCCAGACAATCCAACGCAAATGATCGTTTTCTTTAGTCTACCTTCTTCCGTGCGACTGGAATGGGTGAGAAGATTTCTTTCAGACCATTAAAAATCAAGGTTGTGTTGGTGTTGTTTTGTTAACTTTTTGCATATGTAATATTTGGATCGTAAGATGGTATACTATTGTAACTTTTTGATGTTATAAAATTTACATATAGATTATGACGTGTAGATTATGTTTGAATGTAAAATATAATTATCAAGCTATTTATATTTCTAATCTTTTATTTTTTAGTTTAGATGATAATTAAATTATTTATTTTGTTAATGATATTTAAGCATATTATATATGCATCATAATTTAAAACTAAAAAAATAGGTTATATATTATTTTTCTAATATTATATATTATAATTTTTACTAATTCATATTTTAATAATAATTATATTAAAAATATTATTAAATTATATATTATTTTATTAAATTTTATTAATAATAATTATATTAAAATATAATTAAATTAATTAATATTTTTATTAAATTTTATTTAATAATAATCTTATTAAAATTTAATAAGAATAATCCTCTAACTAAAAAAATTCTGTTAAGGGTACTTTAGTCATTTAAGCATTTTTTCATATGCTATTACAGCATCATTCCATTCAACCAAACACAAGAATATTATTACAGCTCTATTCCATTCCAATCAACCAAACAATTGAATTACTGATTACAGCTCTATTCCATTACAGCTCTATTTCATTACATCTCTATTCCATTACAGCGAACCAAACGTGCCGTAAGAGTGGTAAGGAGATTGAAGTTACTTTAGTTGGGGAAGAGAGGGATAGAGGCACCGTAGAGGTTAAGTCATATGCTGTGGAGGAAATCAGTAGGAATTTTGTTTGGGCCCAACGTGGTGCTATTTTATGAATTCAAGTAGCTCAAAGCCCACTTTTATCGATTCTAACTTTCTTTCAATGTCAAAAAATGCGATTTCGAAACTCAATTTTGTAAATAGAATCAGTGAAATCATGAACATAAAAAATTATAAAATTATATTAAAAATTATATTAAAAATTGATTAAATAATTAAATTAAGAAAATTGTTAATTAAATATAAAGAATTATGAAAGTTTAATCGCTATAGATTTTAAATTGAAAAATGCTTTAAGATTCAATTGGCAAAATAACCAAAGGACATAAGTGGTTATTAAACTATTGTTTTTCTATGAGATAGCGGGAAATGATTATAGTAGCCACTAAATTTCTATACTTGTAATTAATAAGTATATATATGTTAGATTTTTCAAATTATTAAGTTAAACACAAATTGTGATTATTGAATATTAATCACTTATAAACGAGTTATCATTTATAGTAAAAATAGCATATAAAAAATATATATATATATATATAATTAAAATGACGGTGTTCGCAAGTATACGGGTCAAATTGTAATATGGTATTGTGTACAATAAAACATAGGAAACATTTCGAGGATCGTATTCGAAGGATGATGGAATAAATCTATAGAAAATATTTTTACAATAATAACTCTAAATAGTAATAATTAATTCATATATTACGGCAAATCATAAAATAGATTATTAAGAGAAATTAAATAATTAAAATAAATAAACAAACGACTAAACAAAATAAAACCAATCAAGAAGATTAATTTGTTTCAGAGTTTGTAATTAAATTTGAATTAGGGTTTTAAGATGGATTAGTAGCTATCAATTAACTAATTATTACCTCTCGACCTCTAACTAGTTAATTGATTGATTGGTATTCGCTTATATTTCAAACTCACTTTCTCAATCAGGATAACTATAATTTACTTAGTTCGACTTATCTCCCAATTTCATCTCACATGTGATTACTTCCTATGATTTTCAAGTCTAGGGTTTAAGAACGTGTAATCTATACCAACTAATCCTCTCGAGAAACCCTAAATCCTTTATTAATCACATCCACATCCACTCGTTAATCTCCTCGAAGGGATTTACCCACTGGTGTTATTCATAATCTTAATCTCAATTGAAATAAACATGTAATCACATGAATAGATCGAAAGAGAAAAGAGATTAGAATAATTCTGGGTTCGATGTCGATTGGAGAACGGAGTAGTAAATATGTCGATCGAAATAACGATCATAGTTGTTTGCTGAGAAGAAATAAACTGATTACTTCAATAATATAAAAGAATTCTTGGATCGAAGTTGATTCCAAGAGAAAAAAACAAAGAGTTTAAAAAAACCAAAACAAAACTAAATCTAATCCTGCCCCTAAACTACTTAATTTAGTATTGTGTATGTGATTAAGATTTTGACATATTTAATGACTATTTAAGTATATTTTAAATTTATAATATTTACGTTAAAAACAAGAAGAAAACACAATATTGAATAAGCTTTTTGTATTTTTCGGATTTAGCTATTTTAATTCACAATCAATCAACTTTTTTTTTTGTGAATTATAAGGGAACAATGTAACTGACGCGATTCGAACCCAGGTCACACTTAGGTCAATAAACACCCTTGACCATCAAGTCAACACATGGAGTTCACAATCGATCAGCTTTCTTTATATTCTCAAATTGGGACAAAATTTGGATTTGGTTATATAATTTACAATCCGCAAGTTACCATTGATTAAAGACAAAATAACTTGTGGTGGATCTTGAGATTAAGTTTTGAGAAATTTAACTAAAATTTTAAAAATTTTAAGAGTTTAATAAATTTTTTTTAAAAAATTGGCAAAAAAAAGAAAAGATATGAACTTAAGTTGTTTTCTTTTAAATTAAAGGGTATAATGAAATTTTTTATAAATTTAGAGGGTCAAACTAAAATTTAAAATAAAATTCTAGGGAAAATGAAATTTTCCAAAAGATTTGGAGAGCCATCGGGAGGTACTTTACTAAATTTGAATATTTAGGAGTTAACAGGTTGAGATTTTTTAAGCAGTTATGTTATAATGGAATTGAGATACTACATAGAATGCCACCTGCTGTTATCTCTAATCATACAAAGATAACGATCCATCCAACACAAGTAAAACGGAAATGACAGCCGAATGCAACATAAGTTGCTAGCAAAACTTCTAATATGCTACCAGGTAGAAAATTGAATTCAATGGTTTCAGAATCATGGTGATCCAATTAACACAAAACCGGGAATGATTTCAGGATCGTCCCACTGCATATGATCCAGTGGCTCCGGACTAGGTGGAGCTGAGTTGTGTTTCTTTGACAACTTACGCTTCGGAGGAGACCAATCTTCGATCAGTAGCTCACTCGTCTCTTTAGCTTCCAAGTACCTTGAAGGACTCATGGGCTGTAACACAAGTAATACACTAGTATTCGTTAAGACAATGTAAATGACAATGGTTTCGCTAAGATCCAAGCTAAATTGGACGATATGAAAACTGACCATTTCATTTGGCATATGAGTTCCCTTTACAGATGCAGGTTTGGAGAAATCTAAACAACATTCATAAAAGTTTTAAGTATTCAGCCAGAAACTAAATCGTAATAGTCATCTGAAAATGTCGCAATCTTTTTTACCTTCAAATCCGAGTATCCGCAAAAATTCATTCGTGCTTATAGCTTTTTTCTGAGCTTTGAGACATTCATCATGATTGTGCAGAAATCCTTCCTTCGCAATATCTTCGGGTTCACTTGGATTCTCTGCCAAAATGGTTAACTTTGAAGTTTTATTCTTCTTTGATGTCTCCTTCAAGCGTGGTTTACCCGAGTTTGAAATGTCAGAGAGCGCTTTCCATCCACCAACTTGCACTTTCTCTGAAGCTTTGGAGACACTCTTCTTCTTGCTTGAATCACTTGCAAGTTTTGAGACACCGGTCTCTTTCTCAGTGAATGAAAGAATTTTTGAATTCTCCTTTTTTGATGTCTGGTTCAGGGTCGGGTTAACCAAATTTGACAAATCACCAAGCGGTTTCCTTCCACCAATACTACCTTTCCTCAGTGCAGTACCAATATTTGCCTTCCCCACAAGAGAAACACCTGGAGAACGCACTTTAAATTACCGAATTCAACTTGAAAACAAAAAATTGAACAGAACAGCAAGTGTTGGGAATATTACCATTGTAGTGAACATTTACATTCTGATTTCGAATCAAACCAACAGTACGCGATGCTATCTGAGCAAATTACAGATAGAAACAAAACCTTTTCGATAAAAGTTATACCTATGAGACGTATGATGCACGGGAAAGGGAAGAAAAATCAAGGTCTAAGAATTTAAGAGGTGCAAATCAAGTTCACATAAAAGTTGAACAAAAATACTGTATGAAGACACTTGGGGGAAATCAAATGTGTAATGAGAGACATAACATACCAAATCCAACAACATAATCTAATAGTGTTTACAAATTTAAGGCACCCAGATTATGTACCCTTGTTCGGCGATCGTATTTCAACACTCGCTCATAATATAGATGTTGACTAAAATAGTTTAATGATTACATAACAAACCCTATCATACAACAAAACAAACTAAAACAACACCACAATCAGATGAAAGGTATCTGTGTCGGACGAATATCGTGTCGGACAAGTATAAAGGTTAGGGCACAATATTCCTATCATACAACCCTAAACCCTAACTAAACAAGCTTAGCAAAAACAATGCCACAACCAGACCAATAGCAAAGAATGCTGCATACTTTACTTTTCTTATTAGTGGACAATGAAACATCAAAATAACTAAAATCTCAATTTGAAAAAGAAAATGTCAGTTAATAAGGAAACATGTAGAAAGCAGGAAGAACCCAAATTTTAATTTTTTTGATAAGCCCAAAGGACAACAAATTCAAACAAGTTCAAATTGATTTTTAGTAACTTCATTTTCTATTTGTGCTTTTCGCTTCGGAAAATTATACAAACCCTAGGTCATTAAATCCTACAGTCCAAAAGAAAACAAAGAACCCAGAAAGGGAGGAAAGAAATCTAGGCTAGAAAACCTATGGGTCAATCTTGATTTTCCTTTACATTTCCCAAATTTCTCAACCCAAACAGACTTTTCGTATTTATGAACTTCTCTCACCAGCCCTTTTCGTCTCCATCCCAAGTTGATAAAAGATAATTAAAGATTGTTTTAATAAAATCACATCTCTTTCTACCATTAAAATCATACATAAAATATTTCTGTGAGGGAAAAAATTAACTTCATCAAGAAACTAAAGAAACACTGAAAGAGAAACTGTGAAAGGAGGTTTAAGAGACAAAAACACACAATGGGTTTTGATGAATGAATCCTTCGCTGGCTATTTTAGTCCGAGAAATATCTTGAATTTCAATCTACAGATTCTGGGATTTGGTTTATTATTTGAAGTAATTGGTATTTTGAAAATTAAAGGTCGACATATCTGGTTTTAAGGAAGAGCCTGGTTTGGCAACGGTAACTTCTTGTGCTTTTATAAAAATACCCCTCTATTGAATGATAAATTACATAAGCTTTTGGGCTTTCTTCGTGGGCTTTTAGTCTTCAATTGCAGAAGATTTAAAGCCCAGATGATAGCAAACGGTCGGCTTCTGACAGGTTTGTTTATTTCTTTTTTAACTGGATATGAAATCATTAAGATTATTGCTTGTCTTGTCTCATCATATAAAATTATCATTTTATTTTTTAATATAATTATTAAAATAATGAAAATGTGTTATAAAAAACCTAAATTTTTTTACCTTTTTCCCTTTAACTGCATTTTCCAAAATTAAAATCCATTTTTAAAAAAATTACATTTAAGTATTTGTTTACTTTTAAAAAGATAAAAATATTATAAATAATTATTAAAAATCAAACTGAAACGAAGAGGATAAATATGGATATATATAATATTTAAAAAAATTGTAATGATTCCTAATGTTACACATTCATAATAAAGTAAAACGTGTTAACTGTGAAACGATAATAGATTTAATAATATTTATCCCACTTAATTAAGTTGTCATCGCCAATACATATTTTCATGGATATTGATAATATATGCAACTTTCTTGGGCATTTTTTTTAGGACTCTTCGGGGGCATATCAATTTTCTTTGATTTAATGTAGTTAACTTTGATAAATACTCGGGATTCATATTATTTTTAAATAAAAAGGTGGTAAAAATTACTAGAAAAACCATATATAATTTAGAGTTTATAAGCCCATACCTTTCAATGCACCTACCACTTCATCATAAGTGTAATTTGACATTAGCACTTGATTCATACTAGTTGTAATCCTTCTCTTGACATTGGATAGAATATACCTCAAATTCCTTATCCCCGTTAAAGTGAACAGATCATTAAAGTTATTTCTTGCAAATCTTTCCAATCATGTTTAGTTGAGCCTCATCATCATTCTCATTTTGCAACCTTTAGATACGATTTGTTCGCCTTCTTTGAGAGGCACAATTATGGAAGAATTTGGTATTTCTATCCCCAATCGCAACCAGTTTGCTCGGGCTCTCTACTTATATGCCCCGTCCTTATCCTTCTCAATATTCAAATGTATTTTCAAGTCTATAATTTCATTCAACGTGTCATCGTCTCTATCCCTTTTGAGAAGTTGTTCCAATTTATCATTCAACCACTTTGAAACTTATCTTCTTTTTCATTTAATCCTTCTTTCCCACTCCTTTAAACCTCTTGCCAACACCTCTAATTTTTCGAACATCGTGCCTGAATTTTCCTTCCAAATTCTTTTTATTTCCTCTTCACAAGACTCCTCTAACATCTACCATGATTCAAACATGATATTTCCCCGATTTCCACATAAATTCTCTTGATCAGTTTTAATCAACAAAGGAAAATGATAAAAAAGTAGTATGTGGTAGATGTTGAATAGAGAAATCGGGAAAAAGATCCAACCATTCTGCATTGGCTACCCCCTCGATCCAACCATTCGTAAATATTCGTTTCAAGTAGATTTCCCCTCCCCCAAGTGAATTGATTTCCAAAAAAACCAGCATCCATTAGTTGACAATCTTCTAATACCCTTCGAAAGCTCTTTATTCTTCTATTATCTCTTGGCACGCCAATTTTCTTTTCGAACGAGTACAAAATTTCGTTTAAATCTTCACATTGAATCCATTTCAAACGGCCCACTCCATTGGAAGATCCTGTTGAATCCATTTCCATTTTTTAGGAAATCCGTCAAAATTAAATCTTAGGATTAGGTTTATTTTCTTCTTTAAATCTCTTCTACCATTCTTCTCTTGATTTCTCCCCAAATCATGGCTTGTCAGGTTTCTTTCCCAAAATTTGTCATCCCTTACCTAATCCCCTTTTGTTAATCAATCAAGACAAAATTTATCATTGTCCCCAACGCTCGCAAAGAAAGCAAAATAAAGAATTTTGATAGCATTTACTCAAACATGTGTGTATCACTTTCCTTTGGTTTTTCTACTATTTATTACTTTTTCGGTTCAAGTTTACTTCTACTATATTTCGATGCCTTAGAAAAATTCTATGAGAATTCTCACTTTTACGAGAGTTAGGTTAACTTAGGCAAATTCAAAGCAAAAAAAATTGCCTAAAACTGTGTAGTTTGTGAGACTAAAGTTCTAGTATTGTGATATTTAGTATCAGAGCTAAGATTTGAAAGCTTCGTTGAGATGAAAAAATGAGAAGATGAGTAGAATGTCTCGATGGAGACTCGTGAGAGGTTCAGGAAAAATAGCAGATTGAGGGAGTAAATGATTTATTGAAGGCCTATTGTTGGAGCCCAATTTTGACCGGGCCCAACATTTAAACCCATTTTAAAGATTTATTTTAAAGATTAAATTTATTTTGAATTTAAACTTATTTGAATTCATATTTAAATTTAAGACTTAATATAAATATTAAAATCCCAATTGAATGTCCAATTTACACTTGAAAAGTCCAACTAAAGGCCCAAAAATACAAAAACCAGAGTGGGCTCGAATTACAAGTGGCCCAAACAAAAATTCAGAAACCCTAAATCTGCTAAAATGTTGCCTCCACTACAACCAATCAAAGAATACCACGTCAACATTGTCACCTCCAGCCAGCAACTTGGACTCCAACTTGCTCACCTTCAACCGTCACTGCAATGGCCAAACCTGCAAAAAGTTGACAAGAAATGCATTTAGTTGTGTAAAACAAAATTGAATGATGATTAAAGCCAAATTAATTTCTGTTGTAAGGGGTATGAACCTTGTTCTTGAAATCAAAATACAAAAACTCAATTCTGGGAAATCAATAAAAACGAACCCATCTTTGAAAACCTAATACAAAATAGAATTCCTTCGTGTCATCAATCCACATAAGTATATTTTCCAAGCATTTAGCAATTAAAACAGAAGTAGCTAACAACGATTAAGGCATTCGAAAGGCATAAAGAATCAGAAAGCAGGACAGTGATCAAAGTAATCAATACTTCCAGAATTTCCAGGTACACACTGAATACATTCGTACACCCTCTTTTAATACTGCCCTTCTCAAAATACATGAATCTTGTTTGAAACGTTAAATTTATTGAATAAACCCACATGTTATCATCATTTATCATCATACACTGTTTTCTTTAGTGAGTAAATAGGAGCATTAATAGTAATTAATAAATATGCTGATATTATAATAAATTTTTTAATAATAATATTAATAAAAAAACCCTTACTAAATAAATGGTGTAATAAATGGCATAAAAAAGGCACTATTAATAAATAATATTAATTTTTATTAAAAAAGTAAAAAGCAAGTGAAAGGTTACGCCCCTTGGTCGTCGATGCCGCCACTGGAGCCATTACTGGAGTCATCACCGTCGTCGTTCCTCTAACTTCTGATCCCGCCTTCCAAACGCCGATCTCTAAACATGCAAAAAGAAAAGAATAAAGTTGTAAAAAAAGGATTTTCTTTAAAAAAAGCCTCTGAAACGAAATGGAAATCACAAATAAACCTGGATCTTAACAAACTTTTGTGTTTTAAAATAAGTTTTTATAAAAGGTTGGATTAAAGGTTTAAAAAGGGGTTTTAAAATCTATAAAAAAGAGAAATGAAAAGGAATGGGTTTCTAAAAAGGAAAAACAAAAGAAAAAGAAGGAGAAAAGATTTACCGGTGGCCGTTTGTGAGAGCGCGTAAGGTTGATGGATCGTGGCCGAGGCGTCGACCGATGGAAGTAGAAAAGGATACGCGCCGGCGACGCGCGTCGGACGGCCGAGGTTGGCTTGGCCGGAGTGTAGCTGGACATTAGGAAAGGGAGAGAGATGAGAGAGAAGAGAGAAAATGGAGGGGCATCAGTTTAAAAAAAAAAAGAAGAAATGATTAATAATAATAAAAACCCTAAAGAAGCCTTTTAAAGCCACACAAAACGACGTCGTTTTGAAGGGTGAACTTTGGCCCCAAAACAACATCATTTTGAGCTCAAACCCATGGCCGACCCGAGATCCGACCCGACCCACCTCAAGATTCGCGTGTTTTTTGAAAATGGGTTATTTGTGCCTTCGGTCCTTCCGTATTTTTTAATTGATTCAATTTGATCCTTTTTGTACTTTTAATTATTTTTAATTTGGCTCAATAATTTTAATTACTTTTCAATTTAATCCTTTGACATTTTGAATGCACCAGAGACTGCCACGTGTCACTGTTTTGGCTTATTTATGCATTTGATCCTTTTTATTTTTAATTTATTTTAATTTAATCCCTAAATCAAGTTCTGTTTAATTACAAAATTGGCTTAAGAATTTTTCAAGATTTTCAAATTAGTCCTTTGACTTTTGGATGCCTGTGGGGCTACCACGTGTCACCCATTCTTTGGTTTTATTATTTTGTAAGTCCCTGAACTGTCAAGAAATTATATTTTGACCTCGAAACTTCAAAAAATTCCATTTTTGACCCCAAACTTTCCAAAATTCCATTTTTAACCTTGATTTTTCCAAAAATTACCATTTTACCCCTAAACTTTCCAAAATTCCATTTTTAACTTCGATTTCACCAAAATTACCATTTTACTCCCAAACTTTCCAATATCTCATTTTTAACCCCAATTTCACCAAAATTACTATTTTACCCTCGAACTTTCCAAAATCCTATTTTTAACCTCGATTTCACCAAAAATTACCATTTTACCCCTAAACTTTCTAAAATTTCATTTTTGACCTCGATTTTCCTAAAAATTATCATTTTGCCCCCGGGCATCCAAAGGTCCCATTTTTTAATCCTGATTGCGTCATTTTTCTTCCTTATCATTATTTTTATTTGTTTAAATCATTATGCACCTACTTCTTACATTTTTGCATTCTGTTTATCATGCCTCGTATTTAATTTCTCTTATTAATTGCTATTTGCTCTTTTAAACTTACATGTTCTTACATGTTCATTTTCAAAGTAATTTTAAAGACGAGGCAATGTCCCTCTCATGTGAAAGCTTCGAGAAATCATGCCCTAACGTGTCGGGTGTGATTTTTTGTATAACTCACACGCGTCAAATATCCTCTTTTAAGATTTTTATACCTGTTAACTCCGAGATTCCGAGAACATCGTGGCCTAACGTGTTGGTCATGATTTTAATTCTCTGCGAAAATCGAAGTAAACGGGTATTCCATATTCGAATCTCTTAAACTATGTGTCCGAGGATTGCATTTTAAATTCAATACGAAATTTTCAAATTCTCAAAATATATCTATATATATATCACGAGTGATTTAAAAACAAAACGAGGCAATATTCTTTCGTGTGAAAACCTCGAGAAATCGCGCTCTAACGTGTTAAGTGTGATTTTCGTAATTCATACGAATCGAATATCCTCTTCAAAAGTTTCCGAAACATCATTCAGTTTTTACATATCTATATACAAAGAATTTTAAGACAAAAATGAAACAATGTCCTTTCGTGTGAAAACCTCGAAACACCATGCCTAACGTGTTGGGTGTGAATTTCGTATAATTCACGCGATAGAATACTCTCTTTAAAATGTCTCAAAACGTCCTTCAATTTTGAAACTCCGAGAATATAGTGCCCTAATGTGTTGGACACGACTTCTAGTTCTCATAAGAGATTCGAAACACGAGGATGAATTTTCTTAAAAGAATTTACTTTGAAATTACAAAGCCTTTTAAAATAAACATCGCATTTTAAACTTGACTCGAATTTTCATTGTTTTCATAAAACAAGACCCGAAAATAATCATGTGGTACCAATCGTGGACGTATAAGGGTGCTAATCCTTCCTCATGCGTAATCGACTCCCGAACCTGTTTCTCTGGATTTCGAAGATCGACTTTTTAAAACATTTTTAAATGTTTTGTGGTGATCCAATCACACCCAAAATAAAAGATTGGTGGCGACTCCCTTTTTTTAAAATATTAAAATGATTTTTTGAAGCCCCGTTTTTTAGGTGGTTTCGACACCTATCTTCGCCACTATGTGAGTGCCACACAGAGGGCTGGTCGAAGTTGTTAGATGTGACCCAATTTTTTATTAATTTGTAGCGAAATGAGGCCACAAATCAATGTCCGTTTGAGATCATGATGGGCCTACAGCCACTCACACTTAATGCTGTTGCGACGTGTTACGAAAGACCAAATTCATTAGCTTACTGATTTGCTAAAGATTGAAAAAAAACATAATAACTTAGCTAGAGCTTGCTTACACAAAGAAAGTAAGTGTAGCAAGAAGTAGGCTGATCAGAATCACAGAGATGTGCAATATCAAGTTGGTGACTCGATCCTTATTAAACTGCACTTGATTTTGCGCCACACTAGCTTGCATAAGGGCTTGTGCGACGGTATGAGAAACCTTTCTAAGTTTTGAAAAGGGTAGGCAAGGTGGCGTACAAATTGGAATTGCCAACAACACTCAAGGTTCATCAAATTTTCCATGTCAATATGCTTGAGCCTTTCCTTGAGGATCAAGAGGATCCAAATCGAGGCAAGTTTGGATGAGCGCTGATGGGGTAAAGGTTTCCTATGACCATGATGTTGAGTGCATCATGATAGATTGAGTAATTCAACAAAAGTACTACAGGCCGAGCCATGATTACCTTGTTCGATGGAAGGGACTTCCCAACAGTGAAGCTAGTTGGGAACCTGCTGAGAATCTATGGCAATTCCAAGAGATGATAGACTCGTTCCATTTTGAGGATGCGACGAGGGCATCGTAAGAACATGTGAGGGAGAATGTCATGGACCTACAAAGGAGCCCGTAACTGATGCACATATTTCAGGCCCTTCATGTTCCCTTGGGGTCATTCGGCCCATTAGGAGTGGCCCATAACTTGGAAGAAACTTAAGACCCATCTACTTGAATCCTGGTTGAATTGAAACACTCCAGTAAATTGTATTTTACCAAGATAATTATTATAAATCCTAAAAGATAAACATGTATAGAATTTAAATCCCTCAAGACTCTCTTACTGTGGATGAGAACTAATCTCAGCCATTGATGTAATTTAATATGTACTGTTGGATCTGGAGGGAGCTCAACTATAAATAAAAGCCTCACCCTTCATTTATAACCACTTCAATCTTTCTGAGCTAAAGAATCTTGAGAGCATTTACTCAAACATCTTGTGTGCATCACTTTCATTTGGTTTTTCTGTTTTTCGTTGCTCTTTCAATTCGAGTTTACTTCCGCTATATTTCGATGCCTTAGAGAAATCTGGAGAGAGCTCAACTATAAATAAAAGCCTCACCCTTCATTTATAACCACTTCAATCTTTCTGAGGTAAAGAATCTTGAGAGCATTTACTCAAACATCTTGTGTGCATCACTTTCATTTGGTTTTTTTGTTTTTCGTTGCTCTTTCAATTCGAGTTTACTTCCGCTATATTTCGATGCCTTAGAGAAATTCTATGAGAATTCTCACCTTTACGGGAGTTGGTTGACTTAGATAAATTTGAACTAAAGAAATCACTTAAGACCGCGCAATTTGCGAGATTAAAGTTCTAGTCCCGTGACATTGCAAGATGAGTTTATTTTAAATATAAAACTAAAAAACGCTTTCCAATTTTTCCTTTTTATTTTTACAAAATAGTTAAATTTTCTCTATATTGTTCTTCACTTTCAGAAAGCATATAGTTAGGAACTTCATATATTCATAGGAAAGTTCATAATTTTTTAGATTTTGACAACAAATCCCAGATTTTGGCAAACATTTTTACATTTTTAAAACTTGATTTTAATTCAATGCAATTTCTAGTTCAAAACTCCGAAAACAATATTTTCTTTTAAATATTGAATAGAAAATCCAAACTTTAAAATCGTTTTTAGAATCATAGTGATTTTTTTTATTTTGAAATCTTTTATTGAATCTTATTTCAAATTCATCTCAAAAGTGATATAAATGTAATCCTAATTTTTTATAACTTCAAAATCGACATGAAAATTATTCTATAAATATTTTTTTTGGAGAATTACAATAACATGATAAAATTCGAACAACAAACATAATTAGTACAATTTAAACCTAAATCATACCTAAAACAATGAATATCTTTAACCGTTGAACCATCACATAAGATTGAATGAATAACTCTTTATATATATACCTTTCAAAGATCTTTTTTTTTTTAATTCTCGGAAGTGAAAAGATTCTTTAACTTATTTTCCCTTTTAATATGTACTAATTTATAAATTTGTCATGGTATTTATATGGTGGAAAAAAATCATTTAGTGCATTTTTTTAAATTATGATTGATTTTTTTCATAAATTTGAAATTTTTTAAATATGAAAGAAATTCAAAAAATACTGTCAGTAAAAATATTAATTATAGCCTTCTTAAATTACTTTTAAAAATTGACTTTCTACTAATCTTGTTTGAAAATTTTACTCTTTATTTTAATATTTGTTTTTTTTATTAAATAAGAATCCTAATGAATATTATTTCCGTAATTTTTCAATAAATTTATATTGTTTCCATAATTATGCGTGTTGATTTTTAAGTTGACAAATGGAAAATATGCAACTGTGACACATATGATTAGTTTTTTCCTCAAATTGCTATAGAATATATATATATATATAGTCTAGATTCTCACTAAATTTTTAATATGCAAAAATAACGGAATGATATTAAAAGGGATTTTTTATACAATTCGCACATTTTGAGGACTAATTCCTTTTTTTTTCTTTCCATTTTTACATTAAAATATTGCACTTAATGTGATCCATAAAAAACATTCACACATTCCACGTTTGGTTGTTGAAAAAATAGTAAAAACCATTCACACATTCCACTTAATGTGTAAAATATTTATATGTTTTATATTTAAATTTAAATAAATTTTTTTTTAAATTAGATAAGAAATGACAGTCTAGTTTGGCCTGATCAGATGGGTCACTCAATTCATGAACAGTTGTATTTGTAATTAATATTTATTTTAAACCGGATTGGTAGTTGAACCGGTTAGATTCTCGATTGGTTAGTCCAACCAGTAAAATCAGTCCAATCAATTCAATTAATATTTTTTTTAAAATTCAAAAAATTAAATAAGTAGAAATCTCTGTTCAACCAATTTTTAGTTGGTTCAATTAATTCATGTCGATTCTCGATCTAATCGATTCAAAGTCACTCTGTATACAGGCATCAAAATTGATTCTTGATCCGATCGGCTAGTTTGGTTCAGACAACACTACATCTAATATGTGATTGTTGGATGAGGATAAAATTGAAACAAAAATAATTGAAGTAAAAGATTAATAATATTTATTCACACACAAAAAATAAAGATGAGTGATATTTAAAATATACCTTCACATATATAAAAGCTATCACCCAACTTAAGTAAAAACAGTCATGTGACCTTGTTATTTATCATGGCTCTCAAACGTATCGTTTTTTGAAACTTATATAATAATTATGAAATAAATAAGTTATCACGTCGGTTTCAATCAAACCAAATGAGCTCTAAATATATATAGATATAGTTTCACTTGTCAAACATTAAATCTTACCACATAATTTTTAATATACAAAAAAATTAAAGAAATTATTTTAAAAAGATTTTTTTAATAATTGTTGTCATAATATTTTATATAATATTCAAACATTTTCAGGAATAATACATTTTTTTCATTTCATTACAGGAAAATAGGTTTTAACGATGTTTTTTGGCCCTATAGCGGCGCTTTAAAATATTTCGCGGTGCTTCACCGCTAAAACTCGCGGCATTTATGTGGGAAAACGTCGCTATAAAACACGATCTTTAACGACGCTTTTCCCACAAAAGGCCCCTATAGAACATGGGTTTTAACGGTGCTTTTCCCACAAACGTCGCTATAGAACATGACGTTTTTTCCACAAAGTTATAGAACATGATCTTTAGCGGCGTTTTACCCACAAACGTCGCTATAAAGCATGATCTTTAGTGGTGTTTTTCCCACAAACGCTGCTATAGAACATGGTCTTTAGTTGTGCTTTTCCCACAAATGTCGCTATAAAACATGGCCTTTAGCGGCATTTTTCTACAAACGCCACTAACATTAACAGATTTTACCAACCCATTTTAATTCATATAGAACCCGAATTTTCAACATTTTTTCTGTAAATTCAAATCCAACCAATAACTTCAAATCTAAATGATACTATCACGAAAGAAATATGTATATGATTTAAATTAATAATTAAATGAAAAATATATTCAAAACTAATAATGTGCATACTATTCTCACAATAAGAAAAAACAAAAGTCTAATATTGCGGATTCTGCGATTGATTGTGCTGAAACATTTTCATCATATTTTGAAGCTGTAGCTGCAGTTCGTCATACTTTCTTTGAGACTCTGCTTCCCTTGCTGCTGCCTTGGCTTCAAGTTGTAGCTGAAGTTCATCATATTTTCTTTGAGTCTCTGCTTCTCTTGCCGCTGCCTCCGCTTTAAGCTGAGCAATTTGCTCAACTGTGCTCGCTTGCATCTGAGCCATTTGGTCTCTTAACCTTTGAATTTTAGCTTGACCCTGATTCCCCGAAGGCATGTATCTCTGTGAGTTGGATCCAAAATATTGGGTTGGGCTAACAAAAGATCCTTGAAATCGAACCCGACCATACCTTTCAGGACTCAAAACTTCAGTAATAACTCGGTTATCAATGTCCTCCAAATTTGCATTACAAATGACGAATTAAACCATTATAATTAAACATGATAAATATTTAAAATAATTCAAATTTTATTAAATAAATATACCATAATTTCTGCAGCTTTAGTAGTCATAGGAGATCCATCTTTCTTTCTATATGTAATGTCAAAAAGTTGAAGGCGTCCAACTTTTTGACCAGACAACAGTTCCTACAATATAGTAGGAAAAATATTATTTAGTAGAAAGTAATTAATATTTGACACAATATATAAATTCAAAATACCTCATCATCAGCTACACAAGCAAAACTTCTCGATCCAGCTGTGTGCGTGAATTTTTGTTTTGCCTACTTGTAGTTCCAAAACGCTCACGATCCTACATTATGAAATTATTATTACGTATATAATAATAAATACTATAAATTGAAATAATTACAAGAGTTTGGTAGTACGTAATACCTCTCATTTCTTTGAATTCCAAAATCTAACTTGTTCTTCCCATTGGTACCTCAACATTCTCGGTGGGATATTTCGTAATTTCTCTTCGAGGCTTATATTTTTCTTAAAATATTCTTTCTTTAAAGTACTTTTATGGTCTCTCCATTTCTTTCCTAATGTTTTCTTCACATAATTATCTGAGACCTCTAAAACAAATCTCTCCAGCAAATAACACAAGTTTAGAAAGTAAATATAAATTAAAATTAAACCAAAGTATTATAAATTACATTCACCTTATTACCTTAATATTATCGAGAGCTTGATTGTTACTATCAGGCATATGATGCCATGACTCGTAGTTGATTGGCAACAGATTGACATTTTGTGCTATAATACCCAACTATCCTCCCAAAAGTCGAGCTTTTGATCCAACAGGCTGACCATGACTATTTGCAGATACTTTGACATTCTCCTCAGGATTTAGATTGTATAAATCCTTTAATAGCGTACGTCCTCAAGCTCTGCGCCTCTCAGAATTTTCAGCTAAAAAAATCGTATATGATAATATTAGAATTTGAAACAAAAATAAAAAAATAAAAGTGAACATGCATGTAAATTAAAGTTAACATTACCTTGATTTTCTACAGTTTCAGTAACGGTATTCGGAACATTCGAAGATCCAATAGCAGTCTGTTGATCACTATTTGTTTCTTCCGAATATGGAGGATTTTGAATAATACTTAGAGCTCAAAATTTTCTTCTAGGCATATTATCTGCAATACACATAAAATAGTTGAAATATTAGTAACTAATTACAACAATAATAGTAATGGATATATTTAACAAGATCAAGATTTAAATTATAATATTACATATAATTAAAAAAACATAAAATCTTACTACATCATGATTCGTAAATATCTTCATCCACATCCTAGCGAATCCATTGAAATTGTGTATTAGTACTAGGGATAGTTTCATTTAAATTTTGTTCTGGAAAAGGCAAAGTTTTTGATCTTTCGTCCATGTCATCTCTACTTCCATTGCCCATGTCAAACAAGTCTTTAGGGATGTTACGGAGTATAACGTACCAACCCTCATCAGTTGGATCTCTTGAGTAAAAAACTTGTTTGACTTGAGAAGAAAATACATATGGCTTGTCTATCAATTGTTGCCCGGTGTGAATTAATCGAGAGAAGTTCACCATTGTAAAAACCAAATTGATCTTTTTTTAATTTCGCGAGTAGTATTAACATAAGCTCAATCACATCGAAATAAAACTACCTTTCGTTTGCCATAGTAATCCAACTTCATAATGTCCGTAAGAAGTCCGTAATACTTCACATTTCCCTCAACAGGATTATTGTCCCTAGCACTAGCATAACTTGTCATTGAAGAATTAACAACTACTCCACAATTTTGAGTCTTCCTCAATCTTTTGTGAGATTTTGTATGAAACCTAAATCCATTAATCGGGAAGGAATTATATCTTGTTACTACTCTATTCGGACCTTGGGAAAGCCATTTTCATTGACGTCCTTTCCACTCCAAACTTATTGAATTGAAAGTAAATTGATTAATTATAATGTTATACGATAACATTATTATTTGTCATTGAAAGCTTCAGTTGCATATTGTCTGCCCTAACCATTCATGAAAAGATTCTGTGAATAACTTATGAATCTCTCGATGTTGTAATCTTCGGGAGTGTGAATGAGATCTCAAGAGTTGTTTATACTCACTATGTTAAAAAGTGAATAACTTGGTTAGAAAATAAACAAATGAAAAGGATGAATATTTATCAAATTCTAAAACTTACTTGCGTAATGGTTCAATTGAATCGTGGTGAAAAAGAACATCGATGTGCTTGTACCCAAGATCTATCATCTAAGTGTGCAATTTTAACTTTCCCGATTGGTTGTCCATGACTTTGAAATAGATAAGTTTCAGCTAAGCTATGATTAGTGAGCCCAAAAGTAGAAAACAAAGAAAAAGAGAGAGAGCAAAACCCACTTGATTAATGTGTATATATACATATATAAAACTAAATCAAATGAGATTTTTTATTATTAAGAAACTGTGTATTATTTTATATAAACTAATAAAAATTATTTTATCTAGATTACCTCAAAATTTGAATGTCAACATCTTCTAAATATTTAGAGAAAAAAGTCATACACTCCTCTGCTAAGTAACCTTCAGCAATTGATCCTTTTGGATAATGCTTATTACGACAATAAGACTTCAATTTGCATAGGAACCAAAACATGATATACAACATTATCAAAAGTTGTAACTAAAAGTATACTAATCAATGAATGAAAACTTTGCAAATTAATTAGCACCTCTCTATAAGATCCATCCACTGATAGAAAGCCGATCCACCAAGTTTTGCTTCATGAGGGAGATGGATTAACAAGTACACCATAATAGTGAAGAATGAAGGTGGAAAGATTCTCCAAGTTGCATAAAGTTAAGGCGACTCGATCTTGTACTTTCTCAAGTTCTTCAACATTCAAAACCTTGCCACAAATAACTTTTATTATATAGGATAGTTCAATTATACAAGACGTCACCTTTTTTGACATACAACACCGCAAAGCAACTGGCAGCCAATCTTGCATCAAGATGTGATAATCATGTGATTTTAGGGAATATAGTCTTCGATCTTTAAGACTCGCACATCGAGATATATTTGATGCATACGCATCTGGGACCTTTATGTCCTTCAACACCATGCAGAATAATTCTTTTTCTTTCTTCGATATTGTAAAAATAAAAGGCGGCAACCGACATTTTCCATTCGGAAGTAATTGGGGATGAAGATCATGTCGAATTCCCATGTCAACTAGATCAAGTCTACTCTTAAGATTGTCTTTCGATTTTTTATCGATATTGAGAATTGTCCCGATTATGTTCGCGCAAACATTCTTTTCAATATGCATGACATCAAGATTGTGTCGCAAAATGTGATGCTCCCAATAAGGAAAATCAAAGAAAATACTTCTTTTTTTCCACAAGTCCGCCTCATTAGAATCATCCTCTTCATTAGATTCATCATCACTCTACCGGTCAACATCGCCAACATACACCTCCCTCGGTCTTCTGTTTCTTTGCATGTTGGGTGGTTGATTCATCTTCCCATAACTGAAATCTATATCTTTTAACATGAACAAGATTTCGGATCTAATGGTCTGCTCAAGAGCTGCTCTAAACTCTTCACTACCATCAAATAGAGTCCTCTGAAATCTAAATCTATGATTTCCATCTAACCACCGATGATGCCCCATATAAGAGAACTTCTTCCCATTATATAACCACTTCGAACATGTTTACGCTGCACAATAAGGACAAGCATAATGTCCTTTGGTACTCCAACCAAATAAATTGGCATGAACCGAGAAATCATTAATAGTCCACAATAAAGCTGCATGTAAATAAAAGTTCTCTTTTCTGAAGACATCATATATTTCAACACCCGCGCTAACTGTTTCAACTCTTCAATAAGTGGCTGCATATAAATGTCAATATCATTCCCGGGACCTTTCTCTCCAGAGATAATCATAGATAAGATAAAAGAAAATTGCTTCATGCAAATCCACGGAGGCAAATTGTAAGGAACAAGTGCTACAGGCCAAGTACTGTACGAAGTACTCATAATTTTATGGATTAAATCCATCAGATGCTAGCTCAAGCCTCACATTTTGAGGATCGCTTGCAAAGCTTGGAAATTTACAGTCAAATGATTTCCAAGGTAAAGAATCTGCAGGATGCCTTAATAATCCATCATCGATTCGTTCATCATGATGCCACCTCATAAACTCGGTTGTCTTCGACGACATGAAAAGCCTTTGAAGTCTTGATATTAGTGGAAAATATAACAAAATCTTTACTGGCTTCTTTCTTGACTGTGCCTCACCTTCATCCTTATTCACATATTCTGCATTCCTATTCATCCAACGAGATGTACCGCAAACATGACAAGATTGTTGGTTTCTCCGATCACCCCAATACAACATGCAGTCATTTGGGCAACTATGAATTTTTTTGTACCCAAGGCCTAACTCCTTTATCAGTTTCTTCATATCTTTGCATTAATAAGGAATTTTTGCAAACGGAAACATGTCTCTCAAAAACTCTAACAACAGCATAAAAGAGTTTTTGGTCCACCCTCCAAACATTTTAAGTGAAAAAGACGAATGCAGAAGTGTAAATGCCCAATTTTTACTGGCCCAATGAAGCCCAAACAAAAAAAAACTAGATAAATAAAATTTTACCAAAATCCATTTTATTTATCTAAAAAGTCCAAATACATGCCCAAATTAGACCCAAACACAAACATGGCCCAAAAGGCTCAAAATTTTTACAATCAAGGAAAAAACCCTAATGCCCTAACTTTTGTGTTGCCACTGCTCACCACTTCAGCTCATGGCCACGTTAGCACCATGTCAGTGTCACGTCAACGCCACATCAGCCACGTGACTCCTCGACTGTCGACCTTTGACTTCTCGACTCCCGAGACCTTTCCTTTGCCCTTGCACCGAAATGGTAAGGGTGCTCTTCCCGTCGTCACCGTTGACCCAAGGACTTTGCCTCGCCGATGATGCCTGCAAAAGGGAGAAATAGAGACGACAAAGAATAGAAAAAAATATAGAGCAAAAGAACAATAAACCATGTAATTTTTTCAGCTATAAAAGCTCGATCTCAAATCTGTAATGGGTACACACACGAAAAATCAATACAAAAAATAGATTCGAGCAATAGAAATCAAAATTCAAGGTACAATATACTGATGCATTTTATTTTTTTCATTCGGTAATATAAAAAAATAAATAAAAATAAGTTAATTTTTTTTAAAATTTTACCTTTTCTCTTGTTTCTTTTCCGCTGTCGAGGGAGAACTCGTTTCTCCACCACGGACGTCCTCTGAGCAACTCATGTTCGAAGAGGGACTCCAATATAGAGGGAAAAGAAAAGGGGCTTTGAGATCTGTCGAAATCCTTGAAGAAACCGAAAGGTTTCCTTCGCTTAGGGTGTTTTGGCGAAGTTTCATAAAGATTCAACCCTCGATCCGCGCTTAGGAGTTGAAAAGGCTTCGAAAGGTGTCTTTTTTGACCCTCTGGCCACTGTAGGCGTCGGATTCCATCGTCGATGACCGATGGTCACCACGACGGACGGACGACAAGGCACGAGAGAAAAGAGAGGAAATGAAACTTTTTTTTTAGGAGTTTTCAAATGATTTTTAAAACCAAAAAATAGCTTTTATAGGGCTTTCATACGGCGTCGTTTTGGAGTCTTTGCTCGTGGCTTAAAACGGCATCGTTTCACGCCATGCCCGAAGACTCGACCCGTTTGAACCCTAGGATCCGTGTGTTTTCAAAAACGGGGCAATTTGCTGTCCTTTCGATTTTTTATATTCACAATTTTGACCTTTTCATATTTTTAATTTATTTCAAAATTACCCTTAACTTTTATTTTTCTTTTGATTTAGTCCTTCGACATTTTGAGTGCTTGAGATACTGCCACGTGTCATTATTTTAGGGTTTATTGCACATAAAGCCCCTATTTTATATAAAAATTATATTTTAACCCCTCGAATATTCCAAAATTTCAATTTTAACCCCCGAACTTTCTAAACATCACATCTTGACCCTAAACTCTTTAAAAATTGCATTCTAAGCCCCAAATTTTCCAAAAATTATATTTTTTTCCCTCGTCCAAAAATTATATTTTGATCCTTAAACTTTCCAAGAATTATATTTTGACCCCCTAAACTTTCCAAAACTTCAATTTTGACCCTAAACTTTCTAAAAATTACATTTTGATCTTGAACTCTTCAAAAATTACATTTTGACCCCCAAACTTTCTAAATTTATGTTTTTAACCCCTTTTTTCACATTTTTCTCAAAATTTTTATTTTAAATTCAAAATTAATCTTTTTTACATTCTTCCAAAAATAAAAAATGGGATAATTTTTTTTATATATTATTTGAATTTTTTGTCATGTATATTTTTCCATATATTTTTTTTGTACTTTGGTTCCTCCTTTTATTTAATTTTTCAATTAAGTCCCTTTGTTTTTTTTTAAATATTTTTATCTTTCATTCGATATTCAAGAATTCGATTGTCATTTAATTTCATATTTTGCATTTGGATTTTACTCATATTTTTATTTTGTCATTTTCTCATTTTGCAAAATCATATTTATATTTCCTTTTTTCGTGCATAAAATGTTTTTATGATTGAATATTTTGATGTGTATAAGTCATTTAGAAAAAAGGAGGCGATGCTCTTTTATTTTAGGGAATTCGAAAGGTGACGTCCTAATGTGTTGGGTGTGACTTTTCCTTCGAACCTAAGTAATCGAATGTCTTGCTTCAACTCAATAATCGTTGTTTTACTTGTGAATTACACGAATTTATCTACTTTTTTGCAAAGCATTATTAACAAAATAAAATGTACACCGTTTTTTTAAACACAAAAATTATCTTTAAAAAATAAAGCGATTATTTTAGGAATTTGAAAAATAGTGTCCTAACGTGTTGGGTGCGATTTTTCCTCAAACCTAAATAATCGAACATCCTACTTCAAATCGAAAAATTGCTATCATATGGGTTTACTTATCTCTTCGTAAAAACATTTTTCAACAAATATTTTAAAAAAATACATAAGTTATTTAAAAATAAAGGCAATGCTCTTTTATTTTAGGGAATACGAGAGATTATGCCCTAACGTGATGGGTACAATTTTTTCTTTGAATCTAAAATAATTGAGTATCCTATTCAAAACCAATAGTTGCTCGATATTCCATTATTTTAGGAGATTCAAAATTGTGCCCTAACGTGTTGAGTATGATTTTGCTTTGAAACTAAATGATTGAATATCTTATTTAATGTCTCATTCATATATTTATGGATCACTTCTTGAATTTTTACTCGAGTCTTCAATTTTCAACAATTAAGACCATAGAATAATTGAATAGGTACCAATTTTGGGTGTGTAAGGGTGCTAATCCTTCCTTACACGTAATCAATTCCCGAACTTACTTTTTGGATTTCGAAGACCAAATTGTTTTCTAAAATAAACTTAAATGTTTTAGGGAGTCCAATCACACCAAATTAAAAGATTGGTGGCGACTCCCATTTCGATTCTAAAATTATTTTTGAGACTTTTTTTTTCAAAAAATGGTTTCGATAGCTTGCGACTCCACTGGGGACAAATAAGAGAGTCAAGCTACGAGTCGATTATTTTTGGTCTTCTTGATTGAAAAATTGAGAATTTGATTTAAATTTAATTTACAATCCTTGCAGTTTGTTTATAATTAAATAATTAAAGAGTTAAATATTTGAGTTGTTTCTAAAAATAAATAATTTTTAAAAACTTTTAAATTATTTTCATTATTTTTATCGATTCAATTCTAATTTTTTTAATTTATTTTTCGTTTTAAATTATCTGAGTTGGACAAATTACATGTTTTGTATTGATTGGTCGAGTTTAATTTTTAATCATGAATACCTTTATATAAAAAAATCATTTGGAAGAATCATTTTACGTTGTAAGATTGTAAATTTCATTGTGGCTATATATCTTGATTTTTAGTTTCATAATGTTCTTGTAATCGAACAATGTGTCAGTTAATAATAATTAATTGGGATATAAAGAAAATATATTAATTCTAAGTGATTTGGTGTGTTCGATCAAACATAGAACAAATTAAATTGGTGATTATTATTTTTAAAGTGTAATAAAAATAGTGAGAGTGGCCCCAAGTTCCTTGAGAAAATATAAAAGAAGCAATTGTATGAATAAATAAATAAAGATTGTGTATATAATAAAAGAACTAGACTTGCAGGCACTGGCGGAGTAGAGTATTTTAAAAGTTTTATCATCATTCAGAGGACTTGTATGTATAAATTTGGGTAGCAAATGGGGGTGTTTAATATTATGCATATTCCCACATGAACCCATGTTCATGCACTCCACTAATCATAAGCACACAATATAACACTTAGGATGAATGGGGCGGCATCGTTGAAAACATAATCTCATCAACTTTGTGAATTACCATTTTCATCAAAATATGTCCAAGCAACGAATTTGAACTCATGGATATAGAAAAACATCATGAAGATCGCATAATCAAAATAAAAATAAAAAGAAATACCTGAGATTGAGCAAAGATTGAGCAAAGTCTATTGAAACTAGAGTACAATCAAACTTTTGCATCTTCAAGCCTTCAACTTCAATTGGCCTGCAAGTCGAAGAAAAAACTATTAGAAATTGCAGAAAGAGAGAGATGAACTCTCAAAAGTAGTTGCTAGGTTAGGTTAAAGATTTTCACTAAAGGAATAATTAAGCAGTATATTTCAAAAGAAAAATTTCTGAATCAAACTTTTATATCAACTTAGGTATAAAACAATGCCAAGTGGAAGCTTTTACGTCAACTTTACTAACTAATGGTCAGTATTATCATTAATACTGCTTGACAGACATTTTAGGTATAGAACAATGCTTGACAGACATTTTAATATTGCGTGACAGACATTTTATGTCAACTTAGGTATAAAACAATGCCAAGTGGAAGCTTTTAGACATAGAAACACTGTAAATAAGTGCTTGACAAACATTTTTATCCATAGGGAAGAAGATAGCAAGAACATTTAGGAGTTTAGTATAGAAAGCATTTTGCCTAAATTGAATAATTGGTTTAACATTTAGCTTACCATCCCAAAATCATTAATTCAATTTAATCGTTTCATATAATCTAAATGATAGCTTTACCATACCAAACCATTGAAAAGTAAAATCATCATTCACATAGCATAAAACTTAATCAAAATCTGTACCACTAAGTTTTAAACCAAATGGTATATTCATCAGTCATCATAACAATTAACTTAATCATATGTTTTACATAGTTACGCAATAGTAAATCATATTACTAAGCTCCTATGGCTTCTCTACTGTCGATTTTGAAGAAAGTTAATAACAAAGTTACACATCCTAGGACAGCTAGAGGAAGAATTTGACAGTGCAAAAGCATAAATTAAGATATTGATCTCAAATTTGGATGAACAAGTTCTGTTCTGAGTTATATTTTCCTTTTGTTCTCAATCAGCAAGAACTGGTTTTTTTTTTCTCACTTTAATTCCTATTTGATAATCCAAGAAATAAAAGTCTTCTCAATGTGGGCACAAATTAATTAATTTGTTGACTTTAATCAATAGAAAGAGGGAGTAAGGAAATCACCCCCTTTGCTATTTCCACTCATCTACCCTAATCCGCCTTGCATTTCATTTCAATTAATCAGGCTTTTAATGAGTTAGATATTTATAACTTCTTAGTGTTATTATTGGTCAAATCAAATAGTTGATTCCGATTCTGCGGCAGATAATTCTCTAGATCTATAAAATTATATTATTCTAAACATCACAGAATCATTATTTATGCAACATCAGATTTTGGTTTAAAAACTTGAAATTTTACACTAATATTTTAGGTTAAAATATGTCATAAATCTATGTATTTTTCACTTGAAATTAAGTCTTTATATTTTTATTTTCAAAAATTTAATTTATCCACTTTTCAAATTTCAAAAGTCAAATCTAATTGTTTAACACCTGTAACTTTAATACCAACTGTTGATGTTTGTTAGTGGTAGTTGAGTAAGCAGCAGATCACAAGTAAAGATTAGGAAGTGTTAGTATGAAATAGAGATGATAAAATTTGAGTTGCCTCCTAAATTTAATTAATTAATATTTTTATTTAATAATGAATGGTTTAGGGGAAAAGGACCTACTTCTAGTGCCAAATCCACATAATAATAATAACCTACACAACATTAATTAAAAGAAGTCCAAATTGTACTAAAGCATAGAAATTAGCCTCCTAAGGTCAGCTCAAATTGTACTCAAGAAGGAAATAGAGATGGGAGAAATGAAGCCATCAAGTTAAAAAGAACATACAGATGAAATTTTGTTTACTTTCTGCAGCAATTGAACTGAGAAACAAGCAGCAACTCAAGCAGTGGCAGAGGCAAATATAAGGGCAGCTCCTACCAAACTAGAAGTAGAAGGCAAATATAAGCAAAATGAAATTTTCGAAACAAGTAAACACAGGAACTCAAAATGTTGCAACAACAAGAATATTATCACAAAAAAGTCGCATTCCATCCAAAAACCATACGTGTTTTTCAAAAGCCATACGTGTTTCTAATCATCCGTGAATGTGTTATATAACATACGGTGATTTTTCAGTATATGTGACAATGTTGATTCTGAAAACATGCACCACTTTGATTACAACACAAACTTGTATGAGCTCTCTAACTAAAGCTGCACCGTTATGAAGAAAACAAAGTTGCAGCTTTAAACTTGTGCCAGTGATCAACCCCATTCTGATTCTTGCCAATAAGGGAAACTCTAACTAATCTCAATCTAAGCTTCACTCTTTGAGATTTATTTTATATAGCTGGTTTTTGTTTTTTGATTCGACATTGTCACATATTTTTTTCATAATAAACATTAAAAACAAAAGAAAAAAAAGGAGAAAGAACTTTTATTCTTTGTTCTTATACTGTATAATTGTTCGAAAACCTATGTAGTGTAAATTCTATTAATAAAATAGTGCCTTGTTTTGGTAGATTTTTTTAAAAATTTTTAATAATCGCCATAACTTTCCTGTTGAAGCTCAGCCAGAATACAAACTATATTTTAGTGATTTATCTAAACACATATTTGGCACCTCAAATAAGTATATGTTACTTAGGGTATAAATTTCACAAATATAACGATATTTTTTTCAGTAAGATTGTGATGTACCAACCTGGCAAAAGCTTTCTCGAGTGATTTTTCCGATGCTCTTGATGCTTCTTATCTGCAGTATTTCTTTATAGGGGAATTGCAAGGAGTGAGGAGAGAAACGGGACACAGAGAGAGGAGAAAGAATTATGGATTAGAAATTTGGGATTTGGGGACAGAGGATTGGGTTTTTTTTTTTTGTTTTAATTCGGGGGAGAAGAAACGGCACCATTTCAATAAAAATTAATTAAATTCGCGAATTGCTTAATCTTTAGTAGCGTTTTTCCCATGAACATCACTAATGTTTTTTACCTTTTGTAGCGATTTCTTATAAATGTCACAATTTCTCTTTATTTTTTATGGCATTTTTCCCAAAAAAAACCGTTATTATTTTATTTTTTGCGGTATTTATGAGAAAACACTGTTATTGTTTTATCTTTTACGACGTTTATGAAAAACGTCGCTATTTCTTCATTTCATTATTTAGTGCAAATGCTTTTTTTATATCAAATTTTAAAATAAATTTTCGAATAATTCAATAATTATTTATATCTTTTTAAAATTTAGTGACGAAAGTATAAAGTTTGGAGAAATTTCAATTTAAAGATCTTAAATTTAAATCAAACCAGCAAGAGTTTAATCATAAAACTTCAGAGAAATTTGGTGTAATATATAAGAGACTAAAATTGTAATTAAATTGTTTGTCATTAGTTCAAACTTCGTCACCCTTATCCCACCTCAATTTTGTATAAAAATATTGTAATTAGCTTAATAACTATAAATATTAAGAACATCTCAACTTAATTATTAGAATTAATTTTAAACTAATATTCATTTTTAAAATTGGCCGCTCAACTCTCCAATAATATTGCTTCTCCTCCTCCTCCATTTATTCGGTATGGGTCCTGGCAAACAGCTATTTGTTATAGTTTGAATTTTATTTTAATGTTGATTTTGATATCTAAACCAAACAATTTAATAAATATTAAATATGTGTATTCTAATAAAAAACATAGATACTTTATTAAGATAAAAAATAAAAATAAATATTATAAATATTAAAATTAAACTCAAATACTTAAATGAAATAAAAAAAATTATCTATCAAATTTAAAAAACTTAGATATTAAAATATTATGTGATGCTCCGATAATCAAACATATTTATTTTTTTGATATATAATTTAAATTTAAATCACATTAATTATATTTTTTTTTGAAATTTGTTCTGTTATATTAATTAAAAAAAACTCTGAATATTAAAGTGATCATTTGTATGGTTCACAATAATTGCGGCGAATACTGGCATTTGAGTGTCCTCTCTGTGTATTCACTGTTTCTTTGCTCTGCATCTCTGTTTACACTACAATTCCCACTGCAACAACCATTTTCAACATTTTCTTTTTCTCTTCTCGAGAAAAGCCTGCTCTTTCCTCTATTATTTCCCTTTCATTTCTTGCTTAATTTCTCCCTTTTTCTTTTAATTTGATTTCCACTCTCCTTTTAACCGAAACAAAAGAGAAGAAGCATTTCTTGTTAATTTTATTAGTAATTTTAGTGTCGAATATTTTTTTGGATTAACATATTATATACGATAATTTGATTTTAAGTTTTTATGACATTGCAAGTTATCTTTAGCGGCGTTTATGAGAAAAACGTCGCTAATGATCTTTACCTTTTACGGTATTTTTTTTATAAACGTTGTAATTCCCTAAACTCGACCTAAAATATATGATCGAATCTAAAAGATCATTATCGTAATTTTACCCTAAAAAACCATTTAAAATAGTTATATATTTTAATTTGTAAATAAATTAAGTCATGATAAAACAATTAATTTTCCATTTTTTTGAATAATTCTAAACTTAAAAATTATTATTCAAATTCTTTAAACAAATACCCAAAATCTCAAATTAAAAATTAACATCAAAATTTCAAAATAATTTAATAACGCATTAATCTAAAAAATCTCAAAATAATTTATAAGAAATAATAAATGAAAATAATTTAAGAACAAGAGATCTTTCGAGTACCAAGTCACCTATATCCAAATAAATTTATAAGAGAAACTGAGGGGGAATGAGCTAAATAACCCAATGTATCTCTAAAGTGCAAGCAATCGCAAACACGATATCATAGTAATTTCATAACACATTTTAAAATAAACATTCAATTTATCACAACACAAATGCAATAAAATCACAAGCACAATGCAACGCACCCAATCCTCTAGTACAACAAC
The DNA here is from genome assembly GCA_005610355.1 of Gossypioides kirkii. Taxonomy (NCBI): domain Eukaryota; kingdom Viridiplantae; phylum Streptophyta; class Magnoliopsida; order Malvales; family Malvaceae; genus Gossypioides; species Gossypioides kirkii. Next base: position 18,515,178 of record CP032246.1, on the reverse strand, counting down.
ACAGTGGAAAGGTTTCCCAGAACCCTTCCACATCCAATCGTCACCAATCAGAGTGGTTTTACTATTAACTGTTTAAAGGGGTGATAACCACGACTTCCACCGTACAATCCCAACCCATGTACACACAATGATATAATGCCACAATAATCTCAGTCTCAACACAATCTCATGATATTAAATCAGACTTTAAAAATTCATACACATGATAATCAAAGTATCCACAATCTAACAGATATGCATGGAAAATCAACAAGGGATACACAACATCGAGTAATAATCTTACAGATAACATCACACAAATAACATATCAACGAGTAATATCCTTCAACGAATATATAGCACAGACAGAGACACACCTCAAATGGGCAGAAGCTCTAACGTCGTGGAGAAAGTCTCCCTCACTCAGTTCTATCACCGGATCTAACTGAATTAGAACCTACGAGAATAAATTCTACATTAAATCTATTACTATTTTACCTACTAAACACAACACTAAACTGAAAACCTTTAACTTAGTAAACTTTAAACTCTAATATCTCGGTCTACATTTAATCTTTTCGCATGAAACGAATTTCGTTCATCTACATATTTACCCACAACTGATTTTCAACCTTTAAACCATTTAAAACTTCACATTTTAAAATTTCGAATATTTTTTACATACAATGGCTATAATAATGAAAATTCATTAAAACTCGAGAAATACATAACGAAACTTCAAAGTAATTTTAGAAACCTTCTAATCATGTTAAAATAAGTTGAAAAACACTTTAAAATCAAGTTTTAATCCGCAATCCCGAAATCTGCCATTAACGACCCAATTTTCGGCTTTTATTTAAAACATGCATTTTAATGGCTAAAAAATTTGGTTTAAGAGACTAGATATCATTTAAAATTAATAGAAAGATGATTGGTTACGTTTGATGAAAGAAAAATGAGTTTTGACACAAATTCGAAAAAACTCACGTTTGGAGAAGATGATAAAGATGATGACGGTGATAAAGTTTTTTTGGTGTTTTCCTTGGCTTTTTATAAGCATTTAAAGTTTTAAGGTTATCAAAATTAAAGAAAATTAAGAGTTAGAAGTATAAATGAATTGGGAGAGATGGAAGAGCAAGGGATGACAAACACAAACTCTTGGGTTTTTTTTTTAACATGAAAAATATAAGTGAAAAAAAGTTATTTTTAAGTTTATTTTTTTAAAGTTTGGTCAAATTGCTTTATAAAAACTCTCAATTTTAACTTTTTTTTAAAAATCGATCCTCTTTTCAAAATTAAAGCTATTTAAAACTCATTTTCAAAAATTAATTTAATATCATAATAACCATTGTCGAAAACATTACTAATTACCAACCTTACAAAATTTCAAACATATATAGGCTAAAATTTCTAAAATATCCTCAAAACTTCTAAACCTAATTTTGGGGTGTGACAAACATCGTTATTGCTTTACCTTTTACGACGTTTATGGGAAAACGTCGTTATTGCTTTACCTTTTACAACGTTTTTGTTCCAAACGGCACTAAAAACCTATTTTGCTGTAGTGTTTTTACGTGAAAACTTTGCAGTTAATGTGACCCATAAAAAACATTTATACATTAAATGTACATATATCATGTAAATTTAGTTTCACTTGTCAAACATTGAAGCTTATCACATAATTTTTAATATACAAAAATTAAGGGAATGATATTCAAAGGGATTTTTTTATTATAATTGTTGCTTATATATAATTAAACATTTTTTTCCATTTTTACACTAAAACTTTGCATTTAATGTGATCCATAAAAAACATTCACACATTAAATATACATGTACCATATGAATATAGTTTCGCATGTCATACATTTTTTTTTGGTAAAAAAGACACAAGTTCAAGGAACTAGCTACAATAAGGTTGATAGCAGCTGATATTAACCATTTCTCGATGAGCATCTTCTTCCAACAAAGAATAAGCATGATCAGGTGGGTCTTCAAAAGTTGATAACCTGTTAAGATCACTAGGAACAACTTTGGCCATTCAATCTTCCAATCTATTATGCTCTCGTTGGACATGCCGAAACTTAAGTTGTCAATCTTGCTTGCATAAATAACAAAGTTCAGAGAGTTTATTATCAGCCGCATAATCGTTCCCAATTATATCAATCAGCAATGTCTTATAGCTTTCAATAATAACCTTGCAAAACCCTTTCTTCCAAGCTAGAGTGAGTCATTCGCTCGTCCTTCAATCGAAAAAATGTCAGATACACTGACCTTCATAGAAAACCAAACCACCATCCTCCTATTGAATCGCGAAGAACACTACCAATAGTAGCATCAGAGTATTGTAACGAGAGTGTGCCATCCATATTAAGCTTTACCAATCCTTAATCAAGTGGATACCAATTATCACGAATGACTGTGTTGCACATAAGTTGATCCATACATTTATAATTAATGATACTTCTTGTCCAGACCATGTATTTTGAAATCAAATTGCTACTGTTACTGTTTGCCTATTGTAAAATGAATCCATTTTGACCCTTCCAAAGTAGCCAACACAAAATTGAAAAGAAAGCTAACCATTCACCATCACCTTTCGTGATGCTTACCTCATTCATGATGTTCCATTTCAACCAAGTTTCTAGTGGATAATTAAATATAGAAGTCTAAACATTTCTAAGTCTTTCAAACCGAGATAGCAAATTGGCAGTCTCGCACAATGTGAATTGATGTTTCCATAGGTTCACCACATTGCACACAGTGAGCATCATTAGCCATTCCATGTCTCACTCTCTCCCCATTAGTAAGCAGCCGAGTACGTCAAAGCAGCCACAAGAAGACCCTTACTCGTTGAAGAGTATTAACTTTCCAAATCATCAAGTTATTACTTTGTGATAGCGAATCTCTTCTCTCAATAAGTTGTTTGTAAATTTTAGAAGAAGAGAAATAGCCAACAGATGACCATCTCCATACAAGCCAATCCAAACTTGTGACTTGTGTAGGTGGCAAAATGTAACAACCTGATTTTCAGTGGTGTCGAAAATAGTGGTTTCGAGACCACAACTCCGACAAGTTGAGTCACAAAATTTATTTTTTTATAAGTATTATGTTGTTAGCATTGTATTAAAATTCGGTTAAGGAATTTAATGTTTAGATAGTGAATTGAGTAAAAAAGATTAAATCGCAAAAGGTGCAAAGGTTAATTGATTAATTAGAAGGGACCAAGTGAGTAAATTAACCTAAAGGATTGTTAGTGGGTGGATTATCATGACAAATATTAATTAATAATAGGATAAATTAAGGTTAAAAAGATGACTAATTAAGTTAATTATGAAAGTCTAAGAAATTACAAAAATGTCATTGTATATATATTAAATTAAAGAAAGAAAGATGATAATTTCACATTTTCTTTCTTCTTCTTCTTCTTCTTCTTCTTCTTCTTCTTCTTCTCTACACAGCTAAAAGAAGGAAAACTTAGGGTTTTTCATTTTCAATCTTTGAGCTTTGATTTGGGTAAGCAAACCTTGATCGTTTTTAGTAATTTTTATGTTTTCGAGTCCGTATTAGCTTAATCTAGCTTATGCAAGGACTAATTTATGAATCTATCAAATGTTGTAAAACTTGCCATTGATGAAAATGCTTGCTTTTGAAGGTTATGGATAGATTTGTTTGTTTAATAAATAGATTTATTGATTTTGTAAAGTGACCTTTGTTGAAATTAAGGTTTGAGGACTAGGTTGTAAAAATGATGAAAATACATATATTTGTTGTGAAATAGTTGAATGAGGATGTTAGATGAATACTTATGGCTATTTGGCTATTAAAAAAATTTATTGAAAATGGTTATTTTACATGTTTTGGCTCTAAGAACTAAATTGAATAGAAATGACAAGTTTAGGGATAATTTCGTAATTTTTCAAAAAACGGACTTATATGTGTAATTGATTAAATTATATGATTTAACGGGAGAATTAATTTTTCAAATGCAAAGTTTCGCTTGAACTACAATTTCATTCGGTAAGTTCGTTATTAGATTTCTTATTTGAACTGCTGATTATTACCTATTGAGGATGTGCTTGGAATACTTAGTGTATAAAAAGGAAGACTCATGTCTTGCGTGGAGCATGAGCAATTGTGTAAATGGAAGACTCATGTCTCAAAATGAGAATGAGATTATGAATAAGGAAGACTCATGTCTCGAAATGAGAATGAGATTTTGATTAAGGAAGACTCATGTCTCGAGATGAGAATGAGAATGTGGTTAAAGGAAGACTTATGACTCGAAAGAGCATAAGGTTGTTTGAAGAGAAAATTCTGCGTTCTGATGTTAATTGTTGTTGAAATGTTTAATGTTGACTAATGATTTGATATGTACGAACTTACTAAGCTAGAAAGCTTACTTTTGTATTTTGGTTGTTTTGTAGATTTCATTTTGGCTAACTGAAGATCGGGTTACCTCAAAGACATCACACAATCCCAAAGCTGGTTAGATAGTTCTTACATCACTTGGTTATATGGCATATACTAGGATGATATTATATTTTGTATATGCTTGCTTGAGATTATGATAATTGTAGTATTTTGGTTAAATGATATGTTTGAGTATTTAATCAATGTTGTATGAGACAACTAATGCTTAGATGTTATGTTAAGTCTTGTATTTAAACACAAAAGTGTTATTTCTTGCACCTTAAGTTTATGAATGAAGTATTATAGATGAACTTGTATAAGTTTGAGGATTCTGCATATTTGTTTCGGTAGAACTCCTGCTTGTATTGGTAAAAGTATAGGGTAGGAGAGAGGTTGTTTACTAATTTGAGTTGTATCGGTAGTTGAAATTTAAGTTTCGGTAGTATTGAGCATATTTGTATCAGTAGTTAGAATATTTGTATCGGTAGAAGTTGCAAGGTAGGACTTCTTAGCTCTCTAGAGTTTTTAGTATCGATAGAAGCATAACTAATTTCGATAGTTGTTATACTTATATCGGTAGAACTATCACAAGTATCGATAGACGTCTGCATCGTTTCATAATTGTTTATTGACTTGACTGATACCGATACTTGTTCAACAGGTATCGGTAGAAATCTCCAAAAATCTAGAAAATGACCTATTTACCCTTATTGAATTGTATTTATAAGTAAATGATAACTTATGATGTGTTGGGTGTAATTCTTTAATAATGTAAGGATGGTTAACATGATTCTAAAAGATATACAGTGATAGATGATTGAGTGACTCCGAGCCCTAATAGGCGATGGCATCGAGTTTTGAGTGTTACATTTAATGGTATTAGAGCGTACGGTTTAGCCGATTCTTGGACTGCATAGCATGAAACTTAAAGTTTAAAAATACATGTCATATAAACTTGTGATAGTGTGAAATTGGTGAATCTGATCTAACCTTAGATTTTGCAGATAATTCAAAAATATCAGACTCAGAACGAGGTGAGACAAATGAGGTAAATAGTAATGTTCCGACAAATGATTCTGAAGTAAGTCACGGAGTACTAATATTACCGATGATAGAAAACGAAGCCAAAAATATGTTCTTTGGCTTAATAGGACAATGGTTCTCGGAATTCATGAGAAATAACTTGATGACACCGTAACCTCCACCTCCTGTGGCACAACCTACAGCACCGTCCGTACCACCTATCAAGCCTCCACCTCCCCTAGTGGTTGAATAAAGGCGACGAGTTCTAATTGATAAAGTGAGGAAGTGTGGTGCAAAGGAATTCCGGGGCAGTATTGAAGATGATCCTTCTAGGGCTGAATATTGGTTGAAGAATACGTTGAGAGTTCTCAATGAGATGGCTTGTCCTCCTGAAGACTATCTAAGATATGCTGTATCATTATTGAAGGATGAAGCTTATCATTAGTGGACGACTTTGTTAGCTATAGTTCCTAAAAATGAAATTTCCTAAGAATTCTTTTAGGCTGAATTTGAAAAATATATATCAGCAAAAGGTACTTAGATTGCAAGAAGAATGAGTTTTTAGATTTGAAACAGGGAAAAAAGTCAGTGGCAGAATACGAGAGAGAATTTGTGCAACTCAGTAAATATGCTCGGGAGATAGTGCCGACTAATGAAGATATGTGCACTCGGTTTGAAGATGGACTGAACGATGAGATCAAAATGATAGTAGGTGGTTCAGAGCTGCGACCGTTTGTTGTTTTAACTGATCATTCTTAAAAGATGGAATAAATATATTAGCATAAAAGATAGAGGGAAAGGAGGTTTCGAGAATTCGATAAGAAGAGTTCTCTTAGACCATTTCCAATACCGCTACTGAAGAAATTTAGAGAGAATGAGAATCGGCCAACTATAATGTCTGGATTTCAGAGCAAGAGTAGGCCGATACAGCCTGATTCAAGATTTCAAAATCGACTAGCAAACGTGTTGCCAACGTTCGCAATGTACCGAAATCTGCTTGTGAACACTATGGAAAGTTTCATCTTGGAGAGTACGCATTGAGGAAGAACTCATGTTTTAGATGTAGAGCCACAGATCATTTTATTCGGTTTTATCCGATGAAACCTGGAGCAAATGAAGACAGGAGTGTGAGACCCCTGATTACACCATAAAAGGGTAAACGATCAAGTCATAATAGTGGTATGGCCAAAAGTCTAAGTGAAGCAAAAGAAGGTGCAAACAGATTTGAGGGTCGGGCATCTGCACGTACATATGCTATTCGTGCCAGAGAGGAAGATGCTGCGCCTGACGTTGTTACTGGTATATTTTATCTTTTTAATGATATTGTATGTGCACTAATTGATCCAGAGTCGACTCACTCTTATATTTGTACCCTGTTGGCAAAAGATAAAAAGTTGTCTGTTGAGGCAACTAAAATTAATGTACAAGTTACCAACCCTTTGGGTCATAGTTTCATAGTTAATCAGGTGTAGTAAATGTCCACTAAAAGTTCAAGACTGTGAATTTCCTGTTGATTTGATGTTACTTCCCTTTTACGAGTTTGATGTGATCTTGGGTATGGACTGGTTGATCGAGCATGATGCAGTGGTTAATTGCAAACAAAGACAAATTGGGTTGAAATGTCCGACGGGTGAAGTGATTACAGTTAAGTCTGGTAAGTTAAACAGTAATGTGAATGTGATTTCAACTATGTCTGCACAGAAGATGGTTCAAAGGGGTGTGAAGCATTCTTAGCATATATTTTGGATACTCAAGAGTCAAGGATAGAGCTGAATCAAGTTCCAGTCGTTAAAGAATTCACAGATGTGTTTCCTGAAGAGTTACCGAGTTTACCTCAGATCAGGAAAGTAGAATTTGGTATTGGGTACTACTCTGATCTCAATTCCACCATATAGAATGGCACCGACCGAGTTAAAGGAATTGAAAGCTCAACTGTAAGAATTATTAAATAGAGGGTTCATACGATCTAGCATATCGCCTTGGGGTGTGCCCATGTTATTCGTGAAAAAGAAAGATGGATCGATGCGGATGTGTATAGATTACAAACAGCTAAATAAAGTGACAATCAAGAATAAGTATCTGTTACCTCAGATTGATGAGTTATTTGATCAACTAAAGGGTGAAACTGTATTTTCCAAAATAGACCTCCGGTCAGGTCACTACCAAATACGGTTGAAAGATTGCGATATAATGAAAACGACATTCAGAACTCGGTATGGTCATTATGAGTTTCTAGTTATGCCGTTTGGGTTTACTAACACTCTTGCAGCATTTTGGATTTGATGAACAGAGTATTTTAGCCTCAGTTAGACAGATTTATGGTTGTATTTATTGATGATATATTGATCTACTCCAATACTGAACTAGAGCATACTCACCATTTAAGAGAGGTGTTATGGATTTTGCGAGAAAAACAGTTAATGCAAAATTTAGTAAATGTGAATTCTGGTTTCAAGAGGTTGGATTCTTGGGACATGTAGTATCTTCGAAGAGAATACGGGTTGATCCAAGTAAAGTCTCAATTATTCTCAATTGGAAAGTACCAAAGAATGTCTCCGAAGTACGTAGTTTCTTGGGACTGGTAGGTTATTATCATCGGTTCGTGAAAGATTTCTTTATTATATAGCTTTGCCGATGACAAAGTTGCTTCAGAAGAATGTTCAGTTCGTTTGGTCAAAAAGGTGTTAACAAAGTTTTGATCGATTGAAGAAAATGCTAATAGAGGCTCCAATTTTAACACAACCTGAGACGGGAAAGGAATTGGTGGTGTACAGTGATGTGTCATTGAATGGATTGGGTTGTGTGTTGATGCAAACTGGGAAAGTGATAGCCTATGCCTCCCGACAACTAAAACCGCATGAGAAGAATTAACCGACTCACAATTTAAAGTTGACAGCCATTGTTTTTGCATTAAAGATTTGGTGACATTATTTATATGGTGAGAGATGTCATATCTTTACATATCATAAGAGTTTGAAGTATTTGATGACGCAGAAAGAACTGAATTTAAGATAACGATGACGGTTAGAGTTGTTGAAGGATTATGACCTTGTGATTGATTTTCACCTAGGAAAGGCTAACGTTGTTGCTGATGCCCTAAGCCAAAAATTGTTGTTTGCGTTGAGAGACATGAATGCTTGTTTATCGATAAAAAGTGATGATACTGTCATAGCTAAACTTAGGATGAAACCACTATTCTTACAATAGATACGAGAGTTGCAAAGAAAGGATCCCAAGCTTACAGTTAAGAGAGAACAGATGCGAAGTGACGCCACTACTAGGTTTACTGTTGATAAGGAGGGTATGTTGTATTTTCGAGGTAGAGTGTGTATTCCTAATGATTCTGATTTAAAACGGGATATTTTATCAGAGGCTTATAGAAGCACTTACTCTATTCATCCGGGTGGTGTGAAAATGTATAACGATCTAAAGAATATGTATTGGTGGCCAGGTATGAAACGGGAAATCTTAGAGTTTGTAATTAGATGTTTGGTGTGTCAACAAGTAAAAGTCGAACATCAGGTACTGTCTGGATTGCTACAGTCGATCACCATTCCAGAATAGAAATGGGAGCGGGTCATCATGGATTTTGTTACAGGATTATCGTTGACCCCAAAGAAGAAAGACTCTATTTGGATTATAGTTGACAGATTGACTAAGTCAGCTTATTTCATTCCTACTCGAGTAGATTATCCGCTAGAGAAGTTAGCAAAGTTGTATGTATCTGAAATCGTATGTCTGCACGGGGTGCCAGCATCTATCATATCTGATAAGGACCCACGATTTACCTCGAGGGCTACATGAAGCTTTGTGAACCAGACTGAATTTTAGCACTGCATATCATCTGCAGTCAGATGATCAGTCAGAGTGGGTGATACAAATTTTGGAGGACATGTTACGATGTTGTATACTCGAGTTTGAGGGTAGTTGGGAGAAATACTTACCTTGGTAGAGTTTGCTTATAATAACAATTATCAATCTAGCATTAAAATAGCACCATTTGAAGCATTATATGGTAGAAAATGCAGAACACCTTTGTGTTGGTCAGAGTTGAGTGAACCTAAGTTAATTGGGGCTAATTTAATACACGAAACTGAAGACAAGATTCGGAAAATACGTGATTGTTTAAAGGCAGCATCTGATCGACGGAATTCATACGCAGATCTTAAGAGAAAGGATATAGAATTTGCTGCTGGAGATCGAGTTTTTTTGAGGGTTTCACCTTCGAAGGAAGTATTACGATTTGGTCGAAAATGAAAGTTGAGTCCGCGGTTTATTGGATTGTATGAGATTCTTGAAAGAGTTGGGCCTGTAACTTATAAGCTAGCTTTACCCCCAAAACTTTAAAAGATTCATAACGTATTTCATGTTTCAATGCTGAGACGGTACAGATCAGATCCCACTCATGTGATTACACCTTGTGAGATTGAATTACAGTCGGATTTGTCGTATTCTGAAGAGCTGGTTAGAATTTTGGCCCGTAAAGTAAAAGAGCTACGAAATAAGCGAGTATCATTAGTAAAGGTTCAGTGGAATCATCATGGTTTAGAGGAGGCAACATGGCAGACAGAAACTTCAATGAGATCATAGTACCCAAATTTGTTTACTGGTAAGAAATTTCGGGACAAAATTTCCCTAAGGGGAGAGAGTTGTAACAACCTGGTTTTTAATGATGTTAGAAATAGTGGTTTTGGGACCACAACTCCGACAAGTTGAATAACAAAATTTATTTATTTTTATAAGTATTATGTCATTAGCATTGTATTAAAATTCAGTTAAGGAATTTAATGTTTAGATAGTGAATTGAGTAAAAAGGATTAAATCGCAAAAGGTGCAAAGGTGAATTGGTTAATTAGAGGGACCAAGTCAGTAAATTAACCTAAAGGATTGTTAGTGGGTGGATTATCATGACAAATATTGATTAATAATAGGATAAATTAAGGTTAAAAAGATGATTAATTAAGTTAATTATAAAGTCTAAGAAATTACAAAAATGCCATTATATATATATTAAATTAAAGAAAGAAAGATGATAATTTCACATTTTCTTTCTTCTTCTCTACACAGCTAAAAGAAGGAACACTTAGGGATTTTCATTTTCAATCTTCGAGCTTTGTTTTGGGTAAGCAAATCTTGATCGTTTTTAGTAATTTTTATGTTTTCAAGTCCGTATTAGCTTAATCTAGCTTATGCAAGGACTAATTTGTGAACCTTTCAAATGTTGTAAAACTTGTCATTGATGAAAATGCCTGCTTTTGAAGGTTATGGATAGATTTGTGTGTTTGATAAATAGATTTATTGATTTTGTAAAGTGATTTTTGTTGAAATTAAGGTTCGAGGACTAGGTTGTAAAAATGATGAAAATACATATATTTGTTGTGAAATAGTTGAATGGGGATGTTAGATGAATACTTATGGTTATTTGGCTATTAAAAAAATTGATTGAAAATGGTTATTTTACATGTTTTGGCTCTAAGGACTAAATTGAATAGAAATGCAAAGTTTAGGGATAATTTCGTATTTTTTTGAAAAAAGGACCTATATATGTAATTGATTAAATTATATGATTTAACAGGAGAATTGATTTATTTTGTGATAGATCAAGATCGGGTCACAAATCGCGGAAAGGGAAAAATCATAGAATAGTCCCTGAAGTTTCGCTTGAACTACAATTTCATCCAATAAGTTCATTGTTAGATTTCTTATTTGAACTGCTGATTATTACCTATTGAGGATGTGTTTGGAATACGTGGTGTATAAAAGGAAGACTCATGTCTCGGGTGGAGCATGAGAAATTGTGTAAATGGAAGACTCATGTCTCAAAATGAGAATGAGATTATGAATAAAGAAGACTTATGTCTCGAAATGAGAATGAGATTTTGATTAAGGAAGAATCATGTCTCGAGATGAGAATAAGAATGTTGTTAAAGGAAGACTTATGACTCGAAAGAACATAAGGTTGTTTGAAAAGAAAATTCTGAGTTCTGATGTTAATTGTTGTTGAAATGTTTAATGTTGAGTAATGATTCGATATGTACGAACTTGCTAAGCTAGAAAGCTTACCTCTGTATTTTGGTTGTTTTGTAGATTTCGTTTTATCTAGTTGAAGATCGGATTGCCTCGAAGACATCACACTATCCCAGAGCTGGTTCAGTAGTTCTTACATCACTTGGTTATATGGCATGTACTAGGATGATGTTATATTTTGTATATGTTTACTTGAGATTATGATACTTGTAGTATTTTGGTTAAATGATATGTTTGAGTATTTAATCAATGTTGTATGAGACAACTAATGCTTAGATGTTATGTTAAGTTTTGTATTTAAACATAAAAGTGTTATGTCTTGCACCTTAAATTTATGAATGAAGTATTATAGATGAACTTGTATAAATTTGAGAATTTTGCATATTTGTTTCGGTAGAACTCCTGCTCATATTAGTATAAGTATAGGGTAGGAGAGAGGTTGTTTACTGACTTGAGTTGTATCGGTAGTTGAAATTCAAGTTTCAGTAGTACTGAGCATATTTGTATCGGTAGTTAGAATATTTGTATCGATAAAAGTTGCAGGGTAGGACTTCTTAGCTCTCTGGAGTTTTTAGTATCGGTATAAGCACAACTAGTTTCGATAGTTGTTATACTTGCATCGATAGAACTATCACAAGTATCGGTAGACGTCTACATCGTTTCATAATTGTTTATTGACTTGACTACTACCGATACTTGTCCAACAGGTATTGGTAGAAGTCTCCAAAAATCTGGAAAATGACCTATTTGCCCTTGTTGAATTGTATTTATAAGTAAATGATAACTTATGATGTGTTGGGTGTAATTTTTTAATAATGTAAGGATGGTTAACATGATTTTAAAAGATATACAGTGATAGATGATTAAGTGACTCCGGGACCCTAGTCGGCGACGGCATCGGGTTTTGGGTGTTACACAAAATTGTTGCAATACAAGCTAGAATGGGTTGAGGAAGAAGCAATTCAAGTTGATATCAGTTCTAAGTTCCATCAATTGTGACCAAATCACAAACTAGGAGAGTTTCATCGATGTACACTCTACCTATTTGATCCATTCAAAAAGGGTTGATATCTTTTACCTAATGATCATTCCACAAATTTTCTAGTATCCATTACCAATATACCATGTGACACCATTAATAACTTTAAGCCAAACAGTCATGAGGGAACACCAAATATATGAGCAATTACTACGTTATATGGATGTTAGAATAACCCCATACACATTATATTTGTTTCTCAGAATTTGAACCCTAAGAGCATCTGCATTAGCAACAATATTGTAACCCAATTTTAGAAGGGAAATCTTATTATGGTCATTAAGTCTTCGAATTCCCACTTCTCCTTTCTCAATGGGCAAGCAACAATCCCTCCAGTTAACTAAAGCGAGCTTTCTTTCTGACACACTCTTTCCCCATATAAAATTACGCGTAATTTTTTCAATTTCTTTACACATTAAAATAGGAATATGAGCAATACTCTTAAAATAATTGAGTATATAAAAAAGCATCGATTTGGAAAGAGTAATTCTTCCCACCATCGAAAGTCTTCAAACACACCATCCATTAAGCATGGCACGAACTTTATCAATCACAAACTAGAACGTATCAATAGAAATCTGTCTATGGAACATAGGGATCCCTAGATATTTTCCCAAATCATCCATCCTGTCGAGTCTATCACTCACATTTACAACCACTACTTCAAGAGTCTTGAATGAAAAGAAAATTTGAGTGTTTTGATTATTTACTTTGTGTCTAGAATAAGACTAAAAAACACTCAATATAGCATTAATCTGCTCAACACCTTGACTATCGACTTTAGAAAATAGGATTAGATCGTCTGTAAAGAAAATGTGTGAAACACCCAAACTTCGTCGAGAAAGCAAAAGTGGTTTATAGTTATTGTTATCAACCGCACGAACTATTAAGTGTCCCAGACACTCCATTCTTAAGACAAATAAATAAAGAGATAAAGGATCTTCTTATCTTACCTATTGTGTTGGACAAAAAGGTTTCGTGACTATTTCGTTCCATAAAACCTGCATGGTTGTCAAATTGACACAATGAATAATAACCTTGATAATAATATTAGGAAAGCCTTCACTTATAATTGTATCTTCCAAAAAGTCCCATCGAACTCTATCATATGCCTTCTCAAGATCAACTTTGAAAGCCATTTAATATTTTTTACTCTTTCTTGTCTTCATTGTGTGCACTACCTCTTGGGCAATTATAATATTGTCTAAGTTATTTTTTGCTTTAATCCTATTTTGCTTTCTAGGAGTAAGCGTACGACTATGAAAGAACTTCGTGTTTCGATCTCCACCAGCTAGCCATTCACTTCTCGACTTTTGGTACCACAAAACTTTTTCTTGGAATTAAATATTCTCTAAATCAGATCTAAGATTCAATTGACGAGCTCAAAGCCACATAGAGTCACAAACTCCAAAGTTCTTTGAACTCGTTCTAAATTTATTGTAATTTTTCGTTTTCTTGCAAAAATGTTACCAAAAATGCGCTTGTTCCAGTCTTGAACCAAAGTGGCAAACCTCTCCAAGTTTGAAACAACATCTGCTAAATTAATCCATGTATTTTGAACCAAGTCCTTGAACTATGGATGTACAAGCCAATTAGCAAGGTACCGAAAAGGGCGTTCATCACGAGTTAAAGGAGATGAGTTCATGGATACCAAAAGATGCCAATGATCAGACTTAAGTTTGTAGAGATGGCAGACTGTAGCATTAGGCGCAAAGGATTCCCAAAGATTATTACAAAGAGAGCTATCAAAGCGTTTAAAGAGATTGCCTCAATTCCAAGTGAACATAGATCCTTAAAACCACACATCTTAGATGCCATGTTGAAATAAAAAAGAGCAAAACAGATTACAACTCAATCGTCTAGTTACTGCACCTCCTTGCCTCTTCGCACAATTTAGAATGGAATTGAAATCTTTGACCATGGCCCATAGTTCTTTAATGTCACTAGCAAAAAGATCCAAATATCCTTAAAGATTTTTTTGATTAGTCGGCGGTGGGCTTTGCATAAATTGTTATACATAGAAACGAAATAGGACCAAAATTGCTTCGGATGCACATGTGAAAGAATAGAGGATTGGCTATTAAAACTTCCACAGAAATATTATCATTCCAAAGGATCTAAAGACCACTTGCATAACCATTAGCTTCAACTAGGAAATAATTAGCAAACCCTAACATAGCAAAAACATCATCTACTCTCTTTTTTTTTGCTAATACGTGTCTCAAATAAAGAAACAAGATCAGAATGTGACTCCCTCTTATATTCCTTAAGAAAATTATGAAACCGAGGATGGCTACACCCTTGCCAATTCCAGAAAAACATTCGAAGATTCATAATCATAACAATATAGCAATAAATTAAGAAAACAAAAAAATTAGTCCAAATCAGTAACAAAAGGAGTCTCATCATCCGACACATTAACCAAACAATTACCTCCCTTCGTCCCTGAGTCTCCTTAAACAACCTGAGATAGTCCTTGAACTATACCTTCCATTTCTATAGAGACATGTATGGTAGCCTTACCCTCGAACATACTTTCCATAGGTTCCTACCCCATGTTTTCCCCAATTGCAACTATCTCAATCGTTATTGGTATTTGTCCAGTATTTACTCCCATACTGCCTTGATTTTTTTGCCACAATAGTAGGCAAAATACTCGTTGCCAGAGTCAATTTTTTCTTTCGTCCCACAAATTTCACTACTTTGTTCCTGTTAGCATCCAATTTTTTACTCATATTAACTACTTGAAAGATAATTGGTTCTCTTACAATATTATTAGCTTTAGGCCCCATTTGCGACCCACCATCAAAGGAATTGGACACTCGACCCATGGAAGACTACCTTTTCCTATTTAAGGCTTTAAAATATTTAAAGTAGTTTTCAGCCCACTAGGTACCATTATGCCTTTTCCTTTAGAATTTGAAATTGTTTTTTTCAGAAACCCCTTTATTAGTTCTCATTTTGGTCACATTACTATCTATCTCAATTGCCAAGATCTCGCTCCCTAGATCTCTAATATTCTTTCCAGATTTCATATTTCCATCAGCAGCATTATTCCCTTGATTATTGCCTAAAACTTTGAAATGTGAACCTTCATTGCATCCACTATCTCCACCATTCCCCCAACTCTTCATCAATTGCGACCTCCACCTTTGCCTTCATTCCACAGACATCTATAGTCCGAACTGCTCTTTCTCAACTTTTTTCTAGATTTCCTCAATCTTTGACAACGATTGATCCGACTTCTCCCCCCTCAATGATGCTGCTCCAAATTTTAGTAGGCATATGTCTTGGTTATGGAAAATGTTCCACAATCAAAGAAAACATTGGGAAGAGACTCATATTCAATACGAAGCAATTTTTCATCAATCTTAACTTTTGAGACTAAAGGTTTCCCCAAGTCAATGCATACAACAAGTCTCGCAAACTGTCCTCTGGTGCTACCGTTTATGTTGTGATCAATCTTGTAAATCGTTCCACTGGATCCACCAATAACCTTCAAAAGGCATTGTTCATAAAGTCCTTCAGATAAACCCGAAAATCGGATCTAACCCACCATCTTTTAAAGGGTATCTTGAGTTATGAAAAAGAGGGGAGACCACAACCGCACTGTAAAGGATTGCTCGAAGATGATCCATGGTCCACCAATCAAAGCATTAGAGTAGTCCTCTTCATCTTGAAATTTCACTAAGTAATAATCGTTTTCCAGGTCCATCAGTTATATTGATTTCTTTGGTTTCCAAAGATTTTGAACTTCCCAAGAAGCGTACTAAAGGCTATCCTTCTACCCATTAGCTTGGTAATCCTAGCCATATATTTCTCAGTATGCTTATACACCCTCTCTAATAAATTAATCAATGAAATCCCATCCACAGTTACCACTGTCACATCTCCATCAATAAGTTTAAATTCCTCCTCTTGGACTACTTCTGTCTCTTGAAAACTAGTCCCTACAAGTTTATCTTTCTAGGAAACCTTCTCGCCCTTCAAACCATCCACTTTAACTCCATTCTCATTAACAATCGGATCTTCCAAACCAGTCGGATCCATTAGTCGAAAACAGACTTTCTTGGTTGAACGACAAAGGTTTTCATTCGGTTGACAATCGCAAAGTCACCATAGGAAACCTCCATTTTTACACAACTAATGTAGTGCTGAAATTGACCACATAAGCTTATATAATTTTTTTCTCTAAAACATTACTTTAGTAATTATATTAGATATATAAGATTTAATTGCACCAAATATCTTCAAATTATGATTCACATTCTAAATTAGTTCCTAAATTTCAAACATTTCTACTTACATCCCTACGCTGTTGATGTTATGTTAATTAGGTCATTTTGTCACTAAAATTGTCAATTTACTTGTTAAATAACACGTCAAATCTTATGTGACATAATTTAAAATGAAAATTTTAAGAAAAATGAATTTTTTAAAATCTTGGTTTTTGATGTTTTCAAAACTTTTATAGGAGCTTCATTGTTCACACACATTCTCTCTTTTTTTTTTCCAGTTTCATTTTATTTTTAGTTTTTATTTTTAAAAGTTATGTAACGTCGTTTTTTTTAATTTTTTATTTTAAATTCAGCTATACAAGATTTAATGTGTCATTTAATGGTTTTTAATAACGAAAGAATTTGATTGATAAAAATAACATAGAGATGTAATTGAAATTTAAGTACCAATTTAAAATGAAGGTCATAATTTGACGATGTGTGTGCAATATTTATAAATAAGAAATTATAATTTTAAATATTCATTTATAAATCGATTTTTCATGACTAAATCATATTTTTTTTAGATGTTTATATTTATAAACATTTTATATAGATTTTATTATTATAATTATTTTGTCATATCTAAACTTTATTTAATGTAAACAGAGAGCAAAGTGTTGACAGCATTCGACCAAGTAAAGATGGTTACGTCATCTGCTGCCTCTAGCTGTAGTAGACTCGGGAGATATTAATTCTTCATCTCCCTTATTGACTAGAATGTTAATAATCCAATTAAATGTTCATTAAATAAATTAACTACGCCAACTAGTTTAACTCTCCAAACGGGGTTTTTCAAACATATGTAAACTTTGATTGCCCGAGTGAGCCTTATCAGCTTCCTGATTTTTTGTTCTAGGTATGTAATAAATATTCTAATGAAAAATTTGAGACGGTAATTAAAGAATCTTTCTAATCAGAGTCATATTAAACTTTTCTGTAGCGCTCTCTTGAATGGCCATCACCACTTCAAGATTATCAAACTGAATCATCACATTATCCAAATCACGATCAATTAGGTTATTTAAGCCATCCAAAATATCTCACAATTTAACCTCAAACATTGAACAACTTTTCAAAAATTTATTATAACCAATGATCCACTCCCCATTTCAAAATTCTTAAAATTGCTTTATTAAAAAAAACTTTTAAGGATTACCTTTCAAAATTCTTCTTAGGATTTATTAAATTATTATTTTATAATGAATTTTGAATATTAAATACAATAATTTAGAGTTATAATTTGATAGTTTCTTATATATCAAAAAAAATCTCAATAATGTATTAAATTTAAAGTAAATTACACTCAAGATTATTTTAAAATAGAGTCTATCTTATTTTGGTCATTTTAATTTTTTTTCAACTTAGTCACTTTAGTTAAGATAATTATTCGAACTAATCATCATCGTAAAAAAATCTATTAATATAAATTTTTAACATGATACATTAACCAATTGAATGACGACATGTAATTTTTTTTTAAAACTTTTGACTAAACAATCTTATAAAAAGTGAGATGGAAATTAGAGAAAGGAAAAGAAACAAATTGGGAGAAAGAATTGAGATTTTTATGGGTGGTGCAGGTGGTGTTTGAATTTAAGATCAAGAATGAAAATGATTGGATATATCATCTAAAGAAGATGATAAACAAGTTTTAGTATTATTAAGAAAAAGTGAAGAAGAAGAAAATAAAAATAAAGAAACAAAAGGCAAAAAGAAAAAGAAAAGTTAAAAGAAAAAGAAATTACTTAACATTTTTTGTTGAATATATGATATAATCAGTCACATTAATTTTACGTTAAAATTCAATGATCAAAATGTAATAAATTGATAACATCAATGATTGCATCACAACTTTTTAAATTTTGATAATCAAAACGTAATTTAAATATGAATTCATTTGTTATCCAAATTAAAAATGAGTATAACTATCCAACTTTATGATGTATAATATTTATAATACCAAAATTCAAATATTATCTAAATTCATTAAAAAAAACATATCAAATAATAAGACAAGTACTCAATTAAAGTAAAACCTTTTATTATAAACACATATACATAATTTTTTTTGAATTATAATAATAAAATTAAATTTAAATAATAAAAATGATTTAAATTTAAAATACACTTGAAATCGTAAATATTTTTCAACCATTAACTCCCCAACTGCCTGTAAAAGTTGAATTTATTGTCCATATTGAATATGAGTTTGGAAATTGAATGAAAATCAAGTCCACGTGAGCTGAAAATAAAAAATAAATAATGTAGGATATTTATTAGCCTGCTCTTAGTTGTTGGTTAGCTGCTGGTATCAGCTATCGCTTTATATTTTGATTTATATTTTTTATTATTGTTTTGATTTTATATTTTTGGAATTTAAAACAAACCCAGAGATCAAATCTGCGAGATATTCGGGTTGGAAGAAAGAATCATCAAATATGGAGGTAGAGTCGCTTAGGAACAAGTGGGAGAAACCATCAATGGATCACCCAATCACTACTACTTCAGAAGCCGCCAGAGTCCTCCGGAAGAAGCGAAAACGCAGAAACATCTGTTTCGGAGTCATTGCCTTTTTGGTTTTCATCATCATCCTCATCATCATCTTAGCCTTCACCGTCTTCAAAGCTAAGCGTCCCGTCACCACCGTCGACTCCGTTTCCCTATCCGACCTCCATTTCTCCGTCGATTTGGCCAGGTTCAGAGTTCTGCTCAACGCCACCCTCGACGTCGATCTCTCCATCAAGAACCCTAACATGGTGGGATTCCAGTACAGAGACTCCAACGCCCAATTGAATTACAGAGGGGAGCAGATCGGGGAGGCTCCCATCCCGGCAGGTAAGATCTCCGCAGATCAAACGGTCCCCATGAACTTAACTCTAACAGTCATGGCGGATCGTTTGATCTACAATTCGAGATTTTTTTCGGACGTGACAACGGTGGGAGCATTGCCGCTGTACGCGGTGACAAAGATTTCAGGCAAGGTGAATGTGATGAATCTGTTCAAGATTCAGGTCGAATCATCAACTCTATGTGCTTTTACCGTCTTTTTAACAAATTCAAGCGTGGGGAACCAAAATTGCATGTATAAGACAAAAATTTAATCCTTGACATTTACATTTATAGTTTGTTTGTAGGTGAAGGTTGGTAGTATTTGTAATTTTCTGTAAGTGGTAGACAATATCAGTGTTATTTTATTTTGATTGAGATAATAAATTTGTGTGATTCAGTCACCCAAACCCTCTCATTCATGATTCTGGATATCTCTTCTAAAACACAAAGCAGGGGATTACAAACAGGATCTTCCCAGGTTGTTTGCGCTTCATTCAAACACACCTGGACAATTTTAGAATAAAATTGTTTTGTGAGTTAATTCTCCGGATAAACTATAAAAATTATTACAAATTTTCAAAAATTCAAAAGAATATTAAAACTTAAAAAAAATATAAAAACAATTAAAATTTTGTAAAAATATTTAAAAATTATAAAAGTTATAATTTTTTAATGAATTAAATCTGAAGTCAACAAATCTATCCCAAAAAGATGCAATATATGGTATGGTTGTAAATTTATCAATTTATTATTTTAAATTCAAATTCAAAGTAATAATTATAGTTGAATTGAGTATGTCGTTTTTTTATTTTTAATTAGGAGTTTAGGTCGGTTTTAAAAATAATTAGAAAAATATATTGATTTTGGAGAAAGTGTATCTTTGGACACACTTTTCATTTAAGTTGCAGTTTTTTATTTTTTTCAATATAATTAATTTCTTTAGTTGAATAGTTAAATTTTAATGGTTTTGTCTTTAAGTCTCAAGTTCAAATTCTTTCCCATTCATATTTATAATTTTTATTTCATGTTGTTTTAAGTTTTTTTTTTCTTTTTAATGAATGTTTTTAACATATTAGCTTTCTTAATTAAATGGCTAAATAATAATGATTTTATCATTGAGACCTAAGTTTAATTCCCTTTTTTTTGGGACACATTTGTAATTTTTATTTCATACTGTTTCAAGTTTTTTTTATTTTCATAAAATCAAATAATTATTACAAATATGATTATTTTTAGTAAATATAATTTTTATATGTGTAATATTTATTTTATAATATTTATGATCCTTTAATTTTTATATGAAAAAACAATGATATTTGAAATATTTTACATATAAAAATAATAATTATATTCAAAATAATTATTTTATTTTATAATATTAGAAATAACCATACCCACAATATATGTGGAGAAAATAATTATTTGACATATAAATATTATATATAAATAAAAATATATTAAAAAATTTAGTTGATGTTTATATTATATATAAAAGAGTTATTAATTTCAAATATTTTAACATAATGATATATGTAAAATATATATATTTTTATTATATAATTACATATTTATTATTTGATTTTATGAATAAAAGAGTTATTAGTTAAAAAGATGAATTAAAATAAAAAATTTGAAATCAATATATTTATTAATTTAAAAAAACTTAAACAATATGAAATAAAAATTACAAATGTGTTTTAAGAAAAGGGAATTGAACTTGAGTCTCAATGATAAAATCATTTTTATTTAAACATTTAACTAAGAATACTAATATAGTAAAACCATTCATTAAAAAGAAAAAGAAGCTTAAAACACGTTGAAATAAAAAATATAAAATGGAGTGAGAAAGGTATTGGACTTGAGACTTAAAGATAAAATCACTAACATTTAACCATCCAATTAAAAAAATTAATTATATTAAAAAAATTAAAAATTATAACTTAAAGGGAAAGCGCATCCAATTAGGAGAGATTTCCTGACACATGTAAGGAAAGCACGCCTAGCTGAACGAGCTTTTTCTCAAAATCGACCTATTTCCCTAAATAATTTTAAAACCGACTTAAATCTTTAATTAAAAATAAAAACGACATATTCTCATTATTTTTGCCATGAATTTGATATGAGAAAAAAAATTATAATAATTTTTAATAATTTTTAAAGGTTAAATATAGAATTGATACTCAAACTTGTTTATTTCTCTCAAATTAATACTTAATAGTTTTTTTGTTACAATTGAGACCAAAACTTTTTTTGCGTCCATTACATGGTACCTGACACTAATGATGTTAAATTTTGCTGATATAACAATACTGACCAATTACACGTAGCCACGTGGCATCTTATTATGCCTCCTTACTTTTTCTTTTTTCTTTTTCCCTCCTTCTCTTTCCTTTTTCTTTTCTTTTCTTAATTTCCTTAATTTTTTCTTTCTGTTCTTCATCTTCCTTGAAGAAACAAGTTGTTCTATTTTTTTGAAGCTTTAAAAAGGGAAGAAGAAGAAGAAAGAAATGGGTTTCTTCAAATCGACATCTTTATGCAAAAAGGATCAAAAACCCAATTTTTTAAACTAAATCTTGAGATCTGTCATTGGTTTTACATGCATAAGAAACTGTAGAAAAAATTTGGGTCATTTTTTACTGAAACTAAGAGACAACAATGGGGAGAAAAAGGTCTTTATATACTTATATACAATGAAACGAAGCTTTAAAGGGAGGGGGGGAGCTATTAACATTAATGAGGTTTTTAAAATACTACACTAAAATACTGAAGAATCTTTTTCTTTTTTTTTTTTCCAAATATTTTGGTTTCTTTAACTTGTTAATCTTGAAGACACTCACGGACGAGGCAGCGTAGTGTTCACGTGAGTTTATCACAGAACTTGCAGAGAAAATAATGAGAATAATAATAGTATTAACTTTTTTTTTACTATGATTATTTTCTCTATATAGCAACTAAAATTAATAAATTAAACTATTTATACACACTAAAACTAACTTTCTTTTTAAAAGCTTATTCTTGGGCTTCTCAAATGTGATTTATGGGCATATACATACAGTGATATGCAAATCACGGCATGGTGTAAACAGCAAAGCCCCAGAACTTAAAAAGCTTCATAGAAATTCAACCCAATGCTAGAAATCATTCAAACAGTACAAAATTGGCAAATCAATAGGCAAACAAAAAGGCTTTTAAGACCCAAAAAAAAAGGGTTCGGTTTGAGGGAGAGAAAAATAAAGAAAAAAAGTTTTTTTTTAAATTTTTTTAAAAATTATGATGTCATTTATGTCACGTGTCATAATTTTTATTTATCACGTGTCTTAAACTTAACGGCGTTAGGTTTAGGTACCGATTTAGTTGATGAAAAAAAAATTCGGGTACTAATCTGGAACAAAAAAACTCATAAGTATCAATCTGAAAAAAGTTGATAAGTTTAAGTACTAATTTTATATTTAACTCTTTTTTAATTGAATGATTTTAAATTCAATTATGGTTTGATTATCCTCTTTTATAATTTTAATAGTTTTTTTCATAATTTTATAATTTTTTAAAAAACAATTAATGATTTTTATATATTTAATAATTTTTTTTATAATTTTAGAATGAATCTGGACAAATAAATGTATGGATTCAAAATTTGGATAATCATTTATTTAAATTTATTCTCAACATAATTTTTAACATATTTTAAAATATAGTTTTTACTTTTTATTTTTGATGATAATAGTAGCATATCAATAATAAGTGCTGACATGGATCACTACATTACCATCTGTTGGCTAATGTGGTTGTAAATAGCTACATCAATAATCCTATTAGAAAATAACTATCAATGTCAATAATAAAACGTTGATTTGATCAATTTTATCAACTTAACTAATGTAAGAAGTTGAATTGATTTATTTTTTAAATCTTTGACAGGTTTTCATACCATTAAATCATTTTTTTTTATTTTTCAATATTTCGAAAGTTGTTTGGTCAAGGGATGCTCTTTTATGCTTTAGTCACAGGCTTTGAACTGTAACCCATGACATTTTCTCTTACCTATTCTCGCAATGTTCTCGTTATGTCTTCGGAATGACACTGGTTTGACTCACCTTCGAACTTTCTCAACGCCTTGGCCCTTTCTCAACTAGTTTCACTATCAAGTAGTCCTGCCTCTCGGAACCTTTTCCTCGGCTTTCGTCGTCACCTAACTTGAACCATTTCACTCGTTGGTACATCTAGTTCGCAAGAGGCCACAACTCTTATTTGCTCAAATTGTGACTTGCCTTGATCGGGATCCTTTTGATTCACACCACTAGACTTCGACACGCTCACGCTCAACACTGGGTTAACCTTGAGTTTTCCCTCCAAATCTAGGTTGTAAGCCTTTCGACTTCACCGCTTCAGAACTTTGAAAGGGCATCTATGTCATTCCCAAGCCAACAAGTCAAAATGAAATACACTACAAAGTGTTTAAGATGTACCTTACTCGTAGCATTTACTTGTCTCAACTACCCAGTTTGCATCACCACTTTACCCCCAAAGTCTTATGCACAACCTATCTCTCTCATAGGTGGTAGCTCCACTTATAGCTCAACAGGCTTCATATCGGTTTTATGCCTCACTAGCATTTCCAAAAGGGCTTCCTTAGTAGTCCAATCTACTGAATCAATGTTCCTCCCATACGAAACATCCTCGATTAGTTGGATTGCCAACAATACCTTGGTCCCAACCTTCATATCACGATTTACTAGCAAAACACATTGTGATTACAGATCATCAAAGATATGAATTCAATTGGAAAAAGGAAAAATACATGCCTTAATCTTGTCAAGGAAGTTCAAGCCAAGAGCAAAATCGTAGTCATCTAAATGGATTACCTTGAAATCTTCCTTGCCCTTCCACTTGCCGATTTGTAGCTCCACTCCTCATGACACTCCCACGAAAAATAATCTACAAAATTGGGAAAACTTCATGAGAGCAAGATAAGTCCTCTTCAACTGGTATTAATTGGAAAATAGAGCGGCCATTGTTAAAGATTCTTACACATTACAACACCATGAAAGCATTGGATATTCCAAATAAATGTAAAAATAGATAAAGAAACAAAACTCTTAAGGAGAGCAAGAATAATCCTCTCCATTGTTGGAGCCATGTCAATCTTATTGTTGAGGGAAAGTTTTTATTCTGAAAATTTATTAAAAACTAACACTATTTATATTTGAAAATAAAGCATAGTGGTAACACCTAGAGTTCTTTCCTTGTCCCTTGGTGCCCATTAAGGAACAAAACAACTTTCCTCATTTGATTTCCTTCAGTTTCTCAAGATATCTTTCTACAAACATTTATCACTTGCTGGAACGATGAAAATATATAAACTTTTTCATACCTTTTTTTACTTAATTTCATGCAAATTTTGAGTAATTAATGTCGAAAAATATAATTTATTTATAAAATAATTAATTTGTGTTAAAATTATCAACATATTGATTTTTAATTAATTTTATAAATATTAAGCATAAATTTGATGATTTTTCGATAGATTTACACAATTAATGAAAATTGGCCCCCCAAACACTACTGATAGCTTACACCGTTGAGGGAATTTTTACACCGAGTTAGTGAAGAAGTATGAAAAATATTTTTCAAGTCAAGGGTCGGTCCAATATGAAGCTATATTATGGGTTATAATTATATTTTTAATTCAAATTAAATTAGATTGAAAATTAATTATAAAGGCTAACCTGAAGTGGCTCGATGTGCATGCAACCGAGGGTCGAACCACCTCCAATTGGGCTAGTCATGTGCTGTCCATGTGGTGACATTTTCAGCTGATTCTTTTGACCATTTCAACCTTTCAAAACTGCCCTTGAAGTTTCCCAAAATACCATTCCAACCCCTCCACTTTTCATGGTTTTATATTCTCACCCTAGCTCATTTTAAGCAAACTTTGAACAAGTCAAAGTTTCTTATGCATGGCCGGCCGCCCATTGTTGTGTAGTTGATATTTATTTGCTAAATATACCCACACAACCCCTCCTCATCTCCACCTATAAATACACCCTTAATTTCCTCACTTCAACACACCAATTCACTCACATCTTCTTTTCTTTTTCTCTAATTCTCTCTAGCCTTCCATCATAATTTCCTTCCATTCCCCTGCTGATTTCCTCTCTTGGAAAAGAGTAGTTCTTCAGCCCTCCATAGCCTTTGTTGAGTGTTCATTAGAGACCTCAATCTAGGAAGATTCAAGCAAAAATGCGGAAGCAGTTCTTGAGAAATTACGGGATTTAATCCTATACTTTTTCTCATATTTTTAGATTCTTGTTTGTTATATGATGAATGCTATTATGGATGCTATTAATTCTTTAATTAAAATGCCTTAAATTCTCTAATTTTTGGGTTGATTGTGTCTAATTACTTGTTTATATTTTATCATGTTTATGCTGTTATAGGCCTTGAATATTTTGTTTAATTAAATATTATCATGCATAAGTTATTATTGCATTACCCTTGTGATATAACTATTGAATTAATCATTTAAGCGCGTTGAAATTGTGATTAATGGACACACTATTTAATTTGTGCATCCTTAATCCTCTAAGGAAGCTAAGGGTTAAAATTGTGATGTATTGGAGAATACTAGCATTGCATAACTTGCAGGATTGTTGTGATTAAACTGTTTCAATATAGGTGTATATTGTTACCTCACTTGATCCTTTACATGCTTATGAATATTAATTTAGTCGGTTGTATTGGCATAGGTGTATGTTCAAGAGATAGATTAATTTCATAATATATGTATGTGTTATAACACATTAACTATCAAAAGTTAGTTTAGTCAGTTGTATTGGCATAGGTGTATGTTCAAGAGATAAACTAATTTTTGTAAGTAATGTTGTTTATAAGTTAGCAATATATTGGTTTTTGTGAATATTGTTTCGTAACAAGCATGAACATAGCTTAGATGTAATCGAGTAGTTAAAGCAATTAACCTGACACATTTATGTTATATTGATTAAAACCCTTTAGAAATCGTGCATAGGAATATAATTTAGTCTTAGTTTAACTTAGTTTGATTTAGTTTAGAATACTTTAGATTAAAATCTCTCAAATATTATCTTGTTTCCTATCCAAATTGTTAATTAAATATTTCCTAAATACTTTTCATAGCACAGTTCCTGTGGGTACGATACTCGACATTACTTGTCACTTTATTACTTGAATACGATTATGTACACTTGCACATTTTCATCATTCCAAGTTTTTGATGCCGTTACCGGGGATTGTCAAAATATTTTGTGAAAATATTTGTTTACATATTGGTTTATTTATTTATCTAATTACTAACTTATTCTTTTTGATTATTTCAAGTGTTTATGAGCATTGACCGAATTATTGACTTACTCCCAATGGACCTTGAAATAGAACGAACTTTTCGAGAGAAAAGAAGACAAGCATCTCAAAGAAGGACTGAAGAGATGAACTTCGAGAATTAGAATCAAGGACATGGAGCTAACCATGCTCAGAATCCTATCCTTATTGCTGATGATAGGGATAGAGCCTTGAGATAATATGCAATGCTATTATTCCACGAGCTTAATTCAAGAATTAGAAGACCTGATATTGAGCCACAATAATTTGAACTGAAGCTAGTGATGTTTCAAATGCTTCAAACAGTAGGCCAATTTAGTGAAATGCCTACTGAAGACCCTCATCTTCATTTGAGACTATTCATGGAGGTGAGTGATTCTTTCAAGATAGCCGGAGTGTCAAAAGATGCACTTCGATTGAAATTGTTCCCATTTTCACTAAGGGGCAGAGCTAAAGCCTGGTTGAACTCATTACCACCGAATTCTGTTACAACATGGCAAGAGTTAGCTGAACGATTCCTTAGGAAATATTTCTCTCCAAGCAAGAATGCTAAGTTGAGGAGTGAAATCACTACTTTTCAATAGATGAATGATGAATCTTTGTATGAGACATGAGAAAGATTTAAGGAGCTATTAAGGAAATGTCCTCATCATGGAATTTATCATTGCATCCAGCTAGAGACGTTTTATAACGGTTTTAGCTCACGCACAAGGATGGTAGTAGATGCTTTCGCCAATGGAGCTATTCTTTTTAAGTCTTACAATGAGGCTTATGAAATTATAGAGAGGATCGCAAGAAATAATTACCAATGGTCAACTAATTGAGCAAACTCAGAAGACAAGTTGCAAGAATTCACGATGTTGATCCATTTACTTCACTTGCAGCTCAGGTATCATCGATGTCCTTAATGCTTAAGAATCTTACGGTTAATGGGTTTAATAATGTTACAGCTCAGCCACCTAATTAATTCGAGAACATAGCTTGTGTCTATTGTGGAGAAGGGCACATGTTTGAAGAATACCCATCGAACTCAGAATCAGTGTACTATATGGGCAATCAGAACCAAAACCGAGGAAGGCAGGGACTGTAGTCAAACTTTTACAACCCATCTTGGCGAAATCACCCTAATTTCTCATGGAGCAATCAAGGGTTGAACCCATTAACACGTATGCTCAACCGAGACCGACCCAACCACAAGGATTTACTCAACAAGTTCAAAAGCCACAATAAGCTGAATCTTCTATAGAGAGTTTACTAAAGGCATATATGGCAAAGAATGATGCCACTTTAAGGAATTTGGAGAATCAAGTAGGGCAACAAGCTGAATCTTCCAATAGCCTTATCGAAGGAATGCAGTGCATATCTTCAAGACAAACTACCCCCGAAGTTAAAGGATCTAGATGTTTTACTATACCATGCAACATTGGAGCAACTTATTGTGGTAAAGCACTATGCGATTTGGGTGCAAGTATTAACTTAATACTCATGTCGATATTCAAAAAATTAGGGATAAGTGAAGTTAGACCAACTACAATTACACTTCAGTTAGTCGGTCGATCAATAGCATATCCTGAAGGAAAAATTGAAGAAGTATTGGCTCGTGTTGATAAGTTTATATTCCCTACTGATTTTGTTATTTTAGAATTTGAAGCAGATAAAGAAGTGCCAATCATCTTAAGAAGGCTGTTCCTAGCAACATGAAGACCTTTATTGATGTACGGAAGGGCGAGATAACTATGCGTGTTTAGGATGATCAAATGACGTTTAATGTTTTCAAGTTTATGAGATTTCCTTATGTAGTTGATGATTGTTTTGCAGTTTTTGAGTTAGAAAAGTTAGTCATTGAAGAGGAGTTCAACTATGTTGAAGATCCTTTAGAAAAGATTTTGTTGACAGACCCTCTAAGTGATGAAGAGGGGGAGGAAAACTTATCTTTGTTGGAAGCTAATTTGAGGAGATTTAATCCACCACCTCGTTTTGACTCATTGGAATTGGAGAGCAGAGATTACGATTAACCGAAAGCGTCGATTGAAGAGCCACCTAAGTTAGAGCTTAAGGTATTACCTTCACACTTAAAATATGTTTATTTAGGTGACGTTTCTACTTTGCCTGTGATTATTTCAGCACAACTAACTGAGAAGCAGGAAGATCTACTGATTAAAGTGCTGAAGCAATTCAAGAAGGCTATAGTATGGACCATAGTCGACATTCGTGGTATAAGTCCATCTGTATGCATGCATGAGATCATTCTTGAAGATGATAAGAAAGCAACAATTGATGGACAACGGAGACTGAAGCCCATTATGAAAAATGTAGTCAAGAAAAAAATTATCAAGTGGTTAGGTGCGAATATCATTTATCTCATCTCAGACAGTTCATGGGTTAGTCCTGTCCAATGCCTGCCAAAAAAAAAAGAGGTATTACGGTCGTGAAGAATGAAAACAATGAGTTAATACCGACTAGAACGATCATGGGATGGCGAATTTGCATAGGCTACTAGAAGCTAAACAAAGCAACTAAGAAAGATCACTTTCCTTTTTCATTCATGGATGAAATGCTAAATAGAGTCGTAGGGCGAGACTATTACTGTTTTCTAGATGGATACTCAGGGTATAATCAGATTGTAGTCGTACCGAAAGATCAACATAAAACAACATTCACATGCCCATATGGTACGTTCGCTTTTAGACGCATGCTATTTGGTTTATGTAATGCACCTATTACATTTCAAAGATGCATGATGGCCATTTTTACTGACATGGTTGAGAAGTATTTGGAAGTGTTCATAGATGATTTTTCAGTGTTCGGGGATACTTATGATGATTGCTTAGCTAATCTAGCTAAGGTACTAAAGCGATGCGAAGAGACAAACCTTATTCTCAATTGGGAAAAGTGTCATTTTATGGTACGAGAAGGTATTGTTTTAGGGCATCAAATAACAAGACAAGGAATTGAAGTCGACAAAGCCAAAGTAGATGTTATCGAGAAGCTACCACCCATTGAAGTCGACAAAGCCAAAGTAGATGTTATCGAGAAGCTACCACCTCCAACATCTGTAAAAGGTGTTAGGAGCTTTTTGGGACATGCTGGATTGTATCAGAGATTTATCAAAAACTTCTCTAAAATTGCTAAACCTTTGAGCAAGTTATTAGAGAAGGATTCGACATTCAACTTTGATGAAGAATGCTTGACAACATATAATGATTTGAAGAATCGATTAGTTTCAGTACCAATTATCATCACACCAGATTGGGAATTACCGTTCGAGTTAATGTGTGATGAAAGTGACTTCGCTGTCGAAGCCGTGATAGGCCAACGAAGGAACAAAGTTTTTCATCCCATCTACTATGCGAGTCGGACTTTGTCAGGAGCTCAGCTGAACTATATGGTAACTGAGAAAGAATTACTTGCAGTTGTATTTGCTTTTGACAAGTTTAGATCCTATCTTGTAGGTACAAAAGTGATTGTCTTTACGGATCATTTGACAATTAAGTACTTACTTGCTAAGCCGAGATTGATTTTTTGGGTGTTTACTTCAAGAATTCGACTTGGAAATCCAAGATTGAAGAGGTGTAGAGAACCTAGTAGCTGATCACTTGTCTAGATTAGAGCCATGAGAAGAAACTCTTATACCTATACAAGAAGCATTCCCTGATGAACATATACTCAAGGTAAGTCATAACACCCATTGGTTTGCTGATTTTGCTAACTACTTAGCTTGTGGTTTGATTCCCTATGATAAGACGTATCAGCAAAGGAAGAAGTTCCTTCACGATGCTAAATATTACTTCTGGGAAAAATCGTATTTGTTTAAAAAGTGTGCAGATCAGATTATCAGAAGATGTGTGGCAAAAGATGAAGTACGAGCAATTTTATATCAGTGTCACATAGCTCCAAGTAGGGGACACTTCCGAGGTTCACGTACCGTAGCCAAAGTGTTACAAGTTGGATTCTTTTGGCCGACATTGTTCAAAGATGCGTACGCTTATGTCAAAAGTTATGACCGATGTCAAAGGGTTGGTAATGTCACCAATAGAAATGAAATACCTCGAACAAACATCATGGAAGTGGAATTGTTCGATGTTTACGGTATTGACTTTCTTGGTCCTTTCCCTCCGTCATTTGGTAACAAGTATATCCTGGTAGCAATCGACTACGTATCGAAATGGATTGAAGACGAGGCATATCTGAAAAATGATGCCAAGCTAGTAAAGAATTTCTTACAGAAACATGTGTTCACACGATTTGGAACTCCTAGAGCCATCATCAGTGATGAGGGATCCCATTTTGTGAACAAGTGGTTGAAGTGGTTACTCGATAAACATGGAATAAGACACAAAGTTGCTAGATGAATGGGCAGGTTGAGTTGGCGAACAAAGAAATAAAAGGCATACTTTAGAAGGTAGTGTGTCCGAATCGATGAAATTGGTCCAAAGGATTGGACGATGCTTTATGGGCTTACAGAACAGCTTACAAGAAACCTTTAGGGATGTCTCCCTATAGGTTGATATTTGGAAAAGCCTGTCATTTACCTTAGGAGTTAGAACACAAAGTTTGCTGGGCTCTTCAGCAGCTAAATTTGGATCCAAAGCTTGCTAAAGAGAAATGAATGCTTCAGCTCAATGAGTTAGAAGAATTTCGAACGTTCTCTTATGAAAATGCAAAACTATGCAAAGAAAGATTGAAAAGATGGCATGACAAGCACATCTGAGTCAAAGAGTTCGAAGCAGGTCAACAAATTCTACTGTTTAACTATAGAATGAAGTTCTTTCTAGGTAAGTTAAGATTTCGTTGGTCTGGTCCATTGACTACCATAAAGTCTTTCCTTACAAAGTTGTGGAACTTCATGGTAAGCAAGGTATTTTTCGAGTTAATGCCCAGATATTGAAACATTATTGGGGAAATAAAGTTAAGCGAAATGAAGCATCGCTCATTTTATTTGACACTTAATTAATTGCATTTTAATAAAGAACTTAGGTTATATTTGCTGGACTAGTATGTTAAAATAAATTCTGTCGAGGAGTTTAGAACTTAAGTGGGACCGCTTGTGACCCCTTCAATCTTTCTTGGGAATGAATTTTAACATAATTTTTCGAGAAAATATTTCCTAAGTGAATAAATTTGTAATGTTTGAATTTTTGCAAATAAAAGGGTCAATTTTTTATCCAAGTTTTTAATTACAATCAATTTTCAAATTATTTTAAGTTCAAAGACTTAATTAAAATTTTTGTAAAATTTGGTTGTGAATTTTGTAAATATGAAAATTAACTGTCTTTTCTTGTAAATATTTTTAAAACAGATAAAAATAAAATTTATTATTATTATTTTATTTACTTTTCAAAATTTTGATAATTCTTAATATTAAATTATAAATTAAACTTTATAATTTATATTAATTATTATCAAGAATTTGAATCAAAATTTGTTTTCTTTAAAATTTTAATTATAAATTAAATTTTATAATTTATATTAATCATTATCAAAAGTTTGGATTAAGAATTTTCATTTAAAGTTTTATTTTTCAAAGTGTTGATAATTCTTAATAATAATTATAAATTATATTTTATAATTAATATTAATCATTATCAAAATTTGAGATTAAATTTTCTCATTTAAAACTTTTATTTCAAAATTTTGATAATTATTAATATTAATTATAAATTAAACTTCAATAATTTATATTAATTATTATTAAGATTTTGTTCTTCATTTTTTAAAATATTGATAATTTTTAATATTAATTATAAATTAAATATTATAATTTATATTAACTATTATCAAGATTTTTCTTTTAAATTCTTATTTTTTTTCTTTCTTTCTCAAAGTTTTGATAATTCTTAACATTGATTATAAATTAAATCTTATAATTTTTATTAATTATTAATAAAAGTTTGAATTAAAATTTCTTTTAAATATTTTGAATTTAAATAAAAATTGAGTTTGAGTCAAAATAAAAGTTTGAAATTTATTTTGAGAGTTTGAGTGTGATTATTCTTCCATGCATTATAAATAGTCCACCCCTCAAGAGAATAATCACTCCAACCACAAATTAGTCATCCTAGGCAGTTACCATTGATAGTCATCGGGATTAGTCGAAACGTATCAGCCGAAGTCCTCGCAAACACCCAACATTACTCGACGTGCAGTTGAACCACATGCCCTTGCCCCGCGAGCTACTGCTGTAGTGCCGCATATCTCAGCACCTACTATTGTCGAGGCCTACTGCTACTGCCAATGCCTGGTGTTATTCCTGTCGAACCTACTGCTGTCGCCTGGTGTCGCTGTTGTTGAGGCCTTGTTGTCGCCGGGTTGTGTCGCTGCCAAGCCACACCTAGGTCGTATGTCCCATACTCAAACTCCAAGTTTCTCCAAAATTTACCCTAGAAAAACTCTTTTATTTTTAGTCTTAATTATTTAATTTGGATTTAATTTCAATAAAAGGTGGTAAAAATTTTATTTTCTAATTTTTAATTTTAATTTATTAACTTTTTAATTTATTTTAAATTTTTAATATTTTTACTAATTAAATTTTTAAAAAAAGTTTGTTTTCAATTATTTGTTGATCAGGTTGGAATTATGCCACGTAAAAGAACTTGTATTTTAACAGAAGGAGATTTGGATAAATTTCACAGTGCAAGAGCTAGAGAAAGATATTATAACACATTCAGGAATCAATATATGTTGCCTGAAAAAGGTTTTACTTGGGAAACAAGTAAATACACCAAATTCATGGCAAAAGTCCGAAAAGTTACTAAAGCTCTGAACTGGGATTATTTTGTGAAAAGTGACCGAGTGTAGATGAGGAACTAGCTCGAGAATTTTATGCAAATTTCACCACAGTTGAACTTAAAGAAATTTCAGTGCGAAGAATCAAGGTACTATTAAAGTCAAGCACTATTAATGAGTTCTTTGACTTACCTGATTTCGAAGAGGATGAATACCGTACTTTATTGAATAATTCAGAGGCTGAAAAATTGCAAGAAATTTTTCGAGAACTTACAGTTCTAGGATCCGAATGGTTAGTGTCAAGACATGGAATTTATACATGTCGTAGAGAGAATTTGAAACCGATGGAAAAAGTGTGGTTTTACTTCATTCGATTCAGTCTTATTCCTATTCAGCGGGGAATTGTTGTTTCATTAGATCGAATGGTGTTGCTCTATTCAATTTTGAAGGGGAAAACCATCGATGTAGGAAGAATCATCATCAGAGAAATCCGAAACTGTACCATGAGACGTTTTGTCTCATTATACCTATTTCCCATTTACGATCACAGTGTTGTGCTTGAAAGCTCAGATTCTTGGTGACGTAAATAGAGTAGGATATAACCAAGGAGAAATTTCTGGTTGGGATCTATATAGAGTGGCAAGGGATTCTGTTAAAGAAGAAGAACATTCTGAAGAATAAGAGGATCTTGAAGAAGAAGAAGATCCTGAAGAAGACCCTGAGGAAGATCCTGTGGAGATTGAAGATGATCTTTCGATAACAGAATAGATTGGAATGCATAATGAGACAGAGTTGACTGAACAAACATCCGAGCCTGATAGATTTGTGCTGAGACCACCGTCGCCTCCATCTGAACTTCGAGGTGAGCTGTCAAAGATGATGGATTGCATGCAACACATGCAATGGCAGTAACAAATGTTTTGGAGATATACGAAGATACGAGATGATGCATTTAAAAGTGCATTTAAAAAAGTGTTTTGTGGCCCATTTGTTTTTGTGCCTGAATTTCTAGATTACATATTTGAACCATGGACTCCAATGACGAGGAAGGAGCAAGGTGACTCGAGCAATAATAGGGGCTACCAAGCAAAAGGAGAGTCAAAGTCTAGGGGGTCTGATCATAAATAAAAAAGGGGGGAACTTGTCTTTGAAGAGCTTGGTACTTAAACAGTCAAATTGACTCAACTCCTCTTCTTTGATCCTATCTGGTGTGAAATATTTATTCACTTTTATTTTTATGTTCTCTATTGTTTTAACAATGAGGACATTATTCAATTTAAGTAGGGGGACCAAAAATCGAAAACTTCTTAAATAAGTTGTTATTTCTTTTTAATTAATGAATTTAGTTATAATTTTTCTTAAAAATTTGAATTTATGTTTATTATATTAAGATTTAGTAAAAATAAAATTTAATTATCTTAGTGGTGATGATGTTAAGTTGAATCATGATAAGAATGCTACTCTTAATAAAATATGTGAAATCGTATCATAAAATTCTTTATTCCTTATAGAAGCTAGATACACATGAAAGTTTAAGTCTCTAGAATTGACTTAGTAATTTCTTAAGGCGAAATCTTAGGAAGCATGAAATTTTGAAAATGATTTAGGCAACATTTGTTTGGACCGTAAGAGCCTTTCAAGCCAACCCTGATAAATGTTATCCCTTGAAGCCAACTTTGAGACTATATGGCCTGATTTTCTTTGAACCTTACAATTATAAGCCATCTTATCTCTTGTACTTATCTCTAAATTATCCCAACTTCTAGACTCTGTCTATCAAGATTATGGTTTGAAAATAAGTTTGGGGGAGTTAAGAAGAAGTACCAAAATGCTCAACAAAAGTATACTACATACAAAATGATGCTTAGAAAAAAAATGAAAAAGAAAAGAAAAAGAAAAAAGAAAAAAGAGCATATGTACTCAAAAGAAAAAGAAAAGAATATGAGCATGCAGAGTTCAAAAAAAGTTGGTGAAATTGAAGGTCCGATGCAAGCTGAGTCTAAGGTTTTAGCTTAAATTTATCTATCTTTTCCTTACCCCTAACCTAGCCCCATTACAACCTATGCAAAAGACCTATTTGTTTCAAGATTTCAATGCTACTTACATTAGTGGAGAGAAATTGTTATGTTCAACATATGAAGACATAAATTAAACTTAGTGATTGCAGTTTAGTCTTAATTGAGGAAATAAAGATTGAGTGATAGGATTTTGACATGTTTCTTTGAGATAAGCATGATGATTGAAGATAATTGAATAAAGAATACTTGAGCTACATAATTTCTAGATTATAGTTTTTATGCTTAATTATTTCAGATTCATAAGTATAACTAGGAGTAATAAACTCTGTTTTGAATTGTGATTGCTCGGGATGAGCAATGAATTAAGTTTAGAGTGTGGAATGATGAAAATATATAGACTTTTTCATACCCTTTTTGACCTAATTTCATGCAAATTCTGAGTAATTAATGCCGAAAAATATAATTTATTTATAAAATAATTAATTTGTGTTAAAATTATCACCATATTGATTTTTAATTAATTTTATAAATATTAAGATAAATTTGATGATTTTTCGACAGATTTGCACACTTGATGAAAATCGGCCCCTTAGACATTACGACAACTTACACTGTTGAGGGAATTTTTACATCGAGTTAGTGAAGATCTATGAAGAATATTTTTCAAGTCAAGGGTCTATCCAATATGAAGCTACATTATGATTTATAATTATATTTTTAATTCAAATTAAATTAGATTAAAAATTAATTATGAAGGCTAAGCTGATGTGGCTCGATATGCATTCAACCGAGGGTTGAACCACCTCCAATTGGGCTAGCCATGTGCCGTCCATGTGGTGAAATTTTCAGGTAATTATTTTGACCATTTCAACCTTTCAAAATAGCCCTTTAAGTTTCCCAAAATATCATTCCAACCCCTCCACTTTTCATTGTTTTATATTCTCACCCTAGCTTATTTTAAGCAAACTTTGAACAAGTCAAAGTTGCTTATGCATGGCTGGCCACCCATTGTTATGTGGCTGATATTTATTTGCTAAATATAGCCATACAACCCCTCTTGATCTCCACCTATAAATACACCCCTCATTTCCTCACTTTAACACACCAATTCACTCACATCTTCTCTTCTTTCTCTCTAATTCTCTTTAGCCTTCCATCATAATTTCCCTTCCATTCCCTTGCCGATTTCCTCTCTTGGAAAAGAGTAATTCTTCAACCTTCCATAGCCTTTGTTGAGTGTTCATCAGAGACCTCGATTTGGGAAGATTCGAGCAAGAACGCGGAAGCCGTTCTTGAGAAATTGCTGGATTTAATCCTATTCTTTTTCTCATATTTTTAGATTCTTGTTTGTTATATGATGAATGCTATTATGAATGCTATTGATTCTTTAATTAAAATGCCTTAAATTCTCTAAGTTTTGGGTTGATTGTGTCTAATTACTTGTTTATATTTTATCATGATTATGCTGTTATAGGCCCTAAATATTTTGTTTAATTAAATATTATCATGCATAAGTTATTATTGCATTACCCTTGTGATATAACTATTGAATTAATCATTTAAGCGCGTTGAAATTGTGATTAATGGACACACTATTTAATTTGTGCATGCTTAATCCTCTAAGGAAGCTGAAGGTTAAAATTGTGATGTATTGGAGAATACTAGCCTTGCATAGCTTGTAGGATTGTTGTGATTAAACTGTTTTAATATAGGTGTATATTGTTACCTCACTTGATCCTTTACATGCTTATGAATATTAATTTAGTCGGTCGTATTAGCATAGGTGTATGTTCAAGAGATAGATTAATTTCATAATATATGTATGTGCTATAAAACATTAACTATCAAAGGTTAGTTCAGTCGGTTGTATTGACATAGGTGTATGTTCAAGATATAAACTAATTTTTGTAAGTAATGCTGTTCATAAGTTAGGAAGATACCGGGTTGCCGTGAACATTGTTTCGTAACAAGCATGAACATAACTTAGATGTAATCGAGTAGTTAAAGCAATTAACCTGACACATTTATGTCATATTTATTAAAACCCTTTAGAAATTGTGCATTGGAATATAATTTAGTCTTAGTTTAACTTAATTTAATTTAGTTTAGAATATTTTAGATTAAAATCACTCAAATATTATCTTGTTTCCTAACCAAATTGTTAATTAAATATTTCATAAATACTTTTCATAGCACAGTTCATGTGGGTACGATACTCGACATTACTTGTCACTTTATTATTTGAATACGATTTTGTACACTTGCACATTTTCATCGTTCCACTTACAAAAAAAATATCATATACTTTTATTAAGGAAATAAAATTGAATCACTATAGTAAAAAATATATAAATGTAGTAATTCCATCTATGCTAAAAGAATAAAAATTATTTGAAAATTTTCTTTAGTTACTTCTTCATGTTAGACTCACACACTTTCTCTTATGGCTTTCAACTAGAAAAAAGCATTCTTCTTGGAAGAAAATTTACATAAAGGAGCATTGGTCATGTAACACCCCATACTTGACTCGTTCATCGAGCCCGAGCACCAAAATGTTACATTCGTTGCTGAAACAATTTTAGTGAAATATAGTTCAAATACTCTTTCTAGTCAAGTTAACAAAATAATCTATAGTAAATATAAGGTTTTTGTTTCCATTCCAAGTTTTAATCAAGCTTTCAGTAGCTCTTTCAACAGCTTATAGACCATTTAGGACTTATTTGCAAACTTTTTAAAGTTCAGGGTTAAATAAAAATTTATCTAAAATATTTTGTAAAGTACAAAACTAGTTCTAGAGGATTCAAGTATTGATACCCTCTATATGGTATTGGTACCTTGACTCAAGTATTGATACCCTGCCTAGTATCAATACTAGTTTGAGCTTCGATGTTTAGATTTTAATAATAAGTATTGATACCCTACTTGAGGTATTGATATCTTCCTCAAAGTATCGATACTATGCTCCTTGTATCGAGACCAAAATATGGTTTGATGTTTTGAATTTAAGGGAAAATTAATTTTAGGACAATTTTCATCTTACACTCCAACTTCTCGTAATTATCACAATTAACCTAATATATATTAAACTTGTTATCAAAAGTCATTATTCATTAACTTGTTTTTGGAACATACTTAAAGAATCTCATGTACATGTCGTTTATATCAAAGTTATACAATTATCACAATAATTGAAGTTTTACAAATAAGTCCATTAGAGGATTCACACTTTACAAAAAAAGTTTACTCTTTCTACATACCGTCACTATTGACAACCTTTAACAATCAATTTATCAATTAGGAGTCCTTTAATTTATTTTTATAAAAATCACTCACTTAGTATTTTAACAATTTATTTGAGCTTCTTTTATGTATTAAAAAATTTGTCATTTGCAACAATTTCTTAATGTTATAACTCTTCTATTATTTTCCTTCTCCTCCTCTCCATTCCACATCCTATATTTACATGTATTTATAAAAATATTTGACATTTACTATGACATGCTTATATGTAACATTATTTATTCTTTCACTATATACACATATACTTTAACAAAGTTGTTTTCTTGAGTAGCAATTACTAAATTATTTATATCTTAACCTACAAAATTCAAAATTAAGATTCAATTTTTGTTTTTAAAACTAGACTCAATGACGTTTTTACCATAAAAATTTCAGAATTTCTACATAAGCCAGAAAATACAATTTTCCTTCAAATCTTCTCCTATTCTGTTGCTAAGCAACTCTGACCCTTCTTCCTTAAAAAATAATTATCTTTCAGTAAAAGACTAGTATTATATTTCCATTTGATTCCATTAAAAATGTTAGATAATAGGCAGTATAAAATAAATTTAAATATAATTTAAATTTAATAATAAATTGTAAACTAATAAAACTAATTGAACATGAATTCTTTACGCAGTATTTGTAGATGAATTGAAAACAAAATTCGTTGAGGCTTGTATGAACAGTCTCCTTAAGACAGATTCGTTCTCTCCTCTGTGCTAGAGGACATTGGATGTCTATCTCCTAAGATACAAAAACGATTACCCA
Source organism: Gossypioides kirkii (assembly GCA_005610355.1). Lineage (NCBI taxonomy): Eukaryota > Viridiplantae > Streptophyta > Magnoliopsida > Malvales > Malvaceae > Gossypioides > Gossypioides kirkii. The sequence continues at coordinate 18,475,438 of CP032246.1, read as the reverse complement.
CCACAAGTAGTACGACTTTCAGTGAACAAGACGAATTCTAACCAAGACTACCTTTATCACCAACCTAAAAAAAACAGAATTTGAGAAAAAACCAAGAACAAATTTGAGAGAGCAAAATGGATTATTTTTCCAGTTGTGTGAAAAATGAGTAGAGAAGCAGCCTATTTATAGTGGGAGAATAGCTGAACATTTTAGGTAAAAATTAAAACGAAAATAATGGCTGAAGAGTTACAAAAAATTAAAGCTATAGTAACTGCCTTTGGAACACTAAATGATAGTTCTGTTGAAGAGAAAAAATTTTAAATGGGCTAAAAATTTGGTAGGCCCATTAAGGCTCTATTGGTCCGGACATTTCGCGTTGTCCACGTCATGCGGGTGCGCCCCTAACCCGTTTTGGTTTGATCCGCATCCCCTGTGCGCGAGGGAGAGAATTGGTTTAGTCATTTACTAACCACCATGTTGCTTCTAGCTTATAAACATTTCCCATATACCACACTTTTAACAATGTAGGATATGAGGTTTTAAGCACTATTTTCCTCAACAATCATTTTCATGTAGCTTACTTTAAGTATCAATTTATCATTCATTACTCAACCATTTTGAGCATTTTATATACCATTTTAAAGGTCTCATGGAGTAGAATATAAATAATAAAATTTATTATTCAAATCTCTAATTTTACCCATAAATAATATGCCTCAAAGTTCCCTAGTTAACCACTATTTTCCAACAATCCCCCACATGAATGAAATTGAAAGATTAATGAAATTCAATGACACGGAGTGGTGATAGAGTCTACGTTAAATATTTGCACAGGATAGGTAGGCATCAACCCTTGAACCTTCTCTTGTGAAAATATATTTACTTTACTGGCTGACCAGTAGACACGATGTCCTTGAACTGTTTTGCCTTTTGTGTAAATAATGATATACCTCACTCAAATACCTGCCTGGCAAGGTTTTGATTCTCATGGGTATATTCATCCGGTTGTGAACATCTCCTAGTTCTGTAAGAGTTTTAGAGAACTATGCCCTAGTAGTCTCCTTGAAGCGGCCTCACTTCACTCTCACATAGGTGACTTATGTTGTTCGACTCACCGAAACATACAATGGTCATTAAAAGCATTTGCTTAACCTTTTCCACATTTTTAATCACTATTATCATCATAGGAATGGACTTAGGGTAATAACCCCCATAGTGACCTTACAAGGTCTATGCAAGTAAGATGTCCCTTTGAACCTAGATCTTGGGATCTCCAGTCAACTAGGTTGGGTTTTCCTTCACATAGCGCCTTTAAATATTCATGGGCTTTAATCCCATTCCTTTTGATGCTTTATCAACCTGATCTCGGTTTAACCCTTTGGTTAGCGGATCCGCAATGTTATCTTTTGATTTTATAAAATCAATAGAGATAACCCTAGTTGAGATCAATTGTCTAACAATTTTATGTCAATGACGCACGTGTCTCAACTGACCATTATACATCACATTCTGTGCTCTACCAATTATAGCTTGGTTATCACAATATATGCATATTGTGGGTACAAACTTTGGCCATTTAAGAATATCTTCAAAGAAATTTCGTAGCTATTCAGCCTTTACTCTAGATTTGTCTAGAGCTACAAACTCAGATTCCATTGTGGATCTGGTTATAATTGTTTGCCTTGAGGATTTCCATGACACAACTTGTCCTCTCAATGTGAAACATATCCACTTGTGCCTTTAGTATCTTGAATATCATATATCCAATTGGCATCAGAGAATCCTTCTAACACAGTAGGATCTCTGGAGTAATGCAATCCATAGTCCCGAGTATGTCTAAGATATCTAAGTACCCTCACAATCACTTTCCAGTGGTTCTCCCCTAGATTGCTTGTGAATCTGCTTAAACTGCTCATAGTGAAAACAATATCTGGTCTTGTACAGCTCATAAGGTACATTAGGCTGCGTATGACCCTTGCATATTCCACTTGGTTAACACTCTCACCTTTATTTTTGGACAAATGTTGGCTCGTATCTAATCTGTCGATTTCATACCTAGAAGATTGAACTATTTTTCACACGTGAAGAGCTTGAAATCAAGTATTTTTGTTTTGTTTCTTTAGGATGTAGTTTGGTTTTCTTTTATGAAATAAATTGTGTACAAGGTGTAAAAAAGGTGATTATTGGTTTTATGAACTTTGTGAGTGTACAGGAAATATTTAGAAAACGAACAAATATGAGGTTGATCACTATGTCACGACACAGACTGATCTATGTCACAACAAAGGGGCCAAAATTGCAAAATGTCAAAACTATCTCCTATGTCGCGATGTGGGCGTGACGTGTCGCGACAACGCCTGAAAAATTTACCTAAGGGGCGGACTGACTACTATGTCGCGACATAGGACTTGGTATGTCGTGACATCGACTCCTGGACGTGGATTTACACCAAGTGAAAGGCTGCTTGGTCTTTACAATGCCACTTAAACACGAGGATCGACAGTTGACTTAGGGTTGAGGAAAACGACCGTCCAATACTATAAATAAGACCTTTAGCACTAGGGTTAGACATACAATTGCGTAGTCTTTAATTTTTAGTTTTAGTTTTTTTTAGCTTTTGAAACAAGATTGTAGAAACTTGTGTAAACGATCGAGGAATTTTCCCAACAGATCTTTCAATACAATTTAGTTTCTTTTCATTCGATTCTTAATTTACATGTTTTCATATATTATATTATTGATGAATACAGAAACCATGAGGAACTAATTCCATTTTGGGGAATTAGGGAGTGGACGTATGAATAATTGATTGTTATTTTACAGGGGTTTTAACTTTCGAATTAGTTATTTAGGAAAGGAAGAGCATCAAACAAACACTAGGCTTGACAACCCTAGAAAGTCATCTAGGTGGGAATGAACCCAAAATTGGTATTGCCCATCCGTGAACACCTTTTCCCCAAATCAGTTTAGATTATGACATATAGTGATAAGTAATCTTTATCGACTCACTAAATCGGCAGAAGATCGAGAGATCCAACTGGGTTAGTGACTAGTTGATTGGAAGAAAATCCCCAAAACCCAACAATTGAGGAAATTATAGAGAAACGACCTTATCTCCCTAAAGACGTCTATAAGAATTTGTACAAATCTTCTTTACTTTATTTTATTTTATTTTGATCTCTTTATTTTTTTGCTTCCAACAACCTTTCTTATTTTCACTCGTACTATAAACCCTAAAATGAGTACTAATTAATTTTATTCTTTGCAGGAATTCCATTTACTATCGTCTTAAGCCTCCTTTGGGTACGATCCTCAGAATACTTCTAAGTGTTCCATTGTAAACACATTATATTTACAACTTGACCCGTATACTTGTGGAAGCCAAAATTTACACCGAACGGGAGTACGTTCGAGAGCGGTCAAGTTGTTGGCGTCGTTGTCGGGGAGGCAATACTTTAGTAAATTTTATTCTTTCTTTGTCAATAAAATAGTTAGAAAAATTTTCGGCTATAGATACGATTTTCATATTATTATTATTATTATTATTATTATTTAGGCTATAGTTACAATTTAACAATACTAACAGTTTTCTATTTTTCAGTTCAATTACTTTTAATCAAGATTTCCATAATATTTTTTTAGGCCATGGATGACTACTATTATAGGTAGTCAAATGAGAGGTACAATTGTGACGATGACATCTACGAGGATGGATATTACGAAGATTGGGAGATCATGGAAAATAAAAAATTATTCATGATAGAATGGAGCCAACACGGAAATGAAGCCTCAACACACCAGTGGAGTAATTATCAAGATATTGATACAGTTGAACATCCACATAAGCCTGCTTGTAATTTATATGAGGTAATTAAAGAAGATTATGACATGCCTAATTGTTTAGACGAGCCTCCTTTTGATTTGGCTAGAACCACCTTTGAGGTTGCATCAAGAATGTTAGATAAAATGGAAAAAACAATGAAAATGCTCCAAGGTTTATTTGAGGTGCTACGCTCAAGGCAAGAGGTCATGAATGATGTTCCCAACTTTGATCCAAAGGAATTTGAATCTGGCCATGATGAGAATTATGGTAAGATTGAATCTGAGCTCGTAATTAAAGATCATGAGGAGGAGGTTGAACATATTCTGAGCATAAAAAATGAGCTTTTCAATCTAGTGATGAATCGGTTCCTTTGAATAATTATGATGACCTCGACTTGCAAAATATGGGTCTTCAATTGACAACTATTACCGACAGATATACAAAAGAAAAGTTGGAAATTGAAGAGTCCATAAATCAAGGGTTCAACCTTGGAAGGTATGTAGCTATGATACATAACGTTTCTGTTTTAAAACAAATTCCCAGAAAAATTAACAATATACAGGCTTTTCATATGCTTCAGATAACCGGTAAGATTTTCCTTTATGAGTCATTACCTCAATTTTCAGATGTTAGAGTAATTGAGCCCTCATTAAAAAGGGAAACAAATTCGTGGGGAGTTCAAACCCTTCAATGGTTTCAAGAGCCATGCAAAGAGACACGATTCGAGCTTACGGGAATATGTTGGGGATTGATATATGATCCAACTATAATAGATGAAGTAACAATTAAGATAGAGCTTAAACCAATCGTTAATGAGAGTGTAGAAGAGCCAATACACTTTCTGGCCATAATAGAGAAGGTGCCAACCAAAGAAGTTGAGGAGTTTGATTCATTCTCATTAAATAACAGTAGCAAGGCTCGAGCAACCTAAATGTTTGTGATACAGAAGGGAGAAAGGTCGAGGCAATAATACCCCGAAAAATGATTTGGTACCAAATGGCTTAAAATGTGGATGTCACGTTGATCGAAAATAAGGCAACATCATTAGGTTCAATTGGAGGGGATGGTTTATATATATCGACAAAGAAACAAATAATGAATCAAAGTGTCGAGAACCAGTTGGAAGTTCTTATAAGATGGCGACACAGTAGTTTTATTAATTTTAATAAATTAAAATTTAAGGTTTTTAATTATTTGTTTTATTTTATTACTCTTATTTTTTTAATTTTAATTAAGTTTAGTTTTTTTTCAGTAGTTAACAGGAAACAAGGGTATGTTGTGATAGACCATCATTTGTGTCGCAACATAGGTGATGGAACCAAGGAGAACAAGACTGATGCCGATGTCGCGACAAAGCTCTTCCAATGTTACGACAAAGCATATAGATTCGATAGTCTCTGGAATTGAGGAGGATGTCGCGATGATGCCCAAAGTGTGTCGCAACCAAGAGAACCTGAAGTTATTGTCGTGAAAAAGATCCCATGTGTTGCGACATTGATTGCAATTTTTGCAGGGTTGACTCGACCCAATTGCACAACTCGTTGGCTAAGGGCTTATTTTTCTGAGATTTTTAACCTTAAAATCCTAAATCCTAACCATTATAAATATTAAAACACTATTCTAACTAACTCCATCTTATTTTAACTCACAAAAATCCTTTGAAAACCTAAAAATTCTTTCTTTTCCTATTTTCTCTTTTGACTTTTCAGGTTTCCAAGCAAGGGGAGCAACACAACAAACCAAGTTTAAAGTTCTTACTTTCGTATATTCTATTATTTATAATGCCTCCTAGAATAGACGTACTATAGAATCTGAACCATCATTGAGTATAAACCTTTCAAATTTTGTGAATGCTAATGTGGAAAAATATTTTAATGAGCTTCAAGGGAAGACATTCATTCAAGAGAGGGGTTTTGACTAATTGATAGTTTTGTGTAAGGAAATTTAGCCTCTAATTAGGTATCATAGGTGGGAATGATTTTTGGACAATCCCCACAGAACCTGCGATTATCCCTGTAGTTCGAGAATTTTTTTACAGCCTTAAAAGATTATATCTCTAGGATTAAGGATGAATTTAATTGGAAAACCTTAGTAATTAGAGGTAACCCCCAAAATAATATGTAGATTCTTTGATGCTCCCTATTATGAACAGGATTTCTTAAATCAAATCGACTTAGAATCCTTTAGTGATATAAATAAGAACGAGGTAATTACATATTTGACTGAGGAAAAGAGGAATGGAAATCTAAGTCAAGCACTAGCATCCCTATTACATTTAACCATGCTATTATGTTTCTTGAAGCCAAAATTTGGATCCAATTTATATGCACACGTATGATATCTGCTTTAAATGTTTCTAATGTTAATACTTTTCGAGCAGTGTTATTACTTGCAATTTTGCAGAAAAAGCAGGTTTCTTAGGAAAATTGATCCACCAAAATATGAGTCGTTGTGTAGGAAGCCAGAAGCTGGGGATTTTCTTTCCTCACCTAATCAAGGCTTTGTGTAGGAGGGCAGGAGTGCCCATGGCATCCACTGAACAAACATTGAAGCCGTCGAAGAGTGTTACCGGTGACACCTTCTTCAATAATATAGGGAGCTTCGTACTAAACAACTAAAAGAGGGGAAGAGGAAATCACGAGATTCGACGGTTACACCAACTTCTACATAAAGGTTGGCACCAGCCCAACACGAAGTTGGTGAAGGAAGTCATCCAAAGCTCGATTGGATGAACTAATGGATACAAGAATCGGGACTGGTATTTCAAAAGGTTGCTCAACAACATAACATTAGGGTCCCTAAACTACACACCGGACATGTTTGGGACGGTGGATGAGAAACATAATGAGGAAGAACAAGAAGATGAGGACGATAGTGAGGATGAGGAGGAAGAAATGGATGAGGAGAATAATTGTTTTCGACAATTTCATTATGTAATTTTTGGTTTTTATTTTACACTTATATAGTTTGTAGGAATAGGATTAGAATTTATCTTTGTATATATGCTTTAATTCTTTTTGTAGGAACTCCACATTACAGAAGATGCAACAATTTTGAGCATTAAATGCCAGAAGGAGAGGGACAACCACCATAAAAAGAAGAGAACCTTCACGACAAATCGAGTAACTTTTTTCCTTTACTATTTAAGGGGACTACACATTGAGGACAATGTGTTTTCTAAAGTGTGGGGGGTAACATAAGAATTTTTGGCATATAGTTTTATGTTTATGTGTTCTTGAGCTTGTAGAAATACTAGTGATTGGTTAGGAGCATGTATAATAGGTTGATTGTGTTGATTGATAAATTTAGCATGATAATAAGAAATTTTTAATTTTTGAGCATGAAACTTTTGAGTTCTATAGGTTATATTAAGTATAAATAGAAAGGTTTTATTGATACCAAATGATGTGCGAAATATAAGGAAACGAGTATGCTAGTATATATGATAGATGATAAATTTGAGATTATGTGATAAAATTAATATTTGTGCATATTGAGGTGTTTAGGGATGAACTAAAGCATTGTTTGGATACAACTAGAGCTAAAAAGTCAAATCCTATTATGAATTTCCAATTAGTACTATATTTGATCCTTATGACCCTTTCTGATGAACCACACTATAAGCCTCTTTAGCCTTAAATGAAAGATTTGTGTATACTCTTTTTTTTGTCTTGTTTTGCATGGAAATAGATGTATGACCATTGCTATTGAGGGTAAGTATGAACTTTAGTTTAGCCAAAAAGAGATAAATAGAGAAAAATAAAAAGAAAAAGAAAAATTGGTAGAAACAAAAGAATCATGAGTAAGAAAATGTGTGAATAATGACAAAATTACAAAGTCACCAAAAAGAAGAAAAAGAGAATCTTACTCAAGAAACAAAAGGAAAAAGAATACTCATATGCTAGCTAAGGGGATTGCTTTATATTGACAGTTCCTAAAATGGAGAAAAAAGAATGGTGAGAGAAGGAGAAATAAAGGGGTGAGATGGAGTTGGACATAAAGGGAAATAATAAGGAACAATACAATTTGCCAAACTATTTTCGTGTTTGTAACTTTTTGTGCTTAAAAATTCATACCTATCCTAAGCCTCAACACGTTACAAGCCGAAAAGCCCTATGTGACTAAAACAACTTTATACATGAATAGATATGGAAATTGCATGATCTGATTATGGTTGTCTGTATTGTACTAGGATAATAAAAATACTTATATTTGGCATTGATAGATATATATTGATAAAACCTTAATATGTGTATTTCCTATAATTTAATGAACTTATATTGTTTATAATAAAAAACGGTAAAGTTGTTTAATTATTATGTCAAAGTTATTAAGAGATATATGATGCTTAGACTACATGCTGCAATCCTACTCTTTCTATAGCTATGAACTCAGGCTCTTTATTTTTACTTACTTTTCTTGTTTTGTTTGCTCGAGGACAAGCAAAGACTTAAGTATGGGGGAGTTTGATCTACCGGTTTCATACCTAGCAAATTGAACTATTTTTCACACTTGAAGAGCTTGAAATCAAGTATTTTCGTTTTGTTTCTTTAGGATTTAGTTTAGTTTTCTTTATGAAATAAATTGTGTACAAGGTGAAAAAAGGTGATTATTGTTGTCTTTAAGGCCGCTTGAGGCCTAAGGGTTAGCTAACAGACTATGTGAATGTGCAGGAAACATTTAGAAAAAGAACAAATATGAGGCTAATCACTATGTCACGACACAGACTTATCTGTGTCGCAATAAAGGGACCACAACTGCAAAATGTCAAAAATGTCTCCTATGTTGTGACGTGGGCACGACGTGTCGTGACAACGCCTGAAAAATTTACCTGAGGGGCGGAATGACTACTATGTCGTTACATAGGACTTGGTATGTCGTGACATCGACCCCTGGATGCAGATTTTATACCAAGTGAAGGGCGTTTTGGTCTTTATAATACCACTTAAACACTAGGATCAACAGTTGACCTAGGGTTGAGGAAAATGATCGTCCAAGACTATAAGTAAGGCCATTAGCATTAGGGTTTGACACACAATTACGTAGCCTTTAATTTTCAATTTTACTTTATTTGTTTTTAGCTTTTGAAATGAGATTATAGAAACTCGCATAAACGATCGAGGAATTTTCCCCGACAGATCACTCAATACAATTTAGTTTCTTTTTCATTCGATTCTTGATTTACATGTTTTCATATATTATATTATTGATGAATAAAGAAACCATGAGGAACTAATTCCATTTTAGGGAATTAGGGAGTGAATGTATGAATAATTGATTATATTTTTACAGGGCTTTTACCTTTCGAATCAGTTGTTTGGGAAAAGAAGAGCATTAAACAAACACTAGGCCTGACAACCCTAGAAAGTCATCTAGGTGGGATTGAACCCAAAATTGGTATTGCCCATCCGTGAATACCTTTTCCCCAAACCGGTTTAGATTGTGACACTAGCGATAAGTAATATCTATCGACTCACTAAATCGACAGAAGATCAAGAGATCCAACAAGGTTAGTGACTAGTTGATTGGAGGAAAGTCCCCAAAACCCAACAATTAAGGAAATCATACGGAAACAACCTAATCTCCTCAAAGACGTCTATAAGAATTTCTACAACTCTTCTTTACTTTATTTTATTTTATTTTGATCTCTTTATTTTTATTCCTTACAGGAACTCCATTTACTATCGCCTTAAGCCTCCTTTGGGTACGATCCTCAAAATACTTCCAAGTGTTTCGTTGTAAACACACTATATTTACAACCTGACCCATATACTTGGAAAAGTTGAAATCTACACCGAATGGGAGTACGTTCGGGAGCGGTCAATATCAATAGGAGTTTTGACTACATCAGAATCATCTTTGCTATATTTTCCAGGAATCTTGTCCACATAATGTGACTGAGTCAATAAGAGACCTTCAAATAATCTCTTGATTTGGATGCCTAAAATCACATTTGCTAGTCCTATATCTTTCATGTCAAATCTTGAATTTAACATGTCTTTGGTACGTTTTCCCATGTCATCATTACTTCTAATTATGAGTATGTCATCGACATATAAACACAAGATTACATATCCATTGACACTAGTTTTGACATACACACATTTGTTACACTCATTAATTTTAAATCCATTTGTCATCATGACACTATCAAAGTTTTCATGCCACATCTTTGGTGCTTATTTAGGCTCATACAAAGACTTCAACAATTTATAAACTTTCCTTTCTTGCCCTGGAGTTACATGACCCTCAGGTTGTTCCATGTAAATCTCCTCATTTAGATTTCCATTTAGAAAAGCTGTCTTAACATCCATTTGATGTACTTCTAGATTCCGCAAAGCGACAATTGCAAGTATCATCCTTATAAACGTTATTCTTGATACAGGAGAGAATGAATCAAAGTAATTAATGTCTTCCTTTTGCCTGTAACCTTTTATGACCAATTTGGCCTTGTACTTATCAATTGTTCCATTTGCTTTCATTTTTCGTTTGAAAATCTATTTAGAATTTAATGGTTTAATTCTCGAAGGAAGATCCACTAATTCCCACGTATGATTTTTCATTATGGAATCAATTTCACTTTTAGTAGCATGTTTCCACAAATTGCTTTTAGAAGAGCATATAGCTTTACTATACGTTTGAGGTTCAGCCTCTAGCATATAGGTTAAAAAAATCTGATCCAAAGGACTTTTCCGCCCTTGCCCTTTTACTCCTACTTGGCTCTACCTTTATTTCAACCTTTTATTGAACATCTTGACTATTTTCATTAATAGTCTCTGAGATTCGTTTCATTAAACTTGAACCAATATCCTTAGTCTTACAAGGGAATATATATTTTCAAAGAATGAGGCATTCTTTGATTCCAATATTGTATTCTTGTGAATTTTAGGATTATTTGATTCATGTACAAGAAAGCGATATGCATTGCTATGGTATGCATAGCCAATGAAAATACAATTCACCATTTTAGGACCTATTTTCATTTGCTTTGGTAATGGAGCCATTACTTTTGCAAGACACCCTTACACTTTCATGTAGTTATAGGAAGGTTTTCTGCCTTTCCATAACTCATATGGTGTCTTGTCCTTTTTGTTATGGGGTACTTTATTTAAAAAATAATTAGCTGACAGAATAGCTTCCCCCCACATGTTCTGTGATAACCTAGAGCTTACTAGCATTGCGTTCATCATTTCCTTTAAGGTCCGATTTTTTCGCACTGCTAATCCATTTGATTGAGGTGACTATGATGGTATCACTTCATGAATAATACCATGTTGTGCACAATATTCACCAATGGTTCAACATATTCACCACCACAATCACTTCATAGCATCTTAATTCTTTTATTAAGTTGGGTTTCAACTTCTTGCTTATAGAGAATAAATATCTCTATAGCTTCATCTTTACTTTTAAGCAAATAAACATAACAAATATTTTGTGCTATCATCAATGAAGGTAATTAAATATTTATTCCCTCCTCTAGTTTTTATGTCACAAACATCGCTATGTATTAGATCAAGTGGTTCTGTATTTCTTTCAACAGTTTGAAATGAAGACCTTATTAATTTTGCCTCAACATAAGTTTCACATTTATGATTATAATTAATTTGAAATGAAGGAATGTGATCTAAGATAATTAATTTATGTAAAGTATCATAATTAACATGTCCAAGTCTTACCGTGCCATAAATTAAATGACTCAAGCACATAAACCGAAGAAGAGGCATTATTCTTAGTCATACTTTTGGCTTTTATAAATATAGCATTGAGTTACCACATGCCATTCAATACATATCCCCTTCCCACAAACATTCCACCTTTAGACAACACTATTTTCTGGGATTCAAATACCATCCTAAAACCATGCACACTTAAGAGTGTCCTAGAAACAAGGTTCTTACGTATGTCAAGCACATACAACACATTTTAAAGCTTCAGTTCTTTTCCAGAAGTCATATTCAAAATCACAGTTCCCTTCTCCTTGATCTTGGAAGTTGAATCGTTGTCCATATAAAGTTTCTCCCCTTTCTCACAAGGAACCATCTCAGCAAACGAGTCCTTGTCACAGTAGATATAACGTGTGGCACCAGTATCAAGCCACCATTCTCTTGGGTTTGAGTCAATCAAGTTGACTTCAGAAATCATAGCACAGAGGTCAATATCAAATACTTCTTTCGAAATATCATCCACAACATTGACTTTGTTAGTTCTAACTCTCTGTGGAAGCTTACAGTCAGATGACTTATGTCTCATCTTATTGCAATTGAAGCATTTCCCTTGGAATTTAGGCTTCTTGGAAACACCTCCTTTTGGTCCCAGTTTAGACCTAGTCTGAGGTTGTTTCTTCTTCTTGAAGTCTTTCTTGACTTCTGTCACATTTGCCTTAGCCACATTATTATTGATTGCTTTGTTGAGCTTTTTGGCTGTACTTCTATTGCCTTCTTCAATCCGAAGTCTGACAATTAAATCTTCCACTTTCATTTCCTTTATTTTATGCTTCAAATAGTTCTTGAAGTCATTCCAAGCAAGGGGTAGCTTCTCGATAATGGTTGCCACTTGAAAAGATTCACTTATAACCATCCCTTCAGCAAGAATGCCATGAATGATCAGTTGAAATTCCTGCACCTGATTCACAATAGCTTTAGAATCAATTATTACAAAATTTAAGAATTTGGCAACTAAAAATTTCTTAACTCCAGCATCTTCAATTTTGTATTTATGGTTTAATGATTCCTATAGTTTTTTAGCTATATTCTTCACACTATACACTTCATAGAGTGCATTAGTCAAGCCGTTCAGAATGTAGTTACAGCACAGAAAATCAGAGTGCTTCCAAGCTGCAACAGCATTGAAGGCGGTAGCAGTATCTACCTCATCCTCTCTCATAGTAGGAGGATCATCCTTCAGAAATTTGACTAGATTTAACATGATCAAATAAAACAACATCTTTTGTTACCACGTTTTGAAATTCTCTCTAGTGAATTTCATAGGCATTTCATTATGGCTCATAGCCACCGACAACGTTTTACTCTAACTCTGAGCTTGAGCAGGGACAATAGCACCACCAGATTAAGGACGGGTTGAATTCTTGGATGTTTCAATCATTTTTCTTGCCTGGAATTCAGAAACAAAACCAATATTAGTAAATTTATGATTCTATTAAACGTTAGGAATTTAGTCAGAAACTAAAAACCAGACACAGAAACATAACTTTTGTTAAATGGTAGGAATTTAGTAAAACTAAAAACTCGAAACAAAAGTTCACACGGACAAATAGAAAACACAATAATGAACAGTGCACCAAGTAGGTTACTTTGAAAGAGAGGTGATGCACTAGGCACGTTTAAATACCAAGTCTTTCAAAAAACCAGTCCTAAACATGCACTCCTACATTGTTTGTACTCGCCTTTGATTTGTAGAGTTCTGTCTTAAGATTGTTAGATAATAGGCAGTATAAAATAAATATTAATACAATTTAAATTTAATAATAGATTGTAAATTAATAAAAACAAATGAACAAGAATTCTTTACGTAGTATTTGTAGATGAATTGAAAACAAAATTTGTTGAGGCCTGTATGAACAGTCTCCTTAAGACAGATTTGCCCTCTCTTCGGTGCTAGAGAACGTTGGACGTCTAACTCCCAAGATACAACAACGATCACCCACCACAAGCAGCACGATTTTCAATGAACAAGGAGAATTCTAACCAAGCCTGCCTCTATCACCAAGCTAAAAAAACGAAATTTGAGAAAAAACCAAGAACAAATTTGAGAGAGCCAAATGGATTGTTTTCCAATTGTGTGAAAAATGAGTATAGACCCAACCTATTTATAGTAGGAGAATAGCTAAATTTTTTAGGTAAATTAAAATAAAAATAATGGTTGAAGAGTTACAAAAATTAAAGAAATTAAAGCTATAGTAACTAACTTTGGAACACCAAAGGACAGTTCTGTTGAAGAGAACAAAAATATTTAAATGGACTAAAAATTTGGTAAGCCCTCGATCTAGACATTTCACATCCTGTTTTGGTTTGATCCGCATCCCCTGCGTGCGAGGGAGAGCATTAGTTTACTCATTTACGAATCAACATGTTGCTTCTATCTTATAAATCCTTCCTATATACCACACTTTTAACAATGTGGGATATGAGGTTTTACGCACTATTTTTCCTCAACAACCATTTTCATATAGGTTACTTTGAGCATCAATTTCTTATTCATTACTCATCCATTTTAAGCATATTATATACCGTTTTAAAGGTCTCATGGAGTAGAATATAAATAATAAAATTTATTTTTCAAATCTCCAAATTTACCCATAAATAATATGCCTCAAAGTTCCCTAATTAACCATTATTTTTCAACAAAAATAGACTCATTAAGATTTTATTCTTATAAATTTCATCACCTAAACATTTTTTTTACAATTTATAATGATTTTTCTAAGTCGAATAGGGGAACCTGAAATTGTTCTGACATTGTCTTATACAAAAAATATTATATCTCACAATATACAATTACATTGCTTGCACTGTTTATTCTATGTAAAACTATACCCATTAAGCTTTAATTTCGTATTTGATTAAACTTCTAACTCAAATTTCTACATTTTTGGTGAATCTTCAAAGTCAAGTCACTGTTGTTATCTAGAAACTGTTTTAGTTGAAGCATTTCCTTTCTCATGGTTCTTTTGCACTAACTTCAATCTAATCACACATATTTATTATAATTTTGATTATAATTCAATTTAATCCCTAAAAATCACGTAACATTAATATAGTTTTATCATAATTTCTCTTATTTCAATTATAAATTTCACAACTTTTACAATTTAATCCTTAGCATCATGAAAATTCATCATCTAATATATTTCACTTTGTATTTTATCCTATAACACCTAACACATTATTTAAATTCTTTATCATAATAATTTATTTAAATAATAAAATTTTATACACTTTACAATTTAATCCTCATTTTCACAAATGCAAGCTAACTTGGAAATTTCATCACACCATCACTTTTGATGTAATCACTATATCATCACACTTCATTTATATTCTCTTTTCAACGTTCCATTCTGCATATCTTATTATTTTTATTTTACAATTTAGTCTTTTTCTACTATTTCAATGTACTTATATAATTTCATTCATAATTAATTCAACTATTTAACATTCTCTACACTTAGACTAATTTTAAATAAAGTAAAATCCTTAAAGTACATACATTGTCTCTTTAATCTCTTCACTTTTTCCTCAACTTTCTTCACCTCCAACTCCAATTTCTTGCTTTCAAGATGATATTCTAACTCTCTAGTATCTGTACTTCACTTCTCCTTTTGGGTGAATATGGAAATTATCAAGGAATTCATAAGGAAAAGTGAGATTTCATGATAATGACCAAATTGTAAGAAAATGAAAACTCCTCTCTAGTTTATAATGGTGTCACGTTGAGTGCATGGAAAGTGTGGAAAATTTTCTCCACACTTTCATGCAAATATCTGTTTAATATTTTAATTAAAATATGAATTTATCTTATAATAATAATAATAATCATAATTCAACCAATCATAATTTTACACTTTTTTCCTTAATATATCACATCATATAATTATCTAATTAGGGTAATGAACATTTTACCTCTCATGTTTCTTCAAAATTCCACTCTTAAGTCATTACTCACTTTTTGGTAAAATTGTAATTTAGTCCTTCATATTTTTCTAGTTATTCAATTTAGTCCTTACACACCAATTTTATGTCATAAGAAATTGGCTTATTTTCACTTTTGGTCATTCAAATTTTTTTATATTTATCTTTCAACCCTTCAAATTTTGAATAATTGTATTTGGACCTCAAAACTATTGACACCTTTACGATTTAATCTTTACTTTAATTTAGTATCCCACAACATACTTCTCAATTCAATTTTCTTTAGTACTCCTCAATCTTTTCTTTTATCATATTTATATCATTTTTTCATTTTACTAAAAAATCAATTATATACTATTCAATTTATTATTACTTTTATAATATATCAATTTTAAAGATATTACACGATAGTTGATAACAACTTTGGAGAAAAGGGCTCCCTTAGAAGATGGCTGGACATAAGTGTAAATAATAATTATAACTGAAATGTTGCTTTGCCTGCTTAGCGTGGAAGATGTCAGTTTTATAGGTTAGTTGGAAGGATGCATTAAAACATGTAACTTCCAGCTTCATTGAATAATACCCACCACAGCAAGAAACCCACTCAAATGAAAAACTTAACCCATCAACTAACCCAAAATATCTAATCTCAACCAATAAAACACAACTTAAGAATTTTCAGCATGCCAAATGTACATGTCTCAATTATGGAACCTGTCGGCCATTCCTTTAATATATATTAGTGTATATATATTTTATAGTGACGTATGATAATAGAATAAAGTACGAATAATAAATACGATTAACACGATTTAAATTCAAGTTATATTTGAAATGATGAATATTTTTAATCATCAGATCATCATATGAGGTTCATATTAGTATATATTTTGATAATATATTTTAAAAAAATCAATTATAATAATTAATTAACAATATTCTTTACCAGTTGCATTCTCGAGTAATTTGCACCAATCAAGCAAAACATTATCATATTTATATGGTATAATGATTTTAGTTCCCTATGGTTTTAATTCTCTTTTTAAATTACTTTATTATTTAATTTTCAAATTTTAGTTTAATTATTTTTTGTTTGATGAAAAGTTGATTGAATTATTAAAATTTTAACAGCACTGATATAACAATATATATGATAGTCTATATGTATTTTATTGTAGATGTAAATTATTTTTAAAAAATTTAATAAACTTTTTGAAATTATTTGCATTTTTAAATATTTTTATTCTTATTTGTTTGAATTTTTATAAAGTATACATGGACTGTTATTCAAATTATGACATCTGTACAATAAATTTTTAATAGTTCAATTAATGTTTTCATCCAACAAAAAGCAATTTGATTACAATTTAAAAGTTAAAGGTCAAAGTAATAAAATGAGGAAACATAGGGTTCATTTTTTTTTTTGGGTATTCTTCATTTCCATTTTATGGTCCATAGTTAAGGTTCGTGATTATCTCTCCCAGCAATATTGTTTCCAAGATTTGAACTTGTATTCATTTCTTGAAAGTGTAATGTATCTTACTATTACATCCTACCACTTATTGATACATATAGTTAAATTTACCTTCTTATTTATTTTGTTTTTTCCTTAGTAAAATTACGAAATCTATATGGCTAAATAGGCAATATTATAGATATGCTCTAGTTTTTTTTTTAAACTCATTTATTATGTTATAATGCTCTTTGACTGGGCTGATATCAGAAAGTGTCAGGAAAATATTTATTTTTTAAATATAATAAATGTTACAATGGTTTTTAATAATAAATATTATAAAGTTTAAATAAAACATTTAAAAAAACACAAGTTAAAATAATTAAGACTCCAAAGATGAAATCCTTGCCGATAATTTGTGCACCTCTATCACTTCATCGTTGGTGTGACTGGAAAAAATTGAAAAAGGTAGATCTTCTTTCTAAACAGGTTTAACTCATAAATTAAAATTTAAATTATGCCTTTTCAAATTAGTTATTATAAGTAGTATTTGAATTATACTTTATCCAAATCACCCCAAAAACGTTACAGTCATAATAATTTTTTCCAACCAACAATAAGTTGTCATGTGTATAAATTTAAAAGCATATTTTTTAAATTCTTTAATTTTCCTTTTCCTTTCACATTAGTTTTTTTTCTTTTCCCTTATTTTTCTTCTCTTTCTCTCACTTATTTTTGAGTATTTTACTCAAATAATATAAAAATAAAATATATACTGAAATAGGATAAGGACCTTAATATTTATTGATCTAGGCAAACTGAATAGTGTAAAACCAATTCAGGCTGACCAATCTGCGGCACTTCTCTCCCCTGTCATCGATGACATCACTTGTTAAAAAAATAATTTTTTAGGGTGCTGCTTGACATATCGACGGAACCAGTATCTGATAACCCCAAATACCTCATTTTTTTATACGTATAACACACAAAAAAAATTTTAAGTAAAAAAACCCTAATCTAGCTGTGGGGGGAGGGGACACCTTCAGCTTATTTTTTTTTTCCGTTAAAATGATATTTGTGAGGGCGGGGGGGACCAAACCAACCACCATTTATAATAATAATAATATAATAATGATAGAGGAAGCATCAGGGGTGGTCGAAGCAGAAGCAGAAGTAGAAAGAGATAGAATTGATGCGTGATCGTATTCGTAGATTCAATACAATATGCTGAGCTTTCCTGATCGTTTAATTTCTGTATCGTCTCGAAATGGTATTTATGAAAAAAGTGAAGGTTTTTAAATGGATAACTTGCACAAAACTAACACTTAGAAATGAACCAACGATATGTATGATCGTGACCCGATTTCTATTCAGCGAAATAACGAATAAATCAAGAAGAGAAGGTAAATTGTGACCTACTATTTAGCAAAATAGGAACCAACGATATATTAGAACACCACACTTCAAACAAAAGAAAAGAAAGGAAGTGATAAGTTTAAAAGAAAGAGGATTGACGCCATAAGGAGTTCCTTGATAAGTCCAAGTAAGTTAGATCAAGAACAAAGAGAGAATTCTCGCATAAACTCAAAAATATTCATTCGTTCATTAGACTCTCCCATGCATGTATCATCCCCTCCCTCTTCAAAACGATTCGTCCTCAAATCGTCACCTACATCATAAGGAGACAAATTAGATACATTAAAGCTAGCACTAATGTTGAACTCACCTGGAAGGTCTAGCTTATAGGAGTTATAATTAATTCTTTCTATAACTTAGAAAGGTCTGTCTCCTCTTGGAAGGAGCTTTGATCGTCGTTGGGCTGGAAGTCGTTCTTTATGCATGTGCACCCAGACCTAGTCTCTAGGTTCAAACAAAATCTTCTTTTGGCCCTTGTTTGCCTTCGTCTCATATTGCCTAGTTATTCTCTCGATATTGTCTCTTACCTTCTGATGCAATTCCTTAACAAATTCTGCTTTCTTTTTACCATCTAAATTAACAATCTCATTAGAAGGTAAAGGCATTAAATCTAAAAGTGTAACAGGATTAAAACCATATACAACCTTGAATGGTGAAAACTTCATAGCAGAATGAACGATGCGGTTATAGGCAAACTCAACATGGGGTAGGCATTCTTCCCACGTCTTTAAATTCCTTCATATGATCTCTCATAACAATGTAGACAAAGTTCGATTAACTACTTCAGTTTGTCCATCCGTTTGTGGATGACAAGTACTTGAGAACATCAACTTTGTGCTTGACTTACTCAACAAAGTCTCCAGAAGTAACTAAAAAATTTAGCATCTCGATCTGAAACTATACTTCTTGGAATCCCATGCAATCAAACTACCTCCCTAAAAAATAAATTAGCTGCTTGCATAGCATCGTCAGTTTTGTGACAAGGTATAAAATGTACCATTTTGGAGAATCTATCAACCACTACAAAAATAGAATCTCTACCATTTATCGATCTATGTAGCCCTAGTACAAAGTTCATTGATAAATCAACCTAAGGTTCAGTAGATATAGGTAAGGGTATACAAACCATGAGCTTTAAGTCTAGACTTAGCCTTTTTGCATGTGATACACCTTTCACAAATTCTTTCAACATCTCGCCTCATGTGTGGCCAAAAGAAATTCTTTTGCAACACATCTAAAGTTTTGATCACGCCAAAATGGCTTCTGTCTCATGTATCAAATTTGTACCAACCAGTTTAGATTCACTCAGCTCTGACCAGTAAAGTGATGTTTTGCACTTCCTTCCGTAAAGAGCCTTAAATGGTGCCATTTTAATGCTGGTCTGATCGTTGTTATTGTTCGAAAATTCTACCAACGACAGATATCTTTTCCAGATGCCCTCAAACTTAAGTACACAGCACTGTAACATACCCTCTAAAATCTATATCACCCGTTCGGACTGTCCATCTGTCTGTGGATGGTATGTAGTGTTGAAATTCAATCGGGTCCTTAGAGTTTCATGGAGTTTACCCCAAAATCTCGATGTAAAAAGCAGATTCCTATCCGTAATAATAGATACTAGCATCCCATGCAATCTCACAATCTCCGACACATACAATTCCGCTAACTTTTCCAATGTGAAATCCACACGAACAAGAATGAAGTGAGCTGACTTAGTCAATCTATCAACTATAACCCAAATCGAATCCTTCTTCCTCGGAGTCACTGGCAGTCTCGTAATAAAATCTATAGTAACTCATTCCCACTTCCATTCAAGAATAGTGATAGGTTGTAATAGCCCTGACGGTACTTGATGCTCAACTTTTACCTGCAGACATACCAGAGATTTAGTTACATAGAGATCTCATGTTTCATACCTAGACACCAATACATTTTCTTCATATCATTATACATTTTTGCACTTCCTGGATGAATGGAATAAGTTCTACTATTACCCTCTGCCTAAATATCACGCCTTAAATCCAGATTATCAGGAACACATACCCTTTTCTGAAAGTACATCATACCTTCAGCATCAACGATGAATCCCGTAGTGGAATTGATTTGAATCTGTTCTTTCTTAGCTTCAAGCTTCATATCATTCTTCTACAATTCTCGAATCTTTTGTAAAAAAAATGGTCTCGACCTGAGTTCAGTCGTAACAGAACCGTTACTCTCTAGAGACAAATATGCGTTTAACGCTCTCAATGCAAATAATGATTTTCGACTCAGCGTCTGCAATCACATTAGCTTTCCCTAGATGATAATCAATCACGAGATCATAGTCTTTCAGTAGTTCAAACCATCTTCATTGCCTCAAATTCAACTCCTTTTTAGTCGTCAAATACCTTAGGCTCTTATGATATGTAAATATGTGACATTTCTCACCGTAAAGATAGTAACGCCAGATATTCAATGCAAAGACAATAGCAGCTAACTCTAGATCATGGGTTGGGTAATTCTTCACATGAGGTTTTAATTGACGAGAAGCGTAAGCTATCACTTTCCCGGCTTGCATTAGTACACATACCAACCCATTCGGTGATGCATCACTATATACCAGAAATTCTTTCTAGGTCTCAGGCTATTTCAATACTGGAGCTTCTGTTAACATTTTTTTTAACTGATCAAAACTCAGCTGGCACTTATCTAACCAGACTAACTGAAAATTCTTCTGAAGTAACTTGGTCATCGGTAAGGCTATTATAGAAAAATCTTTAACAAATCCACGGTAATAACCTGCCAATCCTAGGAAGTTGAGTACCTTAGAAACATTCTTCGAAACTTTCTAGTTAAGAACCGCAAAAACTTTTCCCGGATCAACCCGTATTCCTTCTAAAGAAACCACATGACCAAGAAACCCAACCTCTCAAAGCTAGAACTCACATTTCCTAAATTTTTCATACAGCTGCTTTTCCCGCAAAATTTGCAACACCTCTCTCAAATGCTGAGTATGCTTCGTCTTTGACTTGGAATAGATTAGTATGTCATCAATAGAAACCATTATGAATCTATCCAACTGAGATTGAAAAACCCAGTTCATCAAATCCATAAATGTTGCTGAAGTGTTAGTTAACCCAAACGACATCACTAGAAATTCATAGTGTTCATATCGAGTTCAAAATTTATCTGTAGGTTTCATATCTAGCAGCTTAAACTATTTTTCATACTTGAGAGCATGAAATCAAGTATTTTCGTAATGTTTTCATAAGATTTAGTTAGGTTTCTTATTTGAATAAATTGTGTAACCTAAGTGTTAAAATGTTGTTTATTTGTCTTTAAGGCCAAATGAGGCCTAAAGGTTAGCTAACATACTTGGTAAGTGTGCAGGATACCACAAAAAGTGTACTTAAAGAAACTGATCACTTCGTCACGACATATACTGAGCTGCATCTTGACCAAGGGACCAGACTTAAGGAATTTGACATCTGACTTCTTTGTCGTGACACACAGGAGCTATGTCACGACAACGCTTGTAGGATGACGCTTCACATGGAGACTGTTGTCTATGTCGCCACACAGGACCTGGTGTGTCGCGACATCGACCCCTAGACGTAAATCTCATATTAAACGAAGAGTGTTTTGGACTTTACAATGCCACTTAAACATGAGGAATGACAGCTGACCTAGGGTTGAGGAAAAACGACCATCAAAAGCTATAAATAGGACCTTTAGCACTAGGGTTTTACACACCATCACTTAGACTTTAGTTTTCAGCTTTCAGTTTATTTGTATTTTCAGTTTTCAAGATGAGATTGTAGAAAATCGTGTTAACGATCGAGGAATTTTTCCCGACAGATCGCTTAATAAAATTTTAGTTTGTTTTTCATTCAATTCTTGATTTACATGTTGTCATATATTGTGTTATTGATGAATAAAGAAGCCATGAGGAACTAATTCTACCTTAGGAATTAGGGAGTGGACGCATGAATAATTTGATTGTTGTTTTACAGGGGTTTTACCTTTCGGATCAGCTATATGGGAAAGGATGAGTATCAAACAAACACTAGGCCTGACAACCTTAGAAAGTCATCTAGGTGGGAATGAACCTAAAATTGGTATTGTCCATCCGTGAACACCTTTTCCCCAAACCGGTTTAGATTGTGACATCTAGCTATAAGTAATCTCTATCGACTTGCTATGACGGTGGAAGATCGAGAGATCCAACTAGGGTAGTGACTAGTTGATTGGAGGAAAATCCCTAAAACCCAACAATCGAGTAACTCATACAGAAACGACCTAATATCCCCAAGCCGTTTATAAGATTTCTACAACTCAAGCTCTTTCTCTTATTTACTTTATTTTATTTCTACCTTTTTATTTTTATGCTTTCAAACAACTCTCTTATTTTCCCTCGTACTATAAACCCTAAAATTAGTACTAATTAATTTTATTCTTTGCATGGATTTTATTTACTATCGCCTTAAACCTCCTTTGGGTATGATCCTCTGAATACTTCCAAGTGTTCCGTTGTAAACACACTATATTTACAACCTGACCTGTATACTTGTGAAAAGCCAAAATCTATGTCAAATGGGAGTACGCTCGGGGGTGGTCAAGTTGTTGGCACTGTTACCGGGGAGGCAACGCTTTAGTAAATCTTATTATTTCATTGCTAATAAAATAATTAGAAAAATTTTAGGTTATAGATACAGGTTTTATTTTATTTTATTTTTTGTATTTTGTTATTTCTTTCTTATTTATTTTTGGTTTATGACTCGAAGTCAAGGAAACTTGGTCAAGCCTATTGCTAACCTTGAATCACTAATTAGACGCAATCGCAGAAACTACAGGTTATGCAAAACCCACCATCGGATGAGAGAGAAGAACGAGTCGATTCAACAGAAGATCCCGCGGCTAACATTGAAAACATCAATATACCTCCGCAACTCCCTACAAACGAACCAATGGCAGAAGAAGAAAGAACTATAAGGGAGTACTCTTTACCTACTCTAGATCTAACTCAATGGAGTATTACTAGAGTTACTATTATCGCTAATAATTTTGAAACTAAAACCAGTTATGATTCAAATGATCCAAAATAATTTACAATTTAGATGGACTATGTATGAAGATCCCAGTTAACATTTGAAACGATTTTTACAGTTATGTGATACATTTAGGTTTAATGGCATTACTGATGATGTCATTCATTTAAGATTATTTCCCTTTTCACTAACTAATAATGGTTTTTCATGGTTAGATGCACAGGCACCTGCATCTATCACAACATGGGATGAATTGGCAGGGAAATTTCTGCAAAAGATTTTCCCTATGGGAAAAGCTATCCAATTTTGGCGCGAACTGTCAACCTTCAGGTAATTTGAGGGCGAAGGGTTCCACGAGACATGGGAACATTTTAAGATGCTAGTACGCAAATGCCCTAATCACGGTATGCCGGAATGGATGCAACTGCAGACTTTCTATAACGGGTTGGATGCATTTGCAGAACATATAATGATGTTTATGGGCTCATAGAAAATGTGGCAATGAATTCATTTCAATGGCTTACTAAGAGGTTCATTTATGCGAAAAAATCTGCTTTGGTGAAAATGATAAAAGAAGATGATAAATACCAACAATTGTTGGAGAGATTGAATCGAATTGAGTTTGCTACCATAGCACCAACATCCAATGGAGAAGATAAGCCTCTTTATCACTATCTCATAAACCTAGAGGAGGTGAATTACGCAAGTTCTCGAAATCCCTATTGAAATACTTACAATCCAAGATGGAAGGATTACCCTAATTTTAAGTGGGGAGGAAGCCAAAGGGGAAATAGTAATAACAATAAAGTGACAAATCCTAATTATCAACCCCCATTTTTGCAAAGAGAACAAGAAAAAGCAAATCCAGGTGACCATATTGCATGTGGTCAACGAATGGATAGAATTGAAGGGGAGATGCACTCCATGAGGGCAAATGTAAAACAGGTAAAATCTGATTATGCTAATACCATCAGATCTATGGGAATGCTAGAGGAAAGAATGGATCAATTAATAAGTATGATGAGTGATATTTTGAGACAAATTGGTTCATAATCCCTAGCAACACAAAAAATAAT
Source organism: Gossypioides kirkii (assembly GCA_005610355.1). Classification (NCBI taxonomy): domain Eukaryota; kingdom Viridiplantae; phylum Streptophyta; class Magnoliopsida; order Malvales; family Malvaceae; genus Gossypioides; species Gossypioides kirkii. Next base: position 18,451,010 of record CP032246.1, on the reverse strand, counting down.
CCCCGAAGAGAAGGTAAAAAGCAGGTAAAGGTGATCGAGCTAAGATCGGGCAAAGTACTGAGTAGCCCAGAACAACCTAAGGATGAAGAAGAGCCTAAGAAACCACATGAGGTCATAAACATTCCGTCCGATGATGACACTGAAGTCATCAAGCCTAAAGAGGTATTAAAACCAAAGGAAGATATGCCTAAAGAAAAGAGTACCTCAATTCCTTTCTCAAAAAGGATGGAAGAAAAGAAGCGACAAGATGAAGAAGACTTTGTAAGTTTTCTCAACATTTTTTAAATCCCATAATATTAATCTACCGTTGATTGAATTGATAGAAAAGGTACCTGATCGCGCTATGAACGTCACAACAATTGTGCAAGCGAGCACTTGTCGATGCAAGTATAGTTGATAGGTGTAAAGCTATCAGATATCGATCCCACAAAGATGAATATTTATGCTTAAATTTGTCGAAGCAAAAGAGGTCAGAATAAGAAGAACTGTTAGGAATAATGTCAGCGCAATTAAATAAAAGACTGCAAATAAAAGAATTAAATCTATCTGAGCAAATATTGTAATACTGTGATATAATATGTAAGAGCAATTTAATAAGAAAAATGTCATGAAGTGGTGAAGGCATTTTGTCAATGCAATAAAAATATAAAACAATAATAAAGAAATGGCGGATCCCTGACTTGATAAGTTGGCAACCACTAAATGTGACTACAAGGTAATTGATTGATAAATTATCGACGCAATTAAAATTAATGAGATCTCACTCCTTTCGAATTCTCTGCTTATCAAAGGCCCAAACACTCACATTAACCACACCTTCCAGTGCTAGCAATGTTTTGCATTCGAGAACAAGTGGCCAGAATTCCTTCGTGCCTCAAGCAACTTCCGTTGTCTTGTTTGTTAATTTAACTTGTCACTGCACTTTCCAATGTCAGCAACTGTAATAACACTTCCGTGATCAAGCAATTAAATCCAAAGATAGATAAGAAGAATTGAGCAAAAATCAAAGTAGATCTAAAATTAACAGGTATTACCATGCACAATTAAGTTAATCAGGATTTATCAGCGTTTAAGAGGAATTAAAGAATAGTTGAAGCATTCTATTCCTAACCTACTAGAACTATTCTGTAAATGCTCCTCTTGCATCTCACTTAGAACACTCCTCGTCAAGAGTAGATGCTGCCTTCTCGTCGCGCCAGTTCACCCTCCAGGAATTTTAGGCTGCCATGGAAGCAAGCTTAAGAAAAATCAGAATGGAAATTAATTTGTCACGAGCTTCCAAATCCCATTATTCTTTTCTCTCCTCAATATTTATCTTTGCTAACAAGTACAAGTGTCCTTCTGCTCTCAAATCTAACTTCCTTGCAGTTGTACAAGTTAGTTAATCCAGCTGTGCACTCACACAGATCTGGTATATGCAATAAGTAGTTACAGGTTGTCGTGACATTTCTAGACACAAATTTATATTTTAATTTGCTACGACAACTTTGACATCCTCATGCAGTGGAACTTCTGAGTATGTTCACACAGAAAAATCTCTGTTGTAATTTAGAAGTACTTATGTAGTGACATGTTTGAACGCAATTCTGGATCAAGCTTGTAGCGATAGTTTTGAACACTTTTTTGCTTTGATCTTCCAAGATAGATACCTGTACTGATATCTCAAGATGCAAAACTGACACTAATTGTAGCGACATTAGTAGCATAAGTGGGATAAAATAGAAGAAAATTAAACCAAACATCACTGACTTAGAAAATGCAATTACTACATATAAAATGCTAAAAATGCATGTTAAACATAATATAAAGGGAACAAATTATACTCTAAATAGGGAGAATTTAATGGTCTTTTCTAATGCTATCACATCCCTAAACTTGAGTTTTTACTTGTTCTCAAGTAAACAAATTCTAGCAAAGTCATGGAAAAAATTATTATCAAAACAATAATCATTCTAGCAACTTGAATTCTCTGGGATCCTAGTTTATAAATTACATTCATATGATAGAAAATTGCGCTGACAATTTATAGGTATAAATAATTAAAACTACAACTTCACTTATGCTAGCATCATGCTTTAAATTTTGAATTCTCTTAACCAATACAAAATTTATCATATATATATATTATTAGATTTTCTTTCTTTCTCTTTTCTTTTATACGATTGAGAGATTGCATTGCATTACTATACCCTTGTTCCTGAGTAGTAACGATGGGGTGCAACAAACCCCTAGGAAGTATGTAATTGAGCCGACACACACTCTTGTTGTGACAACCTTTGGCTAGATATTTTTTTAACACTTGCATTGGAGTGTTCCCCCTTGATAAGTCACAATGCACCCACATTGGAGTGTTTTTTATTAGTTGTTATAATTATATACATAGTTACAGATGGCAAGTTATGCCAAGATTCAAGTAATGATACTACTCATTTATTACTAATGTAAATTCAACCATTCATCCAAAAATATAAGTACACAACATTCAATCACATTCATCCAATTCACGCATTAGCATCTCAGATAATTCAAGAATTAAGCATCAAATAAAAATATTTGTAGTCACATTTTTCATAACTTTGCATACTTTCATTAAATTGAAGGACAAATAATAACTTAAAAATATGGAAGAAATTGCATTTCCATTCTATACATATTTCCCCCAAACTTAGAGTCTACATTGTCCCTAATGCACTGACAATAATATACAAATATATATGGAAATGCAACAACAATGCAAATGCGTTGACAAATAAAATATAGTGACAGTAAAAATGTGATGACAACTACATGATATGCATTAAACTAAACTAAGAACTAAAAAGTAAAGACTAGCTCAATGTGTTGCAGCTGAATATGTGGCTGTCTTGGTCTTTTTCTTCTTCTTGGGGCACTCCTCTTTGCGCTTCTTTTTATCTTTGTGCTTATGTTTCTTTTTCATTGGTTCAATCGGGATGGTGGATTGCTCCTCCAAGTTCGGTTGTGTACTGGCCTCATCGACTGTGATATTAGAAGGATGAATTTCAGCAAGTGGTGCGACATAGGGCATTATAGCTAAACGATTAAAATCCTCATTTCTGATTGCTACATCCTCGGCCTGATTTGCAACAGATGGCGCCAGGTCTTTAGTAGTTGGACCCACATTGTTGGGTGCAGCGACAAATTCTTCAGGTAAATTCATCGAGACAAAAACTTCCTCTTTTTCTTCTTCCTCTTTTTTTTTCTTTTCTTCTTCTTTCTCTTTCTTCTCCTCCTTGATACCTCTAGATTCCATGGTCGTGCGCTCCTCATCAGCAGCAACTGCCTCATCAGCCATATTTGCCCCCAAACTATTAGACAATTCATCTTCAAAGAGGCTAGCAATATTGCGGACTCATTCCTCAATATCCCTCGAATTTACATCTTGGTCCTCTTCATTAGAAATGTGGACCATATGCGGAGACTTGACAGAGTGATCCTTCCCCTCTGAAGTGGTTTTCTCGGTTGATGGTGTTGCTTCCTTGGTGATATGGGGAAAGACTGGGAATTCTAGAAAGGGCTGCTTGCTCATGTTACGTAGTGTGCTGACGATTGCAGTATTCCCTGCCTTGGTGTAGGCATAGAATAAGTTCTGTGAGTACTCCATGTCTTCAACTGTGGTGACAAGTTTAAGTTACCGTAGACTCATTCGGTCAGCCAACTGCTCAATTTAAGTTGCCGCAGACTCATTTAGTCAGCCAACTCCTCAATTTCTTTAAGTTTACTCCAAAGTTGAGGATCTGTGGGAGCATAAGGTTGCTTGTCTTTTTTCTTTACCTTCCCTTGCTCCTTCCTTTGAGCAGCTTCTTTTACTATAGGGGTTTCTTGCCCCCTCGTAATACGCTCAACCAAGACATCATTAATGGGTCTCTTATTTTCCAAGAACTCTTCCCCTTAGCGAGACACAACACCCTTCTGTCGACATAACTGCATGATAAAAGAGGGGAATGGCAGTATACCTGTTTGCTTTGCTGCAGACTCTGCAATCACTTGATGGACAATTGCATCGACATCAATCCGACGACCTTTGATGATTGAATGTATGAGACACATTCTATCTAAAGTCACCGTAGTACTGTGAGTAGAGGGCAATAGGCGGCAGTTGATGAAATGGAACCATATTTTGCTCTGAATCGTAAGGAAACGATGATGTAATGTATAATTGTTGGGGTTGTTTATGGTCCAAACGGCATCGTCAATGCACAGGTCATCCATTAATGAATCAACACCTTCCTTTGTCAATTGTTCCAAGAAAGCGACATGCTCATCCTCCCCCTCAACGATGTTGTACAAGGCATTTATATGGGCAGTGCCCCATGGCTCCAGTTCCTCTCGAAAAAAGACGAATTCCTATTCCTTATCAACTAAATTGGCGTAGAATTCATGAACGAGAGATGGGGAATATCCTTCAGGATGGTAGCAAAATTTTTCCCACTCTATGCGTGATATGTTTCTGTTGACTTGTTTTCCCAGTGTGAGTAGCGGAGACAGCTAGAATCCTTACTCTAGGTGGCAGTTACGCTTCAACATAGTGTTATGGAAACAGTCTTTGGTAGTTTTGGTAAGAAACAATATTGGCTCTTTGGGTGGTGGCTGTTCGGCGTTACGAATGACTGCCGTAGATGATTCAACGACTGATTTAGAAGGGGTTTTTTCTCCTCGAGTTCTAGCCATGGTTGTATGAGAGAAAGAGATTAAAAATTTTAGGAAATTTTAGGAAATTTGAAGATTGAAGAAAAGAAAGGTTTGCAGCAACAATGGTGGATGTGGTTTTGCAGACACCGTCGACACAATGGGGTGTTTTATAGAAGATGAAGATGAAGACACTTTGTCTACATCTAATAAATGTAATGACATGGATTGTCCTTTTTTTGAATCGATCCAACGGTTGGGAAACAGGGTGAATTAATTGGCATGATTCTTTCTTGAAACGTTTTATAGTGGTGAGTCAGCAATTAAAATGCGTCGACAAGTTGTGTTTGTATGCGTCGACAAAAAGGATAACTTTTATTCCTGCAAAGAACTAAAGAAGAGAGTTAAAGTAAATTAAAATAGAAAAAGTAAATAGAATACATGTGATGACATGTTAAGGAAATGTGACCAAGTTAATGGTCTCGTTCTGCTCATGTTTGTTTGGACTGAGATAGTGCTTCAATTGTTATCCATTTCCCTTGAATTGGTGCCCATCATTTAAATATTTAATTGTCACCACACCATGAGGAAATGCTTCGACAACTTCGAATGGCCCTGACCATCTGGACTGCAATTTACCAGGATATAGTTTTAAACGTGAATTAAATAAAAGAACTAACTGACCTGTAGAAGATTGTCGCCGCAAGATAATGTTGTAATGCCATCGCTTCGTGTTTTCTTTGTATATGGCAACATTCTCGTAAGCATTACGTCGAATTTTCTCTAGTTCCGAAATGTCCAACAGTTTGTTTTGTCTAGCAGCATCATAATCCATATTCACTTGTTTAGTTGCCCACATGGCTTTATGTTCAAGTTCCATAGGCAAGTGACAATATTTACCAAAAACCAACTGATACAGTGACATACCTAATGGTGTTTTGTATGCTGTGCGAAGTGCCCACAATGCATCATTGAGCCGTGAAGACCAATGTGTCTAGATGGATTAACCACCTTTTTAAGAATATTTTTTATTTGCCGATTGGATACTTCAGTTTGGCCATTTATTTGCAGATGATATGTGGTTACCATTCGATGTTTAACACCATAATGCTTTAATGCTGTCGCAACTTGATTACAATGAAAATGAGTACCTTGATCACTGATTAATGCTTTAGGTGAGCCAATCGAGTGAGGATGTGTGTGTGAAAGAATTTTAACACTATCCGAGCATCATCTTTAGGAACAACTATTGCTTCAACCCACTTTGAAACATAATCAACAACGATCAGTATATAAACATTTCCAAAAGAATTGGGAAATGGTCCCATGAAATCCATACCCCAGACATCGAAAAGCTCAACTTCCATGATAGGCTGTTGTAGCATCTCGTTGTGTCGAGATATTGATCCAGTGTGCTGACAATTATCACATTGTTGAACAAAATTGTGGGCGTCTCGAAACAATGTTGTCCAATAAAATCCTGATTGAAGGACCTTTGAAGCAGTCCTAACACCACCAAAATGACCTCCATAAGGGGCATAATGGCAATGCTTCAGGATAGGAAGCATTTCTTCTTTAGGAATGCAACGACGAATAATATTGTTAGCGCATAACTTGAAGAGGTATGGCTCATTCCAATCCTACTTTGCAGCATCACGAAGAAATCTGACCTTTCGGTGACCATTTGCACTTAGTGGTAGTTTTTCGCAGACCAAATAATTAACAACATCCGCATACCATGGGGATGTGTTGATAGAAAAGAGCTTCTCGTCTGGGAATACATCGATAATTTGTAAAGTATTTCTATCTTCACTCCCAGATTCCAGACGAGATAAATGATCTACTACATGGTTTTCCGATCCTTTTCTATCTTTGATTTCAACATCGAATTCTTGTAACAATAGGATCCATCGAATCAGCCTGGGTTTGGCATCTTTCTTGGCAAAGAGGTATCTTAATGCAGAGTGATCAGTATAAACTGTAACTTTTGCGCCGACAAGATACGAATGAAACTTGTCGAATGCAAAAACTACTGCCAGCATCTCTTTTTCTGTGGTTGTATAATTAACCTGTGGTTCAGTAAGAGTTTTGCTAGAATAATATATTGTATGAAATACCTTGTTTTTGCGTTGCCCAAGCACTGCACCTACAACATAGTCACTTGCATCACATATAACTTCGAACGATTATGACCAGTCCGGTGTGATGACAACAGGTGCCTGCACTAATTGCTGCTTAATTTTTACAAATGCTTCCAGACAAGCATCATCAAACAGAAACATTTTATTTTGCTTCAACAATGAGCAAATAGGTTTTGCAATTTTTGAGAAATCTCAGATGAATCATCGGTAAAATCCTACATGGCCGAGAAAACTCCTTATTCCTTTGACATTAGTAGGTGAGGGCAGCTTCTCAATAATATCTACCTTGGCCTTGTCTATTTCTATACCCTGACAAGAGATACGATGCCCAAGGACAATGCCTTCAGTTGCCATGAAATGACATTTTTCCCAATTTAGCACTAGATTAGTGTCCTCGCATCGCTTCAAAACTTTAGCTAAATTGTCAGCGCATTTATCAAAAGTGTGACCATAAATAGAGAAGTCATCCACAAATACCTCCAACGAATCCTCAATCATATCGAAAAAGATTGCCATCATGCACCTTTGAAATGTGGTCGATGTGTTGCATAGCCTAAATGGCATTCGACGAAAAGCAAAGGTACCAAACGGACAAGTAAAAGTTGTTTTTGCTTGGTCCTCCGATGCAATCGCAATTTGGTTGTAGCTAGAATATCCATTAAGAAAATAGTAAAAGGCCTTACTAGCTAGCTTGTCCAACATTTGATCAATGAATAGAAGTGGGAAATGATCTTTTTTTCCATGCAAACTCGCCAACATGTAGCAATGCGAGTAGGGATTAATTCATTTTTCTCATTACTTACCATAGTGATGCCACTCTTCTTTGGAACACATTGGGCCAGGGTCACCCACGTGCTGTCATAAATTGGGTAAATAATGCTGCATCCAACCATTTTATGATCTCTTTTTTTACAACTTTCTTCATCTTCTCATTTAATCTACGTTGTTATTCAATGGACTGCTTTCCCTCATCTTCCAGCCTAATCTTGTGCATGCAGAAAGAGAGCCTAATGCCTCTAATATCCGTAATGCTCCAGGCGATAGCACGCTTATGTTGCTTTAATATTCTGATTAATTTCTCCTCTTGGCCTGCATTGAGATTTGCGGAGACAATTACTGGTAAGGTATCGTTGTCACCAAGGAAAACATATTTTGAATGCGCTGGCAATGGTTTCAACTCCAAAGTTGGAGCTTCTTCAATTGATGGTTTGAAAATAGGGATCATCTAATTGGTCAGATCCAAAGATTCCATCTACCAACCATGTCTAATTCACAAATATTTGCCTCAACTATGTAGTCGCAATCAGGTAGGAAATTGTCTTTGGATGTCACTGCAAATTCTTTTTGCGCTAATGAACTACGCTAATTAAATTCTTCCTCAATTAATTTGTCCAGGACATCAATGTGGTCACATTGTTCTTTACTCTTGCAGGGAGTTGTTTCGAAAACACTGAAGGTAACATGTTCATCATTGTGTCGTATGATTAACTCACCCTTGAATACGTCTATAAGAGTGTGTCCTGTAGCAAGAAATGGGCATCCCAAAATTATGGGTACCTTCTTAAAATCTACTGGGAACAGAAACTTATCTACTTGGACGAGAACATCTTTAATCTATCCTTCAGGTTGCGCTAAAGATCTATCAGCTATTTGCAATGTCACTGCACTGGGCTTCATATGACATTCCTAATTTTTTGAATGTTGACAAGGGATAAGGTTGATACTTGCTCCTAGATCACAAAGATCTTTGCCTAAATAATGATATCCAATGGAACATGGAATTGTAAAACTGCCAGGATCTTTCATCTTGGGTGGCAATTTATTTATCAGTACAACACTGCAACCTTCTGTGAGTGCAATTGTCTCAATATCAGTCAACTTCTTTTACTTGGATAAAAGCTCATTCATAAATTTTCCATAGCTAGGAATCTGCACAAGAGCATCGACAAGAGGTATATTAACATGTAATTGTTTCAAGGTGGCTAAGAACTTTTGATATTCTCTATCATGTTCTTTCTCCTTGAATCGTTTTGGAAACGACAAAGGTATGGAGACATTAGGCTGTTGTGATTCAATCGACTACATGATATTGTCAGTTGCGTCGACATTGGCAATTGCGTCGACATTTTTGAAGGTCGAATGGTCAGTATGGGGGTAATTACTAGTGGCTTCTCCTCATTTATCTTTACTGCTTCTTCTTAAGATACAACTTCTCCTTGCTGCTTAGTTTCATTTGCATCGACAGGTGTTGTATTAGAGTTGCTGCTTTGTTCAACAATTTGCTTTCCACTCTGAAGAGTAATAGCCTTGCAATGCTCCTTCCCTTTTGGATTTGGATTTTTAGTATCATTGGGTAAGGCACCTGGTAGTCTCGTGCTTATATTAGAAGCCAATTGTCCTAATTATGCTTCCAACGCTCGGATGGAAGAAGAATTTCCTTGCACAATAGCTTCAGTTCTTGTAATATGGTCACGCATCAAAGCTTCAAGGGCAGCTAATGGATCCGATCTTGGTTGAGAATACTGCTATTGCTATTGTTGATGCTATCATTGCATGTTTATATTTGGCATTGCAGTCTGCTGTGGCTGCATACGAGCATGTGACTGCATCTGATCATGATGTGCCTGTACTTGTGGATTATGGTTGTAATTCTGCTGTTGTTGATTGTAACTCCCTTGTCTAAATTTTCCTTGACTCAAGCAAGTTCCATATCGGAATGTGGATGCATTTGATTCCCCCAAGGTTGTTAAGTCCTAGTTGAACTATTGTAAGAGTTACCATACGAGTTTCCTCTGATGTTATTAACATAGAACGCATTTTCTGCATGCTGTGGGCAATCTTCATAGCTATGATTGTCATCAAAAATTTCACAACAAAATGTCGAGACATCCATCTGGTGGGCAACTTGAATGAGAGCAGCGACACTTGTCCCCTTCATGGTTTTAATCATATCAGCTAACGAAGATACCTGTGCACTTAAATCTGATATGGCGTCTAACTCAATAACTCTAGGATTCATTTTTACTTGAGCAGTTCGAGAAATCAGGTATGGATAATCATTTTGCACAATTCTCTCCAAAATCCGCACAACTTCATCATAGGTGTAATCCAACAAAGGACCATTAGCAGATGCATCGACCTGATTTCTTGTCTGCGCATTTAATCCATTCTAGAAGACTTCAATCTGAGTTTCTTGTTGGATTCCATGCATGGAACAATGTCGAAGAATAGTTTTGTAACGCTCCCATGTAGAATGCAGGTTCTCATCATCTAGCTGATGGTAAGCAGTAATATCATTCCGCAATCGAGCATTCATTGTGGGTGGATTAAATTGCAAAAGAAATTACGTTTCAAGCGCATTCCATGATGCAGTAGATCCAGTAGGTAATCCAAGAAACCAAGTATGCGCCCTTCCTTGCAAAGAATAAGGAAACAACTGCATCTTCAAGGCGTCATCAAGAATACCATGCTGACTAAAAGAAGCATAGATTAGCAGGAAAGATTTAAGACTTGCATCTTCAAGAGGCAAACCAGCATATTGCCTATTCAAATTTAACATTTGAAATATCATTGATTTTAAATCAAAATTTCCAGCTTGGATTGCTGGTCTAACAACCCCTGGCTGCAAGTTATCTAACACAGGAACAACAAAATCTCTGATTCTTTTGTTCTGTATTTGTTCTTCTTGTAGTGGTGGTGCATTGTTAAAATTTTATGGTTGCGTTGGAGGGACAGGATTTTGTGGTGGCAACTGTGGTATGACATCATTTCCAGGTAAAGTCATATTTATTTGTTTTTATCTTCTCCTCCAACGGTTCTTTCAATTTTTGGATCTAAGCCAACAATATTATTAGAATTTCTCCTAGTGGTCATACAATACCTAAAAGAGAGTTGAAAATAATTAACAAAAATAAAGCAGATTAGTAACAAATAAAAGTTAGGAAATAAAGAATAATTGCAACTACAAAAATAAACATCAAACAAACGCCATTCCCTGGCAACGGTGGCAAAACTTGATCGCGCTATAAACGTCATAGCAATTGTGCAAGCGAACACTTGTCGATGCAAGTATAGTTGATAGGTGTAAAGCTATCAGATATCGATCCCACAGAGATGGCTGTTTATACTTAAATTTGTCGATGCAAAAGAGGTCAAAATAAGAAGAACTGTCAAGAATAATGTCAGCGCAATTAAATCAAAGACTATGCAAATAAAAGAATTGAAATTGTCAGAGCAAATATTGTAATACTATGATATAATATGTCGAAGTAATTTAATAAGAAAAATGTAATTAAGTGGTGAAGGTATTTTGTCAATGCAATAAAAATATAAAACAATAATAAATAAATGGGAGGATCCTTGACTTGATAAGTTGGCAACCACTAAATATGACTACAAGGTAATTGATTGATAAATTGTCGACGCAATTAAACTTAATGAGATCTGACTCCTTTCAACTTCTCTGCTTATCAAAGACCCAAACACTTACATTAACCACACCTTCCAGTGTTAGCAATGCTTTGCATTCAAGAACAAGTGGCCAGAATTCCTTCGTGCCTCCAGCAACTTCCATTGTCTTGCTTGTTAATTTAACTTGTCACTGCACTTTCCAGTGTCAGCAACTGTAATAACACTTCCGTGATCAAGCAATTAAATCCAAAGATAGACAGATAAGAAGAATTGAGCAGAAATCCAAGTAGATCTAAAATTAACATGTATTTTCATACACAATTAAGTTCATCAGAATTTATCAGCGTTTAAGATGAATTAAAGAATAAGTTGAAGCATTCTATTCCTAACCTACTAAAACTATTTCGTAAATGCTCCTCTTGAATCGCACTTAGAACACTCCTCGTCAAGAGTAGATGCTGCCTTCTCGTCGCGTCAGTTCACCCTCCAAGAATTTTAAGCTGCCATGAAAGCAAGCTTAAGAAAAATCAAAATGGAAATTAATTTGTCACGAGCTTCCAGATCCCCTTATTCTTTTCTCTCCTCAATATTTATCTTTGCTTCCAAGTACAGGTGTCCTTCTGCTCTCAAATCTAACTTCCTTGCAGCTATACAAGTTAGTTAATCCAGCTGTACACTCACGCAGATCTGGTATATGCAGTAAGTAGTTGCAGGTTGTCGCGACATTTTTGGATGTAAATTTATACTTTAATTTGCTGCGACAACTTTGACATCCTCATGCACTGGAACTTCTGAGTATGTTCACACAGAAAAATATCTGTTGTAATCTAGAAGTACTTATGTAGTGACATGTTTGAGCGCAATTCTGGATCAAACTTGTAGCGACAGCTTTGAACACTTTCCTGCTTCGATCTTCCAAGATAGATCCCTATACTGACATCTCAAGATGCAAAACTAACACTAATTGTAGCGACATTAGTAGCATAAGTGGGATAAAATAGAAGAAAATTAAACCAAACATCACTGACTTAGAAAATGTAATTACTACATATAAAATGCTAAAAATGCATGTTAAACGTAATACAAAGGGAACAAATTATACTCTCAATAGGGATAATTTAATGGTCTTTTCTAATGCTATCAGCACCCAAGTACGCCAAGTTCTTAAAGGAAATCATGACATGACGTTGGAAAATAAAGGTAGGCGACCAAGTGGAGATGAATGCATCCTGTAGTGCTATTATCTCCAAGGTAATTTCCCACAAACTAAAGGATCCTAGCAGCTTTACTATTTCAATTAAAATCGAAAATCTTCAGTTTAACAAGGCTTTGTGTGATCTTGGTGCAAGCATAAATCTAATACCTTTGTCAGTATTTAAAAAGCTTGGGAGTGGAGATATTAAGAATACCCAAGTTACGTTACAACTGGCAGATAGGTCATTTGTACGATCGAGGGGAATTTTAGAGGACGTCTTAGTCCAGGTAAGAAGTTCATCATACATATAAACTTTGTTGTTTTAGATTTTAAGGAAGACAAGGATATCCCCATTTTGCTAGAAAGACCATTCTTAGCCACATTATGGTCAACCATCGACCTAAACTATAATGAGCTCACTAGAGGATAAATGGTAAGGCGAAAACCTTCAAATGTAGGGATAAAAGTGATAAAATAAGGAGCACAATGAAAGATGACATCTACTCGAATTACATAATGGAGAAGAGATCCCATTCATGAATAAGAAAAGAAGTAATCGATTCAAAGAAAGGGATCGATTGAAGGAGTTGGAATGGTCTCAGGAAAAAGTGGACAAAAGGTGAACAAAACTGGATTCGCTCGACAAGGGTAAGCATACCAGAGGAGTCCGATAATAAGACTTAAAGTAAAATTGGGGGTACTAACTTATGCATAATATTGTATATTATTCTAACATGTTTTTTCTTTTAGTTTTTTATAGAAAACAGGGGTTTGTGGTGACATACTATCAACTATGTCGCAAAAAAGAGATATTATCCTAGAAGAGTGAGTCTGAAACCGACGTCGCGACATGGGCAACCCTCCGTCGCAACAAAGTAGATAGAATCGAAAAAATAGGGTTGAGGAGAATGTCGTGACAAGCATTCCATTATGTCGTGACTTAGAGGCACTAAAGGGAATGTCGCGACAAACACTACCTATGTCGCGACATCGACTACAATTTTCTACGGAATGACCAGGCCTAACTACGCAACTCGGCGACTAAGGACTTATTTTCTCTAACTTTTTACACTTTAAAACCCTAAATACTAACCATTATAAATATCTAAACATTATTCTAACTCATTCTATTTTATTTTAACACATCAAAAACCTAGAAATCCTTTCCTTTCTCTAGTTTTGTCTTTACTTTTTCAGGTTTCGAAGCAATAGGGGAAAGCACAACCATCCAGGTTAAAGTTCTTATTTTTATATCCTTATTATTTAGAATTCCTCCTAGAAAGGTTAGACATTTGGTAGAATTGGAACCATCATTGGATACAACTCCTTCGAATTTTCTAAACCGGAATGTAGAGAAATATTTCAATGAACTTCAAGGAAAAACTTTCATTCAGGAAAGGGATTTTGGTCCATTGATGGTTTTGTGCAAGGAAATTTGTCCTCTAGTTAGGTATCATAGATGAGATCGTTTTTGGAAAATCCCTACAGAACCGACTGTTATCCCTATAATCCAAAAATTTTATACTACTTTAAAGGATCACATCTTTAGGACTAAGGATGAACTCAATTGGGAAACCTTACTAGTTAGGGGAATTAGTGTTAAGGTAAACCCCAAAATAATTTGTATTTTCTTTAATTCTCCTCATTATGAACAAGATTTCTTAGATCAAATTGATTTAGAATCCTTTAGTGATATAGACATGCATGAGGTAATTACTTATCTAACCGAAGGAAAGGGAGAATGGAAATTTAGGCCAGGCACTAGCATTCCCACATCTTTTAATCAAGCTATCATTTTTCCTGAAGCTAAGATGTGGATTAAATTTATTTGTACCCGTATGATTCCTGCTTTAAATATTTCTAATGTCAATGTTTTGGATTAGTTTTGTTATTTGCAATTTTGTAGAAAAAGCCTGTTTATATAGGGAAATGAATCCACCGAGACATGAGTCGTTGTGTAGGAACCCAGACGGTGGGAATTTTCTTTCCTCACCTAATTATAACTTTGTGCAGAAGGGCAGGAGTGCCCATGACATTCATCGAGCAAACCTTGAAGCCGTCGAAAAGTGTCATTGGTGACACACTCTTCCAACAATATGGAGAACTTTGTGCTAAACAAATAAGATAAGGAAAGAAGAAATCACAAGATTCGATGGTTACACCAACATCTACACAAAGGTTAGCACCAACCCAACAAGAAGTTGGTGAAGGGACTCATGCAAAGCTGGATTGGAAGCTCAAATGGATGCACGAATCGGGACTAATATTCCAAGAGGTTGCTCGACAACATAATCTTAGGGTCCCTAACTACACTACAGACATGTTTGGGGCAATGGATGAGGAACATGATGACGAAGAGCCAGAAGAAGGGAATGACAATGAGGAGGAGGAAGATGAGATGGATGAGAAAGAATAATTGTTTGAAACAATTTTATTTTGTAAATTTTGGATATTTTTGTTTTTTTATTTTAGACTTATATAATTCAGAGGAGTAGGATTAGAATTTATTTTTGTATATATGCTTGAATTCTTTTTGTTGGAACCTCACAAAAGGAGAAGGACAACCACCATAAGAATAAGATAACCTTCATGATAAATTGAGTTACTTCTTTCCTTTATTATTTGAGGGGACTACACATTAGGGACAATGTGTTTTGTAAAGTGTAAAGGATAACATAGAATTTTTCTCATATAAATTTTATTTTTTTAGTTTTTCTTTTTATGTGTGCTTGAGCTTGTAGAGATACAAGTGATTGGTTAGGAGCATGTATAATAGGTTGATTGTATTGATTGATAAATTTGGCATGATTATAAGGAATTTTTAATTTTTGAGCATGAAACTTTTAAGTTCTATTGGTTATATTCAGTATAGATTGAAAGGGATTATTAATACCAAGTGATGTGCAAAATATAAGGAAACAAACATGCTAGTATATATGATAGATGATAATTTTGAAATTATGAGATGAAATTGATATTTGTACATGTTGAGTTGTTTAGGGATGACCTAAGGCATTGTTTGACACAACTAGAGCTAAAAAGCCAAATCCTATTCCAAATTATCAATTAGCACCCATTTTTAGCCTTATGACACCTACTTAATGAGCCATATTACAAGCCTTCTAAGCCTCAAATAATGATTTGTGCATATCCTTTTCTTTGGTCCTGTTTGCATGAAAATATACGTATGGCCATTGGTATTAAGGGTAAGTAGACACATTAAGGTGGAGGCTACAAAATAAGAATAGGAAACTCAATATAATGTATGAACTTTAGTCTAGCCAAAAAGAGAGAAATAGAGAAGAATCAAAAAGAAAAGAAAAATGAGTAGTAACAAGAGAATCATGAGTAAGAAAACATATAGTGACGAAATTATAAAGTCACCAAAAAGATGAAAAATAAAGAAATCTTACTCAACGAATCAAAAGGAAATACTCATAGGCTAGCTAAAGAGAATATTTTATTTTGAGGATCCTAAAATGGAAAGAAAAGGATGGTGAGAGAAGGAGAAATAAGGGGGTGAGATGAAGTGGGATATTAAAGGGAAGAATAGGGAACAATACAATGTGCAAAACTACTTTCGTGTTTGTAACCTTTTGTGCTTGATTGTTCTTTGAAATTCATACCTATACTAAGTCTCAACACGTTACAAGTCGAAAAGTCCTATGCAACTTAAACAACTTTGTGCATGAATAAATATGGAAATTGCATGATTTCATTATGGTTGTCTGTATTGTACTAGGATAATTAAAATACTTATATTTGGCATTGATGAATATATATTGATAAAACCTTAATATGTGTATTTCCTATAACCTATGAAACTCATATTGTTTTTAATAAAAATGGTAAAGTTACTTAATTATAACGTCAAGGTTATTGAGAAATATATGATGCCTAGACTACATGCATGAGTCACTCCCTGTATAACTATAAAACTCAAGCTCTTCATTTTTCTTTTTGTTTTGTTTAGTTAAGGACAAGCAAAGACTTAAGTGTGGGGGAGTTTGATCTGGTGGTTTCATACCTAGCAGGTTGAACTATTTTCACACTTGAAGAGCTTGAAATCAAGTATTTTCGTAATGTTTTTATAATATTTAGTTAGGTTTCTTATTTGAATAAATTGCATAACATAAGTGTTAAAATGATGTTTATTTGTCTTTAGGGCCAAATGAGGCCTAAAGGTTAGCTAACATACTTGGTAAGTGTGCAGGAGACCAAAAAAAGTGTACTTAAAGAAACTGATACAAAAACGAGAAACTCATATAGAAACGACCTAATATCCCCAAGTCGTTTATAAGATTTCTACAATTGCAGCTCTTTCTCTTATTTACTTTACTTTATTTTATTTTTACCTTTTTATTTTTATGCTTTCAAACAACTCTCTTATTTTCCCTTCTACTATAAACCCTAAAATCATTACTAATTAATTTTATTTTTTGCAGGGATTTTATTTACTATCGGCTTAAGCCTCCTTTGGGTATGATCCTCGGAATACTTCCAAGTGTTCCATTGCAAACACACTATATTTACAACCTGACTCGTGTACTTGCGGAAAGTCGAAATCTACACTGAATGGGAGCACGTTCAAGGGTGGTTAGGAATGCAGTCTTCAACACATATCTGATAGTATCCCGACCTGAAATCTATTTTGGAATATACGGTTTTACCTTTCAACTGATTAAACAACATGTCAATATGAGGCAATGGGTATTTATTCTTTATTGTGACTTTGTTTAGTTGTCGGTAGTCTATACACAATCTTATAGAACCATCCTTTTTCTTCACAAACAACACTGGTGCACACCAGGGTGATATACTCGGACGAATAAAACCTCTGTCTAATAATTCTTGCAACTGTGCATTTAACTCTTTCAACTCAATAGGTGCCATTTTATACGGTGGAATTGACATCAGTGTAGTGTTGGGTACCAAATCAATAACAAATTCCACTTCTCTGATCGGAGGAAATCTTGGTAACTCTTCAGGAAACTCATCTATAAATTCATTCACAACCGGTACCTGATCCAATTCCGTTCCCGAATCCCGAGTATCATCTATATAGGCTAGAAATGCTTTACATCCCTTAGAAACCATTTTCTAAGCAGAAATAGCTGAAATCACTCTGGTAGAACTATTCAATCTGCCAAACTCAATTGTGATCATTTCACCTGTCGGGCATTTCAAATCAATCAGTCTCTGTCTGTAGTTAACCATTGCATCATGCTCAGATAACCAATCTATACCCAATATCACATCGAACTCATGAAACGGTAACAACATCAAATCAATAAGAAATTCACGGCCCTGGGTCAATCAAAGCACACATAAAATCATTAAAAAGATAGAATATACCAGTAACAACATCAGCTGCGGTAGCCTCCTCTCTGGCTCGGATGGCATATGTCCGTGCAAGTGCTCGGGTCTCAAACATGTTCGTGCCATCTTTAACACCGCTCCGATTACCGACCATGCCACTACTCTGACCCAGTTGCCTACCCTTCTACTGTGTAACTGGGGGTTTTACACTCCAGTCTTCCTTTACCTCAAGTGTCATTGGGCAGTTTTGTACATAATGATCCGCAGCTCCACACCTGAAACATGTACCCTTCATCACCCTATACTCCCCATAATGAAATTTTCCACAGTGCTCACATGCAAGGTTCGGTGCATTATGGACACTAGCTACACTATCCGCGAGTCGATTCTGAAATCTTGATTCAGGTTGCATAGATATGCTCTTACTTTAGAATCCAGACGATGTAGCCACACGATTTTCATTTCCTCTAAATTTCTTCAACGGTGACATAGAGAAAGTTCTAGTAGGATTTTTCTTACCAAATTCCCGAATTCTTTTTTCCCTCTGTCTTTTATGATTATAAATTTCTTCCTTTTTCTGAGCACGATCAGTTAAAATGACGAACGATCATAATTTTGAACCGCCAACCATCATTTTAATTTCATCATTCAACCCGTTATCAAAATAGACACACATGTCTTCATCTTTCGGTACTATTTCTCGAGCATACTTATTGAGGTGTACAAACTCCCATTCATACTCAGCGACTGACTTGTTCCCCTACTTTAATTCCAACAATTTCTTCTTCTTCCGATCAAGATACCTTTTACTGATGTACTTCTTTTTAAATTTGATCTGAAAGAATTCCCAATTTATTTCATTGATTGTGCTATGAACGTCACAATAATTGTGCAAGCGAACACTTGTCGATGCAAGTATAGTTGATAGGCTTAAAGCTATTAGATATCGATCCCATAGAGATGGCTGTATATGTTTATAATTGTTAATTCAATTAAAGTTAAAATAAGAAAAACTATATGAATGATGTTAGCACAATTAAAATAAAGAGTGCAGAAATAAAAGAATTAATCTGTCAGAGCAATTATTGTAAGACTGTAATAAAAGATGTTGAAGCAAACTAATAAGAAATGTAGTGAGAGTTGATGATAATTTGTCGATGCAAATTAAGAAAATTAAAGAAGTAAAATAATAATAATGGAATGGGGGATTCCTGATTTGATAAGTCGGCAATTCACTAAATGCAACCACAAGGTAAATAATATATAAATTGTCGCTGTAATTAAGCTTAATGAGATCTTACCAACTTCGACTTCCCTATTTATCAAAGACCCAAATACTCACATTAACCACACCTTCCAGTGCTGGTAATGCTTTGAATTCAAGAACAAGTGGCCAAAATTCCTTCGTTCCCCAAGCAACTTCTGTTGTCTTGCTTGTTAATTTAATTTGTCACTGTACTTTCCAGTGTCCATAACTGCCATAGCACTTCCGTGATCAAGCAATTAAATCTAAAGATAAACAGATCAGAGAAAATTTAGTAGAAATCAAATTTGATCTAAAACTAAAAGGTACTTCCATACACTTTTAACTTCATCAGAATTTATCAACATTTGAGAGGAAATAAAGAACAAGTTGAAGCATTCTATTCCTAGCCTAGTAGAACTCTTCCCTAATGCTCCTTTTGTGTTGCACTTAGGAACACTCCTCGTCAGGAGTAGGAATTTCCTTCTCATCATAGTCAGTTCACCCTCTAAGAAACTAAGCTGCCATGGAGGTAAGCTTCTGAAAAGATGAAAAACTGAATTGATTTTTTCACACGCTTCCCATTTTCTCCCCTCCTCTTTCTTTTCTCTTTTTTCGTATTGATCTTCAATGCCAAATATAGGTGTCCTTCTTATTCAGATCTAACTTCCTTACAGTTGTACAAGTTAGTTAATCCAACTGTACATTCACGCAGATCTGGTGCATTCTGCAAGCAGTTAAAGGTTGTCGCGATATTTCTGGATGCAAATTTAGATTTTAATTCGTTGCGACAACATTGATATTCTCAAGCACTAGTACTTCTGGATATGTTCATGTGACGACAGGTTTGGGCGCAATTCTGGATTCTAAATTGCTGTGATAACCTTGGACACCTTTTTGTGTTGATCTTTTGGGACCGATTCTTGCGTTGACATCTTTAGACGCAAAACTGAACACTAAATGTGGTGACATTAGTAGCAAAAGTAGGATAAAATTAAAGAAAATTAAATTAAACATCACTGACTTAGAAAATTCAATTACTGAATATAAACTGCTAAAAATGCATGCTAAACATGATATAATGGGAACAAATTACACTTTAAATAAGGAGAAATTAATGGTCTTTTCAAATGTTATCATTCATTTTCACGAACCACCGCTAACATTATCATCCACCAGCTATAGGCCTCATCTTTCAACAGTGACGTGGCACACCTCATATAATCTTTAGGAGGACAGGCCATTTCGTTTAGAATTCTCTGAGTATTCTCCAACTAGTACTCAGCTTTAGATGGATCATCTTTTGTACTACCTCGAAACTCTTTTGTCCCATACTTCTTTACTTTATCTGTCGGGACACGGTGCCTCTACATAACTACCGAAGGAGGTGAAGTTACAATAGGAGGTACCACCGGTCATACAACAGGTTGTGTAGCAAGAGGTAGAGGTTGTGGAGCCACTAGATTGTTTCTCATAAATTCATAAAACCATTGGCCCATCAAGCCAAAGAACATATTTTTAGCTTCATTTTCAGTCATCTGTAGAATTGGCACATCGTGACTTCAACCAGAATCAGAAGTTGAAATATTGTTGTTTACCTCATTTGTTTCTCTTCGTTCTGAATCAGACATCTTTAATTATCTGCAAAAACTAAGGTTAGACCATATTTATCATAATCACACTATCACAGGTTATTATGGCATAAAATTCTAAACTTTTAAACACATATATTCAATCCAAGAATCGACTAAATTGTAGCTCTAATACCATTAAATGTAACACTAAAAACTCGATACAATCATCGATTAGGGTTTCGAGGGCTTACAAACCCTTTACAATCGAAATGGGAATAATTTAAAACATCATTTCAAAAGTTATACTCAGCAAGATGGATTACAGTTTAATTAAATACTTCGTTCTCTTTTCAACATTTCAAATTAACAAGGACCTGATTGAATTGCAATCGAAACATCACACGAAAATATCAAATTTCTCAAAACATTGGTCACATGACTGTGCCCTAAACCGTGTGCCAGACCGTGTGCATACCTAAATTACCATCACACGGTTGTGTCACAAACCGTGTGACAGGCCGTGTGAGCATGCGAAAATACCACCACACACCCGTGTGTGAAACAATGTGCTGGGCCATGTGTCCACACAAAATAGGGTCACACGGTCGTGTCCTAACCCGTGTGTTGCCTGTGTGAGACCTAAACCTATTCACCTAGGGTACATTCTCGTGTGGTGGCCCATGTTCCAGTCCGTGTGAACCTACAAAATTACAAATAAATGTATATAAATTTTACAAACTATCTATATATGCACATATCTCACAACCATTCATATTCCTATACATATCAAACTCAATTCAAGCAACCAAAACACATAGAAATGTCTTTCCATTAATATTCATTCACTTATATGATTTTAAACACATTCCTTCCTAAATACAAGCCAAACAAGTCACACTTAGCATTTAACATCAAAATGAACTTCATTCTTCTAAAATTATCACCATCCATATATGATAAACATATTCAAGCAATGCAAAATACATCATCCTAATACATGCCATATAAGCCAAGTTATACAAAATCTACCGAAGATGCTCCCGATATAGTATGATTTCTTAGAGATGACCCGATCTTCTAACAGTAAAATGAAATCTACAAATCAGCAAACAAATCCATAAGTAAGCTTACAAAGCTTAGTAAGTTCACAAAGTTAGATAAATTTACCACAATAACTTGTGCCCTGTACATAATATAGTTTCATTCAAGCTCAGATACAGAATAACGCTCTTTTCGAGCTAGAAATAGCTTAATGCTCTACTCGAGCTAGAATCAAGATAACGCTCTATCCGAGCCAGAAGTAGAATAATGCTCTACCCGAGCAAGATTCAGTATAACGCTCTACCCGAGCCAAAAGTAGAATAATGCTCTACCCGGGCAAGATTCAGAAATGTCGCTGTATCTGAGCCTTCCATTTGGTCAATTGTCCAAGAATAACTCCAAGTCAAATATAATTGGCAATATTAAAATTTTAAAAATAATAGTACGAACTTACTCTAGGGGCTATTCTATAATCTTCCCTTTTCCGCGATCCACGGCTCGTTCTTGATTTATTACAATAAATCATTCAATTATCCAATTCAACTTAAAATTTATGTCTTTTTATGCAGTTAAGTCATTTTTGGTATTTTACAAAATTACCCCTGACATTTCACTTTTATTCAATTTAGTCCCTAATCCTTAAACATGCAAAATACCAATTTTCCTTTTGAACCCATACAAGCCAAATGTTCAAAGACCTCTCTACACCCCTTTCATGTTATTATTTCACATTAAGGACATGTATTTTTATTATGTTAACAATCTAGTCCTTAACCCTAAAATCATAAAAAAAACACTTCACAAAATCATCAAATCTAGTAACCAAACTCATAAAACTTTCATAAACTTTCAAGAACTAGCTCATTCATCAATGACAACTTTTATAACATCTGACAGATTCACAAATTAGTCCTGGGATAGTTAGGTTAAGCTAATACAAACTCAAAAACAGAAAAATTACTAAAAACGGGCGAGAATCCACTCACCAATCAAAGCTTAAAGCTTATTCAAAGAGGCTACCTTGTTTCTCTTAGGGTTTTGATTTAGTAAGGTGAAGAAGAAGAAGAAAATAATGAACTTTCAACCTTTGTTTTGTTTAAATTACTTAATTTATGTAATGACCTATTTACCCTTTTTAATTCTCATGAAATTCTAACAAAATAGGAGGTCAAAACCGTCCACTCACCCACTAATGGTTTAATTACCATCCAAATACTTTACTTTACCTTTTAATTTGCTACTAATACCTTTAATTAATAGAACCCATGTAACAGCCCAATTTTTAATGATATCGGAAACAGTGATTTTGGGATCACGATTTAGACGAACTGAGTCATTAATTTATTTATTTAAATAATTATGACTTCATTAGCATCATATTGAAAATTTAGTTACGAAATTTTAATGTTTAGATGATTAATTGAATAAAAGGGATTAAATCGTAAAAGGAACAAAGTAGAGTTAAGTGATTTAAGGGACTAAGTGGGCAAATAACCCATGGAAATTGAGTTAGTGGGATTTCATAACATTTGGTGGTGTAATGAAGGGTTAAATTAAACCTAAGAAAGGTTAATTAAGTTTAAATAAAAAGGACAAAAAAATTAAAAAAAACAAAGTATATAAATTAGAAAATAAAAGAAATTAAGTGAAAATTTTCATCACCTTCTTCCTTCTTCTATTTTCACGACAAACCTAAGGAAAACTTAGGGTTTTCATTTCCATGCTTTGAGCTTCGATTTGAGTAAGTAAACTTCGTTCGTTTTTAGTAATTTTTATGTTTTCGAGTCCGTATTAGCTTAATCTAGCTTATGAAGGGACTAATTTGAGAATCTGTCAAATGTTATGAAAATTGCCATTGTTGAAAATGCTTGTTCTTGAAAGCTTTTGATATATTTGAGTGTTTGATTCTTGGGTTAGATCTTTTTGTAAAGTAATTTTTGATGAAATTAGGGTTTAAGAACTAAAATATTAAAATGGTAATATTGTTGTACTTATTGTGAAATAAATGGATTTGCTTAGATTTGTATGAGGACTATGAGTGTTCGGATGGTATGATTGAGGAGAAAATGGGTATTTTGTATGTTTTGTGTTGAAATGACTAAATTGAATAAAAAGAAAATGTTAGGGGTAAAATCAAAATTTTACCAAAAGGGGTTTGATTGTGTTATTAATATGAGAAATTGAATGATTTGTGAATGTAGACTATGATAGTGCCACCGATAACGGAAAGGGAAAATTAGCAGAATAGTCCCTAGGATCCATTCACAAATGCAATCCAATCCGGTAAGTTCGTATGGTTAAATTCTAGTTTTAATTTCATACTCTTGTATTGTAAGCCATTGTAGTGAATTTAAATGATGATTGAAATATGGAATATGAGAATAAAGGAAAAGAAAAGCAATGGGCTTTGAGCTGTAAATGAAAAGGGTCCGATGACTAAGTGTCATCGTGAGTAAATGAATCCTTTATGGATTATGAGGTCCGATGACTAAGTGTCATCATGAGTATATGGATCCTTTACGGATTAAGAGGTCCGATAACTCTGTGTCATCGTGAGTATACGAATCCCTCGTGGATTATAAGGTCCGATGACTATATGTCATCGTGAGTATTAAATGAAATGAATGCCATTACGGATTAAGGGTCCGATGACTTTGTGTCATCGTGAGTATGAAATACGAGTTGAGGCTTACCTCAGATGTACATTGTATTCCATTCGGTTAATTAGATTTTTACAACTCTTGAAGTTTGATAAATCTATTTAACTTGTGAACTTACTAAGCCTTAAAGTGCTTACCTGTGGATTTGCTATTTTTTTTGTAGATTCAATTTTGCTGTTCGGAGATTAGATAATATTGGAGGATCACACTATCCCGAAGTTGTTTGGTAGACTTTTACATCACTTGGTTAATATGGCATGTACTAGGATGATGTTAGCTTTTGCTTATGAACAATGAGTAATGAAAAACCTTATTATGTTTGATGAAATGTTGAAAATCGACTTAAATGCATAGTTAAGGTTGTGTATGAATGAAGTTAATGAACTTGTGTTTGGTATAAATCTTGAGATTCTGCATACTTGTTTCGGTAGAAGTACTGGGTAGGAGAGGTTGTTCACTGACTTGAGATGTATCGATAGTTGATTTGTGAATATCGGTAGTTTTGCACTTAGAAGTATCAGTAATTTGCATACTTGTATCGATAGAAGTTGCAGGGTAAGGCTTCTTAGCTCTCTGGAGTTTTTAGTATCGGTAGTTACATGACAAGTATCGGTAGAACTAGCACAGGTATAGGTAAATATCTGCACCGTTTTAAAATTGTTCACTGACAGGGGTACTACTTATACTTGACAAATAAGTACCGATAGAAGCCTCCCAAAAATATTAGAAATTCCATTTTTACCCTTGTTAACTTGTGTTTATGATTAAATAATGTTGTGCAACATGTGAAGTGTATTTTTTATATAAATAAGGTTGTTTAATATAATGATAAGATGAATAGTGTAAATGAATAGTAAAACACTGGAAATCCTAACAGGCATTGGTGTTCAGATTTTGGGTGTTACATTTAATGGTATTAGAGCTTACGATTTAGCCGTTTCTTAGACTGTATTGGTCATGTTTGATATTTAGAAGTACATGCCATATGAACCTGTGATAGGTGATATGGATGAATCCGATCTAACTAAGATTTTTATAGATAAATACAGATGCCTGACTCTGCAAAGGATGAAACTAATGAGGTAAACAACAGTGCTCCGACTAATGACTCTAGGGCTAGTCTTAGTGCATCAATACTACCGATGATAGAAAATGAAGCAAAGAATATGTTCTTCGGTTTAATGGGATAGTGGTTCACAGAATTCATGAGAAATAATCCGATGGCACCACCCACTATGCCTCTTGTTACACAACCAAGTGCCCGATTGGTAGCATCCTCAGATAGGCCTCTACCTCCTCTAGTGAGAGAATCTAGGTGTCATATTTTTACAGATAAGGTTAGGAAATACGGAGCTGAAGACTTCCGAGGCAATGTAGAAGACGATCCTTCCAAAGCTGAATACTGGTTGGAAAATACGCTGAGGGTCCTGAATGAGATGGCTTGCCCTGTTGAAGATTATGTAAGGTGTGTCGCATCGCTACTGAAGGACGAAGCTTACTACTGGCAGGCTATGATAGTGGCTATGATGCCTGAAAAGGAAGTTACTTAGGATTTCTTCCAAACATAATTTAAGAGGAAATATGTCAGCAAACGATACCTGAATAGAAAGAAGAAGAAATTTTTAGAATTGAGATAGGGAAATAAAATAGTGGTAGATTATGAATGAGAATTTGTGCAGCTTAACAAGTATGCAAGAGAAGTGGTACCAACCGATGAAGTTATGTGTGTCCGTTTCGAAAAGGGGCTAAACGACAAGATTAGAATGATTGTGGGTGGTTCTAAAATTCGACTGCTGGTAGTGCTAGCGGATAGAGCTCAAAAGATGGAAGAAATCTACAATAGTAAGAGACAAAGAGATAGGAGGTTTCAAGAATCTGGAAAGAAAACATTGCTAGGACTTTCTCTATGCCACCACTGAAGAGATTCAGAGAAGAGGCTAGTCGAGGCCCAATTTCTTCAGGATTTTTGAATAGCAGTAAGTCAAGACCATCAAAATCTAAATTCCATAATAGATCCGCAAACAGTGTAGCTAGCATTCGTAATATACCTAGCCCAATATATGGGTATTGTAAGAGGAGCAATGCAGGTGAGTGTCGCAAGATGAAGACACGTTATTGATTCAAAAGTGCAGATCTCTTTCTGAGAAACTGTCCGATAAGATCTGAAGCAAAGGAGGAATAGAGTGTAAAACCTCCTACTACACCACAAAAGAGTAGACATTCGGGGCAGAGTAGCAGTACAGGTGGAAATCACGAAGATAACAAGGATACTGTAGCTAGATTTGAGGCTCAAGCACCTGCACAGACTTATCCTATCCGAGCCCGAGAAAAGGTTTTCGCTCTTGATGTTGTGACTGGTATGTTTTATCTCTTTAATGATATTATGTGTGCACTAATTGACCTGGGATCGACTCATTCATATTTTTGTACTGCATTAGCTACTGAAAAGAAACTGCCTGTTGAGTCGATTGAGTTTGATGTACAAATCACAAACCCATTGGGTCATAGTATCATTGTTAATTTGGTATGTCGTTAATGTCCACTGAGAATTCGGGTCTGTAAGTTCCCTGTTGATTTGATTTATTACCATTTACTGAGTTCGATTTAATTTTGGGAATGAACTGGTTAATGGAGCATGATGCAGTGGTTATAAATGAAGACGGATCGACTTGAAATGGTCGACAGGGGAAATAATTACAGTTGAGTCTGGTAAGTTAAACAGTAGCACCAGAATAATCTCGTCTTTATCCGTAAAGAAGATGGTTCGTAAAGGTTGTGAAGCATTTTTGGCTTATAACTTGATACTCGGAGTACCGTTACAGAGTAAGAAATATATCGATTATCAAGGAATTTACAAATGTGTTTCCAGAGGAGTTACCAAGTTTATCGTCGGTTAGAGAAGTAGAGTTCGACATTGATTTAGTACCCGAAACTACACCGATTTTGATTCCACCATACACGATGGCACCCACTGAATTGAAAGAGTTAAAGACACAGTTGCAAGAGTTGTTGGACAGTGGCTTTATTCACCCGAGCATATCGCCTTAGGGCGCACCAGTATTGCTTGTGAAAAAGAAAGACGGATTGATGAGAATGTGTATAGACTACAGACAGCTAAATAAGGTAATAATTAAGAATAGATATTCGTTATCTCGTATTGATAAGTTGTTTGATCAGTTGAGAGCTGCGACCGTCTTTTCTAAAATATATCTCCGATCGGGTTATTATCAGATGCGAGTAAAAGACAGTGATGTGCAGCAAATAACATTTAGAACTCGATACGGACATTATGAGCTTTTAGTAATGCCGTTTGGGTTAACTAACGCATCGGTAGCATTTATGGGTTTGATGAATTGGGTTTTTAAACCTCAGCTGGACAGATTCGTAGTGGTGTTCATTGATAATATATTGATTTATTCCAAGTCAAAGACAGAGCATGTTCAACATTTTAGGGAAGTTTACAAATAATGCGGGAAAAATAGTTGTATGTA
Source organism: Gossypioides kirkii (assembly GCA_005610355.1). NCBI lineage: Eukaryota > Viridiplantae > Streptophyta > Magnoliopsida > Malvales > Malvaceae > Gossypioides > Gossypioides kirkii. Next base: position 18,423,289 of record CP032246.1, on the reverse strand, counting down.
AAAGTCAGTAAGTGCGAGTTTTGGCTCCGGGAACTGGGATTTCTAGGCCATGTAGTATTATCGAAGGGGATTGGGTTGATCCAAGCAAAGTGTTGGCTATTCTCGATTGGAAGGTACCTAAGAATGTTTTCGAGGTACGTAGTTTCCTAGGATTTGTAGGCTATTATCATCGATTCGTGAGAAATTTCTCTATTGTAGCATTACCGATGAAAAAATTCCTACAGAAGAATATTTAGTTTGTGTGGTCAGAAAGGTGTCAACAGAGTTTTGATCAACTGAAGAAAATGTTGACAGAAGCTTCGGTATTAACATAACTTGAAACGGGTAAAGAGTTTGTTGTATATAGTGATGTATCTCTGAATGGCTTGATTGTGTATTGATACAGGTAGGACAGGTAATAGCTTATGCCTCTCGATAATTAAAATCGCATGAACGTAACTATCCGACCCACGACTTAGAGTTAGCTGCCATTGTGTTTGCTTTGAAGATTTAGAGACATTATTTATACGAGTAGAACTGTCACATATTCACAGATCATAAAAGTTTAAGGTATTTGATGACTCAGAAAGAACTAAATTTGAGGCAACGTCGGTGGTTGGAAATCATGATTTACTTTGAGAGTAATGAATGCTCATTTGTCACGTGAGGGTGATGGTTCTGGTACAGCAGAACTTTGGACGAAACCATTATTCTTACAGCGGATACGAGAGTTGTAGAAAGATGACTCAAAGCTTAAGGCTAAGAGGGAATAGATGCAGAATGATGCAACTACTAAATTTACTACAGATGATGATGGTATGTTGTACTTTCGGGGTAGAGTATGCATTCTTGATAATTCTGACTTAAGACAGGACATTCTATTAGAGGCTCACAGTAGAACTTACTCCATTCATCTGGGCAGCGTGACAATGTATAATGACCTGAAGAAGATGTATTGGTGGCCAGGTATGAAACAAAAAGTCTCAGAGTTCGTGACTAGATGTTTGGTGTGTCAGCAAGTAAAAGCTGAACACCAGGTATCGTCTAGATTGTTGCAGCCTATTACCATTCCCGAGTGGAAATGGGAACGGGTCACTATGGATTTTGTTACAGGATTACCTGTGACACCGAGGAAGAAAGACTCGCTCTAGGTTATAGTGGACAGATTAATGAAATCGGCTCACTTTATTCCCATCCGTGTGGATTTCCCACTAGAAAAGTTGGCTAAATTGTATGTACCTGAGATAGTACGACTACCTAGAGTACTAGCATCTATTATCTATGAAAGATATCTACGTTTCACCTCGAGGTTTTAGGGTAAGTTACATGAAGCTCTAGGAACCAAACTAAATTTTAGCACTGCATATCATCCACAGACAGATGGCCAGTCAGAACGGGTGATACAGCTTCCTGAAGACATGCTATGGTGCTGTATACTTGAGTTTGAGGGTAGTTGGGAAAGATATCTACCATTGGTAGAGTTTTCATATAACAACAAGTATTAGATTAGTATCAAAATGGCCTTGTTTGAAGCATTTTATGGTAGAAAATGCAGAACACCCTTGTATTGTTCAGAGTTGAGTGAAAACAAGTTAGTTGGAGTAGACTTGATTCATGAGACCGAAGACAAGGTATGGGTGATCCACGACTGTTTGAAAGCAGCATTTGGCCGACAGAAATCTTATGCAGATCTTAAAAGGAAAGATATAGAATTTACAGTGGGAGACCGAGTCTTCTTGAGAATTTAACCTTGGAAGAAAGTGCTAAGGTTTGGCAGAAAAGGAAAGTTGAGTCCACTGTTTATTAGGCCGTATGAGATCATTGAACGGGTTGGTCTTTTGGCATATAAACTGGCTTTACCACTGGAATTAGAGAAGATTCATAACGTGTTTCATATTTCGATGCTGAGATGATACAGATCACATCCGTCACATGTGATTACAACTTGTGAGGTTGAGATACAACCAGATTTGTCGTATTATGAAGAACTGATTAAGATTCTGGCTCGCAAGATAAAAGAACTACAAAAAAAAGAGTACCATTGGTAAAGGTACTATGGAACCAACAAGGACTTGAAGAAGCGACATGGGAAATAGAGGCTTCGATGAAATCATAATACCCTACTCTATTCACTGGTAAGAAATTTCGGGACGAAATTTCCCTAAGGGGGGAGAGTTGTAACAGCCCGATTTTTAGTGATGTCAAAAACGGTGATTTCGCGATCATGATTTTGACAAATTGAGTCATTAATTTATTTATTTAAATAATTATGACTTCGTTAGCATCGCATTAAAAATTTAGTTATGAAATTTTAACGTTTAGATGATTAATTGAATTAAAGGGATTAAATCGTAAAAGGTACAAAGTAGAGTTAAGTGATTAAAAGGACTAAGTGGGAAAATAACCCATGGAAATTGAGTTAGTGGGATTTCATGACATTTGGTGGTGTAATGAAGAGTTAAATTAAACCTAAGAAAGGTTAATTAAGTTTAATTAGAAAGGACAAAAGAATTACAAAAAAACCAAAGTGTATAAATTAGAAAATAAAAGAAATTAAGTGAAAATTTTCATCACCTTCTTCCCTCTTCTATTTTCATGAAAAACCTAAGGAAAACTTAAGGTTTTCATTTCCTTGATTTGAGCTTCTATTTGAGTAAGTAAACTTCATCCGTTTTTAGTAATTTTTATGTTTTCGAGTCCGTATTAGCTTAATCTACCTTATGAAGGGACTAATTTGTGAATCTGTCAGATGTTATGAAAATTGCCATTGTTGAAAATGCTTGTTCTTGAAAGCTTTTGATATATTTGAGTGTTTGATGCTTGGGTTAGATCTTTTTGTAAAGTGATTTTTGATGAAATTAGGGTTTAAGGACTAAAATGTTAAAATGGTAATATTGTTGTCCTTATTATGAAATAAATGGATTTGCTTGGATTTGTATGAGGACTATTAGTGTTCGACTAGTATGGTTGAGGAGAAAATGGGTGTTTTGCATGTTTTGTGTTGAAAAGACTAAATTGAATAAAAAGAAAATGATAGGGGTAAAATTATAATTTACTAAAAAGGGTTTGATTGTGTTAAATGAATTGATTGCGTGATTAATATGAGAAATTGAATGATTCATGAATGTAGACTACGACCGTTCCACCGGTCGTGGAAAGGGGAAATTAGCAAAATAATCTCTAGGATCCATTCACAACTGCAATCCAGTCCGGTAAGTTCGTATGGTTAAATTCTAGTTTGAATTTCATACTCTTATATTGTAAACCATTGTAGTGAATTGAAATGATGATCGAAAGATGGATGACGAGAATAAAGGAAAAGAAAAGCAACGGGCTTTGAGTTGTAAATGAAAAGGGGTCCGATAACTAAGTGTCATCATGAGTAAATGAATCCTTTATGGATTATGAGATCCGATGACTAAGTGTCATCATGAGTATACGAAATCCTTTATGGATTTAAAGGTCCGATGACTAAGTGTCATCGTGAGTATATGGATCCTTTACGAATTAAGAGGTCTAATGACTCTGTGTCATCGTGAGTATACGAATCCCTCGTGGATTATAAGGCCCGATGACTTTGTGTCATCGTGAGTATCAAATAAGAGTTGAGGCTTACCTTGGATGTACATTGTATTCCATTCGGTTAATTAGATTTTTACAACTCTTGAATTTTGATAAATCTATTTAACTTGTGAACTTACTAAGCCTTAAAGTGCTTACGTGTGGATTTGCTGTTGTTTTGTAGATTCAATTTTGCTGTTCAGAGATCGGATCATCTTGGAGCATCACACTATCCAGGAGTTGTTCGGTACATCACTTGGTTAATATTGCATGTACTAGGATGATGTTACCTTTTGCTTATGAACAATGAGTAATGAAAAACCTTATTATGTTTGATGAAATGTTGAAAATAGACTTTAAGTACCTTGTATTGATGTGAATATTATGTACTTATATCGACTTAAATGCATACTTAAGGTTGTGTATGAATGAAGTTACTGAACTTGTGTTATAAATCTTGAGATTCTGCATACTTGTTTCGGTAGAACTCATGTATGTTTAGGTAGAAGTACAGGGTAGGAGAGAGGTTTTTCACTGACTTGAGATGTATCGGTAGTTGATTTGTGAATATCGATAGTTTTGTACTTAGAAGTATCAGTAGTTTGCATACTTGTATCGGTAGAAGTTGCAGGGTAAGACTTCTTAGTTCTCTGGAGTTTTTAGTATCAGTAGTTGCATGACAAGTATCGATAGAAATTATACTTGTGTCGGTAGAACTAGCGCAGGTATCGGTAGAAATCTGCACCGTTTTAAAATTGTACACTAATAGGGGTACTACCGATACTTTACCATTAAGTACCGGTAGAAGCCTCCCAAAACTATTAGAAATGCCATTTTTACCCTTGACTTGTGTTTATGATTAAATAAAGATGTGCAACATGTGAAGTGCATTTTTTATGTAAATAAGGTTGTATAATATAATGATAAGATGAACAGTGTAAATGAACAGTAAAAATACCAAAAATCCTAACTGGCGTCGGTGTTCGAATTTTGGGTGTTACAACCGAACTATTACACTTTTTATGATTTGATCATTTTCACTTAATTAACTATCTAAACGATAAAATTTCTTAACCAAAGTTTAATATGACATTAATGAAATCTTAAATTTAAATATTCAATATTTATGATCTAACTCGTCGGAGTTGTGGTCCCGAAACTACTATTTTTGACACCATTAAAAATCGAGTTGTTATAAGGCACCTTATGAACTGTGGCATGAACAGAAACGCTCTCTAAATCACTTTAGAATATAAGGTTGTCCAACACACGTTCTGAATAATGATGCAAAGAAGTTGGATGCACGGACAAAATTGTGCATGTTTGTAGGTTATCCAAAAGGAACAAAGGGAGGATTATTCCACAATCTAAAAGATAATACAATTAAAGTTTCTGCTCATGCTACTTTCCTCAAGGAAAGCTACATGGATAAATTTAAGCCTTGAAGTAAAGTGGTACTTGAAGAACTTTCAAGAGTTGTAAAACAATCACCAAGTTCAATTCTTAAGAAAGTTGTAATAAGACCTGCAAATGATCAACAACATAGGGGAATCCGTTGTAGTGGGAGAGTTTCTAAGAAACCGGACTTCTTCATCTATGATAGTAGTATTTATAATATGGAAGCCAATCATGAGGATGATGATCCACTCACTTATGAGGAGGCTATACGGGATGTTGATTTCAAGCTACCAAGATGGATTCTATGAAATCCAATACAGTGTGGGAACTTGTAGACTTGCTGATTGGGATTAAACCCATAAGGTGTAAGTGGATCTACAAGAAAAAGAGAAATATGGAAGGGAAAGTGGAAACGTACAAAGCTAGACTTGTAGGGAAAGACTACATATAGAAAGAAGGCATCGATTACAATTAGACCTTCTCTCTAGTAGCCATGCTCAAGTCTATTCGCATACTCTTACCCATTATCGCTGCTCTCGATTAGGAGATCTAGCAAATGGATGTCAAGATAGCATTCTTGAATGGCTATCTTGATTAGACCATTTACATGGCTCAACCCACTGGCTATGTTGTCAAAGGAAAGGAGTAGAAAGTTTACAAACTGCTAAGATTCATTTATAGACTTAAGTTGGCGTCCTGCTGATGGAATAAAAGATTTGATCAAACGATCAAGACTTTTGGATTTAAACAAAATGTTAATGAACCTTGTGTTTACAAGCATATAAAGGACAAAAAGGTGGTCTTCCTCATTTTGTATGTCGATGATATTCTACTTATTGGAAATAATGTAAGAGAATTGTCATCGGTTAAACTGTGGTTAGCCAACAGTTTAACATGAAGGACTTGGATGAAGCTAGTTATATTCTTAGAATTCGAATACTTAGGGATCGAAAGAATAAAACGATAGCTCTATCTCAAGCTTCATATATCGATAAGGTACTAGAACGATTTGCAATGAATGATGCGAAGCTAGGGGCCCAACCGACTGCATCATGTTTTCATCTTTCTTTAGATGATTGTCCAAAGATAGCAGAAGGAAGAGAGCATATGAGTAAGGTTGCATATGCTTCAGCAGTTGGAATCCTTATGTATGCAATGCTTTGCACACATCCAAATTTCTCTTTCGCAGTAGGAATGGTTAGTCGATAATAGGCGAATCCATGTCTCAAGATTTGGCAAGCTATAAAGCATATATTAAGGTATCTTAAAAGAACCATGGATTATATGCTTGTGTATTGATACTACTAGAAAGAATCATGGATTTATCCTTACTTATTGTTTAAGTCATTCCCATTTGGTCATCCTTAGCATACACTTTTAGCATTTTTTATTTAGTTATTGTATTTTCTAACTTAATGGAACTCAGCCTAATTGCCTTTGAATTTATAATATTTTTAATATTGATGTCGCTGCATTAGTCTGTTTAGCATTATGCCCAGAATTGTCACTACAGGAACTTGTTTAGAATTATCGTTGCATGAGTATGTCCAGAGTTGTTGCTGCATAAGCAGGTCCAGAATTACGCCCAGAATTGTCGTAGCATCTGACAACTGTCTGGTTAACACACCATAAATGCGTGAGTTGTACAGCTGGTGTAACTAACTAGTACGGCCAGGTATTGCTAGATTTAGAGGGAAGGACACCTATACTATTCAGCTACAGTTAAATATTCATGAGAAGGAGAGAGAAAGGGTCTTTTTTTGGATTGATTTTCTTCTTGAATCCATTTTTGAAGCTTACATCCATGGCAGATTAACTTTCTCAAAGGTGACCTGACGTGAAGGAGAAGGCAGATTTGCTCCTGGCAAGGAGTTCTTAAGTGTGACACAAGAGGAGAGTAAGGGAGTAAGTCGAGTAGCCTAGGAATAGCATTCTCCATTTGTTCTTTTATTTATCTTTCTTAAAAGCTGGTGATTCATGTTATTTCAAGTTTGTATGGAAGTACATTTGATATTTAGACTAAATGATATCTTATTCAAGCTTGCCTTTACTATTTAATATTTGGGTTTGAATGTTTTGACCACAAAAGTGTTATTGCAGTCACCATAACTGGAATGTGCAGCGATAATTTAAGCTAACAAGTAGGACAACGAAAGTTGCTTGGGGATTGAAGGAATTTAATCCACTTGTTCTTGAATATGTTTCATTGCCAACACTGGAAGGTATGGTTAGTATGCATGTTTAAGTCTTAGATCTAATAGAGAAGCCAAGTTTGGTAAGACATTCATTGTGCATTAATATAGTGACAATCACCTTGTATTTTAAGCCTTGTAAGCCACACTTAGTATTCTACCGACTATTTACGTTAAGGACCCCGTTTCATTATTATTGCATTTCATCTTTAATTTTACATTATTGCTTCGACAATCAATCTCACAATTTTATTGCATTTACTTATTTATTGCATCAAAAATTATAAACAACAAACATTCATCCTCGTGGCATCGATATCTGATAGATTCACATCTGTCTATTATACTTGCATCGACAGTGTGCACTTGCACATATTTGATGTGACATTCGGAGCACAATCAAGTTTTAGCGCCGTTACCCGGGATGATGTTTGTTTGATGTTTATTTTTGTTTTTGCACTTATTCTTTCTTATCTAACCTTTATTTGTTACTAATTTGTTTTCTTTTTGTTACTGCTATTACATTTTTCTTTTAGGTGTTTTATAACCCAAAGAAATCCTGAATTTATTGTTGGCTTAGATCTAGAAATCGAACGCACCATTCGAAGGAGACGACAACAACAGCGAAATATGGCTTTGCCAGGAAACGATGTAGCCATACCACAGTTACCGCCACAAAATCCTATTATACCTTCTATACAGCCACAAAATATTAATAATCCACCATTGCCGTAAGAAGTTCAGATGCAAAATCGACCTATTCGAGATTTTGTTGTTCTTCTATTTGATGATTTACAGCTAGGTGTTGTTAGGCCAACTATTCAACCTGGAAATTTTGAATTAAAGCCAGTCATGTTCCAGATGCTAAACTCTAATGGGTAGTATGCTAGACTGCCACATGAAGATACGAGAGAGCACCTTAAATCCTTTCGATTGATTTGTGCTTTCTTCAGTCAGCAAGGCGTTCCTGATGACGCCTTGAAAAAACAGTTATTCCCTTATTCATTGCAAGGATGGGCTCGTACCTGGTTCTTTGGGTTACCTGTTGGATCAATCACGTCGTGGAATGCGCTTGTAACTCAATTTGTTTTGTGTTTCAACCTGTTGACTATGAATGCTCATCTTAGAAACGATATTGCTGCGTATTATCAACTGGATGATGGAAATTTGCATACTACGTGGGAGCATTATAAATCTCTACTTCGACGCTGTCTTATGAATGGAATTCAACAAGAGATGCAGATTGAAATTTTCTACAACGAGCTGAACACACAAACAAGAAATCTAGTCTACACATCTGCTAATGGTCCTTTGTTGGACTGTACATACGATGAAGCTATCAGAATTCTAGAGAGAATTTCTCAGAATGATTATCAATATCTGATCTCTTGGGCTACACAAGTGAAAGCAAATCCTGGAGTTATTGAATTGGATGCTATATCTGCTCTAAGTGCACAAGTTTCTTCACTCGCAAACATGATAAAAAATATTAAGAGGACTAGTGACGTTGCACCCATTCAAGTTGCTCAACAAATTGATGTCCCCACATTTTGTTGTGAAATTTGCAATGACAACTACAGTTATAAATATTGTCCACAGCACGCGGAGAATACTTTCTATGTCAATAACATCCGTGGAAATTCTTATGGTAATTCCTATAATACTTTTGCGAGAAATAAACAGGCTTAGGGAAATCAAATTGCCGCGACAATTAGATAAAGAAATTCATCCAATCAAGGCAATTATAGACAAGGGAATTACAATCAGCAGCACCAAAATTATAGCTAGAATACTCAGATGCATACACATCAAGATCAAATGCAACCACATCAAAATCGTGTACAGCCACATCGAAGGACAACAACCTTCAATGCTAAATCTAAATGTTCAAGGACAACATAAGCAGTAGTACACACAACCACGATTTGATCCGTTAGCAGCTCTCAAAGCCTTAATGTATGAGTATATAACTTAAACAGAAGCCATTATGTAAGGAAATTCATCCTCCATTCGAGCATTGGAAGCACAATTGGGGCAAATCGCTTCGAATTTAAACACACAATCACCAGGTGCACTATCCAGCGACAAAAAAAATCCAAATTCGAAAGGGAAGGAACATTGCAAAGTAATTACACTTCAAAGTGGTAGACAAACTATCGAGCCAGCTACCAGCTCTACTGCAGCACCTATAGTCACTAGTGAAGTGGATCAGGGTGAGAGAGCTGTGTTTGAAGAAATAGTAAATGAACCAAAGAAAGAGGCTTCACAAATTGACACCCCAATGCTTACTATCAGATCAACGAAATTATCGATGCAACCAACAACGTCGACGCAACCTGATGTACCTTTCCTACAAAGATTTAAAGAAAATGAGCATGATAGACAATATTAATAGTTTCTGACAACATTAAAGAAACTTCATGTCAATATCCCTCTTGTGGATGCTCTTGTACAGATTCCCAATTATGGGAAATTTATGAAGGAGCTATTGTCCAAAAGAAGATGCTGAATGATATTGAGACAATTGCACTCACATAAGGATGTAGTGCAGTCCTGACAAATAAGTTGTCGCCCAAGATGAAAGAGCTAGGAAGCTTTACGATCCCATGTTCAATTGGTAACCACTACTTAGGTAAAGCTTTATGTGATTTAGGCGTGAGTATCAACCTTATGTCGCTGTTTACTTTTAGAAAATTGAGGATTGGTCATATGAAGCCCACTGCAGTGACATTGTAGTTAGCAGATAGATTGTTGGCACAACCTGAAGGACAAATCAAGGACATATTAGTTCGCATGGATAAGTTTGCGTTCCCAGCGGATTTCATTATACTTGACTGCGAAGTAGACAAAGAGGTACCCATAATCTTAGGACACCCATTCCTAGCTATCGGATGCACTCTCATCGACGTGTACAAGGGTGAATTAACCATGAGACATAATGATGAACATGTCACCTTCAGTGTTTTTGAAGCTATTCCCTGCAAGGACAAAGAAGAATGTCACACTGTTGATGTGCTGGACGCATTAATTGAGGAGGAATTCAATGAGCGAAGCAAGTATTTTCAAAATTACGGTGACATCGGATGAAAAAGTTCTAGCTAATTGTGATAGCAAGGTTGAAGTGAATAATATTGAGCTTAGGCATGGATGGTAGATGAAATCTCTAAACCTAACCAATAGAATGACTCTAGTCTTTAAGCCATTTATTAAAGAAGCTCCTACTTTGGACTTGAAGCCATTGCCTGCTCATCTGAAGTATGTTTTTCTTGGCAACAATAACACTTTGCCAGTTATTGTCTTTGCAACACTAAACATAATTCAGGAGGAAAAATTGATCCATATATTGAAATAGCATAAACGTGTGATTCCCTAGAGTATTGTTGACAGTACAGGCATTAGTCCTTCTTTTTGAATGCACAAAATTAGGTTGGAAGATGAAGGGAGGCAATCGATTGAACTGCAAAGGAGATTGAATAAGAAAATGAAAGAGATGGTTAAAAAGGAGATTATCAAGTGGCTTGATGCGGGCGTTATTTACCCAATTTCTAATAGCAATTGGGTAAGTCCAGTTTGATGTATCCCTAAGAAAAGTGGTATCACTGTTGTGAGTAATGACAAACATGAGCTAATCCTTACATGCATCCCTACAGGTTGGCGAGTATGCATGGATTATCGCAAATTGAATGCAACCACAAGGAAGGACCATTTTCCACTTCCCTTCATCGATCAGATGTTGGATAGGCTTACTGGAAAAGCCTACTATTACTTCCGTGACGGTTATTCTAGCCATAATTAAATTGCTATTACGTCGGAGGATCAAGCAAAAATAACGTTTACTTGCCCTTTTGGAACTTTTGCTTTTAGTTGAATGTCGTTTGGTCTTTGCAACGCACCAGCCACATCTCAAAGGTGCATGATGGCAATATTTTTGGATATGATCGAGGACTCTTTGGAGGTATTTATGGATGATTTTTCAGTTTATGGAAATAATTTTGATTAATGTGCTGAGAACTTGGCTAGAGTTTCAAAGCAATGTGAAGACACAAATCTTGTACTGAATTGGGAGAAATGCCTCTTCATGGCAACTAAAAGCATTGTCTTAAGTCGTCCCATTTCCAGTCAGGGTATTGAAGTGGATAGAGCTAAGGTGGAAATTATTGAAAAGCTACCTCTATCGACAAATGTGAAGGGTATCTGGAGTTTTCTTGGACACATAGGTTTTTATCGTCGATTTATTTGAGATTTCTCCAAAATTGCGAAACCCCTCTGCTCATTGTTGGAGAAATATAAAAAAATTCCATTTTGATGATGCATGTTTGGATGCATTTCTGCAAATAAAGAAGCAGCTCGTGAAGGCACCCATTGTCGTTGCACCTGATTGGTCACAACCATTTGAAGTGATATGTGATGCAAGTGACTTTGTAGTGTGTACAGTCCTAGAACAATGAAAGAAAGAAAATATTTCACACTATATATTACGCCAGCAAAACTCTTACAGAGGCACAAATCAATTACACAACCACAGAAAAAGAATTATTGGCGGTAGTCTTTACTTTCGACAAATTCCACTCATATTTTGTTGGTGCAAAGGTTATTGTATTTACTGACCATTCACCATTGAGATATCTTTTGCAAAGAAGGACGCTAAACGACGGCTGATATGATGGATCTTATTATTGCAAGAGTTTGATATAGAGATCAAATATCAAAAGGGGTTAGAAAACCAAGTGGTAGATCACCTGTCTCGTTTGGAAGTTGGTAGTGAAGATGGAAATACACTTCAAATTGTCGATGCATTTCCTAATAAAAAGTTGTTTGGTGTCGACGCAACCTCATGGTACGTGGATGTTGTTAATTACCTGGTATGTGAGAAGTTTCTTTTGGGTGTCACAGGCCACAAGAAAGAAAGATTTCTTCGAGATATATAGAAATATTACTGGAACGAGCCATACTTATTCAAAGTATGCAATGCCAATATCATTAGGCGTTGTGTTCCGGAGGAAGAGATGTTTCAATCCTGAAGCATTGTCACGATGCTCCTTACGGAGGTCATTTTGGTGGCATGAGAACTACTACAAAGGTTTTCCAATCAGGATTCTATTGGCCTTCATTATTTAAGGACACCCACAACTTTGTGCATCAATGTGATAGATGTTAGCACACTGGTCTTATATCTCGACGCAATAAGATGTTACAATAGTCAATCTTGAAAGTTGAACTCTTCGATGTTTGAGGTATGAACTTCATGGGACCATTTCCAAGTTCATTTGGAAATGTCCATATTATAGTTATTGTTGACTACGTATCGAAGTGGGTGAAAACCATTGCAATCCCAAAAGATTATACAAGGATAGTGCTGAAGTTTTTCCACAAGCATATATACTCACTCGTTTTGGCACGCCTAAAGCATTGATCAGCGACCAAGGCACTCACTTCCATTGCAACCAGGTAGCAATTACACTGAAGCAGTATAGAGTTAATCATAGAATGGCGACCACTTACCATCCGCAAACCAACGGACAAGCTGAAGTATCCAATCAACAAATCAAGATTATTCTCGAGAAGGTGGTGAACCCATTAAGAAAAGATTGGTCTTCAAGACTTGATGATGTGTTGTGGGCATTAAGGATAGTGTACAAAAACCCACTTGGGATGTCGTCGTATCAGCTTGTGTAACATCCGCATTTTTAAAACCGAAGTTTGAATAGTATTTGAATTAAAATATGTGATTAAAATAAAAAGATTAGAAAAACTAAGGATTAATTAGTAATTGTGAGAAAGAAGGAAGGTCTATGTAGATATTTAGCCCAAAATAAGTGATGGGTCATCATAGAAATTATGATGAATAAAAGTGGGTAAAAGAGTAATTTAATTTATTAGATATTTTATACGTAATGATTGGTGGCATAAATGTGTCATGGTGAAAGGTTTAGGGACCTAAGGAGAAATAGACCATTTTATGTTAGTTGAGATATTCCATTAGAATTCTCTGGAGAATTAAAGAAAGGATGATTTGAAATCATCCATTTCTTCATGTCTTGCCGTGAGCCCCTTGGCCCTTTCCCCCATTTCTTCTTTCTTTCTTCTTTAATCATTTTCCACCATTTTTGGTTATCTTCAAGCTCTAATCATCCATTTTCTTGGAGATTTCTTAGAGAAAATCATAAAAGGGAAGGTAGAGATTAACATAATCTCTTGAGAAAACCCATTTTTGTGGTGTTTAAGAGGATAACATACATGTTTAATTTCATTATTTAGCATGAAAATATTATTTAATTTGAGTTTTAGCTTATAAATGAAATATGTGTTTTATATGAAATTGAAGAGAAATGAAAGAAGAAGGATCAAATTGAAGGAAAATGAAAGGAGAAAAGCTAAGGAGTGAGAATAATTATCAACAAGATTGGTAAGTACTACAAGAATTAAAGATTAAAAATAATTAATTTTATGTGTTCATGATTTTAGTATATGATTAATTATGATGAAAATGTGAAATATAATATATTTATTGATTATGCAATTACATGATAAAATTGTGTAATTAACTGAGAGAATAAAGGTAAGTACTACAAGTATTAAAAGATTAAAAAAGATTAATTTTAAGTGTTTATAATTTTTAGTAAATAATTAATTAGGGTGAAAATATGAAATATGACGTGTTTACTTATAAATATTAATTATGTGTTCAAATGGTGAAATCATGGAAATAATTGGGAAAGTGAAGGTAAAAAGTATATGATGATTTAATTGTGAAGAAAAATATGTATGTGTTATAATATTGTGAAAAATGATGTGTTTATTTATAAGTATTGAATATATGATTAAATGATGAAATTGTGGAAATTATTGAAAATAAAAGTAAAGAGGTATGTGATGATATATATGTGCAGAAAAATGTATATGTGAAATATTATGTGTGTTTAATTATAAATATTGACTATATGATAAAATGGTGATATTGTGGAAGTCATTGAGAAAATAAAGGTAAGAAATATATGATGATATATTTGTGAAGGAAATTGTGCATGTGATGAATAAAGTGTGAAAAATGATGTTAATTGTGAGTTTGCCCATGTAGACCACTTTAGAACTATTGTGATATTAGTGGCATGCCATTAAGGGACCTTAGCGTGCTCTCAGTTTACCACGTTTCGTGCTCTCCGTTATTAGCACTTCGTATGCTCTTCGATTAGCACTTCGTGTACTCTTCGATTAGCACTTTGTGTACTCTCCGTTTAGCACTTAGTCTGCTCTTCGTTACCTAGCACTTTTGTGCTCTCCATTTAGTACTTCGATACTCTCCGTTTTTATTCCGTATATCCGATAGGTTCTATAGAAGTCTACTATGGGCTAAGTTGTGAAAGGTGAAAGAATGTGCAAATTATGACAGTGAAAGAATGTGCAATTATGATAGTGAGGTAAGTGAAATGATGAATACATGAAAGGTAAGTACTATATGTGTATGAGTAATTAAATGTTGATAAAACTAAGTAAGCTAAAGTGGCTAGAATGGCTACGTTGTGAAAAGTGGATGAAAGTGTGAAATATGTCATTGTGGTAAGTTGAATGCTATGAGTATGAAAGGTATGTATTTTTACATGTATGAGTATTTATATATATGTTAAAAAGAAATAATTAAAAAGATAAATGACTAATATTTTGTTGCGCTTACTAAGCTTTCACTGGCTTAACGCGTTTAATTCAACGCATAGGTACAAGATTTCCGAGGAGCTAAAGTGGATTAAGTGCCTCTCATCAAAACACATCAACTTGAAGATTTCAAGATTATGTATATTTATTTTGTGTGAAATGGCATGTACAAGGGGGTATTTTTATGTTTTTGAATAAATATTTGGAAAATTGTGATTGAGCTCTATTGAGAGTCATTTAATGCGTATTTTGATGTTTTATATTTGTTTTTCAAAGTTTATTTGAGTTAGAATTATTACTAGGGGGATTTATTGAGCTTAAAAGTGATTTTTATACAAAATTGATGAAAATTGTCGATGCCATTTGAGATGGTATCAATACTCAATCGACAGAATGCCCTCTTGGTCTCGATTTTTAAGTGAAGTACCGATATTTTAGTAAAAATATTGATACCTTTGAGAAGGTATCGATACTAGAGTTCCAGAGTGCTCTTTTGGTCCTGATTTTGAAAGTTGGTACCTATATTTTCATAAAATTATCTATACCTTACAAAAGGTATTGATACCAATTTGACAGAATGCTTTGTTTGTCTCGATTTTTACTTTTGGTACCGATATTTTACAAAAAGTATAGATACCAATTATTTGGCATCGATAATTTACCCTGTTTCAAACCAAAAATCATATTTTATTATTTTTAAAATTATTTTAAGTCTCGGTTTTAATTGTACTTGATTATTTTATGATATTTTGGATTAAATGATTTAAATACACATCATTTGAAAGAAAAATTAAATTTTACTTGATTTTGCTTCTCAAACTTTGCCTGTAATACTCATATACTGGGTTTATACGTGTGGACCAAGTGTAGGGGTGTTACATTTGTTTGTATCAGAGTATCGATTTTCTGATGTTTTGGGTTGGGAATGAGTCAACGTGTACATGCCATTTTACATGTTGATGTGATGAGAGGATGTTTAGTTATTTAATTGTTTAAATTGTGAATATTGTAGAAAGAAGAATGTCGAATAGGCGTCGTGAAGAGTCAGGTGATGAAGTAGAAAGTAGGGCTCCAAACCCTGTTAGACAATCGATACGTTTCGATAATCATAGGGAGCCTATGTTAGATGAAAGAACCCAACCCACAAGAGAGCCAATACCACCTCAAGAACAAATCTCGATTACGGCTCTATTGCAAACTGTGAATCAATTATTACAACAAGTCGTAAGAACTAATAATGTCTCGACTGTTCCCACACCTAGTGTACCACACCCACAACCTTTTGCTTCTAACCATCGATCTCCTTTGGAGAAACTAAGAAAGCATGGTGCTAAAGATTTTAGAGGTAAAAAGGATGATGATCCAGCTTAGGCTGAGGAATGGCTAGAAAATAGTCAAAGGGTGTTTGAAGAGCTACAGTTTACTAGGGAAGAAAATTGATATGTGCAGTATCGTTACTGAAAGGTGAAGCGTATCAGTGGTGGACTACAGTGTTGAATATTCACCCTGCTAAGAAGATTAACTAGAACTTCTTCGTGTCCTAATTTAAGAAGAAGTAAGTTAGTGAACTTTATTTGGAGAAGAAGAAAAGAGAATTTCTAGATTTGAAACAGAACGGTATGTCGGTTGCTGAGTATGAACGTGAATTCCTCCGATTGAGTAGGCATGTGAAAAAGTTAATAGCCAATGAAGCTGACATGTGTAGACACTTTGAATGGGGATTAAATGAAGAAATATATGTTCCTCTTTTACCGCTACATCTACAGGAATTTCCTGTATTGATTGACAGAGCTCAACGTTTGGAAGAGGGACTAATTAGTTCGAGAGAAAGAGTGTTGGAAAGAGAGTAGTAACCAGTTTTGCACTGCCACCGTCCTCAAAGAAAATAAGGGATTTCCAAGTATCTAGATACACTTCTTTCTCTGTTGGGTAGAAATCTAGAAGCCAAGTAAGACAAACTCAACAAGGGACTTCTATGGTTAGTACCAGTGGTACTAGAAGGAGACTACCACAGCCGTCGTGTGAACATTGTGGAAAATACCATTGGGGAGAATGTCAGCTAAATAATAGAGCCTGTTTTAAATGTGGGTCAAAGGATCATTTAATCTGAGACTGCCTAAAGATGACAGAAAATGTTCCAGAACAGTCTGTGAGAGGAAGCTCAGTTCCTCAAAGAGGTAGTCGATAGATCAGAAACCCGCAGACCTCGGACTTACGCTATTAGAACAAGAGAAGAAGAGGATGCTTTTGATGTGAATACCAGTAAACTTTCTTTATATGGCTTTCCTGTATTTGCGTTAGTTGATCCTAGTCCTACACATTCATATATATGCATGTCATTAGTGAAAAAGAGAGAATTAGTAGTAGAACCCACTGAGTACGAGATAGTTGTTACTAATCCTTTAGGACAAAGTGAAAGAGTTAATAAAGTATGTGAGAGGTGTACCCTAAAGATTCAGGGTTGTGAGTTTCTAGCAGATCTTATGACTCTTACATTTCACGAGTTTGATGTGACAATAGGAATGGATTGACTATCCAAACGTGGGGTCATGGTTGAGTATAGAAGAAAAAAAATTTCTTTGAGAATTTTGGATAGAAAAGAAATAATTATGATTGATGAAGACAAGTGAATAATATACTAATAAAAAAATTTAAGTTTTAAAATGAAGTGTGAGAACTATGTTGTTTAATATTTTTTTAAAGAGAAATAATATGAAATATGAATAAGTTTAACTTAATAGAATAGCTAAGGTGAAGTTTGAAAATACTAGAGTTGTGAATTAATTAAATTAATTAGTTCATTTAATGAAAGAATGAAATAAGCTAGGATCGTGAATGTTTAAAGAAAGATGAACTTTGATCGCTAATAGTTACCTCAAAGTTTTATTGTCGCTGCAGAGTCAGTAAAACTAAAGGAAAGGACCAGGAGACGTCACTCCAGTCCGAACTAGATAGGGATCTGAGGATTCTTCTAAAACATGCATTGAGCCTATAATGTTCCCTAAATGGTGTAAATGAAAATAGTGATGGAAATAGTATAAAAAATATTAAATTTACTTAAGGATATGAAGTGTGAGGATTTGAAATCAAATATAAGAATGAGAAGATATAATAAGTAAAAGAGAAGCTTCCTTTAGGAATGAAGGTTTATGATATGAGTAAGAAGCAAAGAAATTTGTGTGTTATTAATTAATTTAATATAGAGGTTTGAGAGATAATTAGTCACTTTCGAGTCACAAAAGAAATAATAGAAAAAGAATAGAATTGGAGTGTATGATAGAATACGAGAATGAAAATATAGAGATATATTTGTGATAATATATATATTTATATATATGAATATATATATATATGTACATCATAAAAGAATGAAAGAAAATACAAGGAATTCCTTAAGTAATGGTATAAAAAGATGAAAAATAATTATATAATCTTAATGGTAATCGAAAGTTATAATGTCTTATGTTTGAAGTTAGGGAGTAGCATAGTAAGTTATATGTTAGTGAAGTAATGTGAAATAAAGGAAGTGTAGATTTAAATTAAATAGTGAAAGGTTAAGATTTAAGTTATAAAAGGAGGAAGGGAAAAATAATAGGTTTGAGATAGATAGTGAAGGAATTGTGAGATTTTAGGATTGGTTAACTAAGTCTCCTCACTTTCTTCCGATAAGAACCAATGTTCATTAGTTCTAATCGAGATTCGAGATTTACATCAAAGTTCTGGAGAAATTGCATAAAGCCTTGGGTACTTGATTAATTTTTAGTACAACATATGATACTCATACTGATGGACAGTCAAAGAGACATTCAGATCTTAGAAGATATGTTGAGGAGTTGTATTATTGAGTTCAATATGGGCGAGAAAGTGTTTTTGAAGGTATTTCCATGGAAAAAGGTTATTCGATTTGGGAAAATAAGGAAAGTTAAGTCCAAGATTCATTGGGTCATATGAGATATTTGAAAACATTGGCCCAGTTGCATATCGATTAGCATTCCCTCCAGAGTTGGTCAAGATCCATAATGTCTTCCATGTATTTATGCTATGAAGATATTGGTCCGACACATCTCATGTGATTACTCCGGAAGTTATAGAAATACAATAGAATTTGACTTATGAAAACGAGCCGATTAAAATACTTGCACGAGAGGAAATAGAATTGAGAAACAAATGTGTTCCTTTGGTAAAAGTTCAGTGGAGACATCATAGTTCGGAAGAGGCAATATGGGAAAGAGAGGAAACTATGAGACAACAGTACCGCAGTTGTTTAACGCAGGTAAATTTCGAGGATGAAATTTATTTAGGGGGGAGAGTTGTAACATCCGCATTTTTAAAACCGAAGTTTGAATAGTATTTGAATTAAAATATGTGATTAAAATAAAAACATTAGAAAAACTAAGGATTAATTAGTAATTGTGAGAAAGAAGGAAGGTCTAAGTAGATATTTAGCCTAAAATAAGTGATGGGTCATCATAGAAATTATGATGAATAGAAGTGGGTAAAAGAGTAATTTAATTTATTAGATATTTTATATGTAATGATTGGTGGCTTAAATGTGTCATGGTAAAAGGTTTAGGGACCTAAGGATGAAATAGACCATTTTCTGTTAGTTGAGATATTCCATTAGAATTCTCTAGAGAATTAAAGAAAGGATGATTCGAAATCATCCATTTCTTCATGTCTTGTCATGAGCCCCTTGTCCCTTTCCCCCATTTCTTCTTTCTTTCTTCTTTAATCACTTTCCACCATTTTCGGTTATCTTCAAGCTCCAATCTTCCATCTTCTTAAAAATTTCTTCAAGAAAATCATAAAAAGGAAGGTAGAGATTAACATAATCTCTTGAGAAAACCCATTTTTGAGGTGTTTAAGAGGATAAAGCTTAAGTTAAGATTTTGGGCTTTTCAAGTGTTAAGGTAAGTTAGCATAACATTCATGTTTAATTTCATTATTTAGCATGAAAATATTATTTAATTTGAGTTTTAGCTTATAAATGAAATATGTGTTTATATGAAATTAAAGAGAAAGGAAAGAAGGAGAAGGATCAAATTGAAGGAAAAGGAAAGGACAAAGCTAAGGAGTGAGAAGAAATTATCAACAAGTGTGGTAAGTACTATAAGAATTAAAGATTAAAATAATTAATTTTATGTGTTCTGATTTTAATATATGATTAATTATGAATAAAATGTGAAATATAATATATTTATTGATTATGTGATTACATGATAAAATTGTGTAATTAATTGAGAGAAAAAAGGTAAGTACTACAAGTATTAAAAGATTAAAAATGATTAATTTTAAGTGTTTATAATTTTTAGTAAATAATTAATTATGGTGAAAATATGAAATATGACGTGTTTACTTATAAATATTAATTATGTGTTCAAATGGTGAAATCATGGAAATAATGGGAAAGTGAAGGTAAAAAGTATATGATGATTTAATTGTGAAGAAAAATATGTATGTGTTATAATATTGTGAAAAATGATGTGTTTATTTATAAGTATTGAATATATGATTAAATGATGAAATTGTGGAAATTATTGAAAATAAAAGTAAAAAGGTATGTGATGATATATATGTGCGAAAAAATGTATATGTGAAATATAGTGTGTTTAATTATAAATTTTGGATGATAAAATGGTGATATTGTGGAAGCCATTGAGAAAATAAAGGTAAGAAATATATGATGATATATTTGTGAAGGAAATTGTGTATGTGATGAATAAAGTGTGAAAATGATGTAATTGTGAGTTTGCCCATGTAGACCAATTTAGAACTATTGTGATATTAGTGGCATGCCATTAAAGGACCTTAGCACACTCTCAGTTTAGCACGTTTCATGCTCTTCGTTATTTGCACTTCGTGTGCTCTCCGATTAGAACTTTGTGTACTCTCCATTTAAAACTTTGTGTGCTCTCCGTTACCTAGCACTTTTGTGCTCTTCGTTTAGTACTTTGGTACTCTCCGTTTTTGTTCTGTATATCCGATAGGTTCTATAGAAGTCTACTATGGGCTAAGTTGTGAAAGGTGAAAGAATGTGCAAATTATGACATTGAGGTAAGTGAAATGATGAAAACATGAAAGGTAAGTACTATATGTGTATGAGTAATCAAATGTTGGTAAAACTAAGTAAGCTAAAGTGGTTAGAATGGCTAAGTTGTGAAAAGTGGATGAAAGTGTGAAATATGTCATTGCGGTAAGTTGAAAGCTATGAGTATGAAAGGTATGTATTTTTACATGTATGAGCATTTATATATATGTTAAAAAGAAATAATTAAAAAGATAAATGACTAATAACTCTTGTAGTGCTTACTAAGCCTTCACCGGCTTAACGCGTAGGTACAAGATTTTCGAGGAGCTAAAGTGGGATTAAGTGCCTCTCATCAAAAGACATCAACTTGAAGATTTCAAGATTAGGTATACTTATTTTGTGTGAAATGGCATGTACAAGGGGTTATTTTTATGATTTTGAAGAAATATTTGGAAAATTGTGATTTAGCTCTATTGAGAGCCATTTAATGCGTATTTTGATGTTTTGTTTTTGTTTTTAAAAGTTGATTTGAGTTAAAATTATTACTAGGGGGATTTATTGAGCTTAAAAGTGATTTTTATACAAAATTGATGAAAATTATTGATGCCATTTGAGATGGTATTGATACTCAATCGACAGAATGCCCTCTTGGTCCCGATTTTTAAGTGAAGTACCGATATAGCAAAAATATCGATACCTTTAAGAAGGTATCGATACGAGAGTTCCAGAGAGCTCTTTTGATCTCGATTTTGAAAGTTGGTACCGATATTTTCATAAAATTATCGATACCTTACAAAAGGTATCGATACCAATTTGATAGAATGCTTTGTTTGTCACGATTTCTACTTTTGGTACCGATATTTTACAAAAAGTATCGATACCAATTATTTGGTATCGATAATTTACCCTGTTTCGAACCAAAAATCATATTTTATTATTTTTAAAATTATTTTAAGTCTCGGTTTTAATTGTACTTGATTATTTTATGATATTTTGGATTAAATGATTTAAATACACATCATTTGAAAGAAAAATTAAATTTTACTTGATTTTGCTCCTTGGACTTTGCCTTTAATACTCCTATATTGGGTTCATACGTGCGAACCAGGTGTAGAGGTGTTACAGCTTGTCTTTGGAAAAACATGTCACTTGCCTGTTGAATTGGAACATAAAGCAATGTGGGCGATTAAACAAGTGAACATGGATTATGAGGTTGCTGGGAAGAAGAGGCTGTTAGACATCACTGAACTTGAGAAAATTAGGCGAAATGCCTATGAAAATGAGGCAATCTATAAGGAAAAGACCAAGCGATGGCACGACAAAATCATTTTGCTGCGACAATTTACTACAGGTCAACAGGTGCTATTATTCAATTCTAGACTGAAATTGCAACCAGGTAAATTGCGCTCATGTTGGTCTGAACCATTTGAAGTTATTAAAGCATTTCCTCATGTGTAGTCACAATTAAAGATATACATGATGGACACCAATTTAAAGTGAATGGACAATGGCTGAAGCATTATTTTGTCCATGAGACTATTAAATTGGTCAAAATTTTCTAACTTCTCTTTCTATTTTTATCATGTAATTTTAGTTTCTTTTGTTTTTGGTTCAGTTTATTTCACTTAGTATTTTTTTGCAAGATAAAGTCATCTCTTTTGTCGACACATGTAGATCTCCTTGTCGACGCATCTCGTCTGCCTGCTGACTCATCAGTAAATCAAAATATATCAGGAAACAAATCATGTCATTTCATCCATCACAACCTAACCATTGGATTGTTTTGAACGGATGCAATTCTATTGGATGCATTTATTCTTGTAGACTTTCTGTCCTTTCTCTAATACAAAAAAAATCACGCCTTTCCAGTTACCCTTTTCATTTCATATAAACAACCCTTTTTATGCCAACTGTGCTATTCAAAGATGCCATTTTTATTCCCAAACTTTCTTCAAGTTTGCACCTTTCTACCTTACAACCATCTCTACTTACTAAAAAATGGTTAGAACTCGTTGAACGAAGAAGCCAACCTACTGCAGAACCCTTCTCTTCTTCAACAATCGTTCGAGAAATAGAGCACCCCATATCCAAAGAGCCTGTGACTTTCCTCACAAAAGCAGCTAAGGACTGTTTCCAAGAGAATATGATGAAAAGGAACTACCACCCAGAGCAAGGTTTCCTTTTGTCAAGACAATAAGAACTGGGGAAGCAAATGCACAAAACCATCGCAAAGATAGGATGGGAAATTTTTTTCCAACACCCTGGAAGCTACTCACCATCCATGTACATGAGTTTTATGCTAATCTCACTGACCATGAGTCAGAATTTATTTTTGACTGTGAAGGTTTATTACCCTGGGACGTCGCACATATCAACGCAATCTACAACACCACTATGGACAGAGATGAACATGTGGAGTTTATTAAGGAACTCACTGATGAAGGAGCTGATATTTTGGTGAAAGATCTCTACATTAAAGGAGCTGTTTGGACAGGCTCGAATCCAAATAACTACACAATGCATAAACGATTTTTGACATTGCAAAGCAAGGTTCGGTTTCACTTTGTGAACTGTCGATTGATGCCTTCAACAAATAGCACAACTATGACCCTTGATTGAATGTGTCTAATACATTCAATCATTAAGGGGAGGAAAATAGATGTTGATGCAATTTTGCACCAAGAGATTACTGATTGTGCTGTGAGACAAATTGGCATATTGGTGTTCCCCTCCCTGTTCATGCAGTTATGCCAGCAAAGGGGAGTTGTGCCCCGTGATGGAGAAGAGATTTTGGAAAACAAGGGTCTAATAAGTGAAGCTTCAATCGAGCGAATGACTTGTGGGAAAGATACTCCCACAGTGAATTAGGCAGATGTAAGAAAACAAAAGGGAAAAGCAAAAGTAGAGGAAAAGAAAACCAATGTGACTGCAGATCCATCTCTGTGATGTAAAGTAAAGGAAGTTAAAAAGATATCAGATTCCATAAACATTAGGCAAATCAAGCTTGTTGGCACTGTGAAAGATATGGAGAGGTCCCAAAATCTATTCTACGCCTACACTAGGGCTTGGAATAGTACTGTTGTGACCACACTGAGGCGGATGAGCAAAGCACCTCTTCCTGAATTTTCAGTATTCCCTCTAATTATCAGAGAATATGAGCCTTCAATTTAGGAGGCTGACTTATAGGATAATGACCAATATGTGGCTTCCCCTCAAATGGTGAACATTTTTTATGATGAAAAGGAGTTCAAATCAAGGGAGGTGGAGAAATGTTTAAGGAATATTATGAGTTTGTTTAAGGATGAATTTACTACTAGTTCAGACTCCAATGTTATTGCAGAAGAG
Source organism: Gossypioides kirkii (assembly GCA_005610355.1). Lineage (NCBI taxonomy): Eukaryota > Viridiplantae > Streptophyta > Magnoliopsida > Malvales > Malvaceae > Gossypioides > Gossypioides kirkii. The sequence continues at coordinate 18,399,136 of CP032246.1, read as the reverse complement.
ACTCCTGCTGATGGGGAGGAAATGCAAGTGGAAGAAAAGGAAGGAAAAAAAGCTGAGGAAAATTCAGTTGTAGAATTTGTCCCTACACCTACAGTTGTGGGTGCAAAAACTGAAGATTTCGTGCCAACTGGAGTGAGTCAGGAGGAGGCTGTGACTACAATTAATGAGGATCACAATCCTTTAGCTATCGTGGTGTACATTGGACCACTCGAAGTGATCCATCCAATAGAAGTCACGGTCGATGATGTCGGGGCACAGCCAGATATTACGGAGCAATCCAAGGATAAGGCAAAGCCAAAAGAAAGAAAAAGGAAGCGCGCCAAGGATAAGAAGCATCAAAAGGAAGAGAGGAAGCGCAAGAAGGAAAGCACCATGCAGCCATATCAATGGCTACAGATAATTGAGTTAGTTTTATTTCAGTTCTTAGTTTTAGTTTTCATGCAAACCATGTAGCTATAATTCTTAGTCTGTTAGTAAGCATTGTCATCACATTCCCATTGTTATTACATTTTAATTGTCGCTACATTTGCATTGTCATTGCATTTCCATTTGTCATTGTAATTTAATGTCAGTGCATTGGGGACAATGCAGACCTTAAGTTTGGGGGAATGTATATAGGGTTTGGAAATTCAATTGCACCCACATTTCAAAAATTTTTCTTTTTGAGTTTAATGAAGCATGCAAGGTTATTGCAAATGTGTTTGAATTTTTTTCATTTGATTCTTAATTCTTGAATCATGTGAACTGTCAATGAATGAGTTGGATGAATGTGATTGAATGTTGTATCTTCAACTCTTTAATGAATGATTTAGATTGCATTAGTAATGCATGAATAGTATCATTCTTTGAATCTTGAATGAATCTGTCATTTACAACTACTTGTATATATATTTATTGTTCTAAATAAAAGATACTCCAATGTGGGTGTATTGTGAACTATTCAATGGGGAACACTCCAATGCAAGTGCTAGAAAAAGTAATCTAGCAAAAGGATGTCACTGCAAGAGTGTGTGTCGGCACAATTACATACTCTCAGAGGGTTTGTTGCACCCTATCTTTACTTCTCAAGAACAAGAGTATAGTAATGCAATGACATCCCTCAGTCACATATATAAAAAAACAAGAGAAAAGAAAAGAAAAAGATAGATGTATACATATTATTGCACAATAAATTCTATTTTGGTAGAAAGAATTTAGGATTTAAAGCATGATGCTTTTTAATTATTCATGTTTATGAATTATCGGCGCAATATTCTGTCATTTGAATGTGATTCATTCATTGGTATTTTAGATGATTCAAGTTGCTAGAATGATTATTGCCTTGATAAATTTTTGGTATAACCTTGCTAATTTCTTTTTTACTTGAGGACAAGTAAAAACTCAAGTTTGGAGGTGTGATAGTACTAGAAAGGACCATGGATTTATCCTTACTTATTGTATAAGTTGTTCCCATTTGGTAATCATTGACATACATTTTTAGCATTTTTTATTTAGTTAGTGCATTTTCTAACTTAATGGAACTCAGCCTATTGCCTTTGAATTTATAATATTTTTAATATTGATGTCGCTGAATTAGTCTGTTTAGCATTACACCCAGAATTGTCGGTGCAGGAACTTGTTCAAAATTATCACTGTGTGAATATGTCCAGAGTTGTTGCTACATAAGCAGGTCTAGAATTGCGCCCAGAACTATCGCAGCATCTGATAGTTATCTGGTTAACACATTAGAAATGCGTGAGTTGTACAGCTGGTGTAACTAACTAGTACGGCCAAAGATTGCTAGATTTGGAGGGAAGGACACCTGTACTATTTAGCTGCAGTTAAATACTCATAAGAAGGAGAGAGAAAGGGTCTTCTTCCAGATTGTTTTTCTTCTTGAATCCATTTTCGAAGCTTGCATCCATGGTAGCTTGACTTTCTCAAGGGTGACCTGACACGAAGGAGGAGGCAGATCTGCTCCTGACGAGGAGCTCTTAAGTGCGACACAAGAAGAGAGTAAGAGAGCAAGTCGAGTAGCCTATGAATAGTATTCTCCATTTGTTCATTTATTTCTCTTTCTTAAACGCTGGTGATTCATGTTATTTCAAGTTTGTATGGGAGTACATTTGATATTTAGACTAAATGCTATCTTATTTAAGCTTGCCTTTACTATTTAATCTTTGGAATAATGTAGCGACAATCACCTTGTATTTTAAACCTTGTGAGCCACACTTAGTATTCTGTCGACTATTTGCGTCAGGGATCCCGTTTCATTATTATTGCATTTCATCTTTAATTTTACATTATTGCTTCGATAATTAATCTCACAATTTTATTGCATTTACTTATTCATTGCACCGACAATTATAGACAATAAACATCCATCCTTGTGGGATCGATATCTGACGGATTCTCATCTGTCAACTATACTTGCATCGATAGTGTACGCTTGCTCATATTTGCTATGACGTTCGGAGCACGATCATGTATTCTTGGGAGAACCTTAGTTCTATCGGATTACATAGACTCAGACTTCCAAACCTGCAAAGATTTGAGGAAACTGACATCGGGAAATGTATTTGTTCTAGGTAGTGGAGTGATCGCTTCTGTAACGTCACAATAGTTGTGCAAGCGGATACACGTCGATGCAGGTATAGTTGATAGAACAATTCTATCGGATATCGATCCCACGAGGAATGGGTTCTTGATGTTTAGTTGTCAAAGTAACTAATACTAGAATTAGATGAAATGTGAGTAAAGAAGTTAGCGTAATTAGTCAGATATGCACACTAAAATTGTTAATACTGTCAATGCAATCAAGGTTAATTGTTAAAGTAATAGAAGGTAAATCAACTGTTGTGGAAGTTTTAAGAATTTGAATGCATAAAAAGTAAAGGTTTGATCAAGTGTAAAGGATTGGAGTGGATCACTGATTTCACTAAGTCACAACGTTGGATGAGTCGACAAGGTATTGTATAGATGAATTATCGCAGCGATAGAGCTCCAATGAAATCTTACCAATAACAGTCCTTCGTTTAATCAAGACTCAAGTACGCACAATCACCCCACCTCTCGATGTGAGCAATGTTGTACACTCAAGAACAAGTGACTAGAATCTTTTCTAATCCCAAGTAACTCTCGCTGTCTTGCTTGTTAACCTAACTTTTCACCGCATCTCTCGATGTTGGTAGATTGCAAATGCACTCTCATGTTTGATGCAGTTAGATCCAAGAATAAACAGATGAAAAGCATTAAATAAGAATGAAAGCAATCTAAAAATTAAAGATACTCTCGTATTCATTCAAATGTCATTAAAATTCATCAGCATAAAAGAGGGGTCAACGAATACAATCGAAGCTTTCTATCTCTAGACTACTAGGACTATTCCTCAGCCTCTCCTCTTGTCTTGCATCAAGCACCTCTCGTCAGAAGTGGTTGCTCCTTTTCTCCATCAGCTCACCATTTTTCCAGCTTAAATCTCAAAAACACAGTAATTGTAGTATTTAATTCCTCCACCTCTTGATGATTTCTTCCATCTTCTTTCCTCTATTTTTAGCCTTCAAAAGTTACAGGTTTCATCCTCTATTTTCAGATCCAGATCCAATTTGCAGCTACCAAAGTTAGTTACAATACAGCTGTGCACTCACGTAAATTTAATGTGTTCTTCAGAGATTTGCAAGTTGTCACTGCATTACTGGGCGCGATCTGAAACCTTTAATTGTGGCGACAACGAGTGATTTTCCTGCGCTGGTGCTTCCAGCTGTATTTTCAGCTTGAGTTCACTGATCCAAAGCTCAGGTTTTTTTGCGATGACTTCTCTGGTCGCAATTTCAAGCTGATCTTATGGCTGCATTCTTCTTCCAGCATTGATCTTCTGAGATGAGTTCTTATGTTGACAATTCTAAGGTGCAATATCTAGGCTACTTGTAGCGACATTATTACACAAAAAAGTAAAAATAACAAGAATTTAAACCAAACTAAAATGATTTAGAAAATATAAAAACTAAGTATGAAATGCTTATGATGCATGCTAAATACGATACAAAAGAGACAATTAAAACATAAATTTAGGGAGAAAATATATGTCATTCGCAATGCTATCACATCCCCAAACTTGAGTTTTTACTTGTCCTCAAGTAAACAAAAATGAGCAAAGTCACAAGAAAACATGTCACCACAATCATTATTCTCGCAACTTGAATTTCCTGAAATCCTAATACATAAATTGTATTGATATGATAGAATAATGCGCCGACAATTTATAGGCATGAATCATTAAAACTGCAACTTCATTAATGTTAGTATTATGCATTGAATCTTAATCTTCCCTGAACCAATACAACATTTATAGCAAACATTTTTTTTCTTCTTTTCTTTTCTCTTTTCTTTTTCTTTCTTTTTCTCATTTTCCTTTTTCAAGTGACTGAGAGATGTCATTGCATTACTCTACCTTTATTCCTGGGCAGTAACGATGGGGTGCAACAAACCCCTAGGAGGTATGTAATTGCGCTAACACACACTCTTGCAGTGACAGCCTTTGGCTAGATGATTTTCTTAAAATCTGCAACGGAGTGTTCTCCCTTGAAAAGTCACACTGCACTCACATTGGAGTGTTTTTTATTAATACAATGTCTCTGCATTTGGTCAGTTAGTTCAAGATTCAAACATTAACACTATCCATTCATTACTGAAGCAATTCCAATCATTCATTCAAGAATAGAAGACTCACTATTCATTCACATTCATCTAATTTACACATCATCATCCTAAGCAATTCAAGAATGACGCATAAAAATAAAAAAATTGTGGTCACATTTTTGTTAAAATTTTGCATATTTTCATTAACTAAAGAAAAATGTAAAATTCAAATATCTGGGTGTAATTGCATTTCCATTTCATAATATCCCCCTAAACATAATGTTTGCATTGTCCCCAATGCACTGACAATAATATACAGATAAGAATGGAAATGTAACGACAATGCAACTAAATTAACAAAAAAATGCAATGACAATAAAAATGCATGCAAACTATCTACAGAGAACTGTACTAACTCATTCCTCAGCAGTCGATGCAGAGGTTGCTTTGGTTTTCTTTTCTTCTTCCTTGGGCGCTCGCCATTATCTTTATGTTTCTGCTTTTTGTCCTTGCACTTCCGTTTCTTATCCTTCAAACCAACCGAATCGGCATATTGCTCCTTCTCAGCCGGTTGGGTGATGGCCTCATCGATAGTTACCCTAGATGGGTGGATTTCAGCTAATGGTGCCACATATGGCACAATGACAAGAAGGTGAATCTCCTCAATGCTGCTTGTAACTACCTCAGCCTGGCTCGAATCAGGTGGAACCTCGTCACTACTAGATGCCCCCACACTCACGGGTGTGCCGATAATATCCTCAGCGATAATTTTTGGGGCATCTTCTGTCCTTTCTTTCTGCACCTCTACAAGGTGCATTCTCTTCTTCTTCCTCATTCTCATTCTCTGGGCCATCTTCTTCCACTGCTTCATCCATAGGCTGTTCTTGCTTAGTTGTGGCAATGTCAGCGCCTTCCAATGCGTCTACACCCATGGGTACAATCGGGGTAGTCACTTCCTCAACTATAGCCACCTGCTCTGCCATGTTTGCACCGAGACTGTTAGAAAACTCGTCTTTAAACAGATTGGCGATTGTCCGATAGTAATCCTCCTCAACATTAGCGTGCCTCTCTTGCTCTTGATCATCAAAGATATGAATTCTTGTTGGGACACGGGCAGGCCTACCATCAAGAGTAAGCTGGTTAGAGGATGAGGCTTACATTGGGCGAAAAATAGAGGGAAAGGCTGGGAAGTCTAGCAGCGGACTGGGACTGGGACTCATGCTGTGCAATGCGACGATAATTGCCTCATTCCAGGCTTTTGCATACGCATAGAAAATAAGCTATCTGTAATCCATATCTTCTAATACGCCGACAGTGCAGATAGTGTGCGTGTCAATGCTATCAATATGAACTTCCATAATAGCCAGCCTCTCTTCTAGTTGGAGATTTGTGGGTGCATCATCCTGTTTTTCCTTCTTCTTCCCTTTGCCCTTGTCCTTCTCTTGTGGTGCTCCTCTCACAATCGGCGTTTCTTGGCCTCGAGCCATTCTTTCAACTGATATATCATTGATGGGACTTTTGTTTTCTAACACTTCCTTGCCATCCTGAGGGATAATGCCCTTCTATTTGCAGAGCAGCATTATTAAAAAAGGGAAAGAGAGTATACCAATTTGTTTTGCAGTAGCTTTAGCTATTTAATCATGGAGGATTTTGTTTATATCAATGTGATGGCCCTGTAAGATTGAGTGTAGAAGGCACCTACGATCCAATGTGGCCGCAGTGCTATACGTAGAAGGCAGGATGTAGCATTTATGAAGTGAAACCACACCTTGCTGAAGGTTATGAGATACTTCTGATGCATGGTGTAGTTATGTGGCCCATTACATGTCCAGACAGCCCCGTCAACATACAGGTCGCTCAACACTTGGGCAGCTCTCTCGTCAGTCAGTTCATGCACAAATAAAGAGTGGTCATCAACCCTCTCAAGAATCCAAAGCAGAATATTGATATGGGCGACACTCCATGGGATTAGACCTTCCCTCACAAAGACAAACTCTTGCTCCGAATCGACAAAGTTTACGTAGAATTCCCTTACCAACATAGGGGAGTAGCCAGCAGGGTGTTCACAGAAGAACTCCCATCCTAGACGGCTTATAGTCCTTACGACGTGCATCCCTAAAGTTTGATACGGGGACAGTTACAGACCATGCTCTAGATGGATATTTTATTTCAGCATCATGTTCTGATAATGGTCTTTGGCTAGTTTTGACAACAATAAGATCGGCCCTATTGATAGTGGTGGAGTTGTGGTTTGAACAATTGTGACAGAAGTTGAAGGGGTGGTTTTAGAAGGATTCTTTACTCCTCTGATTTTGGCCATGATTGCTAAAGAAGAAAGTTAAAGGAACTTGCAGAGAAAAGATTAGACTGACAGAATAAGAATAAGAGTAAAAACAAAGAAGAAAATAGGTTGCAGTAACAATGGCTAATGTGGGTAGAAGAAGAGAGTCTGTAGAGATGAGTTTTTTATAACCTAGGCGTAGTAAAAACCATGATTATTGCAAAGATCATGAGAAAACGTTACGTTTGCAGCCATTAAATGCCAGGTTACAGATCCTACCTTTTCATCTGATCAAACGACTAGGAGAAGAGAGAAATCAATCGGTGCAATTCTTGCTGAAAAAGCTTTGCTGAGTCATCACAGAATGCACCGACAAGTTGTGCTCGTGATGTATCGACAAAAAGATGATTTTTATTCCTGCATAGAATTTTAAAATGAAACAACTAAAATTGAAACAAATAAAAGAAAATGTAAAAATGCATTGACATTATTTAAATGTGACCAAATCGATGGCCTCGTTTAGTTCTTTGACTTTTGGGCTCACATAATGCTTAAGGTGTTGGCCATTCTCCTTGAACTATTATTACTCATCATTTAGATTCTCAATTGTCACCACACAATTCTGGAATGCATCGAAAACCTTGAAAGGGCCCGACCATCTTGAACGCAATTTACCTGGGTGCAGTTTTAAATGTGAGTTAAACAAAAGTACTAACTGACCTGGGCTAAATTGTCGATGCAAGATGATATTGTCGTGCCATCTCTTAGTCTTTTCTTTGTACATTGCGGCATTCTCATAAGCATGGCAGTAGATTTCTTCCAGTTCAGTAATGTCCAACAATCTTTTTCTTTCGGTAGTGTCGTAATCCATATTCACCTGCTTGATAGCCCACATGACTATATGTTCAAGCTCAACTGTCAAGTGACAAGACTTACCAAACACTAACTGATACGGTGACATTCCTAACGGCTTCTTATAAGCAGTGCGAAGCACCCACAATGCGTCATGTAGCCGCGAAGACCAATCTCTTCTAGATGGATTAACCACCTTCTCAAGGATTCTTTTGATTTGATGATTGGACAATTCAGCTTGGCCATTGGTTTGTGGGTGGTATGTAGTAGCCATATGATGCTTCACACCATATCTCTTTAATGTTGTTGCCACTTGATGGTTGCAAAAACGAGTACCTTGATCACTTATTAACGCTCTAGGTGTTCCAAATCTCGTAAGGATGTAAGTGTGGAAAAGCTTCAACGCCGTTCGAGCATCATCTTTTGACACCACGATTGCCTTGATCCACTTCAAGACATAATCAACCGTAACTAGATTATACACATTCCCAAAGGAGTTAGGGAATGGTCTTATGAAATCTATACCCCAAACATCAAAGAGCTCTACATCCACAATTAGCTGTTGAAGCATCTCGCTGCGTCGAGATATTGAACCAGTGCGTTGACATTTGTCACATTGCTGTGCAAAGTTGTAGGCGTCTTGAAACAATGTGGGCCAATAGAATCCTGACTGGAGGACTTTTACAGCAGTCCTTACACCACCAAAATGGCCTCCATAGGGAGCATCATGGCAATGTCGCAAGATAAAAGTCATCTCCTCTTCAGGAATGCAACGACGGATAATATTGTCAGCACATACCTTGAATAAGTATGGCTCGTTCTAGTGATATTTTGCAGTGCCGCGCAAGAATTTGACTTTCTTGTGACCAATAGCACTCAAAGGTAGCTTCTCACACACAAGGTAATTGACTACGTTAGCATACCAAGGCGATGCGTCAACAAAGAACAACTGCTCGTCTGGAAATGCATCGACAATTTGGGCTTTATTCCCATCTTCACTTTCAACTTCCAGTCGAGATAAGTGGTCAGCTACTTGATTTTCAGATCCTTTCCTATCCTTGATTTCAACATCGAATTCTTGTAGGAGTAGGATCCAATGGATTAATCTAGGTTTGGAATCTTTTTTCTCAAAAAGGTATCTCAATGCAGAGTGGTTTATGTACGCTGTAATCTTTGCACCGATAAGGTGTGAGCGGAACTTGTCAAATGCAAAGACTACTGCTAGCAACTCCTTCTCAGTAGTTGTATAATTAACCTGCACTTCAGTTAGAGCTTTACTAGCATAATAAATGGAATGAAATACCTTTTCTTTACATTGGCCTAGTACAGCTCCCACAGCAAAGTCACTTGTGTTGCACATTAATGCAAACGGTTGCGTCTAGTTCGGTGCAACAACAATCGGAGATTGTACTAGCTGCTTCTTTATTGTGATGAATGCATCCAGACAAGTGTCATCAAACACAAACTTTTTATTTTGCTCTAGCAATGAGCATAACGGTTTAGCAATCTTGGACAAGTGATGGATAAATCTCCTATAAAAGCCAGCATGTCCAAGAAAGCTTCTTATTCCCTTAACATTTGTTGGCAGTGGTAATTTCTTAATGATTTCAACCTTTGCTTTATCAACCTCAATGCCCTGACATGATATGCAATGGCCTAGGATAATGCCTTCAGTTACCATGAAGTGGCATTTCTCCCAATTCATAACTAAATTTGTGCCCTCGCATCTCTTCAAAACTTTTTTCAAGTTGTCAGCACATTGGTTAAAATTCTATCCATAGACAGAGAAATCATCCATGAATACCTCTAGAGAGTCCTCGATCATGTCCGAGAAGATCGCCATCGTGCATTTTTAAAATGTTGCTGGCGTATTGCACAACCCAAATGGCATACGTCAGAAGGAAAAGGTTCCAAAAGGGCATGTGAACGTAGTCTTTGCTTGATCGTTCGGTACAATGGCTATTTGGTTGTATCTAGAATGGCCATCTAGAAAGCAATAATAGGCCTTACCAGCTAGCCTATCCAAGATCTGGTTAATGAAAGGTAGTGGGAAGTGGTCCTTCTTTATGGTCGTATTCAGTCGGGGATAATTCATGCATACTCACCAGCCAGTCACAATGCGATTAGGGATCAACTCATTCTTGTCATTTCTCACAACTATGAAACCACTTTTCTTGGGCACACAATGGATGGGGCTCACCCAATCACTGTAAAAAATAGGGTGGATGATGCCCACGTCTAGCCAGTTGATAATCTCCTTCTTTACTACTTCTTTCATCTTTTCGTTAAGTTTCCTTTGTTGCTCAATTGATTGCTTCCCCTCATCTTCCAACTTGATCTTATGCATGCAAAAATAGGGACTAATGCCTCTGATATCAGTAATGCTCCAGGCTATGGCTCTCTTATGTTGTTTCAAAATGGTGATAAGCTTATCTTTCTGCGTTGCGTCGAGGGATGCGTTGACAATTACAGGTAATGTATCATTGTCACCCAAAAAGACATATTTCAGGTGTATTAGCAAAGGCTTCAACTCTAAGGTATGAGCTTGCTCAATTAACGGTTTAAACACAAAGATTGTCCTGCTCGATAAATCCAAAGATTCCAATTGTCAATTATACCTCAGCTCATAATTATTAACCTCCTCTTTGTGGTCACATTCAGCTAGAATTTCCTTAACGGATTTCACTTCATCTTTATCTAGGACGACTGAACTCCTTGCATTGAATTCTTCCAGAATTATCTCGTCTAGCACGTCGATGTGGTGACATTGCTCTTTACTCTTGGACGGAGATACTTCTCTAACACACTGAAGGTCACATGTTCGTCGTTATGACGCATGATAAGTTCTCCCTTGATCACGTTGATAAGAGTGCATCCCGTTGCCAAAAATGGTCACCCTAGAAAAATAGGCACCTCCTTGTTTGCTTCGTGATCAAGGATTATGAAATTAGCAGGAAACACGAGCTTATCTACTTGAAAAAGGACATCTTTGATTTGGCCTTCAAGTTGTGCTAAGGATCTGTCTGCAAGTTGCAATGTCACCACAATGGGCTTCATTGATCCTATTCCTAACTTCTTAAAAGTAAATAAAGGCATAAGGTTAATACTTGCTTCCAAATCACATAAAGCTTTGCCTAAATAATGTTTCCCAATGGAGCATGGGATTGTGAAGCTGCCAAGGTCTTTCATTTTAAGTGGTAACTTGTTTGTAAGCACAGCACTGCACCCCTTTATGAGCGCAATCGTCTTGATTTCAGACAAATTCTTTTTCTTCGATAATAGTTCCTTTATAAATATCCCATAATTGGGTATCTGCACAAGAGCATCAACAAAAGATATGTTAATGTATAATTGTTTCAAAGTAGAAACAAACTGTTGATACTCTTTATCATGGACTTGCTCTTTAAATCTTTGTGGAAATGACAAAGGTATCATAACATTGGGTTGTTGCGAAAAAATCTGTGGTGTTGACATTGGCAATTGCGTTGGCAACTGCGTTGGGCAAATTGTAGGCATAGATGTCTCTACAATTGGCTCCTCATCATTTATTTCTGCTTGGTTACCTTCAGCTGCAACTTCTCCTTATTGTCTTAGTTCAGATGCATCGACATGGTCTTGATTCGAACTGCTTGGTTCAACCATTTTCTTTCCACTTCGTAACATAATAGCCTTACAGTGCTCCTTCCTTCTTTGCATTAGATTCTCAGTATCACTAGGTAGAGCACCTGGTGACCGTGTACTCAGAATAGAAGCCAACTGTCCTACCTAGGCTTTTAATGCTTGAATAGAGGAAGAATTGCCTTGCACAATTGCTTCAGTCCTCGTGATATGCTCTCGCATCAGTGCTTCAAGAGCATCCATAGGATCTGACCTTTGTTAAGAAAACTGCTGTTGTTGCTGATACTGTCCTTGCATATGTGGCATTGCATTTTATTGTGGCTGCAATCGCGATTGTGGTTGCATCTGGTTATGTGCCTACAATTGATCAAGATGCGAATGTACTTGCGAATTCTGATTAAAATTCTGCTGTTGATGGTTGTTGTAACTCCCTTGTCTATAACTCCCTTGATTTGTGGAATTGTCATATCTATATGTGGAAGCATTTTGATTCCCCTAAGGTTGTTGAGTTCTGTTGTTGTATGAGTTACCATATGAATTCCCTTTGATGTTATTGACATAGAAAGCATTTTCAGCATGTTGTGGGCAGTTTTCGTAACTATGGTTGTCACCGCAAATCGCACAGAAAAATGTCGACTCATCCATTTGTTGAGCCACTTGAATATAGGCAACTTCACTTGTCCCCTTCATATTCTTTATGATATTGGTCGCAATTACTAGCTGATCTTGTGGCTGCATTCGTCTAGTATTAAGCTTTAGACTAAGTTCTTGTGCTAATAATATTAAGACGCAATATATCGGCTGCTTGCGTCTATATTAGTACAAAAAATGGATAAAAATAACAGGAATTTAAACTAACTAACAATGAGTTAGAAAATATGAAAATTAAATATAAAATGTTAATGATGCATGCTAAATTAAATACAAAAGAGACAATTAAGACACTAAATTAGAGAGAAAATCTATGTCATTTGTAATACCATCACACCCCCAAACTTGAGTGTTTACTTGTCCTCAACTAAACAAAAATAAATAAAAATGAATTTTCTTTTCTAGGTCTGTAGCAGAGTGTTCTCCCTTAAAAGTCACAATGCACTCATAATGAAGTGTCTTCTACTAATAAAATTTCACTGCATTGGTCAATTAGTTCATGATTCAATATCAACACTATTCATTCATTAATGGAGTGTTCTCCCTTAAAAGTCACAATGCACTCATAATGGAGTGTCTTCTATTAATAAAATGTCGCTGCATTGGTCAGTTAGTTCATGATTCAATACCAATATTATTCATTCATTACTTAAGAAATTTCAATTATTCATTCAAAAATAGCAAACTCATCATTCATTCATATTCCTTGCGCCTCTTCCGCTTCTTATCCTTTGAACCAACTGGCTCAGTAGATTGCTCCTCCTCAGCGGGTTGGGTGATGGCCTCATCAATTGTCACCTCTGATGGGTGGATCTCAGTGAGTGGTGCTATGTATGGTACAATAGCCAGAGGATTTAGTTCCTCTATCTCGCCAATGACAACCTCAGCTTGGCTCGCAATCAGTAGAGCCTCTTCTGAGCTTGATGCTCCAATAATATCCTCAACGATCATTGTTGGGGTTCTTGGGGCATCAGTTTCTTTCTCTACCTGCACCTTGGCAGGTTCTTCTTCTTTTTCTTTCTCTTCTTCTTTCTCTTCCTCGTCTTAATCCTTCTCCTGATTATCTTCCTGATTTGCCTTTTCTTCTACACTCGGCTCATTTTCAACTGGACTAGTGTCAGCAAAATTGACTGCATCGACTTCTTCTTCCAGAACAGCTTCCCTCTCTGCTATATTTGCACCAAGACTATTTGAGAATTCATCTTCAAACAAGTGGGCGATGTTGTGATGAAAATCGACATCAGCCTTTGACTGCCCGCCATCTTTCTTATCGTTAGAAACATGGATCCGAGTTGGTGTAGAGGCAGGCCTACCATCAGGGGTAGGTTGCTCGAAAGATGAATGCATCATCAGGTGGTAGATGGATGGGAAAGTTAGGAAATTTGGCAATAGGGTTTGGCTAATTTAGTTCAATGTAGCGACAAGGGCTTCATTCCAGGCCTTGATGTATGCATAAAACTTGTGGAATCAAAAATCATGTCATCCATGATGCTATCGGTGTGGATAGAACTCATGTCGAGGTGGTCTAAATGAACTTCCATCAGTGCCAGCTTCTTTTCTATTTGGGCTTCTATCGGCATATCAGTTTTGTCAGTCTTTTTCTTACCCTTTCCTTTGTCCTTCTTCTTGGAGATCTCTTTGGCCATCGGGGAGTCTTGGCCTCGTTTCATACTCTCAACAGAAATGTCATTGATTGATCCTTTGTTGTCCAGACCTCATCATCACCTTTGGGCACAATACCCTTATGTTGATAGAGTAGCATAATAAGAGAGGGAAAAGGAAGGATACCAGTTTGCTTTCCTACAGCTTTCGCGATCTAGGCATGTATAAACTCCCCAATGTCGATGTGTCGGTGGTGCAGAATGGAATGCGGCATACACATATAGTCCAATATGGTCGTAGTGCTGTGGGTAGAAGGCATAACACGATTGTTGATGAAATGAAACCATACCTTGCAAAAGTTTGTAAGGTACCACCTATGCATTGTATAAATGTAAAACCCATTGCCCGTCCATGTAGTGCCATTGATGCAGAGATCGTTCATCATTTGGGCCAAACAATCATCATTTAAATGGTGCATAAAGGGTGTATGGTTATCTACTCATTCCGGAATTCTCAACAGTACGTTGATCTGCGCAGCACTCCATGGAACTAGCCCTTCTTGAACAAAGATGAATTCCTGCTTTTGGTCCACCAGATTCGCATAAAACTCCCTCACCATTATGGGAGAGTAGCCAGAAGTATGGTCACAGAAATACTCCTATCCGAGGTGGCTGATTGTTCGATGGATTTGTTTCCTCAGGGTCTGATGTGGAGACAGTTGGAGACCCTGTTTGCAGTGAATATTGTATTTTAGCATAACATTATGGTATCGATCTTTGGCTGTATGTTAAAAACAAAATCGGGCCTGTGGATGAAGGTGGTGGTGTCGTGGACAAAACCATGGTAAGAGTAGTCAGAGTGTTCTTGGAGGGTTTAAAAGTGTTTTTGGAAGCACGGGTTTTAGCCATGGTGAGAAGAAAAGAACTTCAAGAAGTTTCACAGAAAGAAAGATTACTTTTGAGATTAGAAAAGGAAATATGCAGACAATGAAAGAGAAGAGTTACAGTAAAAATGGTGAATGTGAAGAGAAAAGGTAACTGCAATGATAGGCTTTATAACCTAGGCTTAATGAGTGGAAAAACATAGGGAAATGTTGTGTCTGTACCCATTAATTGCCAGGCTACAGATCGTACCGATTTGTTTTGATCCAATGGTTGGGAGGGAAAGAAATCAATTGGCGCGATTCTTGCTGAAAAAGTAATGTTGACTCATCGCAGAATGCGTCGACAATATCTGTTTCAATGCTTCGACAAAAATATGATTTTTATTTCTACAAGGAATTTAAAACAACACAAAGAAAAGTGAAACAATTAAAAGTAAATAGAGAAATACATCGACATTATTTAAATGTCACCAAGTTGACGAATTCGTCTGGTTCTCGAACATCTAGGCTCGCATAATGTTTAAGACGTTGGCCATTTACTTTAAATTGTTGCCCATCCTTTAAGTTTTCGATTGTCACCGCACCGCTTTGGAATGCTTAGACAAATTTAAATGGGCAATTTTCCTGGATACAATTTTAAACGTGAGTTAAATAAAAGTACCAACTGACCAGGATGAAATTTTTGGTGCAAGATAATGTTGTCATGCCATCTCTTTGTCTTTTCTTTCCAACAACATCGTAGTCTAAATTCACTTACTTAATTTCCCACATGGCCTTATGTTCAAGTTCGACAGGCAGGCGATAAGACTTTCCAAACACTAGTTGGTATGGCGACGTCCCCAACGAGGTTTTGTAAGCGATACAAAGCACCCACAATGCGTTATGTAGTCGCGCAGACCAATCCTTCCTAGATGGATTAACCACCTTCTCAAGTATGTTTTTAATTTGACGATTGGATACTTCGGCTTGACCATTAGTTTGTGGGTGATATGTGGTGGCCATACGATGCTTCACACCATATCACTTTAATGCAATTGCCACTTGGTTATTATAGAAATGAGTGTCTTGGTCGCTTATCAATGCTCTTGATGTTCCAAACCTTGTGAGAATGTATGTATGAAAGAACTTTAGCACCGTCTGAACATCATCTTTTGGCACCGTAATAGCTTCAATCCACTTTGAGACGTAGTCAACAGCCACTAAGATATACACATTTCCAAAAGAGTTTGGAAATGCCCCATAAAATTTATACCCCAGACATCAAAAAGCTCTACCTCTATAATAGGTTGTTGGAGCATCTCGTTGCATCGAGATATGGATCCAGTGCGTTGACAATGATCACATTATTATGCAAAATTATGGGTGTCTCGAAACAAATTGGGCCAATAAAATCCTGATTGCAGGACCTTTGCAGTAATCCTTGTTCCACCAAAATGACCTCCATAAGGGGCATCATGACAATGTTGCAGGATTGACATCATTTCTTCTTCAGGTACACAACGACAGATGATATTGTCGGCTTATACCTTAAATAGGTATGGCTCGTTTCAATGGTATTTGGCAGTATCACGTATGAACCTGATCTTCCTATGACCAGTCGCACTCATAGGTAGCTTTCCACACACAACGTAATTGATAACATCAGCATACCATGGTATGCGTCGACAAAGAATAATTGCTCGTCAACAAATGCTTCGACAATTTGGTTTGTTTGCTCGTTCTCACTCCCAGTTTCAAGTCGAGACAAGTGGTCAGCTACTTGATTCTCAAATCCTTTCCTATCTCTGATTTCGATACCAAATTCTTGGAGGACTAGGATCCATCTGATGAGTCTAGGTTTGGCGTCTTTTTTGTTGAAAAGGAATCTCAATGCTGAGTGGCCCATGTAAACTGTTGTCTTTGCACTGACAAGATAGGAACGGAACTTGTCAAATGCAAAGACTACTGCTAGCAACTCCTTCTCCATAGTAGTATAATTAACCTGCACTTTAGTTAGAGTTTTACTAGCATAGTAAATAGAATGAAATACGTTTTCTTTTCTTTGGCCTAGGATAGCTGCTACAGCAAAGTCACTGGCATCGCACATTAATTCGAATGGTTGCGTCCAGTCTGGTGCGAGAACAATCGGAGCTTCTGCTAGCTTTTTCTTGATTGGTGTGAATACATCCAGACATGCATCATCAAACACAAACTTTTTATTTTTCTCTAGTAATGAGCAAAAGGGTTTAGCTATCTTGGAAAAATTTTTGATGAATCTTTTATAAAAGCCAGCGTGTCCAAGAAAGCTTCTTATTACTTTGACAGTGGTGGGCGGTGGTAATTTTTCAATGATTTCTACTTTAGCTTTATCAACCTCAATGCCTTGTCAAGATATGCGATGGCCAAGGATAATGCCTTCTGTAGCCATGAAGTGGCATTTCTCCCAATTCAAAACGAGATTTGTGTCCTCGAATCTTTTCAAAACTCTTGCCAAATTGTCAGCGCATTGGTCAAAACTTTGTCCATAGATCGAGAAATCATCCATGAATACCTCAAGTGAGTCCTCAATCATATCTGAGAAGATCTCCATCATTCACCTCTGGAATGTTGCTGGCGCATTACATAACCCAAACGGCATCTTTCGGAAAGCAAATGTTCCAAAAGGACATGTGAACATTGTCTTTGTTTGATCTTCCGGCGCAATGGCTATTTGGTTGTATCTAGAGTAGCCATCCAAGAAGCAATAATAGGCTTTACCAGCTAGCCTATCTAGCATCTAATCGATGAAAGGTATTGAAAAATGGTCTTCTTTGTGGTTGCATTCAGTCATTGGTAATCCATACATACTCGCCATCCAGTTCCGATGCGAGTAGGGAATAACTCGTTCTTGTCATTGGTCACGACTGTGAAACCACTCTTTTTAGGCACACATTGAACTGACTTACCCAATTGCTATCAGAAATAGGGTATATAATGTCTGCATATAACCATTTAATGATCTCCTTATTTACCACTTCTTTTTATTTTCTCATTGAGTCGTCTTTGTTGCACAATTGATTATTTCACTTTATCTTCTAATCGTATCTTATGCATGCAAAAAGAGGGACTGATGCCTCTGATATCTGCGATACTCTAGGCTATGGCTCTTTTGTGTTCTTTCAGAATGGCAATATCTTCTTACATTGCATCGAGGGATGCGTTGACAATAAAAGGTAGCGTCTCGTTGTCACCAAGGAAAACATATTTCAAAAGTGTTGGCAATGGTTTTAACACCAAGGTAGGAGCTTGTTCGACAGATGGTTTAAACATCGGGATTGTCTTGTTAGACAAATCCAAAGACTCCTTTTACCAATTTTGATGCAACTCACAATTATTAACCTCCTCTTTGTCAACACAGTCATCTAGAATGTCATTGGTAGATGTCGCCGCATCATCATCAGACAGTGCTAAACTTCGTGTTTTAAATTCTTCCAGAATAATCTCATCCAACACGTCAATGTGGTGACATTGTTCATGAGATCCAAACGGTGATGCTTCAAACACACTGAAGGTTACCTGGTCATCATTATGACACATAACAAGTTCTCTTTTGAACACGTCAATAAGTGTTCATCTCTTTGCTAGAAATGGCCTTCCAAGAACTATGAGTACCTCCTTGTCTACTTCACAGTCTAAGATGATAAAATCAGCAGGGAACACCAACTTATCAACTTGAACAAGAACATCTTTGATTTGTCCTTCCGGTTGTGCTAAAGATCTATCCGCCAGTTGCAATGTCACCGCAGTGGGCTTCATCGAACCTATTCCTAACTTCTTAAAAGTGGACAAAGGCATTAGGTTAATACTCACTCCTAAATCACATAAAGCCTTACCAAAATAATGATTCCCGATGGAGCATGGAATAGTGAAGCTGCTAGGATCTTTCATCTTGGTTGGCAACTTGTTTGTAAGCACAACGCTACACCCCTCTATGAGCGCAATTGTCTCGATGTCAGACAATTTATTTTTCTTTGATAACAGCTCTTTCATGTATTTCCCATAACTGGTTATCTGCACAAGGGCATCTATTAGAGGTATATTAATGTGCAATTATTTCAAAGTAGAAAAAAACTTTTGATATTCTTTATCATGGACTATCTCTTTGAATCATTGCAAAAACGGCAGAGGTATGGTCGTAGTGGGTTGTTGTGGATAACTCGGTAATATCGACACTGATTGTTGCATTGATAACTTTGTTGGGCAAATTGCAGGTATGGGTGTTTCTACAGTTGGTTCATCAATATTAATTTCTGCTTGACGTCCTTCAACTGCATCCTCCTCTTGTTACTGTGGTTCAAATGCGTCGACATGGTCTTTATCAGAAACACTTGGTCCCACCGTCTATTTTCCACTCCTTAACGTGATTGCTTTGTAATGCTTCTTCCACCTTTGTGTTGGATTCTCAGTATCACTAGGAAAAGATCCTGGTGATCTAGTGCTGAGATTAGAAGTCAAATAATTGAGCTGGGCTTCCAACGCTCTTATGGAAGAAGAGTTACCTTGCACTATCACTTTAGTTCTTGTAATATGCTCACGCATCATTGCTTCAAGAGCAGCCATAAGATCTAACTTAGGTTGAGAAAATTACTGCTGCTGATGTTGTCCTTACATTTGTGGTAATACAGATTGTTGTGGCTGTAATCGCGATTGTGGTTACATCTGGTTATGTGATGTACTTTTTTAGAACGAGAATTTATCTATAAATTCTGATGATAATTCGGCTGCAGATTGGCATTGTAACCTCTTTGTCTATAACCCCTTGATTTGAGGAATTCTCATATCTATACGTGGAAGTATTTTGATTCCCCGAAGGTTGTTGAGAACGATTATTGTATGAATTACCAAATGAAAGCCCTCGGATGTTGTTGACATAATATGCATTTTCTGCATGCTATGGGCAGTCTTCATAGCTATGATTGTCGCCGCAAATCTCATAGGAAAATATCAGCGTATCCAATTGTTGGGCTACTTGTATAGGAGCAACTTCAGTTGTTCCTTTCATATTTTTTATGATGTTGGCCAATGAAGATACCTGCGCTAATAATGCAGAAATAGCATCTAATTCAAGAACTCTAGGGTTAGTTTTCACCTATGTAGAACGAGAGATTGGATATTGGTAGTCATTCTAGGCAATCCTCTCTAGAATTCGAACAGCTTCATTGTAAGTACAATCCAACAATGGACCATTAGCCGATGTGTCGACAAGGTTTCTTGTCTGAGCATTCAACCCATTGTAGAAGATCTCTATTTGGGTCTCTTGCTGAATTCCATGCATTGGGTAGCGTCGAAGCAAAGTTTTGAAATGCTCACATGTTGTATGTAAATTCTCATCATCAAGCTGATGATATGCAGTGATGTCATTACGCAACCTTGCGTTCATTGTTGGTGGGTTGAAACGTAAAACAAGCTGCATTGCTAATGCATTCCAAGATGTGATAGATCCTGCCGGTAATCCTAAGAACCATGTTCTTGCTTTACCCTACAACAAATAAGGAAATAATTGTATTTTCAAGGCATCATCAAGGACACCATGTTGACTAAAGGATGCACAAATAAGCAAAAATGATTTCAAATGTTCTCGTGCGTCCTCATGTGGAAAACCAGAATATTGCCTATTTGAGTTGAGCATCTGAAACATCACATGTTTCAGTTCAAAATTACCAGCCTGGATAGCCGGTCGTACAACCCCTGGTTGTAAATCATCGAGTATAGGCACAACAAAATCTCTTATTGTCCTATTCTGAACTTGTTCTTCTTGTGGACGTGATGGTAGTATATCGTTAACAATTTGTGGAAGCACTGGAGGAATTTCATCTTGTGGCAGCAATGGTGGTAGATTATTGTTATTGTTGTTACCAGCCATCTTCCGTTATTCTTGCTTTCCCCTCCTAAGTGTCCTTTCAACCTCTGGATCAAAGTTTACAATATCCTTAGGTTTTCTCCTTATGGACATTTAACAATTAAAAATCTGAAAAAGTAAATAATTAAAGAAATAACCACAGATTAGTAAAGATTAAAAGTTAAGTGAAATTAATTGCAACTACAAAAGTAAACATCAAACAAACGTCATTCCCTGGCAACGGCGCCAAGACTTGATCGGTGTTTTTACGACACAACGATTATGCAAGCGTACACACGTCGATGCAAGTATAGTTGATAGACAAATCTATCAGATAACGATCCCTCAAGGAATGGGTTCTTGATGTCTAAATGTCGGAGCAATCAATACAAAATTAAAGTGTAATGTGAGTACTGATGTTAGTGCAATATGTCAGATCTGCACACTAAAATTAGATATCAATGTCAACTCTTATAGTTAAATATCAGGTGTAAAAAATCACTGTACTGAAAGTAAATCAAATGTGTTGAGTGTTGAGTGCTGAATATTTAAATTGCATAAAATGTAAAAGTGATCAAGTGTAAAGGATAGAAATGGTTCACTGGTTCTGCTAAGTTGCAACGCTGGATGCGTCGACAAGGTAAAGTATAGATGAATTATCACTGCAATGAAGTCCCTTTGAGTTCTTACCAACAACAACTCCTTACTTAATCCCAACTTAAATACCCACAATTACTCCACCTCTCGATGCGAGCAATGATGTGTATCCAAGAACAAGTAACTGGTTCTTATCCCAGTCATGAGCAGCTCTCGCCTAACCCACTTGTTAACCTAACTTGTCACCACATCTCTCGATGTCGGTGCACTGCAATTTCACTCTCGTGCTTAAAGCGATTAAATCCAAGAATAAATAGATAAGCAATGTAAAATAAGAATCAAAATGATATAATATTAAAAGACACTCTCGTATTCATTTAATATCATCAAAATCCATCATCGTTTAAGAAGAATTAATGAGTACAACGAAGCTTACTATCTCTAGACTACTAGGCCTACTCCCTAATTATTCCACTTGCCTTACATTAAACACCTTCTCGTCAGAAGTGATTACAGGTTTGCTTCATCAGCTTCCCAATTCCAATCTCAAATCTCCAAAATCACACAAAAATTGTAGAATTTAATCCCTTAGCTCTCGATGATTTCTTCATTCTTTGTTAATCTATTTATAACATCCAAAATGTTGCAAGTTTCAGCCTTCATTCCCAAATCCAGATCTAGATTTTTGTAGCTGTCAAAATTAGTTAGAGTACAGTTGTGCACTCACGCAGTTCTAGTATGTTCTTTAAAGATTTGCAGATTGTCGCTGTATCACTAGACGCATTCTGAAATCATAATTGCCGCGACATCTGTGAAATTCTTGCATTGGTGCTTCCAGCTATGGATTCAGCTTGATTCTACTCATTCCAAGTTTAGCTGTAATGCGACGACATCTCTTGGAAGCAATTACCAGCTAATCTTGTGGCTGCATTAGTCTAGTTTTAAGCTTTTAGACTGAGTTCCTGCGCTAACAATATTAAGACGCAATATATCGACTACTTGCGTCGACATTAGTACAAAAATTGATAAAAATAACAAGAATTTAAACTAACTAACAATGAGTTGGAAAATGTGAAAATCAAATATAAAATGCTAATGATGCATGCTAAATGAAATATAAAAGAGACAATTAAGATACTAAATTAGGGATAAAATCTATGTCATTTGTAATACCATCAATTGGGCAGCGTCTAATTAAAGTCTTATAACGCTCCTATGTTGTATGTAAGTTCTCATCATTCAACTGATGATATGTTGTAATATCATTGGGCAACCTTGCGTTCATTTTCGGTGGATTAAAACGCAAAATAAACTGTGTTGCTAGCACATTCCAAGATGTAATGGACCCAGCAGACAAACTCAAAAATAATGTTCTCGCTTTACCCTGCAACGAATAAGGAAATTGTTGCATTCTCAAGGTATCATCAGGGAAACCATGTTGACTAAAAGATGCACAAATAAGCAGAAATGATTTTAAATGTTCTCTTGCGTCTTCATGAGGCAAACCAGAATATTGCCCATTTGAATTAAGCATCTTAAAACATCACCAGTTTCAGCTCGAAATTTCCAACTTGTATAGGTGGTCTCACAACCTCTGGTTGTGAATCATCAAGTATAGGTACAACAAAATCTCTTATTGTCCTATTTTGCACTTGTTCAACTTGTGGAGGCGGTGGTGGTATATTATTAATAACTTGTGGTTGTATTGGAGGAACATCATTTTGTGGTAGCAATGGTGGTAAATCATTGTTATTTCCAGCCATTTTCCTTTGTTCTTGCCTTTTTCTCCTCAATGTCTTTTCAAGCTCCGGACCAAAACTAACGATAGTGTTAGGATTTCTCCTTATGGACATGCAACACCTAAAAAATTGAAAAAGAAAACAATAGAAAAGTAAACAGATTAGTAAAGATTAGAACTTAAGTAAGTAAAATTAGTTGCAACTACAAAAGCAAACATCAAACAAATGCCAGTCCCCGATAACGGCGCCAAAACTTGATCGCTTCTATAACGTCATAGCAGTTGTGCAAGCGGGCACACGTCGATGCAAGTATAGTTGATAGAAAATTTCTATCAGATATCGATCCCACGAGGAATTGGTTCTTGATGTTTAACTGTCGAAGCAACTAATACTAGAATTAGATGAAATGTAAGTAAATATGTCAGCGTAATTAAGTCAGATCTGCACACTAAAATTGTTAATACTGTCAATGCAATCAAGGTTAATTGTCAAAGCAACAGAAGGTAAATCAATTGTTGTGGAATTTCTAAGAATTTAAATACAAAAAAGTAAAGGTTTGATCAAGTGTAAAGGATTGGAGTGGATCACTGATTTCGCTAAGTCGTAATGCTGGATGCGTCGACAAGGTATTGTATAGATGAATTATCATAACAATAGAGTTCTAATGAAATCTTATCAATAACAGTCCTCTGTTTAATCAAGACTCAAGTACCCACAATCACCCCACCTCTCTGTGTGAGCAACATTGTGCACTCAAGAACAAGTGACTAAAATCTCTTCTAATCCTAAGCAACTCTCGTTGTCTTGCTTGTTAACCTAACTTGTCACCACATCTCTCGATGTCGATAGACTGCAAATGGACTCTCGTGTTTGATGCAGTTAAATCCATGAATAAACAGATGAAAAGCAATAAATAAGAATCAAAGTAATCTAACAATGAAAGATACTCTCGTATTCATTCAAATGTCATTAATATTCATCAGCATAAAAGAGGGATCAACAAATACAATCGAAGCTTACTATCTCTAGACTACTAGTACTATTCCTCAACCGCTCCTCTTATCTTGCATTAAGCACCTCTCGTTAGAAGTGGTTGCTCCTTTTCTCCATCAGCTCACCGTTTTTCCAGCTTAAATCTTAAAAACACACAATAATTGTAGTATTTAATTCCTTCACCTCTTGATGATTTCTTCAATCTTCTTTCTTTTATTTATAGCCTTCAAAAGTTAAAGGTTTCATCCTCTATTCTCAGATCCAAACCCAATTTCCAACTGTCAAAGTTATTTACAGTACAGCTGTACACTCACGCAAATTTAATGTGTTCTTCAGAGATCTGCAGGTTGTCGCTGCATTGCTGGACGCGATCTGAAACCTTTAATTGTGGCAACAATAAGTGATTTTCCTGTGTTGGTGCTTGTAGTTGTATTTTCAGCTTGAGTTCACTTATCCAAAGCTCAGGTTTTTATGCGGTGACATCTCTGGTTGTAATTTCAAGCTGATCTTGTGGCTGTATTCTTCTTCCAGCATTGATCTTCTGAGATGAGTTCCTATGCTGACAATTCTAAGGCGCAATATATAGGCTACTTGTAGCGACATTAGTACACAAAAGATGTAAAAATAACAAGAATTTAAACCAAACTAAAATGAGTTAGAAAATACAAAAACTAAGTATGAAATTCTTATGATGCATGCTAAATACGATGCAAAAGAGACAATTAAAACATCAATTTAGGGAGAAAATATATGTCATTTGTAATGCTATCATGGAGCCATAGTATGGAGAAGTGTAAAACAAACTTGCACTGCTGACTCTACTATGGAGGCCAAGTATGTGGCTGCTTTTGAGGCAACGAAAGAAGCATTATGTCTTCGAAAGTTCTTAACCGATCTTGAAGTCATTCCTTGTATAAGAAAGCTATAACATTGTATTGTGATAACAGTGCTGCAATAGCTAATACCAAGGAAATGAGAAGTCACAAGAGGACGAAACACATTGATTGAAAGTATCACTTGATACGAGAGACAGTAGCCGAAGGAATTTAGATGTGATGAAAGTAGCTTCTGAAGATAACCTTGCAGATTCATAGGGCAAGTGTTAGATTGTTGGGAAATGTGCCCATATTGAGTGAACATGTAACTGGTTTCTATTTATTTGAACAATGAATAAATAAATGAGGTTAATTTCACATTTCACTATTATGTCTTTTGTATTTTTTTCTTTCATATATTGCATGCATAGTGAAATTGTGACAAGCAAATATGAGCTCATTGATTGTCTAAGTTCAAACTAAAGATAAGTGACATTGTAAGAACGTTTACATTGCGAGAACGATAACTTACTTCAGTGGATAATCTAAATTTGTTCGTAATTCCATAAAAGAATCAAAGTAAGCGTTTGATTCAAATATTGAGAAGAATTATTATGTCGTCTACAAATCTAATTGAGGAGATGGCTAGTCTTGGCTATCGGAGCAGTTGACTCCATGGGTAGAGACATAGATGTATTCATTGGTAGAATGATACATTGGACTGAACCCAAGATGAATTAATTCTGAATCCGTTTGTGAATTAATTCACTTGTGACGTTCATGGTGTGATTTACCTAAATCCTGAGTTAGCCACTAACCATGCGTATACAACTCATGTGCTTTGATATAAGTGGAGGCTTATGCTCTAAAGATGATCGGGCTCATAGACGGTATGTTGGGTACGTGACTTGTGTATGACATGGCTTTACTAGCAATAGTGGAATTCATAACTTAATTAAAGAGTTACTGATATCCTCTCACTAGCATTGTATGGATTGATAAATATGGAACGTGGTCACTGGTTGCTTGTTCTCGAACGAGCAATTTATCACAATGATCATATTAATCATTAAGAAGACACAATGGTGACAATGAGATAAAATAGGATTGTATTGAGTGAACGAATTTAACTCAAAGGAATCAAGCATATCATATGAGCGTAACACACACATGATGAGGTCATTAGACAAAGCAACTAAATGAATTGCTTTCGTAAAGGGTAAACAATAAGGAGTTTTCAATCATGGTACTTCTTGTGGACTAACTCCATGATTAAGTAATTGTGAATTATCAAAACGATGCTTCTGGACATAATTCCAATTACTAGAGTCTAATTGTATATGTCCGATTGGTCTCTTCGCTAGCTCAACAAAAACTCGAACGGATTGCATTGAATCAGAAGAAAATTTTACGACTTTGGAAATAATTTAATTGAGTTGATTTATTCGATCTGGAATTAAGTTATGCGGTCATGAGAATTGTTTAACTTGAGAATTTGATTAAATAATTTTCTTAAAAATTAATATGGAAAATCTAAGTGATTTTTGGAAAATTAATTTTGATCATGTAAAATTAAATTAATCAAATTAATTAAAATTAATATGATATTTTTGGAAATTAATTTTCAAGTCAGACAATTGGTCCAATAAGTAATTAAACTTGAAAATCAGACTATTCCAAAAATAATATTATCTTAATAGTTCAATATTAAATTTAATTTAATACTTACTTTAATAGTATTTTATTAATTTAATATTAAAGTGATTATCTTAATATTAAATTTAATTTCATGTTTATATTGTAGATAAATATTTATTATTTTAATAAGATTTAATATTAAATTTAATCTAATATATATTGATAAATATTATCTTAATTTAAAGTGATTAAGTTTAATCATAATTAAACTCTCTAAATTCTCTATATAAAGAGAGTCTTGTGTCATTATTTTGAGAATACACACACTTGAATTCAAGAGAAAGTTGTAGAGAGAAAATTTTCTAAAGAGATTATTTCAGAAAATCTCTAGACATATTTTTTTATTTACAATTTGATTGAAAAGTTTAGAGAAATTATGAAATTACCCCACTGGTAATTTTGTGAAAATTTTTTTATTCGAAGCGAGCTCACACTCGATAGACGTGAGCTTGAGGATAGCAGAGAAAACTAGTCCATCGAAGTGCTCATCCTAAACGAATCGAAAAGGTACAATTTTGATTAAGTGTTTATTACATTAGATATCATAACCAAATATCTTATTTTTAAAAAAAAAATTAACGGTCTTCTTTTTTCTTAAATATATTTTCCGCTGCATTTTTAAACCGTTTTTTCCAACATCTTTTTCTTACTTTGGCCGAATACCATTGTTGGAGAAAGCTTCAAGCTTCGGTTGGGGTTTTGAGCCTTGCATGTAAGCTATTTCTTACATGTTTTTAATGATTTTTATGCCTTTGAATTCGTACTAGTTAAATCTAGGCAACCCAAGTGTTATTTTTCAAAATATTTAAAACTCTAAAGACTCACCATGAATGAAATGGATGAGTTTTAAATCTAATTAGTAGATTATTAGAGCTAATAGCTAAGAATAAATATTTTATTAAATGATTTTGAATACTTTTAAGTTTAGAGATTTATTTGTGAAATAGTAAAATTTTCATGGAAATTTTATAATAAAAAAAACATTGAAATGGACTGAGTATGAATTTTGTGAAATTCGGCTAGTAGGTACTTTTGGGTAAATTTGTTTTTAGCCTGTTGATAGCTATATTAATGGATCTCTGTGTAATTTGTTTCTTTTCTTCATACTTTTAAACATATTTTTCCTGAAAAATGAAAACCTATTGATTTTCAAACTTTTAACATATAGAACTAAAATAATTTCTTTGTTCATTATAATTATGTGTGGAAAATCTCATATGGCAGTAGTATCTTCGATTAGTGCCAAAATCTAAGAGTACAGTACTTCCAAATTGCATTTAGGAAGTTTAATTTTAGAGAAGGGTATGGATTTCGGATTTTAGTATAAATGGTTTGATGGATTGCATAAAAGAATGAAGGTCCTGATTACGTTCAAATGCATAATTTTTTTTATTTGAGATTTAAATGGATTTAATTAAATTAAATTATGCTTTAGATGAAGAAGTTCAAAAACCGGAAGAAATACATGCAAAGGGAAAAGCTACCGAGTGACCATGTTAGACAGTCAATTACGAAGTAAACATGTGAGTTATTACTTACCGGAATTTATTATTTATTTTTAGTTATATGTAATTTCATTCAATATAGAGACTATATATATAATCTCTATACATATAATTTCCTCTATGTATAATTTGATGAAAGTAGTAAATGCTCATTTACAGATTAGTGGCTACTATTTAGGTTCTCAGCTCTTGCCCTTGTTGCAAACTGGTGAATACAAATTTAGTTTCTCATTTCTTGCATTTGTTACAGATTGGTGAATACGGAATTAAGTTCCTAGTTCTTGCACGTTGCGGACTAGTGAATATGGTTTTAGGTTTTCAATTCTCGCATTTGTTGCAAACTAGAGAATATGGAATAATAAGCCCTGGATAGGCAATTATTTGCGTAGGTTGACCCATTTGAGAAAACCGAATATTTTTGTTATATCTATATATTGGAGTGAATTACAAACTTTCATTTGAAATACTTGTGGGTTATACATCGAAGATATGTGACTACCCCCGAATGTACTCTCATTCGGCGTAGATTTGGCTTTTCACAAGTATACGGGTCAAGTTGTAAATATAGTGTGTTACAACAGAACACTTGATAGTATTCCAAGAATCGTAGTCAAAGGAGACTTAAAGCGATAGTAAATCAAATCCCTGCAAAGAATAAAATTAATTAGTATTTATTTTAGGGTTTATAGTACAAAAAATAAAAGAGTGTTTTGAGAGCATAAAAATAAAAAGATAAAATAGAATAGAATAGAAAATAAAGGCAAGAGATTGAGTTGTATAAATCTTATAAACTGATTTGGAGATATTATGTCGTTTCCGTATGATTTCTTCAATTTTTGGGTTTTGGGGATTTTTCTCCAAGCAACTAGTCACTATCCCAGTTGCATCTCTCGATCTTCCGCCG
Organism: Gossypioides kirkii; assembly: GCA_005610355.1. NCBI lineage: Eukaryota > Viridiplantae > Streptophyta > Magnoliopsida > Malvales > Malvaceae > Gossypioides > Gossypioides kirkii. The sequence continues at coordinate 18,370,524 of CP032246.1, read as the reverse complement.
GCATAGCAAGTCGATAGAGATTACTTATCGCTAGATGTTACAATCTAAACCGGTTTTGGGAAAAGGTGTTCACAAATGGGCAATACCAATTTTGGGTTCATTCCCACCAAAATGACCTTCTAGGGTTGTCAGGCCTTGTGTTTGTTCGATGCTCTTCCTTTCCCAAACAGCTGATCCAAAAGGTAAAGTCCCTATAAAACAACAATTAATTAATCATACGTCCACTCCCTAATTCCCCAAAATGGAATTAGTTCCTCATGGTTTCTTTATTCATCAATAAAACAATATATGAAAACATATAAATGAAGAAGAGAATGAAAAAGAAACTGGAATTGTATTAAGCAATCTGTTGGGAAAAACTCCTCGAACTTTTATGCGAACTTCTACAATCTCGTTTCGAAACTGAAAATGCAAATAACATTAAAAACTAAAGTCTAATGAATGGTGTGTAAAACCCTAGTGCTAAAGGTCTTATTTATAGCTTTAGATGGTCGTTTTCCCTCAACCCTAGTTCAACTATCGTTCCTCATGTTTAAGTGGCATTGTAAAGACCAAAACACTCTTCACTAAGTGTGAGGTCTGCGTCTGGGGGTCGATGTCGGGACACATCAAGTCTTGTGTCGCAAAAAAGACATCAGTCTCCATGTGAAGCATCATCCTACAGGCGTTTTCGTAACATAGCCCATGTCATGTATGTTGTAACAAAGAAGTCAATTTTTGAGTTCCTTAAGTCTGGTTTCTTGGTTGCGACATAGCTCAACCTATGTCGTGACGAAGTGCTCAGACTCCTAGTTACACTTCTTGTGGTCTCCTGCACACTCACCAAGTACATTTGCTAACCTTTAGGCCTCATTTGGCCTTAAAGACAAATAAAACGGCATTTTAACACTTAGGTTACACAATTTATTCAAATAAGAAATCTAAACTAAATCCTAGTGAAGACATAACGAAAATACTTGATTTCAAGCTCTTTAACTGTCAAAATAGTTCAATCTGTTAGGTACGAAATCGGCAGATCAAACTCTCTCACACTTAAGTCTTTACTTATCCTCAAGCAAACAAAACAAAAATAAAGAAAAATGAAGAGCTTGAGTTCATAGCTATACAAAGAGCGGCTCATAAAATGTAGTCTAGGCATCATATATTTCTTAATAACTTTAACATGATAATTAAGCAACTTTACCACTTTTTACTAGAAACAATATAAGTTTAGTAAGTTATAGGAAATACGCATATGAAGGTTTTATCAATATATATCCATCAATGCCAAATATAAGTATTTTAATTATCCTAGTACAATATAGACAATCATAATGAGATCATGCAATTTCCATGTCTATTCATGCATAAAGTTGTTTACGTCATGATCGGCCTGTAACGTCACAGCAGTTGTGCAAGCGGACACACGTCGATACAAGTATAGTTGATAGATTGATTCTATCAGATATCGATCCCACGAGGAATGGATTCTTGATGTTTAAATGTCGAAGCAACTAAAACTACAGTTAGAGAAAATGCTAGTAAAAATGTCAGCGTAATTAAATCAGATCTGCACACTACAATAGTTAAAATTGTCAGCGCAATTATGAGAGTAAGTTGTCAGAGAAACTGAAAGTAAATCAAATTGTTGTTGAAGATTTTAGAATTTAAATGCATAAAAGTAAAAGTGTGATCAAGTGTAAAGGATTGGAGTGGATCATTGATTTCACTAAGTGGCAACGCTAGATGTGTCGACAAGATATAGTGTAGATGAATTGTCGCCACAATAAGGTTCCAATGAAATCATACCAATAACAACTCTCCATTTAATCAAGACTCAAGCGCTCACAAGTATCACACCTCTCAGTGCTGGTATTGCTTCACACCTAAGAACAAGTGACAGAATCCCTTCTAGTCTTAAGCAACTCTCGTTGACTTGCTTGTTAATTCAACTTGTTACTGCACCTCTCAGTGTCGGTAGACTGCAATTACACTCTGTGGTCATGTAGTTAAATCCAATAATAAACGGATGAGAAGAATTAAGTTTGAATCAAAGTAATCTAACATTGAAAGATATTCTCATATACAATCAAATATCAAGAGAATTCATCAGCTTTAAAAGAGGAATTAATAGATAATTCGAAGCATATTATCCCTAGGCTACTAGGATTATATCTTAACTGCTCCTCTTGTACCACACCAAGCACTTCTCGTCAGAAGTTATTGCTCGCCTGATCGATCAGCTCACCGGTCTCCAGCATAAATCTTCAAAAACTCAAAGTATTTGTAGAATTAATTCCTTCACTCCTTGATATCCTTCTCCTTTTTCTTTCCTCTATTTATAGGCTTCAAAAATTATAGATCTCATCTCCTTTCAGATCCAACTTCTTGTGTAGCTGTCAAAGTTTGTTGAAATCCAACTATGCACTTACACAGATCTAACATGATCTTCATAAATCTGCAGGTTTTCACCGCTTTCTAGGCGCGATCTACAATCTTTAATTGCGGCGACATCGTGTGAAATTCCTACGTTGGTGCTTCTAGATGTGCTCGCAACGTGAATTCACCCATACAAAATAAAGGTTTCTATGCGGTGACATTCTAGACGCAATTCCAAGCTAACTTGTGCGTGCCTCTTTAAATTCTTTCTAGCATCAATCTTTTGAGATGTATCCCTGCGCTGACAATTGTGAACATATTCTGTATACGCTGACATTAGTGCATAGAAGAGGTAAAATAATGAGAATTTAAGTCAAACAATAATGAGTTAGAGAATATAAATACGAAGTATGAAATGCCTATCATGCATGCAAAATAAGCTACAAAAGAGACAATTAATACATAAATTTAAGGAGAAAATAGGTGTCATTTCTAATGCTATCACACCCCCAAACTTGAGTTTTTACTTGCCCTCAAGTAAACAAAAATTAGCAAACTTCACAAGCAAACATGTCACCGCAATCATTATTCTAATAACTTAAATTATCTGTAATTCTAATATATAAATTGCTTTCACATGATAAAATAATGCGCCGACAATTTATAACATGAATAATTGAAACTGCAACTTCACCAATGTTAGTAACATGCTTTTGTATCTTAACCTTTCCTTAACCAATACAGCATTTATGGCAATGTATTTCTATTCTTTTCTTTTCTCTTTCTCTTTTTTTTTTTTTCTTTTTGTGATTTTTTTTATAAGTGACTGAAAGATGTCATTGCATTACTCTTCCTTTGTTCCTGTGTAGTAACGATGGGGTGCAACAGACCCTGAAGAGGTATGTAATTGCGTCGACACACACTCTTGCAGTGACAGCCTTTGGCTAGATGATTTTTCTTACACATGCAGCGGAGTGTTCTCCCTTGACAAGTCACAATGCACTCACATTGGAGTGTCTTTTATTAGTACAGTGTCGCTGCAATTGGTAAATTAGTTCAAGATTCAAGGATTGATACTATTCATTCATTACTAAAGCAATTCCAATTATTCATCCAAAAATAAAAGGTTCAATATTCATTCATAATCACTCAATTCACATATCAGCATCCAAACAATTCAAGATTTACGCATAAAATAAAAATTGTGGTCACATTTTTGTTGAAACCTCGCATATTTTCATTAAACTAAAGAAACAAATAAATTTTCAAATATGTGGATGTAATCGTATTTCGATGTCACATAAGATCCCCAAAAACTTAATGTTTATATTATCCCCAATGCCCTGACAATATTATACATACGAACATGGAAATGTAACTACAATGCAGATAAACTAACAAATAAAATGCAGTGACAAATAAAAATTCAATGACAACTAAATAAAATGCATGTAACTAACTACTAAAAAGTAAAACTAACTCATTGTGCAGCAGCCGATGAAGTGGCTGCTTTGGTTTTCTTCTTCTTTTTCTTTAGGCGCTCCTCTTCTGTGCTACACCTCTTTTTCTTATTCTTCCTCTTTCGCTTCTTGCCCTTGAAATCAACAGGGATATCGGATTGCTCCACCATCGTCGGTTGAGTGAAGGCCTCATCGACAGTCACATTAGAAGTATAGACTTCAGCAAGCAATGCTATATATGGCACAATGGCCAGATGATTATAATCTTCAATGCTACTGGTAACTGCCTCAGCCTGGCTAGCTTCAGGTGGAGCCACGTTTTCACTGGATGCCCCCACACTTACGGGTGCGACGATAAATTCTTCCTCGAAATTTATCAGGGTATCATCCTTCTTCTCTTCCTTCTCAGCTTCAAGATCCTTCTCCTTAGGTCATCCTTCTTCTCCTTCATTTTCTTTCTCTGCTTCTTCATCCTCAAGCTTTTCCTGCTCAGTTGTGTCTTTTGCAGTGCCTTTTTCTATTGCTAAACCCATAATTTCCCTTTCTGCCATGAAAGCTTCATCATCAAACAAGCTGGCAATTGTTCTGAAATAATCCTCCATGGCCTTGGACTATTCCTCGCTCTCCTCATAATCTGAGATATGAATCCTTGTTGGGTATGGGACAAGTTGAGGCCTACCATCAAGAGTAGGTTGGTCGGAGGATGAGGGAGCTTCCTTAACAATAGGTGGGAAGACAGAGAATTTTGGCAAGGGATTTAGGCTTAGACTTCTCAATGTGTCGATAATAGTTTTGTTTCATACTCTTGTTTATGCATAAAAGAGGTTTTATCTGTAGTCCATGTCCTCTAATGCGCTGACCATACGAATCTGGCGCATGTCGATGTGATCAATGTTTACTTTCATTGCAGCCAACCTCTTCCCCAACTGAGGGTCTGTGGGGGCGCATTATCTGACTGCTATTTTTTCTTTCCTTCTCCCTTCTCCTTCTTCTTGGGTGCTTCTTTATTCAGCAGAGTCTCTTGCCCTCTTGTCATTTTCTCCACCAAGATGTCGTTAATGTGGCCTTTGTTCTTTAGCACCTCATCATCATCACAAGGCACAATCCCCCTTTGTTTACATGACAGCATGATTAGAGAAGGGAAGGGTAATATACCGGTCTGCTTAGATGCAGCTTCAGCAATCTAGTCATGGAGAATTGCACCACATCTATGTGGAGACCCATAAGGATAGAGTGTAGGAGGCACATACGATCTAGTGTCGCAGTTGTGCTATGTGTTGAAGGCAGTAGGCGACTGTTCACAAAGTGAAGCCACACTTTGCTTTAGGTTGTAAGATAACGTTGATGTATGGTGTAGTTGTGTGGACCATTGCCTATCCACACAGCGCCTTCAATATAGAGATCGTGCATCATGTCAGTACCCTCATTGGTCAATTTCTCTTAGAATGTAGTGTGAGTATATTTCTTCTCAAGCGTCCGGAAAAGGGTGTTGATGTGGGCAGCACTCCATGGTACCAAGCCCTCCCGTACAAAAATGAATTCCTGTTCAACATCCATAAGGTTGGCATAAAATTCCCTTACCATGGTGGGGGAATAACCGGTTGGGTGGTTGTAGAAAGATTCCTAGCCTAGACGACTGATCGTTCTTATGATTTGCTTCCCTAACGTCTGGTGTGGGGACAACTGTATACCCCGCTCTGGGTGGCAATTCCATTTAAGCATAACGTCATGGTAACGGCCTTTTGCTGCCTTAGACAGGAACAGGACGGGTTCTCTTTGTGGTGGTTGGTCTGTAGTCCGAACCATGATGGTGGAAGATTCAGCGAGGTTTTTGGATGGAGTTTTCGTGCCTCTTGTTCTCACCATAATAACTGGGTTTTGAAGGTAAAAGAATTTGCAAAAAAAACTTGAAGACGAAAGAGAAGATGGTTGTAGCAGTAATGGAGAGTGTGAGTGGAAGAAAGAAGTCGGAAGAAAAAGGGGTTTTATAAACTTTGGATTAGAGGAGACGTGATGATTGCAAAAGGTCTGGGAAAATGTTACGTCTGCAGCCAATAAATGTCAGGCTGTAGATCGTACCATTTGGTTAATCTAACGGCTGGGGATTGATGAAGATTAATTGGCGATTTTTGCTAAAAAAACTTTGTTGAGTCATCCCAGAATGCACCAACAAGTTATGCTTAATGATGCATCGACAAAAAGACGATTTTTATTCCTGCATTGAATTTAAAAGGAAACAAATAAAAGTGAAAAAATAAAGGTAAATGTAAAAATGCATTGACATTAAAGAAATGTGACCAGATTAATGGTCTCGTTTGGTTCTTTGACATCTGGGCTCACATGATGCTTTAGTCGTTGGCCATTCACCTTGAACTGGTGTCCATCCTTTAGATTTTAAATTGTCACCTTGCCATTCTGGAATGCTTTGAAAACCTTAAAGGGGTCTGACCATCTTGAACGCAATTTACCTGGATGCAGTTTTGAACGTGAATTAAACAAAAGTACTAACTGACCAGGATTAAATTGTCGATACAAAATGATATTATCATGCCATTTCTTAGTCTTTTCTTTGTATATTGCAGCATTCTCATAGGCATTGCGACGAATTTCTTCTAGTTCAGTGATGTCCAACAACCTCTTTTTTCCAGCAGCATCATAATCCATATTCACCTGCTTGATTGTTGACATGGCTTTATGTTCAAGTTCAACTGGCAGGTAGCAAGATTTACCAAACACTAACTGATACAATGACATCCCCAACGTGGTTTTATATGTGGTGCGAAGTGCCCACAACGCATCATGTAGCTATGAAGACCAATCTCTCCGAGATGGGTTAACCACCTTTTCAAGTATACTTTTGATTTGTCGATTGGAAACCTCTGCTTGGCCATTCGTTTGTGGATGGTATGTTGTGGCCATATGATGCTTCACACCATATCTTATCAATGCTATCGGCACTTGGTTGTTGTGAAAATGAGTACCTTGATCACTTATCAACGCCTTCGGTGTTCCAAATCGTGTAATGATATACGTGTAGAAGAACTTCAACACCATTTGAGCATCATCTTTTGGAACCGCAATTGCCTCGATCCACTTAGAGACATAATCAACAGCAATTAGAATGTACACATTCCCAAAAGAGTTTGGAAATGGTCTCATGAAGTCTATACCCCATACATCGAATAGCTTCACCTCCATAATAGGTTGTTGGAGCATCTCATTACAGAGAGGTATAGAACTTGTGCATTGACATATATCGCATTGTTGCGCAAAGTTATGGGCATCTCGAAACAGTGTCAGCCAGAAGAATCCTGACTGTAGAACCTTTGTAGTAGTCCTCACACCGCCAAAATAGCCTCCATAGGGAGCATCATGGCAATGTCTCAGGATAGAAGTCATCTCTTCCTCAGGAACGTAACAACGGATAATATTGTCGACGCATACCTTGAATAGGTATGACTCATTCCAGTGATACTTCGTAGCGTCGCGCAAAAATCTGATCTTCTTGTGACCAGTGGCACTCAAATGTAGCTTTCCACAAACAAGATAGTTGACAACATCCGCATACCAAGGAGATGAGTCGACAAAGAATAACTGCTCGTCTGGAAATGCATCGACAATTTGGGATTTATTCCCATCCTCACTTCCAACTTCCATGCGAGACAAGTGGTCAACTACTTGATTCTCGGATCCTTTCCTATCCTTTATTTCAACATCAAACTCTTGTAAGAGTAGGATCCATCTGATCAATCTTGGTTTGGCGTCTTTCTTCGCAAAAAGGTATCTCAATGCAGAATGATCTGTGTAGACAGTAAGTTTTGCACCGATAAGATATTAACGAAATTTACCGAATGCAAAAACAACTGGCAGTAACTCCTTTTCGATAATTGTATAGTTTACTTGTGCGTCAGTTAAGTTTTGCTAGCATAGTAAATTGAATGAAATACCTTCTCTTTGCATTCTCCCAGTACAGCTCCTACAGCAAAGTCACTTGTTTCGCACATGAGTTCAAACAGTTGTGTCTGATCTGGTGCGACGATAATTAGAGCTTGTACTACCTACTTCTTTATTGTGATAAATGCGTCCAGACATTCGTCATCAAACACAAACTTTTTATTTTGCTCCAACAATAAGCATAATGGTTTGACAATCTTGTAAAAGCACGGATAAATCTCCTATAGAATCCAACGTGACCAAGAAAGCTTCTTATTCCTTTGACATAGGTAGGTGGTAGCAATTTCCCAATGATTTCAACCTTTGCTTTGTCTACTTCAATGCCCCGACATGATTCGCGATGGCCAAGGACAATGCCTTCAATTGCCATGAAATGACATTTTTCCCAATTCAAAATTAGATTTGTGTCCTCGCATCTCTTCAATACTTTTGTTAGATTGTCAGCGCATTAGTCAAAATTTTGCCCATAAGCAGAGAAATCATCCATGAACACCTCTAATAAATCTTCGATCATGTTCGAAAAGATAGTCATCATGCACCTCTAGAAAGTGGTTGGTGCATTACATAATCCAAATGGCATACGTCGGAAGGCAAAGGTTCCAAATGGGCATGTGAACGTGGTCTTTGCTTGATCTTTCGACGCAATGGCGATTTGATTATATCTAGAGTAACCATCTAGGAAATAATAATAGGTTTAGCAGCTAGCCTATCCAACATCTGATCAATGAATGGTAGTGGAAAGTAATCCTTCTTTGTGGCCGCATTGAGTCAATGATAGTCCATACACACTCGCCATCCAGTAGCAATGCGAGTAGAGATCAACTCGTTCTTATTATCATTCACAACTGTAATGCCGCTCTTCTTGGGCACACGGACAGGGCTCACCCAAGTGTTATCTGAAATGGGGTAAATGATGCCCATGTCTAGCCACTTGATAATCTCTTTTTTCACAACTTATTTCATTTTTTCGTTGAGTCTTCGCTGTTGCTCAAGGGATTGCTTCCCTTCATCTTCCAGCCAGATGTTGTGCATACAAAAAGAGGGACTAATGCCTCTGATATCTGTAATACTCCAGGTGATGGCTCTTTTATGCTCGTTTAAAATTTTGATAAGCTTTCTTTCTTGAATTGCGTCGAGGCTTGCGTTGACAATCACAGGTAATGTGTCATTGTCACCCATAAAGACATACATTAGATACATCAGCAATGGCTTCAACTCCAAGGTAGGAGATTGTTTAATCGATGGTTTAAACATAGGGATCGTCTTGTTAGACAAATCTAAATATTCTAATTCCCAATTCTGTCGTAGCTAACAACTATTAGTCTCATCTTTGTGGTCACATTCAATTAGGATATCATTAGTGAATGTCACTGCATCTTCATTTGGAACTGTTGAACTTCGTTCATTAAATTCTTCCATAATTATTTCATCCAGCACATCAATGTGGTGACATTGTTCTTTACTTATCGATGGAGATGCTTCGAACACACTGAAGGTAACGTGCTCATCATTATGACGTATAATGAGCTCGCCCTTGAAAATGTCAATAAGAGTACGTCCCATTGCTAAGAATGGTCGCCCCAAGATGAAGGGTAGCTCCTTATTTGCTTCTCAATCAAGAATTATAAAATCAGTAGGGAACACGAGCTTATCAACTTGGACAATGACATCTTTGATTTGGCTTTAAGATTGTGCTAGAGATCTGTTAGCAAGCTGTAATGTCACCGTAGTGGGCTTCATTGATCCAATTCTTAACTTCCTGAATGTGGACAAAGGCATAAGGTTAATACTAGCTCCTAGATCGCATAAGGCTTTACCTAAATAATGATTTCAAATGGAGCATGGGATTGTGAAGCTGCCAGGGTCTTTCATCTTTGGTGGCAACTTATTTTTTTAGCACAGTGTTGTACCCCACTGTGAGCGTAATCATCTCGATTTCGGACGACTTTTTCTTCTTTGACAGCAGCTCTTTCATGAATTTCCCATAACTAGGGATCTGTACAAGAGCATCTACAAGAGGTATGTTGATGTGTAATTACTTCAAGGTAAAAATAAATTTATGATAATCTTTGTGATGGTCTTTCTCTTTAAATCTTTGTGAAAATGGCAAAGGTATATTGTCTATGGGTTGTTATGAAAAAACCGGTTGCATCGACTTAGGCAGTTGCATCGATGTCTTCGTTGAGCGAATTGTAGGCATAGAGGTCACTACAGTTGGCTCTTTCTCATTTATTTCTACTAGTCTCTCTTCAGAAACAACGTCACTTTGTTTCATTGGTTCGATTGCATCAACATGTGTTTGGTTGAAATTTCTGCTAGGTTCAGCAGTTTGCTTTCCACACCGCATCATGATAGCCTTACAATGTTCCTTCCCCTTTTGTGTTGAATTTTTAGTATCACTAGGCAAAGTGTCTAGTGATCTTGTACTCAGATTAGAAGCCAATTGTCCTAGCTGGGCTTCCAACGCATGAATAAAAGAAGAATTACCTTGAACAATTACTTCAGTTCGCGTAATATGCTCCTGCATCAGCACTTCAAAAGCAGCCATAGGATCTGATCTTTGTTGAGATAATTGTTGTTGATGTTGCTGATACTGTCCTTGCATATGTGGCAGTGCAGTCTGTTGTGGCTGCATCCTAACTTGTGATTGCATTTGATTATGTGTCTGCATTTGATCAAGATGTGAATTTACCTGAGCATTATTATTATAATTCTACTGCTGATTGTTGTTGTAACTCTCTTGTCTATAACTCCCTTGCTGTGAGGAATTTCCATATCTATATGTAGATGCTTTCTGATTCCCCCAAGGTTGTGGATTTCGATTATTGTATGAGTTACCATAAGAATTTCCTCTGATGTTGTTAACATAAAATACGTTCTCAACATGTTGTGGGCAGTCCTCATAACTGTGGTTGTCGCCGTAAATTTCACATGAAAATGTCGAGGCATCCATCTGTTGGGCCACTTGAATGGGGCAATGTCACTTGTCCCCTTCATGTTCTTTATAATGTTGGCCAAAGAGGATACTTGTGCTCTCAAAGCTGAAATTGCATCTAATTCAAGAACACCAGTATTAGTTTTTACCTGAGCAGAACAAGAGATAGGATATTGATAATCATTATGTGTAATTCTCTCTAGAATTCATACAGCTTCGGTGTAGGTGCAATCTAACAAGGGACCATTTGCATATGCGTCAACAAGATTTTTTGTTTGGGCATTCAATCCATAATAAAAGATCTTGATCTGAGTCTCTTGCTAAATTTCATGCATAGGGCAACGTCAAAGAAAAGTCTTATAACGCTCCCATGTTGTGTGTAAGTTTTCATCATCCAGCTGAAGATATGCTGTAATGTCATTTCACAACCTTGCATCCATTATCGACGGGTTGAATCGTAAAATGAACTGTGTTGCTAGCGCATTTCATGATGTAATGGATACAGCCGGCAAACCCAAGAACCATGTTCTCGCTCTTCCCTGCAACGAATAAGGAAATAATTACATTTTTAAGACGTCATCAGGAACACCATGTTGACTAAAAGATGCGCAAATAAGTAGAACTGATTTTAGATGCTCTCTTGCATCTTCATGAGGTAAGCCCGCATATTGCCCATTTGAATTGAGCATTTGAAACATCACTAGTTTCAATTCAAAATTTCCAGCTTGTATAGTTGGCCTTACAACCCCTGGTTGCAAATCATCAAGGACAGGAACAACAAAATCTCTGATTGTCCTGTTTTGCACTTGTTCTTCTTGTGGAGGCGGTGGCATTATATTAACGAGCTATGGCGGCATAAGAGGAACAACATTTTATGGCAATAATGGTAGTAGGTTGTTGTTGTTGTTGCCAGCCATTTTCTTTTGCTCTTGTTTTCTCCTCCTAAGTGTTATCTCGAGTTCTAGATCAAAGCTCGCAATATCCTTAGGATTTCTCCTTGTGAACATGCAACACCTATAGAATTTTGAAAGAAATCAACAACAGAAAATTAAACAAGTTAGTGAAAATTAAAGGGTAACTAAGAAAGAATAATTGCAACTACAAAAATAAACATCAACAAACGCCAGTCCTCGGCAATGGCGCCAAAACTTGATCAGCCTGTAACGTCACAGCAGTTGTGCAAGCGAACACACGACAATGCAATTATAGTTGATAGATTGATTCTATCAGATATCGATCCCACGAGTAATGGATTCTTGATGTTTAAATGTCGAAGCAACAAAAACTACAGTTAGAGAAAATGCTAGTAAAAATGTCAACGTAATTAAATCAGATCTGCACACTAAGATAGTTAAAATTGTCAGTGCAATTATGAGAGTAAGTTGTTAGAGCAACTGAAAGTAAATCAAATTGTTGTTGAAGATTTTAGAATTTAAATGCATAAAAGTAAAAGTGTGATCAAGTGTAAAGGATTGGAGTGGATCACTGATTTCACTAAGTGGTAACGCTAAATGTGTCGACAAGGTATAATGTAGATGAATTGTCATCGCAATAAGGTTCCAATGAAGTCATACCAATAACAACTCTTCGTTTAATCAAGACTCAAGCACTCACAAGTACCACACCTCTCAGTGCTGGTATTGCTTCACACCTAAGAAAAAGTGACAAAATCCCTTCTAGTCTCAAGCAACTCTTGTTGACTTGCTTGTTAATTCAACTTGTCACCGCACCTCTCAGTGTCGGTAGACTGCAATTACACTCTCGTGGTTAAGCAGTTAAATCCAGGAATAAACAGATGAGAAGAATTAAGCTTGAATCAAAGTAATCTAATATTGAAAGATATTCTCATATACAATCAAATGTCAAGAGAATTCATCAGCTTTAAAAAAGGAATTAACAGATAATTTGAAGCATACTATCCCTAGGCTACTAGGATTATCTCTTAACTACTCCTTTTGTACCGCACCAAGCACTTCTCGTCAGAAGTTGTTGCTCGCCTGATCGATCAGCTCACAGGTCTCCAGCATAAAGCTTCAAAAACTCAAAGTATTTGCAAAATTAATTCCTTCACTCCTTGATATCCTTCTCCTTCTTCTTTCCTGTATTTATAGGCTTCAAAAATTATAGATCTCATCTCCTCTCAGATCCAACTTCTTGTGCAGTTGTCAAAGTTTGTTGAAATCTAGCTGTGCACTCACGCAGATCTGATTTGATCCTCATAAATCTGTAGGTTGTCGCCGTATTTCTGGACGCGATTTACAATCTTTAATTGCGGCAATATCGTGTGAAATTCCTACGCTGGTGCTTCCATATGTGCTTGCAGTGTGAATTCACCCATACAAAATAAAGGTTTCTATACGGTGACATTTCTAGCCGCAATTCCAAGCTAACTTGTGGCTGCATCTTTAAATTTTTCCTAGCATTGATCTTTTGAGATGGATCCCTGCGCTGACAATTGTGAACATATTCTGCATACGCTGACATTAGTGCATAGAAGAGGTAAAATAATGAGAATTTAAGTCAAACAATAATTAGTTAAAGAATATAAATACTAAGTATGAAATGGCTATCATGCATGCTAAATAAGCTACAATAGAGACAATTAATACACAAATTTAGGGAGAAAATAGGTGTCATTTCTAATGCTATCACGTCACATAAGGCTTTTTGGCTTGTAACGTGTTGAGGCTTAGGATAGGTATGAATTTCAAAGAATAGTTAAGCACAAAAGGTTATAAACATGAAAATAGGTTGGCACATTGTATTATTCTCTATTCTTCCCCTTTATGTCTCACTCCATCTCACCCCTTTATTTATCCTTCTCTCACCATCCTTTTTTTCTCCATTTTAGGAACTCTCAATTATAAAGTAATTCCCTTAGCTAGCCTATAAGTATTCTTTTTCCTTTAGTTTCTTGAGTAAGATTTTTTTTAAATCTTTTTTGGTGACTTTATAATTTTGTTACTATCCATATGTTTTCTTACTCGTGATTCTTTTGTCTCTACTCAGTTTTCTTTCCTTTTTGATTTTTTTTACTATTTCTCTCTTTTGTGGCTAAACTAAAGTTTATACATTATATTGAGTTTTCTATTTTTGTTTGTAACCTCCACCATAATGTGTCTACTTACCCTCAATTCCAATGGTCATACATCTATTTCCATGCAAAACAGGACCAAAGAAAAGAGTATACACAAATTTTTCATTTAACGCTAATGAGGCTTATAATATGGTTCATCAAGAAGGGTCACAAGGCTTAAAGATGGGTACTAATTGAAAGTTCAGAACAGGGCTTGGCTTTTTGGCTCTAAGTTTGTCCAAACATTGCTTTAAGTCATCCTTAAACACCTTAATATGCACAAATATCAATTTCATCACATATTCTCAAAATTATCATCTATCATATATACTAGCATGCTCATTTCCTCATATCTCGCACATCATTTGGCATCAATAATACCTTTCTATCTATACTTAATATAACCTATAGAACTCAAAAGTTTCATGCTCAAAAATTAAAAATTTCTTATCATCATGCCAAATTTGTCAATTTACATAATCAACCTATTACACATGCTCTTAACCAATCACTTGTATTTCTACAAGCTCAAGCACACATAAAAAGAAGAAAATAAAATCTATATGCCAAAAATTCTTATGTTACGCCTAAACTCTTTAGAAAACACATTGTCCTCAATGTATAGTCCCCTCAAATAATAAAGAAAAGAAGTTACCCGATTTATCGTGAAGGTTCTCTTATTTTTATGGTGGTTATCCTTCTCCTTTTGGCATTAATGTTCAAAATGTTTGCGTCTTCCATAATATGGGGTTCCTAAGAAAATAATTCAAGCATATATACAAAGATAAATTCTAATCCTACTCCTACGAATTATATAATTCTGAAAATAAAAACCAAAAACTATCCAAAAGTTATAAATTAAATTATCTCAAACAATTATTCTTCCTCATTCATCTCATCTTCCTCCTCATCATTGTCATTCCCTATTTCTGGTTCTTCATCATCATGCTCCTCATCCACTGCCCCAAACATGTCCGCAGTGTAGTTAGGGAACCTAAGGTTATGTTGTCGAGCAACCTCTTGGAATTCCAGTCCTGATTTGTGCATCCATTGAATCATCCAATCCAACTTTGCATGAGTCCATCACCAACTTCTTGTTAGGCTGGTGCCAACCATCGAATCTCGTGATTTCTTCTTCCCTTCTCTTATTTGTTTGGCACGAAGCTCTCCATATTATTGGAAGAGTGTGTCACCAATGATACTTTTCGACGGCTTCAAAGTTTGTTCAGTTGATGTCATGCGCACTCTTACCCACCTACACAAAGCTGTGATTAGGTGAGGAAAGAAAATCCCCACCTTTTGGCTTTCTACACAATAGCTCAAGTCTCGATGGATCCATTTCCCTATACAAACCTACTTTTTTCTGCAAAACTTCAAATAACAACACCTCTCGAAAAGTATTGACATTAGAAACATTTAAAGCAGGAATCATACGGGTACAAATAAATTGTATCCACATCTTAGCTTCAAGAATGATGGCTTGATTAAATGATGTGGGAATGCTATTACTTGGCCTAAATTTCCATTCCCCCTTCCTTCAGTCAGATAAGTAATGACCTCATGCATGTCTATATCCCTAAAGGATTCTAAATCAATTTGATTTAAGAAATCTTGTTCATAATAAGGAGCATTAAAGAAATTACAAATTATTTTAGGGTTTACCTTAACACTAATTCCCCTAATTACTAAGGTTTCCCAATTAAGTTCGTCCCTAGTCTTAAAGATATGATCTTTTAAGGCAGCATAAAATTCTTGGACTATAGGGATAACAGCATGTTCTGTAGGGATTGTCCAAAAATGTTCCCATCTATGGTACCTAACTAAAGGCCAGACTTCCTTGCTCAAAATCATCAATGGATCGAATCCCCTTTTTTGAATGAAGGTTTTTCCTTGAAGTTCATTAAAATATTTTTCTACATTTAGATTTAAAAAATTCAAAGCAGTTGTATCCAATGATGGTTCAAATTCTACCATACGTCTAACCTTTTTAGGAGGCATTCTAAATAATTACGATATAAGAGTAAGAACTTTAAACCTGGATGGGTGTACCTCCCCCCTTTGCTTGGAAACCTGAAAAGTTAAAAGAGAAAAATTGAGAAAGTAAAGGATTTCTAGGTTTTTGATTAGTTGAAATAAAATAGAATGAGTTAGAATGATGTTTTACTATTTATAAGGGTTAGTATTTAGGGTTTTAAGGTGTAAATATTCAGAAAAATAAACCCTCAGCCATCGGGTTATGCAGTTCAGGCCAGGTTAATTCTGCAGAAATTGTAGTCGATGTCGTGACATAGGTAGTCTTTTCATGACATGCCCTTCAATTCCTCTAGGTCGCGACGTATTTGAAGGCTTGTCACAATATTCTCCTCAGCCTTGGGATTTGTTGAATATATTTCCTTTGTTGCGACGAGAGGGTATCCATGTCGCAATGTCGGCTTCAGTCTTGCTCTTTTCGGATTCTATTACCTTGGTTGCGACACAGCTGATAGTGTGTGGCAACATAACCATATTTTCTATTAAAAACTAAAAGAAAAACATGTTAGAATGATATACAATAATATACATAAGTTAGTACCACCTGTTTACCTTTAAGTCTTACTATCAGACTCATCTGGTATGCTTACCATTACCGAGCGAATCCAACTTTGTTCACCTTTTATCCACTTCTCATGAGATCTTTCTAATTCCTTCAGCTTGTCCCATTTCATGAATCGATCAATTCTTTCCTTGTTCATGAATGGAATTCGATTGTACCCTTCTCCCTTATTCAATTCGAGCAGATGGAACTGCTCTTTGTGCTCCTGAATTTCATCACTTTTGTCCCACACTTGAAGGTTTCCACCTCGCCATTGATTCTCATAGTAAGCTCGTTATTTTTCAAATCGATGGTGGACCGAGATGTGGTTAAGAATGGTCTTCCTAGCAAGATGGGGTATCCCTAACTTCTTCAAAATCCAGAACAAAAAAATTTACAGGGATGATGAAACTCCTTACCTGGACTAAGACGTCCTCTAAAATTTCGCTCGATCGTACAAATGATCAATCTTCCAATTGTAGAGTAAATTGGGTATTCTTAAGGTCTCCCCCCAGCTTCTCAAATATTGACAAAGGCATTAGGTTTATGCTTGCACTGAGATCACACAAAGCCTTGTTAAACTGAAGATTCCTAATTTTAATTGGAATAGTAAAACTATCGGGATCCTTCAGTTTTTGGGGAATTACCTTGAAGATAATAGCATTGCAGGATGCATTCACCTCCACTTGCTTGTCTACCTTAATTTTCCAGCATTGAGTCATGATTTCCTTTAAGAATTTGGCGCACTTGGGAACCTTTTCTATCAGTTCAATCAAAGGTTGGTTAATATTAAGGGATTTGAAAAGGTTGAGAAACTTACAAAGTCGTCTTCGTCTTATCGCTTCTTTTCTTCTAACCTTTCCGAGAAAGGAATTGAGATACACTTTTCTTTAGGCATTTCTTCCTTTGTTTCTAATGCCTCTTTTATGGACACCTCTTTTCGCTTGATGACTTCAATGTCATCGTTAGACGGGATGTTTATGATGTCATGTGGTGTGTTAGGCTCGTCTTCGTCCTTAAGCTTTCTAGGCTACTCAGTACTTTGCCCGATCTTAACTTGATCACTTTGACCTGTTCTTTACCTTCCCTACGAGGATTATTTTTGATGTTGCTAGGGATCCCTAAACCAATTTGTCTTGAAAGATCACTCATCATACTTATTAATTGATTCATTCTTTCCTCTGGCTTTCCCACGGATTTGGCGGTATTAGCACAATCAAACTGTACTTGTTTTACGTCTGCCCTCATAGAGTGCATCTCCCTTTCAATTCTATTCATTCTTTGACCACAAGCAGTATGGCCACCTTGACTTGCTTTTTCTGGCTGTCTCTGTAAAAATGGGGGTTGATAACTAGAGTTTTTTGCTTAGGTATTATTGTTACTGTTTCTCCCTTGGCTACCTCCCTACCTAAAGTTGGTTGATCTTTCCATCCTGGATTGTAAGTGTTCGAATAGGGATTTAGACTACTTACATAAATTAGCCTCCTTTGGATTGACAAGATAATGATTGAGACGCCTATCTTCTCCATGGGATGGTGGTGCCCCTGTAGCAGACTCAATTTGGTTCAGTCTCTCCAACAATTATTAGTATTAGTCATCCTCTTGCATCATTTTCACTGAAGCGGGTTTCTGTGCATAAGTGAACCTCTCAGTAGGCCGCTAGCATGAGTTCATTGCCATATTTTCTATTATCCCATAAGCATCATTATACGTTCGATTCATTAGGGGTTCTCCTGCTGCACCATCTAAAGTAGACATGGCAGATGCATCCAACTCACTGTAAAAAGTTTGTAGCTGCATCCATTCCGACATACCGTGATTAGGGCATTTGTGTACTATCCTCTTAAATCATTCCCACGTTTCATGGAACCCTTCGCTCTCGAATTGTCGAAAGGTTGACAGTTCTCTCCTAAGTTGAATGGCTTTTCCCATAGGGAAAAATTTCTGCAAAAATTTCCCTGTCAGTTCATCCCAAGTTGTGATAGATCCAGGTACCTATGCATCTAGCCATGAAAAAGCATTATCTGTTAGTGAAAAGGGAAATAATCTTAAACAAATGGCATTATCAGTAATACCATTAAACCTAAAAGTATCGCATAATTGTAAAAATTGTTTCAAATGTAAACTAGGATCTTCAACAATTGTCCCTCTAAATTGTAAATTATTTTTATCATTTGAACCATAGTCAATTTTATTTCAAAGTTATTAGCGACGATCGTAGGTCTAGCAATACTCCCTTGAGTTAGATGTAGAGTAGGTAAGGAGTACTCCCTTAAAGTTCTTTCTGCTTCAGCCATTGGTTCGTTTGCAGGAAGTTGTAGAGGTATATGGATGTTTTCCACGTTAACGGTGGGATCTTTTATTGGATTGACTTGCTCTTTTCTCTCCTCTGGTGGTGGGCTTTGCATAACCTATTGGTTTTTTCTATTACGACTAATTAGAGATTCAGGATCAGAAATAGGTTGACCAAGTTTCCTTGGCTTTGAGTCATAAACCAAAATCAAAAAAATGGTAAACATGAAATACGAAAAATAAATCAAATAAAATCGTATCTATAACCTAAAAATTTCCTGATTATTTTATTAGCGATGAAAGAATAAAATATACTAAAGTGTTGCCTCCTTGGATACGGTGCCAACAACTTGATCGCCCCCAAAATGTACTCCCATTCGGTGTAGATTTTGGCTTTTCGCAAGTATACGGGTCAGGTTGTACATATAGTATGTTACAAAGGAACACTTGGTAGTATTTCGAGGACCGTACCTAAATGAGGCTTAAAGCAATAGTAAATCAAATCCCTGCAAAGAGTAAAACTAATTAGTGCTTATTTTAGGGTTTATAGTACGAAAAATAAAAGAGTGTTTTGAGAGCATAAAAATAAAAAGATAAAATAGATTAGAAAATAAACACAAGAGATTGACTTGTAGCAATCTTATAAACGGTTCTGGGAATATTAGGTCGTTTCCATATGATTTCTTCAATTGTTGGGTTTTGGGGATTTTCCACCAATCAACTAGTCACTACCCCAGTTGGATCTCTCGATCTATCGGCAACATAACAAGTCGATAGAGATTACTTATCGCTAGATGTCACTATCTAAACCATTTTTGGGAAAAGGTGTTCACAAATGGGCAATACTAATTTTGGGTTCATTCCCACCTAAATGACCTTCTAGGGTTACTAGGCCTTGTGTTTGTTCGATGCTCTTCCTTTCCCAAATAACTGATCCGAAAGGTAAAGTCCCTGTAAAACAATAATTAATTATTCATAGGTCCACTCCCTAATTCCCCAAAATGAAATTAGTTCCTCATGGTTTCTTTATTCATCAATAAAACAATATATGAAAACATATAAATGAAGAAGAGAATGAAAAAGAAACAAGAATTGTATTAAGCAATTTGTTGGGAAAAACTCCTTGAACGTTTTTGCGAACTTCTACATTCTCGTTTCGAAACTGAAAATACAAATAAAACTAAAAACTAAAGTCTAATGAATGGTGTGTAAAAACCTAGTGCTAAAGGTCCTATTTATAGCTTTAGATGGTCGTTTTCCCTCAACCCTAGGTCAGCTGCAGTTCCTCATGTTTAAGTTGCATTGTAAAGACTAAAACGCCCTTCATTAAGTGTGAGATCTGCGTCCAAGGGTCGATGTCGCGACACACCAAGTCCTGTGTCACGACAAAGACAACAGTCTCCATGTGAAGCGTCATCCTACAAGCGTTGTCGTGACATAGAAGCCAGTCTTCGAGTTCCTTAAGTCTAGTCCCTTGGTTGCGACGTAGCTCAGCCTATGTCATGACGAAGTGCTCCGTCTCCTATTGTTACACTTCTTGTGGTCTCCTGTACACTCACCAAGTACATTAGCTAACCTTTAGGCCTCATTCGACCTTAAAGACAAATAAAACGGCATTTTAACACTTAGGTTACACAATTTATTCAAATAAGAAATCTAAACTAAATCCTATGAAGACATAACGAAAATACTTTATTTCAAGCTCTTCAAGTGTGAAAAATAGTTCAATCTGCTAGGTACGAAACCGGCAGATCAATATGTTAACAAAAGTTGAAATTGAATCTCTCGTGAAGTTAAACTTTGAATTCATAATCGTCCAATTGATGCATGGAAGATTTGCTCATGACATATGGGGCGGCTGAAATATTTGGGTTAGTTATATTAATAATGTGAATAGCATTGCTAAATGGTTAAGGGTTATATATGGTTCAAGTTCTTTTTGTAGTTGTTGAGTATTGCAATTATTGAAATGGAACAATTTGAATTATTTTTGAGTATTTGGTATACTTACTACTTTCTATCTATTTTTGTAGATTTTTGGAATTTAGAATGTGTCGATCGAATCAGCAAGAAAGCTCATACCTATCATCATTTTGATTCGATGGAATTTTTGTAGTTGTTGTGAGTAATTGTGACATGTATATAGGTCATTTGGTTTGTTAATTTACATACATATTATGGCATCTAGTTTATGTTCATAAATGGAAGTTCTATAGTTGTAAAACAAGCTTAGTTCATGGTTGTGAATGAATGACTCAATCTATATATACACTTATATGTTTGGTGTGCATGTAGTTCATATTGGTTAGGATTCCTAGGTTGTTTGTTTTGGTATGATTTAGGATATTTTAAGAGTGTTTTATTAATGAAATGGTATGTGTGATTTATTACCTTAGGTGCAGGTTCAACACGGTCTGGGCTATGTCACACGGTCTTGTGACCCCTGTTTCTCAATTATTCAACTTTTTCCCAAACTTTATGATTTGTTTTAAATTAGTCCCATTTTGTTTCCAAATGTTTTTTTAGTTTCGTAGACTTAATTTAAGGCTCAAACTGTGTTTGGTTGTTATGATTATATCTATTTATTAGAATTTATAAGCAGGCTTAATTGATGTTCTTTTTGTGGTTCACTGTTCCGATTCGTATGTTAACACTTCATAACCTTTATCCGACGACCAAAACAGGTTAGGAGTGTTACATTTAGTGATATCAGAGCATGGTTTAACCAGTTCTAGGATGGAACATATTGTGTATTGAGTCTAGAAATACATGTCACAATAACCATACTTTTTGTGTGGTGCTTCTGATCCGATCTTACTATGTTTTCTTTTATAGATTTGTGATGTCAAACGAATCTAATCGTGTTGAAAATGATGAGGTTGAAAGTCATGCTCCAGTTTTTGTTCAAGGAGCAAGTCAAAGAATATTTGGATCCTTGCTACCAGGAAGTGATAATCGTGGTAATTTTTTTTCAACTAATGAATGAATGGTTTGCACAATTTATGCAAACAAATCCTATGACACCATAACCACCATTACACCCACCACTAGTGCCTCCTCCGACGTTAATTCATCCTCAAAATTTAAATCAAGTAACCATACACCGATCCTCCATTGATAAAATCCGTAAGTGTGGAGCTGAAGAATTTCAAGGATTGTTTAATGATGACCCAACCAAAGCTGAATATTGGCTAGAAAACATTCATTGGGTGTTTAGTGAATTGAATTGCTCTGTTAAAGATAGTTTGAAGTGTGTTATTTCATTACTTAAGGAATATGCTTATGAGTGGTGGGTTACGTTGACAATGATGATTCTAGGAAGTCGAGTAACGTGATATTTCTTTCAAGCAAAGTTCAAAAATAAATATGTAAGTAAATTATATTTAGAAGGCAAAAAGCATGAGTTCTTAGATCTAAAATAAGGTAGCATGTCGATGATTGAATATGAGCGAAAGTTTGTAAATTTGAGTAAATATGCTCGAAAGCAAATCACTTCAGAAGTCGAGATGTGTTCAAGATTTAAGTAGGGACTGAATGAGAATATTCGTGCTATGGTGGGACCATTGGATATTAAAGAATTTGTAATATTATCCGAGCATGCACATAAAATGGAAGGAATTTGGAACGAAAAGAAGAAATTAAAATCCAAGAATTAAAGTTTGAGCAAAAGAAGTATGTCTCAAAATTTCTTAAGCCCTCCACCCAATAAATCAAGAGAGTTCAGGAGTCAACCTGTTCCTGTTGCGGGTAATGTGAGAAAAAGCACATTTCACCCAACTCCATCAAAGACTCAAGCTACATCAGTTGCAGGTGTTGGTAGTGTTCAGAATGCAGACCTAGTTACCTTTAAGCATGGTGGCAAAACTCATTTTGGAGCGTGTAGATCAAAAAGAGGAGCTTGTTTTCGATGTGGTTCAATAGAACACTTTGTGAAAGATTGTCCAAATAGAACTAAAGCGGGTTCTGAGCAAAAGGGCAAATCAATGGCTGTCTCGCAAAGGGGCAGGAATGCGAGTTTGGAAGCACGTCGGGAGTTAGTCAAAGTGAAGTGAGGGATTCAACTGTTAAAACTGAAGGTCAAGCTCTAGCTAGAGCCTATGCAATTTGGGCTAGGGAAGAAGCTACGGCACCGAATGTCATTGCTGGTATTTTTACTCTTCTAATGTTACTGTTATTGCATTGATTGATCCTGGATCAACGCACTCTTATATATGTACAACATTAGCTACAAAAAAGAAATTACAAGTAGAATTGATTGAATTTGATGTTAGAGTGTTGAAACTATTAGGTTAGAGTGTGATAGTTAATAAAGTTTGTAAAAACTGTCCACTGAAAATTTAGGGTTATTAATTTCCTATTGATCTGATGTTGTTACTGTTTAAGGAATTTGATGTTATTTTGGGTATGGATTGGTTATTAGTTTATGATGTGAAAGTTAGTTGCTGAAAGAAAAGAATTACGTTGAAACGATCTAATAGGGATTCGGTTATTGTTGAGACGAAACTATTGAATGGTGCATCTAATTTGATATAAGCTTTTCTGGCTTATATAATTGACACTCAGACATCTGAGTAAAAAATAAGCCATGTACTAATAGTATGTGAATTTTTGGATGTTTTCCCAGAAGAATTACCTAGATTACCACCAGAAAGAGAAGTAGAGTTTGTAATTGATATTGTACCAAGGACTACTTCAATTTCTATAGCACCGTACAAAATGGCACCAACAGAATTATTATGTATTGCCCTGGGGAGCTCCTGTGTTATTCGTTAAGAAGAAGGATGGAACGATGAGGTTGTGTATTGATTATCAGCAATTAAATAAAGTGATGATAAATAATATGTATATTTTACCACGAATTGATGACTTATTTGATCAATTGAAAGGAGGAAAGGTGTTCTTAAAGATTGATTTACAATCAGGATGTTACTAGCTGTGAGTCAAAGAATTAGATGTTCTAAAAATAGCATTTAGAACCCAATGTGGCCATTATGAGTTTCTTGTTATGCCATTTGGTTTGACGAATGCTCCTACTGCATTCAGGGATTTTATGAACAGAGTCTTTCAACCATATTTGGATCATTTATGGTCATATTCATCAATGAAATTTTGATTTACTCGAAGAATGAAGCTGATCATGATAAGTATTTGAGAATTGTGTTACAAAAACTGCAGGAAAAGCAACTTTATGCTAATTTAGCAAGTGTGAATTCTGGTTACTAGAAGTCAGATTTTTAGGACATGTAACTTCTGCAGAAGGTATTTGTGTTGAACTTAACAAGGTTTCAGCTATTTTGAATTGGAAATCTCCGCAGAATATTACAGAAGTACGTAGTTTTCTTGGCTTAGCAGGGTATTATCGACGCTTTGTGAAAGGCTTTTCTATTATTGCTTTATCGATGACGAAGCTTCTCTAGAAAGATGTTCGTTTTGTGTGGGATGATAAATGTCAATAGAGTTTTGATCGATTGAAAAAAATGTTGACTGAAACCCCGATGTTGACACAGCCTGAATCAAGGAAAGAATATATAGTGTTTAGTGACGCTTCATTGAGTGGAATGGGTTGTGTGCTTATGCAAGATAGAAAGGTAGTAGAGTATGCCTCTCGCCAATTGAAATCACACGAAAAGAATTACCCGATGCACGATTTGGAACTTGCTGCAGTTGTGTTTGCTCTAAAAATTTGGCGACATTATCTTTATAGGGAAAATGTCAATCTACACAAATCATAAAAGCTTGAAGTACTTGATGACCTAGAAGGAATTGAATCTTCGTCAACGTAGGTGGCTTAAGCTGTTAAAGGATTATGATTTAATTATCGACTATCATCTAGGTAAAGCAAATGTTGTTGCAGATGCTTTAAGTCAAAAAAATTTATTTGCTTTAAGGATTATGAATACTCGTTTGACTTTGAGGCGTGATGGTTCTATTTTAGCCCAATTGAGAGTTAAATCGACTTTTCTTCAGCGAATTACAAAGTTACAAAAAATGATTCTCAATTGAATTTGAAGCATGAATCAGTGGAAATGGGTCAAACTACGGAGTTTAGTATTGGGATGATGATAATATGTAATTCAAAAGTCATCTATGTGTTCCAAATGATGCATCACTAAAACGTGATATTTTGAATGAAGCTTACAATAGTACCTTCACGATCCATCCTGGCAGTAAAAAAATGTACAATGATTTGAAGCGTATGTGTTGGTGGTTAGGGATGAAACACGAAATATCTGATTTTGTGGCTAAATGTTTAATGTGCCAACAAGTGAAAGCCAAGCATTAGGTTCCACCGAGTTATTACAAACTATAACAATTCCATAATGGAAATGGGAACATGTCGCAATGGATTTTGTTTCAGGATTACCTCTAACTCCGAAAAAGAAAGATGTCATTTGGGTTGTTGTGGATAGATTAACTAAATTAGCACATTTTATTCCGGTTAAAACAGACTATTCACTGGAAAGATTAGTTGAATTGTATGTCGCTGAGATTATAAGATTGCATGGTGTTCCTCTGTCAATCATCTCCGATCGAGACCCAAGATTTACTTCTAGATTTTTGAGTAAATTACATAAAGCTTTGGGCACCAAATTGAATTTTAGTACGGCATTTCACCCTTAGACAACCGGACAGTTCGAGTGAGTAATTCAAATTCTTAAAGATATGTTGAGATATTGTGTTATCAACTTTAAAGGTAGTTGGGAAAAATTCCTACCTTTGGCAGAATTTGCTTACAACAACAGTTATCAAGCTAGTACCAAAATGGCTTCATACGAAGCATTGTACGAAAGAAAGTGTAGAACTCTGTTTTATTGGTTTGAGTTGAGTGAAAGAAAGTTAATTGGAACTGATTTAGTTCAAGAAACTAAAGATAAAATCAAGATTATTCGTGATTGTTTAAAAGTCGCTTCTGATTGTCAAAAGTCATATGCTGATTTAAAGAGAAAGGAGATCGAAATTAAAGTTGGGGATAAAGTATTTTTAAAAGTCTCGCCTTGGAGGAAGATATTACATTTTAGTAGGAAAGGAAAGCTGAGTCCAAGGTTTATCGAGTCGCATGAAATTCTAGAAAGAATTGGACCTGTAATGTATCGGTTAGCTTTGCCACCTAAGTCAGAGAAAATCCAAAATGTTTTTCATGTTTCAATGCTCCGTCGCTATCGATCAGAACTGTCACACGTTTTGTCATTAGAAGAAATTGAGATACAACCTTATTTATCTTATAGTGAGGAACCCATTAAAATTTTGGCTCAAGGAATGAAAGAGTTCAGAAATAAACGGGTTTTGTTGGTTAAAGTTTTGTGGTGTTGGCACGGAGTAGAGGAAGCTACGTGGGAAACAGAAGAATCTTTGAGATTTCAATACCCAGATTTATTCTCTAGTAATATTTTTGAGGACGGAAATTTTTTTAAGGAAAGAGAGTTGTAACATCTCAATTTTTAGTGGTGTCAGAAACAATACTTTCGAAAACATTATCCGACAAGCGAATTGGTAAATATTATTAATTTAATAATAAATAATATTTCTTAATTTCGTATTAATTTTTCATTAAGAAATTTTAAATTTTAATTAGTAAATTAAGTAAAAAGGATTAATTTATGATAGTTATAAACGTTGATGTTCCATAGTAAAAGTAGTAAATGTTTGTGGGACATTAAATAAAAGGACTAAGTGATTAGTGGATAATGATGAATTAATTTTGGTGTAAATTTGATACTTTTTAAAGGCTAATATAGTAATTAAATAATGAATGGAAATGGACAAAAGGTGTAATAATCTCATCTTTTGAGGGTTTACTTTGGCTGAATACCATTGTTGGAGAAAGCTTCAAGCTTCGGTTGGGGTTTTGAACCTTGCATGTAAGTTATTTCTTACATTTTTTTGATGATTTTTATGTCTTTAAGTTCGTACTAATTAAATCTAGATAATCCAAGTGTTATTTTTCAAAATATTTAAAACGTTAAAGACTCACCATTAATGAAATGGATGTGTTTTGAATTTAGTTTGTAGATTATTAGAGCTAATAGTTAAGAATAAATATTTTATTAAATGATTTTGAATAGTTTTAAGTTTAGAGATTTATTTGTGAAATAGTAAAATTTTCATGGAAATTTTATGATAAAAAAACATTGAAATGGACTGAGTATGAATTTTCTGAAATTCGGCTGGTAGGTACTTTTGGGTAAATTTGTTTTTAGCCTGTTGATAGCTATATTAATGGATCTCTGTGTAATTTGTTTCTTTTTTTATATATACTTTTAAACATATTTTTCCTGAAAAATGAAAACCTATTGATTTTCAAACTTTTAACATATAGAACCAAAATAATTTCTTTATTCCTTATAATTATGTGTGGAAAATCTCATATGGCAGTAGTATCTTCGATTAGTGCCAATATCTAAGAGTACGGTACTTCCAAATTGCAATTAGGAAGTTTAATTTTAGAGAAGGGTATGGATTTCGGATTTTAGCATAAATGGTTTGATGGATTGCATAAAAGAATGACGGTCAGGATTATGTTCAAATGCATAATTTTTTTTATTTGAGATTTAAATGGATTTAATTAAATTAAATTATGCTTTAGATGAAGAAGTTCAACTACCGGAAGAAACACATAGAAAGGAGTGACCTTGTTAGACAGTCAATTACAAAGTCGACATGTAAGTTATTACTTACCAAAATTTATTCTTTATGTTTATTTATATGTAATTTGTTGTCATTCAATATATATATAATTTCCTCTTTGTATAATCCCATGAAAGTAGTAAATGCTCATATACAGATTAGTGACTACTGTTTAGGTTCCCAGCTCTTGCATTTGTTGCGGACTAGTGAACATGGATTTAGTTTCTCATTTCTTGCATTTGTTGCAGATTGGTGAATACGAAATCAGGTTCCTAGTTCTTGCATACGTTGCAGACTGGTGAATACAGTTTTAGGTTCCAAGTTCTCGCATTTGTTACAAACTGGAGAATACGAAATAATAAGCCCTAGACAAGCAATTATTTGTCTAGGTTGACCCATTTGGGAAAACCGAATATTTCTATTATATCTGTATATTGGAGTGAATTACGAACTTTCATCGAAAATACTTGTGGGATAAATATTGAAGATATGTTAACAAAAGTTGAAATTGAATCTCTCGTGAAGTTAAACTTTGAATTCATAATCGTCCAATTGATGCATGGAAGATTTGCTCATGACATATGGGGCGGCTGAAATATTTGGGTTAGTTATATTAATAATGTGAATAGCATTGCTAAATGGTTAAGGGTTATATATGGTTCAAGTTCTTTTGGTTGTTGTTGAGATTGCAATTATTGAAATGGAACAATTTGAATTCTTTATGAGTATTTGGTATACTTACTACTTTCTATTTAATTTTGTAGATTTTTGGAACTTAGAATGTGTGAATCGGATCAGCAAGGAAGCTCACACCTATCATCATTTTGATTCGATAGAACTTTTGTTGCTGTTATGGGTAATTGTGGCATGTATATAGGTTGTTAAACTAAGCCCTATTGGATAATATGTTTTGATACAACAAATTAAAGTATTTTTGAATAAAATCTTAGTAAAACAGACTTAGTTTTGGCCTAGGACTTCTATCAGTAGAACTTCACTTTTAGGATACAACTTCAGTTCTACCGATACCTTGAAGACTTCTATCGAAACAAGTCAATTCAATAGCCAACATTCAGCATCCTCTACACTTCTACTGATACTCTGATGGGTTCCACCGATACATAATGAAACCCTCAGACTTCTACCGATACAATGAAGCATCTACCGATAGAACGACTCTAACGGTAATATTTTCTAAAGCCATCTATCGATACAAGTATACTTCTATCGGAACAAGCTAGTTTTGGTCTGGGACTTCTATCGGTAGAACTTCACTTCTATCGATACAACTTCAGTTCTACCGATACCTTGAAGACTTCTATCGAAACAAGTCAAGTCAGTAGCCAAAATTTAGCATCCTTTACACTAATACCGATACTCTAACGAGTTTTACCAATACCAAATGAAACCCTCAGAGTTCTACCGATACAATGAAGCATCTACCAATAGAACGACTCTAACGGTAATATTTTGTAATGTCGTCTACTGATACAAGTACACTTCTATCGAAACAAGCTAGTTTTAGCCTGGGACTTCTATCGGTAGAACTTCTCTTCTACCGATACAACTTTCATTTTACTGATACAAGTATGCTTTTACAATAACAACAAAGTTCCTAACTGCATTTAATGCTAGTTTTTATGGCTGTAACGGCTACATTACTTTCCCAACAACCACAACAGTTGGAATTCACTTAGTGGGTATAAATACCATCTTCCAAAGGTCTAGCATCAACAAGAGCAATGTGCAAAGCCTAAAGATCAATCAAAACAACCTAAAGCTTAATTCTTTCTTACATTTTCTAATAAACACTTGTGAGTTTTCATTTTATTCATTGAGCTCAAGTGTTCTTCTTTGTATTTGTGTTTAATTGGCAAACATCCTAATATTGTAAGGATTGTTTCTTTGTTTGCTTGTTTATTTCTCTTTGAGAGAGAGTTTAAACTTAAGGTTTGGATAGAAACCTTAAGGGAGTTCTTTCTTAATATTTTGGGGTATAAATCTTAAGAGAGATTGTAAGGTTAAACCTTGTACTCAAAGGTTATACAAATCTAATGGATTTGGGAAAATCCTTAGTTGTGGAAAGCTAAGGTAGTGGAGTAGGCATTTGGGCCTGAACCACTATAAATCCTTGTGTTCTTTGTTGCAAATTTCAATTGCTTCCACCAAAACTTCTCAAAGGCCGATTCAACCGCCGTTACCGGCATTATCGAGTTGAACTATCGAGCTAACATAGGTTATTTTGTTTGTTAATTTATGTACATATCATGGCATCTAGTTTATGTTTATAAATGGAAGTTCTGTAGTTGTAAAACAAGTTTAGTTCATGGTTGTGAATGAATGATTTAATCTATATATACGCTTATATGTTTGGTGTGCATGTAGTTCATTATGAATGGATATAAATTGAGGTGCCTAAAATGGCATACTGGTTAGGAGTCTTAGGTTGTTTGTTTAAGTATGATTTAGGATATTTTAAGAGTGTTTTATTAATGGGTGTGATTTGTTACATTAGGTGCAGGATCCACGCGGTTTGAGCTATGTTACACAATCGTGTGACCCCTGTTTCTCATTTTTTCAACTT
Organism: Gossypioides kirkii; assembly: GCA_005610355.1. Lineage (NCBI taxonomy): Eukaryota > Viridiplantae > Streptophyta > Magnoliopsida > Malvales > Malvaceae > Gossypioides > Gossypioides kirkii. Next base: position 18,340,668 of record CP032246.1, on the reverse strand, counting down.
TTTTCCAAACTTTATGATTTGTTTTAAATTAGTCCTAGATTGTTTCCAAATGTTGTTTTTTTAGTTTCGTAGACTTGAGTTAAGGCTCAAACTGTGGTTGGTTGTTATGATTATATCTAGTTATTAGAATTTATAAGTAAGCTTAATTGATTTTTTTTGTGGTTCACTATTACGATTCGTATGTTAACACTTTATAATCTTTATCTGATGATGGAGACGGGTGGGTGTTACAATTATCTTCCAAAGCTCGAATTTCTTGTTGCATTGAATCGACCCAATGTGGATCCAAGATGGCCTCAATATAGTTTTGGGTTCAGACATGGAAGAAATATGAGTTGTAAAGTACTGAGTGTGAATTAGTAAGTGCAAAGTAGAATAAACATGAGAAATGTGGTATGTACCTATAGCAAGGAAAGCAAAAGACATGTTGGAGCAAACATAATCTCGCATCCATGCAAGCTGCTTGACAGATCGTGTGGTACATCGTAAGGAGGGAGAAGAGGGTGGTGGAACAAAGGAAGATGATGAATGATCAGGGGAACAAGGTTTATTTGGAGAAAAAACACCAACTAGTAAAGATGTGGAAGTAAAATCTGTTGAAAATGTGGATGATGTGGGATGTACAGAAGGCATAGGTTAAAGGTAAAGGAAATTGGAGCTATTGTTTGTAGGAAAAAGAACACAATTTTTTTCTGGGGAAATGTAAAAGGAAACACGGTTTCATGAAATACAACATCTCGATTAACAAAAAAATTCTTAGTTTCAAGATTGAATAATAAGTAACCTTTTTTAACAGTAGAATAGCCCATAAACACGGAAGGAATAGCCTTTGCAAAAAACTTATCATGATAATTTAGTGTGGTAGCATAACAAAGACATCCAAATACTCTTAAACGAGAAAGATCTGGAGGCTTACAATATAACACTTCAAAAGGACACTTTCAATGTAAAAGAGGAATAGGTAATCGATTGATCAAAAAACAAGCAGTTAACACACACTCACCCTAAAATTTACTAGGCATATGAGATTGAAATCTAAGAGACCTAGCGACTTCAAGAAAATGGCGATGCTTACGCTCAGCAACCCCATTTTGCTGAGGAGTATACGCTCATGAACTTTGATGCACAATGCCTAGTTAGCTATAAAAATCATTACACTCACTCTTAAAAAACTCATAGCCATCATCACTTCGTACATGTTTAATGCTAGCTGAAAATTGATTCTTGACCAAGGCAACAAAACGTTTAAGGTATAAAAGAGCATTACTTTTATTTCTCAACAAATAAACCCATGTCATTCTTAAGTAATCATCAACAATGGTTAAAAAAAATCTATGACCACTATGAGTAGAAACTCGATAGGGCCCCGACAAATCTATATGAATAAGAGAAAAAACAACATCAACACGAGATGTACTTATAGGAAATGACAACCTAGTTTGCTTAGCAAGTGGACACACAGGACACTGTTGAATTCTATCACTATTCAAAACCTGTGCAAGGAAGATTAGGCACCTTATTCAATCTTGACACAGAGGCGTGACCAAGTCTAGCATGCCAAAGGTAAGACGATTCAACATTTACTGAATAAGACGTACATGGAATGGATGGTGTTGTGACAACTGCATCCACTTTGGTCTATCAAGTAGGTTGCAAGATGTAAAGACCACTTTGCTCCCTCCCAATCCCCCTCATCTTTCCACTTGAGAGGTCCTCTATGAGACAAAAATTAGGATAAAAAGAAACAAAGCATTTAGGATCATTAGTGAGTTTAAAAATAGAAAGAAGAGTATAATGAAAATTTGGAACATAAAGGACTTTAGTAAGCTGAAGGTCAAGTTGAACAGTGAAAGTGCCAATATGAGTAATTGAAACCTAGGAACCATTCAGGAGTTGAACCTAAGGAGAATTCAATGTACATGCAACAGGAAATTCTAAGAGTTGGAAATCATATAATATGTGGTCAATTGCTCCCGTATCTATAATCCAACTGTTTGACACATCAATCATACCTGCCAAACTTGTAGTTGTTTCAATTGTAGGCTCCTTGTTCAACAAAATAAAAATTTGTTTATATTATGTTTGAGTAAACACAGGCGCTTGCAGGTCAGACACAGCATTCACATCACAAGCTACCTCGCTACCACTACCGGAGTCGTTAATCAAAGCGCTATTCACCATAGGACCTGAAGCATTATTAGCTTTCCTCTTAGTGAACTTGAAATCGGCTGGGTAACCAATGATTCTGTAACAATTCTCTTTCTTGTTCCCTTTGATCTTGCAATGGTCACAAGTCCATTAAACCTCCTTTTCTGAACCATATTCGCAGAGTGTAAAGAAATTGGATCGGACCCGATAACATTCGAATTATGTTGCTTCTGAGACTCCTCTTGCACAAGCATGGAGTAAGCTTGGTTTATAGTCGATAATGGGTTCATCAACAAGATTTTGCTACGCACTGCATTATACAACTCATTCAGCCCCATTAAGAATTGAAATAAGTGTTGTTGCAACACATGCTTTATATTTTGCCTTTACTAATCACAACCACAAGAGGCAAAAGGCACAAGTGCATCGTATTCAACCCAAAACAGTCGCAGCTTAGTGAAATATACAGAAACAATATTCATACCTTAAAGATACGAAGTAATTTCACGATGCAAGAAATACACCCTAGAGCCATCAACCTTGTGGAAACGTTCACCAAGATCCTTCCACACTGTCACCGCACTAGAGGCGAAAATAATTCTCATTGAAAGCTCTCTGCTAACGGTGTTCAAAATCCAAGATAAAACAATGGCATTACACTGCTCCCATTGATAACCCAGCTCATTCAATAATGACTGTTTAGAACAGGTATCATCCATAAACCCCAATTTATTTTTGACTAACAATGCAATCTTCATAGATCGACTCCAGACATTGTAATTTTCCACTTCAAGTAGTTGATGAGATACTAACAATGCTGCTAGAGTATCGGAAGGATGCAAGTAAAGGGGGTGACTAAAATCAATGACCAAATCAGAAGGACTGATCATATCTGCAGCAAACAACCAGAACCAGCAAAGGGAGCCAACGAAGTCGACGACCAAGAACGGCGCAACTAACAAGAGAGAAACTCCCATAAGAAAAAACCCTAAGCTGTCAATTAAACTTAGCCCAACAATCACACTTGGGCCAGCAACAAACAATGATAAAAATGGGCTTGGCTTTTCAGCCTTCAATCAGCAAGGCAACACAACTAGCCAACTGATCAAAATTAAACGGCCGAAAAAATACCGATCACCGGAGCTTTGATACCATGTTAAAAATGTCGATCATCGAACTAGAATATAAGAATGAATGAATTCTTGATTTAGGAAAAATTAATTGTTTATAATTACAACCTCACTACCTTTATAGCTTATCTGCTAACTGTCTAACAGCTCAATAACTAGCTAACAATAAAAACTAACTACGCAACTAACAATCAATCACCTTCTCAACATATATCTACCCAAACAAATAAACTTACATTTTATAATTTTAAAAACTTTAATACAAATGAAATTCTTCCTACAAACCTCTCAACAAAACATGAAAGCAAACACAAGCGAACTTAAAAATAAACAAACACCATAAACCAAAATTTCATTTATTCAACGTGGATTCATTTATTATCCTACTACCAATATTGGAACTGTTGCTGAACCATTCATCATAGAGGCCACTGCATGTTTATAATTCTAAATCTTTGCTCTAGATTTGGGGATTTCATATATTTTGGTGGATGGGGATTCAAGGATGGTGATTATAGCTCATTAATAGGATGTATTATCAAAGATGCCAATGAATTGCCTCGAATGTTTACACGATGCCAATTTAGACACACTAGTAAGGAAGAGAACATGATACTGATTGCTCTGGAAAAGAATAGATTAAGTATAGGTGTAATCAAGCCGAGTCGAGCCTGAATACTCTTAAACTCAAGCTCGAGCTCAACTTGAAATTCAAAGCTCAATACTCGACTCAAACTCAATTGAATATATTTTTTAAGTTTGAGCTCGACTCGAATTTTAATCAAGCTACTCAAGCTCGAGCTCGAAGCAATAATTTAATTTAAAAATATGAAAAGCTCGAAAAATTCAAGTTGTTTAAATATTACTAAGCTTGAATTCAACTCGATCGATAGCTTGAACTGCTAAAGCTCAAGTTTGACTTGATAATTACCAAATCAAATTGAATTTTTTTCAAGTCAAACTCGAGTAACTTTTGAGCATCGATGTCTCATTTACAACCCTAAGACCAAGAGAGGTGAAAGAACATGGATAAAAGATGCTCCCACATTGTATTTTTTGTTGGTTGTTAATGTAAAAAGTGACCGATGTAAAATTAGTTTAAAAAATCTCTCAATCTCTTTTTTCTTTTGTTGGAAGACAGAGGCTCTTGGCTTTTATGCGGATTTACTTGCTTTCTTGTTAAAGTCGTCTGTTCATCGAAAATGATGAAATTTGGGTGGAAAAAGATTATCTTTTATCTTTTGCAATTGAAAGATGAAGGAAAAAGTTGTTACTGGGCGTGAATTGTGGCAAGAGGCCATCAAGTTTGATACAAAGATAACTGATAAACTGATAATAATATGAGGATCAAAAAATTACAAAAAAACTAAATTGTAAGGTACACTGGTATGTTTACTCTGGTTGGGCCAATAGTAGTCAAAACTGAAGAAGTTAGAGGCGCAAGCAAAACCTTGTCCAGTCTTACAAGAGCTTCAAGGGCTGAATTGCAACTCCATTCCGAGCAGTTGGAAGGCGTCCCCATCTTCCAAGTCGGGGTTCCTGCAGCAACCAAGGTATTTTTAAGCAACAAGACTGACAATGAAACTACCAAAAGGAAATAAATCTGCTATTATGCATTCCAATATCACCGTTGCTATATCCAATCATATTGCATGTATCCAGTGTGATCTCAGAAACACACACAATCACTCCCCCCCCCCCCCCCAAAAAAAAAAAAGAAAATCTGTACACACACAAACACATATCCAAGTCTCATAGCAGCTCACAGCTTAAAACTGTAACAGAAGTAGAACCTATTTTTTCAATGTACACAAGTATATCTATATATATCATATGTGATTAAAGAGTTATACCGTTTAATCTTTAAGGGTGTGCTTAGTTGTGTGGAAATATGAAAGGAGAGAGTCGAAAAGTGAAAAAATATAATTGTATGCTCAGTAGGAAAGAAAATAGAAAAAATGATCATTTTTCATTCTAACGCATAAAAACCAATCATTCCAAATTGAAATGATAAAAGGAGAGAAAACAAAAGAGGTGTATGTTAATAAAAATTGTGCATTTTTCAAAAGTTCCATTTTCTTTCTTCTCATTTTTCAACGAATTACTTTCTCTTTCAAATTTTTATCTTTCCTACCAGGCACACCTATGGAAAGAACAATTATATTTTCTATCCTTCTATTTTTCTACCACTTCAATTTTCCATCTTTCTAATTTTCATTCCACTTTACCAAGCAATGCCTAAATGTTGTTTACACAAAATCAGCTAAGCCAGTATAAGAGATACTGAGGTATAGTTCCTAAGGGTTATACATAACAAACAAACACATGTAAAATTAGGGGAATTCTCAATGGATGCACATATCACACATAAGACAAGGCACCAAACCATTATTTAACTGAAAGGTATTGTTCCCAGAAAGATGCGGATGCCTTTCTAGGAATAATTTCTTTAATTAGAGGCCACCTCAGAATCGGCACAACAGGATGCAATTATACTATCATGTTTTGTTTCTAATTCAGTTCATGTAAGATAAGATTTAAGTTAATATTCACAAACCTCATCCCAAGTTCCCAAAAAAAATCAACAAAACCATTAACATTAAAAGAATAGATTTGTCCAGATAATGTTAAGGAGAAATACATCACCTGCCCAACTCCCGCAACTAGGAACTGTCCAGATTTCGCAAAAGCCAGGGAATTAACAAATCCCACCTGTATCGTGGAAAGGGTTTTGGTAAGTAACAAAAATGAGAATAAAGGTTATTTGAAATAAGGACAACCATATGGACTCAACCTCAATAGTACTCCAAGAGAACAAAAATTATCACAGAAGACTCAATAGAATTAACCAGTGTTTTCCACCTTTCTCAACCGTATGCTACTCATTCTTGTGATGTAGGTTTAATAGAAGTGATTACTTAGCCTTAGACTACAAGCTAGAAAGGCCAAAAAGTGTCACCTCTCAGTCAACTTTTACTTGAGCTTTTTGCAGTTGGTGTACATTATAGCCAGCTTGGAGGAAGTCAAACAAGATTTAATTGATGGATTAATTGTATTAAATGTATACATCATGATCAGATAAGTGTTAAAGTTAAATGGCTAAATCACAGATCAATTCCAGCATCATGAAGGAATGATACTATAACTAGGAATTAACAATGACTTGGTACAGTGGAAAAGTGTGAGGTAGAAGAGGAAAGAAATGATTTTGAATGTGCTTGATAAAAAAGAAAAGCTTGAAAGAAAATAACAAGAATAATCATTTCCCTTAACTATTAACAAAAACAAATCATTCAAATTGGAAAGATAAAAAGGAAAGGGAAATACAACTGGTGTGAGAAAAATGTGTATATTTATAAGATTATCCATTATTTTCCAATTTTATGTTTTCATCTTAACTACAAAGCATATAATGATAAAACATACTTTTTTCCCTTTGTTTTAACTCATACCAAGCAATTGGTGTAAACAAAATTATTCGTTTCTTTTCACTTTTTTTTCTTACCAAGCATGCTAATGGAAATATATACATGTTTTCTATCCTCCCACTTTTCTCATTCAATTTCTGCTGGGTTGGATGGAAAGAAAATCGAAAGCTAGAAAAGGAGCAAAAAAGTAGAAAGGTGAAAAATATATATCTTCTTAACATTAGTGTGCTTGATAGGAAAGACGGAAAATTGAAAGTAATTTTTTTTTTTTACATCCACTGCCTAGTGGAGTTGAAAAATGAAAGGAAAGAAATGAATCTTTTAGAAATTGCATTAGTTTATGCACACTTAACTAACATATCTCTCATTTTCACTCTTATCATTCCAATTTGGAATGATTTGGTTTTACACATTACTATTTAAAATGGTCACCTAAAATTTATTTTCTTTCCACTTCTCTACTCTCCTCTTTCTATCCTTATACATTGTTCACTCAACCAAGCACACCCTTAAAACTCATCTCGTATAAAGCACCTAATCAAGACATCTAAAGCAAATTCTTCCATAACCCCAATTTTTGGATATGAAATCAATCCTCAATGCTAAAAGCACTGAAGAAATACTAGTCATTACAAATGTTGAGAAATTTTGAATTGACATAAAATGGACATTGTTATTCACTATATTTCTAATTTTCTATTTTAAATTTTCATTATAAATAAAATTTATCTAATCTACAAGATTTTAATTCCATTAAAAGACTTTCTTTTAATGGATCTATTATTTAAAAATTATTCATATGTTTGTCTAGAGAGAAAATAAAGTTTGAAAATGACAATTATTTCAGTGATTTCTATTAGATATTTGTGAAAGGTCCAGTCCAAATGGTTAATTCAAAAGCCTAAAAGTGCAATATAAAGCAGTAGTAAACTGTTAACCGATGTATTGAGTAGGTGTCTTTAACTTACCAATGGAACGTCATATAAAGGCCGGATGTCTTTTCTGCCAGTCTCAATGGCCCATAATCGAACACAACCATTACCAGCTCCTGATGCAGCAAGGTCGCTGCCTCTACATACACTGATTGAACTAACCCATGAATATGTTGATGAACAATTATAGCCCTCAATTTTGCGATCACCATTTTCTGCAGAGTGTAGACATGAAACAAATTAATCGGCAGTGGCTAGCAAGCTGTACGGAGAAGCTAAAATCATATTTAAAACCTGGTCAATTTGGCTGTTCCTTTCTAGAGTCAAAACAATATCATACCAGCATTTTGATGAGTAGATTAAAAGAAAATTGAAAAACAGAAAGAATCTTTCAAGGAACAAAAACACAAGGAAAGAGGTATCCAAAAGCAGTTCTATTTCAGGCAAGGCTCAGCCTAAATACTTTAAGCTTGATCCTGTCACAAAGTTCTTACATTTTTAAACAAATCAGATATTTTGTTTTAAATATATAAAAAAGCAAATATCAATTACAACATGCGCACCAAACAGGTACAATGAGACTGAGACTCTCAGAAGCCAACCCCTAGGCACCTCTCAGTTTTATCAGGCATCAGATAGCAAGGAAAAATATAAATAGTTTGTATGCACTAGCATAAGAACTTTTACGAAGCCAGTTGACAGTATTAACAAAATTATATGTGCAGCACACAAAAAAAAAGAAAACAGTAATCAATTATATTATCATAAATAATTATTTCTACATTACTCACGGTCAGATTAAAAGCTAACATTAATCAAGGATTTAAAAGAATGTCACCTCAAATTCCGAGTGCCCTACAATCCAGCTAATAAAACTTAAGACACGTGAAAAAGAGGGTTAATTGAAATATTTGTGATTACCTAAACAATTATCAGGGATATTTTCACTGCCTTTTTGTTCAAAATTTTGGCCAGCAGGCAGTAGAGCATGAGCATTCTTCACAATGTATACAGGTTTCTTTCTTAATACGTTCCAAAGTTGAATACTTCCATCGTCCGAGCCAGATAAGAATTCATCATTATTAATAAAGCAGCAGCACTCCAAAGATGTTGGTGGAGGACGAAAAACCAATCGAGACTGGTCAAGAACCTAGTCAGCATGGTTCAGAAGGGATGCGTATCAGATATGGAGAATAAAACCAATATCCCAGTATCCATCTAGCCTACAGTTTAATGCAACAAATTCTACTAGTAGTTCAATAATATGCTTAGAATATAGCGGGTTGAAGGGGGTGTGCATATTAGGAGATATCCAACAATTTTAATTGTAATGGGAACGCAAGTGAACTTCTATCACAAGAATTACTCCACATCACATTGTTATTTTTTCTTCCATGATTGTCTACTTGGATGATGAACTAAAACTTCTAAAGCATGTTTACCTTAAACAACATCATACATCGATCACGCCCAACTGTTAATACTCTTTCTTTCCTTAGGCAATCAAGGGTCAACACTTCACTTTCATGACCACATATTGTGTCAATGTAAGCTCGGTCTTCCATGTTCCAGTACTTGATTGTTCGATCAAACGATGCAGAAAAAAGATCTGTGGTACCTTGCCTAAAACTTAAACATGACACAGGCTTTTGATGACCTGAGAATGCCTGTTGAGCACAAATGAAAGGCCAAATTGAGAAAAATGTAAGCTTCATTATTGAAAAACAGGAATGGGTTAAGTTGCTGGGATTACAGATTACTGACTAAACTAAAAACAAAAATATGTTATCTTTTTCCTTTTACTTTTGGGCTTTTCCCAAAATAAGGTATACAATATGTCAATATCATCTATTACATCTGCCAAGTTCGATAAATAAGGTGGAATTACCTGTAAATGCTCTCTTGTACGAACATCCCATAGATGAACATGGCGGTCTAAGCCTCCACTAGCCAAATACCGGCCATCCGAACTAACAGCCAAGGCTAATACACTTTTACTATGCTTTTTAAGGCGACCCCTTGGATCCTTGGCCCCGTGGCTTTTAAGAATATCTTCACTAGGCCATTGGTACCTTTCTGTCTTCCCACTTTCTACATCCCATTGAAAAATAGTACCGTCTTTGGATGCAGAGAAGCCCTTCAAGTCATCATCAGATAGAGCTACAGCAGTAACAGTGTGTCGATGCTTCACCATGACTCTAAATCCATCAGCAGTTTCTGGCTTTTTAAGCCTGAATTGAGTACATTCAACAATGTAAGTAATCTCTCAATAACAAAGAAAAGTGCTCCTACGATATTTCCAAAACTAGAAGGGTGATTGGACGCTTTAAACATAGAAAAAGAATCATTTTTACCTGGAAGCAATGACTCTCTTAATCCTGCCACTCTCCTCAAGCTGTTCCTGCTGCAAAATCTTGGCCACAAGCGAATCCCTAGCCTCTTCTTCTTCCACTTCCTCGTCCCCATCCCTGCCCTCTTTCTCCTTCCTTGCTATTGCCCTCATCTTATCCAAAAGCTCCGTCGCCACCCTTTTCCGAATCTCACCAGGAGTCTCCTCAATCTCATTCTCATTCTCATCCACTCCGCCGTTTCCGTCAGAAACCCCCAGAATCTCCGCCTCCTCTTCAGAACCCCCTGACTCAATGTCATCATCCTCGTAGGCCATTTTCCGCCGCCTCTTACTCTCCGTCTCGAAAAAGGGATCATTTTTCAGCGAAAATTTCTTCCCCTTTGGGCCTCCTTTTGTGGCCGACGTCCCCCGCTTCTTCTCATTCTTGCTCTTCATAGTTCAGCAATCAGAGATGAAGAAACAGCTAAATAAATGAAGCGTTTCTTCAAAATGCAAAGGAGACGAGAACCAAAGGGTTTAAGACTAGGGTTTTTCTATAAGAAAGCTGATATTATGTACTTATGTGATGTGATCTAAATACGGCTCGGGTCTCGGTTGCGATTAATAATAATCATAAGGGCTAAATATCAAAATTTTATATATTATTTTAATGTGTAATTTAATATATTAAATTCGATTTGGTGTATTTATGTATATGAAATTTAGTTTCGATTTAAATATAATTTTGACAACGCACATGCTTATACATATAGGTGTTCGAACTCGAGATCTCGATAATGAACGATATTTTCTTTTTCACTAGAACCACTTGTTGGGTTTCGTTTAGAGGTGAACAAAATCAGATTCAATTTGAAAAACTCGATAAAAAAATTCAAATTTTGAATTAAATAGTTCGAGTTATTTGAGTTAATCGAGTTATTCGAATCAACTCGAATAAAAATTAAGTTTTTCGATTTAATTTTGATACAAATTACACAATTCGAGTTATCCGAAAATCCGAATAAGAAAAGGCAAAACTATGTCGTTTTGATAAATGTTTACCCTTTCTAAAGTTAAAAGTCAAAATCATTAAGTTAAAAGGTAAAATTATGTCATTTTGATAAATGTTTACTCATTAAGTTAAAGGCAAAACCATTATATTGTTTATGTAGTTAAATAATCTTGTACTTCGTTTACTAAATAAATAATCGGTCCATGTAAACGCAACATTGAGTATAAATAATAGGATTCATTAACTCGACTCGATTCAAAATTTTTTGACTCGATTCGATTCGAAAAAATTTCAAATTGAATTCGGTTGCAAAAATAGGATTTACCAACTCGACTAACTCGAAATTTTTTTACTCGATTCGACTCGACTCAATCGAATACTCACCCCTAGTTCCATTTAGCCTCCTTTTGATATAATTGTCTGTGTGTATAATTTATGAACATAAAATAGTGCTATATCGATAATATTTTCATATATAAATTTCCACAAATTCAAAATTTAGATATAACATTGAACATTAAAGCAAAGTTAATGGTAACTTTGATATTTATTCCTAATTATAATTATTTTTGATGCAAAGCGTAGAACTAACCATAACTATAGGTGTGCAAAACAATTCTAACCTGAAAAAAAAATCAAAGAGAATTGAACAAAAAATATTGAAATTTTTCGGTTTTTAAATTTAATCGCTTTTCATGTTTGATTTAATTAATTTATTCAATCGTTTTTTTTACTTTGATATTTTAAACCGAATAACACGAATAAGTCATAACCTATAAAACCAAAAGCCCATAACTCATTTACATACACAAACCTAAATTTAAACTTTAAACTTAAACATCTATTAAAACTTAATACTCTTAAAAGTTTAAACCATAAAATTTAAATCCAACACCCATTAATATTTAAAATTCAAATTGTTAATTTAAATTTTTATGAGATTATTTTAATTTTTATTTAATATATATAAAAAAAGCTCAAATTGATATTTATTTATTAAGAAACGTAGAAGACATAAAAATTGTAGGCCATGGAAAAAATAAATATTTTTTTTAGTTTATTTAAATTATTTGATTTAATTTTTAATATTTTTATAATAAATTTGAAATAATAATGAAAGTAATATGATATATTAAATTGAAAAGAAAAGACAGTCATGTGAAAAAATTTATAAACACCACAATTAAAAAAAATTCCAACTAAAAAAAAAGTTAAAAATCCAAAAATCAAATTCAATTAAAAATTTTCAATTTGATGTATTCAATTTTATTCCTTAAATCAATTTGATTTATTTAATTTACATGAATAATTCAATTTATTTAATTTTAATATAAAAACTCGAAACCACCGAATATATATTCCTATCCATAACTGCTCTCCTAATTATAATTATTTAATTTAGTATAAATTTGTTGAAGCAATTTAATAGTAAATAAACAAACATAATTAAAAAGAAAAATAGTAAAATGAAGGTCCGTGATTCCCTTTCAACTTACAAACATTTTTTTTTACTATTTTTTAAAATTTAAAATAAATATAATTTTTTTTAGTTTCTAGAATTTAGATTTTAAGATTTTAGTGTTTAGGAATTAACGCTTACGATTTTAAAATTTTATAAAAAATTAATTAATTTTACCAAAATTTTCTTACATCTTAAAATATTAAGACAATATAATAGTTTGGAATAGTTAGGACTTTTTAGTTTAGGAAGTTTTTCACCAATAAAAATATTACCTGTCCTACTACTATAGAATGAACCTTTTAAAAAATTATAATAATAAAAATTCAAAAATTCATATCTTAAAAGAATTTAAAAAACTCAAAACATTTATAAAATATTTTAAAAATATATTAAAATAATAAATAATTGTAAAAATAACATAATATTAAAAAAGTGTAAAAAATTTAAAAGTTATATAGATTTGTAAAATTTTAAAAATGTTAATTTTATTCCAGGAATATCTATCTATTTTTTTAGATTGGTATTTAATTTGAAATAATAATTTTTTTATATTATACATGTCCGTTTTACGATCTGTATTTGCGATTCATGACTGCACTTCCTAACAATGTTATTTGCAAGATTCGAACATGCGTTCTTCCCTTACAAATACAATTTAAAATAACAGTTTTAATGGATATTTTGGCAAAACAATAATTTTTTACAATTTTTTTGTTAAAAATATTAAAATATAAAAGTAATAGGATACCATTTGCGAAAAATTTGTCAAATGATCTTTTCTTTCATAGAATATTTTGAACTTTTTTCAAAATTTTGAAATTTATTTAAAATTTTTGAAAATTGAAAAATTAATAATTTTGTCAGATTTTTTAATTACATATTTTCATTTTTTATATTTTTTTATTTTTAACTTTTTGTTGTTTTTAGATTGGTATTTATTTTGTTGTTATGGTCATTACTCATTTTCTTATAATGTTTTACAACTTTTTAATATTTTAATATATTTTTAAAAAAATTATAATTTAAAAATTTACATTTAGAATGAAATTAGGCAAATATATATCCAATTTTAAATAAACATAGACATCCATTTATTAATAAATTTAAAAATGATTACATTTGAAAAAAAATAATTTAACATAAAGATATATTATTAATTCTTTTTATTGTTAATAAAGTTTTAATTTATAAATGTTTCGTTAATCTTAAAATATATATATGTGACATAAATTACATAATTATCATTTATTCATTTATATTGTTTTTTATTTTAATTATTATCATATAATTATATTAATTATTCATATCTATTTAATTATAAATTCAAGTTTTTTTGGTTTTGGATCGGATTAATCTCAAACTTGGTTTGGGTGCGAATCATCTCAACTTGAATCAACCCAAGCTTGGTTTTTTTGGGTTTGAATCTTTATGGACTCAAATCAACACAAGTTTTCTCGCCTATTTTGCTTGTTGTGAGTTTAACCCTTCATACATTGCCCATGCTTTAGCATGCAAAATTTAACATATCCCTAAATGTAACATTATTTAAAAACTAATTTGAAAATTTAAGTAAAAAGAAAATTAAAGGATGTGAAAAGATATTAAAAAATACCTAGTATTACACTTTTAAGTAAATAATCATCTAAAATTAATTATTTATTCAAGAGAACTTAGTATATTAGAATGTGATGCCCCTAGTAAAAGATCTAGACAGGTGAAATCGAAAGGGTATTTTGTTGAGTAAAATTTATGTCAAACGGTGAGATCGAGAGGGTTTCATAGGTGGTAATCCTTAGTAAAGATGAGTCCGAGAGGGTATTCGTAGCTAAGGGTGGTAAGTACTTAAATTAAGGGTAATTATTTACCTAGTTAATAATTAGGGTTTCAATTGATTCTAGGTTGGGGAGCTTGCATTCTCAAAACTAGGAATAAGAAAATTCGACAACTTAACCTAGAAGTAGCTTTTAGTTTAATTTAATTATGATCCTTATTTTATTCTGAATCGACACTACTAACTCGTGACTTGATTAGATTAGTATTTACTTTCGATAATCGACTTAATAATGATTTTCTTCAATCTGCAATTCCTTAGGTACGATCCTCAGAATACTTACCAAGTTTTCTGTTATAACACATCTATATTACAATTTGACTTGTACGCTAGCAAAAACTGCACTTAACTCTTGTCTTTATATATTTTGCACGATTTACAATCTCGACGTTTGCATGTCAGGATGAGGTCACGACTCGATTTTCAAAATTTTTATTTTACGTTGTGACAGAATATCATTTATTAAATCAGATTTTCCAATAGAAATAGCGATAGGTACCACTATCGAGCCATCTATGAGAGGATCATGGAGAAGGCTTTGCAATTCACTCCATCAGATGCTCCCAAGATATTCATGTGGTTGTTATATCAGGCCAGGTGGTGTTCTGGATCCCCCCATCCGTTGTACAGGAACTTTGAAAACTTGAAAGAGTTGGAGATGTGGTTTTCCAGAACTTACGGTGCAAATGATTGATTGGAATAATTCCAAACAGATTCATTTTATCTTCCCCATTTTACTTCTTGCATCAGCTCTACGTTGAAAGCCTTAAGTTGTTCTTCCACGAAGATGTTCTTTCACGGATCCTACAATTAAAGGCAACTGTAGTAAGTTCACAAGAACTTAGTGAGGCATTATCATACACACATTCATCAATATATACATATAACAAGCATACAACATCATATCATTCATTCATCCACACCATATCAATAACACATCACACTTAACATAATCAGACAAGCACTCATCAAGTTTAGCACAGTATAAGTGTCGTATCTTTGCTTACCCAGTACTCTTTCATATTAAACATTCTTACCTCGATCAACGCCATTCAACTTACTTCACAGGTTTGTTCAGATAACTCATTCTTCCTTCAAAGTCTGCCATCTTGACGTTGCCATTACATCTTTGTTTCAAGAACAAATGCATGCTCGATCATCAGATAGCCATAAGGGCATCCATACCTAATCAGATAGCCACTAAGGCCTTCACCTGTATTCAAACAGTCATCGTCACAATGGCGCACATGTAACAGAAATAGCCATAAGGCTTCCACATATAATGAGTTTCGCCACAAGAGCTCACATATCAAAGAACAGCCAAAGAGGCTCAAATATCACAAGTTCCTGCCAAAAGGGCTCACATATCAAATAATAGCCACAAAGGCTCGCATATGCCAAGTTCCTACCACAAGGGCTTGTACATTAGATTCCGCCACAAAAGTTCACATATCAAATAATAGCCACAAAAGCTCACAGAACAACCACAAAGGCTTCTGCATATAGGTAACTTGGTGTTTTCGATGATAGGGATTTGCCTACACTCATTGTCATGAGGTTTTCCCTGCATCGCTTGGTACTCACCCAACCATCCATTACAAATATACATGTGACATACTCAAATGTGGTCTTCATTTGCCGTATGATGCCATAGCAATACGACTAGGCCTTACACTATATGGACTTCACATACCCCATATGAAGCCATAGTCCCAAACTAGGTCCTACATAATATGGTCTTCACTTGCCATGGCCATGGTCTTTTACATATCAAAACTCATGTTTATTGTCCTGATGAACTTGCACACACAAGCATACTCGATATGCAGACTTATGCATGACTGACTATTTACACAGACTTCGACATGCGGATGCATTTACTCTTTCATTCGTGCGACACACTTCTTTTATACTCATGCATGACTTTTCATGCAGAGACTCGTAACAGACACATGATCGTATTCATATACTTAAACAGATGTAACACACGAGTGACATACTCAAGCTCACCAGATGCATATTCATCAAACATATACATTTTAACATAATAGAGGTATATCATTTATCTCATGCTTTATTTCACAATAGAGGCGTATTATCATCTTGCGTCAAGCCACACATACAACATGTCATATACACATTTCTTTCACAAAATCAACATATCATGAATATTTCACATATTTATCACAAGAACGACCACATAGCCCAGAGAATTACGCATATATACATGCATGCATCAATAATCAGAATACTCAAAGAGTTTACAAGGTTACTTATCAAACCCTTACAAGGTACACATAACTTTTTTACCTTATCTTACCATTCACAAGAAAAATATCCTTACAAAACTGACATAATACTCACAAAGCTTTACAGAGCCTCACCTACTGCTGCTCGTTAACAACTTCAAGCGTTAGATATGGGCTTCCTTCGAGTAGATCGACAACCCCTAAATGTTAAACCATAAAAAACACATCAAAGTCTGCTCATCTAACTCATTTCTACTTCTACTTTGAGCTTACTAAGCTTGATCTATAGAGCTAAACAGAACTGCTCTCCAACAGCTTAGCTTACAAGGCAGGAAGACTTACCTTAGTAGGGGCGTCACAAGGCTTACCTCTCATTCCAAGTTCATCCTAAAGGATGAGAGGATTGTTCCGCTCAACTCACCCTTTTATAGGCGGAGAACACTTCTTAGGGAAGTAATGAACAATTCCTAGTCAGCTAGATATTTTTTTTGGTTTCAATTGATGTTCGACACGTGTACTAATCCATGTGATCACCAGTTAGATGCACGACAGTTGTAAAGTCGGGTGTGTGTGTGTGTGAAAACACATTTGTAGCTTACCTTTCAGTCTCCACTTAGCGTGTTCCTCAATCATTTCATCAGTGTGTTACTAATATCATATCATTAACGCTTCGGTACATCACGCCTCATTGGCATCGTCTTCTTTATATATCTCCCTAAAGAATATTCTGTCTCGTAGGGATTTACTTATCTATGTACATGCCAAGTGTATTAGTGGGTATTCAATGTTTTACTTTCTTAAAAATTACAAACCTTATCTTTCGTTTGGCCATATACTAAGTTTAAGGGAAGTCTTTCTATCTTCCTTCATCTTACTCTCCCAAGGAGAGATCTCAAAATCTTTGACCAAACCTATGCCCTTATTGGGACTAGATAAACATCACATTAATCATTTGGTGGTCTTATTCAAATCTTACTAATTCTAAGAATACTAATCAAATACTTCCCATTGGTTCCTAACTATTTTAGTTCACTCTCTGTTAAGCTCTAACCATTGTTCTCCGGTTGGCTTAAAGCCATCGTTACTAAGTACACTTGTTGTTGACTTAGACATTTTCGGTTTACTTCCTCATTTCCTATAATAGATTCTACCCATCCTGTCCATGCCAATCCCGAGCTTCTGAGGCCAAACTTTCCTTAAGTCTTAACTACCACGTGTTAATCATAGTGTTCGCCAACATCAAGACGTCACAGGTGCACTCGTATGGTTCCCCCAAAAAAGTTACAATTTTATCTTTGAACTATTCAAAAGTTTTTATTTAAGCCACTAGGCTGTTAAAATCGATGTTACACTACATGCATCAATTGAAAGCTCTCTTTCCCCTTCTCGTCTACAGTTCAATTTTTTCATAAAACAGTTTTAGACGTGTTAGACTACGCCCTATTGTATAATATATTTTGATATAACAAATTAAGTGTTTTTGAATAAAAGTAAAGTTAAGCAAATTGATAAAATCAAGTTGAAATGGTTTCAATTAAGTCAAACATTTTCAAATATGTTTTAACCATTTTCAAACGAGTTAGAATTGCTCCAGGACAAAAAAGTATCGATACTTTTTGTCTAAGTATCGATACCCCTTTGATAAACGATACCGAATTAGCATTCTGTTTTATCAAACCTTAGGAAGTATCGATCTGGTATCGATACCTTTTGTAGGTATCGATATTTTCTCTAATGTATCAATATTCCTGCTCTAACGGTCACTAAAATATGCATTTATTACAAAAATTATCGATGTCCTTTTAGCAGGTATCGATACTCATTGCTGCTGGTGTAGTTAATGAGCTAGTATTTCATCCCCATCGACTACATTTACTTTCCCAACAACCACAACGGTTGGAAATCAATTAGGGGACATAAATATCATCTTCCAAAGGTCTAGCAACAAGAAGAGCAATGTGCAAAGCTTAAAGATCAATCAAAACAAACTAGAGCTTAATTCTTTCATACCTTTTCTTGTAAACACTTGTGAGTTTTCATTGTATTAATTTAGCTCAAGTGTTCTTCTTTGTATTTGTGCTTAATTGGCAAACATCCTAATCTTGTAAGGATTGTTTCTTTGTTTGCTTGTTTATTTCTCTTTTGAGAGAGAGTTTAAACTTAAGGTTTGGGTAGAAACCTTAAGGTCTATCTTAAGATTTTGGGGTATAAATTTTAAAAGAGATTGTAATGTTAAACCTTGTCTTCAAAAGTTATACAAATCTAGTGGATTTGAGAAAATCCTTAGTTGTGGAAAGCTAAGGTAGTGGAGTAGACACTTGGGACCGAACCACTATAAATCATTGTGTTCTTTGTTGCAAATTTCTATTGCTTTCACCACAACATCTTAAAGGTAGATTCAACCTCTCTTACCGGCATTCTCGAGTTGATCCATCGAGCTAACAAGACGTCACAAATTTGTGAGTCAAAATTTAAATAGCTTTTTTTATCTAATCTTCGACATTGATCATCAAGTCGACTTGGATCTAAGATATGCTCTTCTACTCGTCGATAGGTATTGGTCCACCATACCGACCATCAAATCGTCCCTTGAAACTCGCTAGCAAAACTTAAAAAAAAAACTTAACAACCCAATTACTTTAAATAAATTTTTTTGAATAGTTTAATAACTTAAATAAAATTTTTTGAACAATTTAATGAAAATTGTAACATTTTTTTAATTAAATAACCAAAACAAAAATTTACCCATAATTTAGTGACTAATATGTATAATTTACCTTTAAAAAAAACACTAAAACAACGAAAATATTAATTGCTATGCATGGACAAAATCGAGTATTATTTGGAGATCCTCTTTATTCTTTTTCTTTTTCTTAAAGTTGGGTGTGTTATGATTGGCGTTTTATTTTTTCCTCTGATCAAAAAGGTCAGGATCTTGTACAAATGAACCAATGATGTGAGATTTGATGTAGAAATTTGGAATAGCAGGAGGAAGAACTTGAAGAATGAAAACCCACATAAGCAATGGAATTGCGTTGTAAACTTTCTGATCAACATTTTGAATCAAATATAAAATTCAAGGAAGCAGAATTGTAATAAACCATTCGAGTATGGATTAAATATATGATGTGCTCAACTTCAACAAGATGTCTTAAAGGGAAAGTAATGACAAGTACAACAGCAAGATTATATCTATTTTATGTGTTGAATCATCAAAATTTTGACATCTGAACAGACAAAAGGGGACAAACTTGTTTGTTACATCCGAATACCCAGTTTTGGCTGTTTTCTCACCTTCACCTTGTAAATGTAAAAGACAAAAAGGTAAGGAAAAGGCAACAATGAATGAAAAACAAACAAACACCAAAAATATATAAGCTTCTCTCACAAATTGCTTTATACGTGTTACTCTACATCTTCTCTGTAAAAATCAAAAAATAAAAATTGGGTGCTTTGTCATACTGGTTGCTTGATGTGAGCCAAGAAACTTCAATCCATGTTCATTTCGAGTTCCGGCGAAGAAGAAGGTGCATGCAGAAGAGGGTTCAATCATGGGTCATCCAATCTGCATCAATCATATATAGCTATCAAAGCTGATCTAAATACCCAAAACTCACCTAATTTGTTCAAACCCGAATTAGAATCAATTCGATATGATCAGCGTGAATCGATCAACTCAAACCTAAATAATTTCAACTAAAAAACAATTATATCCAAAATAATTCAAACCTAAATAAACTGGAAATGAAAATGATGCAAACCAAAATTACTCCAAACTAGCTAAAATAAAACATATAAACCTTTGAAGATCATCTTTCTTAATCATAAGTATCCTTTTAATTATATAAAAACATTAAAAAATATTATTATAAATTAAGTTCGGTTTACACAATTATATATTATTTCTTTTTATTTTTCCTATTTATGAAACTAATCTAAAAAAATACAATCAACAAGTTTGGGCTCATATCCCAACATTTGCAATGCTACCTATGTTCTGATAAAATCTCACTTTGTCTACTCAATTCATTCAAAATGGAACAACTTAATTACAATTGATACAATCTGACTTTGTCTACTCAATTCTTTAAAAATGGAACAACTTACTTACTATTGATAAAATCTGACTTTTGTCTACTCAATTCATTCAAGATCCAATTTGGTTTGACTTTAAAAGTCAATGACTTAAGAATGATCCAATTCCAAATAATTTGACGGTCAAGCCTAAATGACTAGAATAAAAAATTACAAGAACCAAAATATGAACTGACGTCCATTAGACCCAAAATAACCCAACCTAAAGTAATCCAAACCAAACCAAACCAAACCCAAGACGACTACTGATTCAACATCTCTAATCAATCATCGAGAGAATCTGTTCATGTTATTGATACCATCTAAGAACATAAAACATTTCTTTCCTAACTGTGCTTCTGGTAGAGATGGAATGATTTTCAGGAGCAAGGACAACAAATAAAAATCTTGGAAAACATATAGCCTATGTTGCTTTGACTCTTCATTTTTCTTGGAGTACACTTGTCCTACGCTAGTGTGTCAGGCACACAGATATGACAATATGACCTCCAAATACATGGAAAACCTTAAAAAATCTAACCATACCCATATAAGATATACATCCACATTTGATACTTACACCAGAATCCAACTAACATAGCATATACTAATAAAGTAACCCAAGCAAGCTATTAATTATGATCAATCCATCAAGCCTCTTAAGTGTTCGCATTCAGGTTGGAACATACATATCAAACTGAGCACTGTATAAATTACAACTGAAAGAAGTGAAATCAGAAAGGGAATGAACTCACACTGCTTTCCATTCACTGCAGGAAGTCCATAATCGGCAAGCAGGTATGAGAGGAAAATTTCATTCCAGATATCAGGTAAGCCAGGAAGACACCAATGGCTACAATCAGGTACCGTTGGATTGTCACTCCACCCACCCACATGTGCATCTCTTCGGAAAGCTGACATGGAAGTTACTTGCAGAACGGTTATAGGAACAGTCATATTCTTTACCACCTCAAATATAGTCTCTGAAAAAATGCTTCGATCCCTCCCTTCAGTTTCTAACAATGGGTTCTGGGTCACATTGCAAAACCTACGGGATTTTTCACTGATGCAGAAACCCAAAAAACAGTAATGGTTTATAAATTGACAAACACATTTCATTTGGTAATTACCCAAATAAGCAAATAATGCAATAGATAATATGTAGATAATTGACCGCATAAGGAACCCATGAAATAGAACCAACTCTAAAGCCTTTTTATCAGAAGAATGAAGAATAAAAACGAAATTAGGAAACAGCGAAGCAGATATCAAGTTGTGAAGTTGTTCAAATTGTACATACAAGCCAATTCAGGGTTGTTTGCTGAAAAAGAGCAACATTATATCTGCTTGTGGGATGTGAACGGAATAAGAGGGAGAGAATAGCTCATAATGGCATTCAAAAAATGAACATGTATATATGCCACTGACAATAGGACAATCCAAAATAAGGATATAAAACTTATTTAATTTAGCAACTAAAAGGATTTCCTTTTGAGTGTGCTTTTTGAAATAACATCATGGTGCAGCTGAAAATTCCACTCAGTCATTGATGCAAGCGTTTTCTTGCTCAAAGGGCTGAGTTCAAATCCCCCTTCCCCCAAAATTATACTTGATGAAAGCAAAACAAAAGGACAGAAGAAAGAGCATCATAGTATCATTGGTTACCTCCAGTGTGATGGCTCAAATGTTCTGAAAAAGACAAGTGTTCTGTTTGTGTCAATCGTGTTCTCAACCCATGATGCCCAAGTACCTAATGCCATTTTGAATGCAGCAGGAATTGACATTCCAAGCTTTACTGAGTTCCCAACCTGGAAGTAGCAACCACTGCAAAATAAGAAAATTAGGAAATTTTCTTACATGTGTATGTAAAACCATCTAGGAAATGTCTTTTGAGTTAGTCATAGTAAGTTAATTGGATACTAAATGGTCAGAGGATTAGAGCACATTGCTACGAACCACAATGTCGGGGGTTTGAATCCCTCCTCGCCCACAACCGGCCCAAAAGGGAAGGACCTTTCTCTCTGGGGTAGGAAAATCATGATTAGGATAGCGGACCCAAAGCTATGGAACTTGGGCGTGGGTCTTTCGCCGAAATGGAGTGGCCTTCTATTTATTATTTATCGTATATTTACTTTTCTATTTTATATTTATATATAGTATTACTGGCCAAAACAAAATAAAATAAGCATATATATTTTTGTTTTACGCCCCGTAAAGCATCCTTTCATAGTCAGAATTCAGACATCCATTGGAAAAAAGTGACAATAGTATAAATGCTGCACAAAAAGTAGAAGATAGAAATTACACATATAGGCCAACTATCTAGGAAACCCTCCACAAGCTGCTGCCACAGCTAGTTTTCCCCTCTATAAGGTCTAAAAAGGGAAGGTGGGGAAAGGAAGGCAAAAGAGAAAAGGAAAAAAAAAAAAAACTATCCTTAAGATTCAATAATGTGGACTTTGAATAATGGAAAAACATATATAATCCAAAATACAGAGTATCATTTACACAAATTATATAAATTTAGAAAATGACAACGCAAAAGAGACTACAGCACTGCTTTTGAAGTGCTACCAAATCATTCATGAGAACCCAGAAATTAGAGGATATTGCTCTAGAAGTCAACATGAAATTGAATCTGTGTCCTGATAAAAGTTTATAGACAGACAGAAGGCAACTTACGTTTCAAAGAGCTTCCCTGGAACCCACCATTGTCCAGTGTTGAATATAAGAACATCTGCATTAATCCACTCATTGCTAACATCATCCAATTTGTCCAACTTAAGGGTTGACCTAACACGCTTTGGTGCATGTCTAGGCATCCAACCATGTTGCACCAAGAACACTGAGCGAAAGAACTCAATGGTAAAATTGAAGGAAGTAAACCGAACACCTAGAAATCTGATCCGTTTTGTTATCTTATTGCCATTAACTTCATAAACACTCTTCTTATCTTCTACTCCTGTCATGAGCAAGCAAATCAATGATTCCCACTGCGTTCTACTCATAGAATCTCCAACAAAAACTATCCTTTTATCTCGGAGCATTTCCAGAACATTGTGAACATTAAACCTTGGAATATCACAATTTTTTGGTTTCCATCTCCATTTGAGATAATCTCTATCTTTCCGGCCATTTCCCAAGCAATTGAATCCTTGTTCTGCAAATGGACAATCTGAAGCATTGTATAATGGGTAATCATCATCTATAACCCAGCTTCCATCAAAAATATCACAAAAGTTGCTTGAATCATTTAATTTTAACACACCATGTCCATAAAATGCTTGACTCAGACTAGGGAGAACATATATATAACCCCCATGAACTAGTATAATAAAGGAAATCAAAGCCCCAATGAGAATAAGGACAGGAAACAAGCGTGAGACCCAGCCCCACCTATGATGAACTCTAGAACTAGTGAAACACAAAGGTTTAGTGCTTAGAACATTTAAAGCTTTGGGGCTTGAAACATTCAAAACTCTTGGGCTTTCAGCATTCAACGCCCTTCGGTTAAATGATGTACTCCTACTAAAATTATTCACCATCTCAATCAATTCATAATGCCAATCTATTCAAAGTACAATTCTTGAAACTAGGCATCTTCCTTTTACCATCTTATCTCACCAACATTCAACAAACCCCCAACCAAAAACAATGAAAACTTTACAACTTCAAGATCTTCAATAGCCTTTTTCTCTATAAACAACTTCAAACCCATTATAGAATTGATCCAATGTATATGCCAAACTAAGGATTAAAAAAAATTCACCATCAGTTCAATCAATATTCCCCATTCGGCTCAGAGAAGTACAAGAGTTTCACAGTAGAGCAACACATCACAACAAAGTAAATCATTCAAGTACAAAGAAACCAACACATCTATGCATATTTAACACTCAAATTACAGCTTTTTCAAAAAATCAAGCTGAAAGCTATCATCTACATAACAACCCATTTCGCATCAGTGGCCAATGAAACAAAAGGGTTTCCCAAATCTCAAGAAAGACAAACCCGGATTCCCAAAAGAAAAGAATTCAACAATCTTGTTTTAAGAAGAAGAAAAAAGATCTTACTTAGCTGGCGGACGAAGGCAAAGTTAGAGAGAAATATAGCGTTCAATGAGTGAGAAATGACAGAACGCTTGAATGGAAAAAAATGGGGGAGAAGAGAAGGCTGTGAAGCGAAGGAGATCGGAGAGGTGGTTAAGAGAAAAGGACAGCAATACATCAAAATAAAAAACGAAATGTATAAACAAATGGCTAGAGAATGGAACAAGTGCTATTATAATTATTTATAACCATAAATTAATATTAATACATGAACCAAAAATTATTGTTCTTCTCTTAAAAAAAACAATTCTTTACAATGGATGTGTTTTCTCTCACCCTTTTAAAAAATATATTTATATAAAATCAATAAAAACTAATTATTTGGCCTTAAAATTTTCAATATATATACTTTTAACCATATATTTAATTTTTTTAGATTTGTATTATTCATCAAATCAGTTTAAAATGGTAAAAAAGTTAGGGTTTATTAACTTCGCTGATGCGGCATACAAATAAATTGCTATGTTAGTAATTAATTAATTTTTTATAATTTAAAATTTTAAAAAATATATAATTTTTTTTAAAAATTAAAATTTAAAAATTATTAAAAAAATATAAATTTAAAATATTTTAATATTTCAAATTTTATAAAATTAATTAATTACTAACATGATATATATGAAAATCGGTCACATCAACAAAATTAATAAACATTTGTTATAAAATAAAGAGATAGAGAGTAAATAACAAAGAGAATAAGAGAGCAAAAGAGAGAACATATTTTATTGATCAAAAGAAGTGCCTAACAATACTTCTCCAAGGTCTATATTTATAAACATAGAAAGTATAAATGAAATAGAACTCTAATTCTGATGACTACTAGAATTTAAAGTTCATCCAAACTTATCTTGATCTTGATGGACATTCACTTAATAAAATATTCATAACACTCCCCCTTGAATGTCCATTGGTAGATAATGTGCCTCGTTAAAACTTTTACTAACATAAAAACCCTGTGGAAAAATTTTTTTTTAGTGAAGGAAAAAGAATACACATATCTATAATACGCATAACATGTTGCCTCATTAAAAAAAACTTTACTAGAAAAACCCAATGAGACAAAACCTCAGTTAAGAGAAAAAGAGTACAACGCGTATTTACTCCATCTCATAAAAATATCATATAAAATCTCATATTCTACGTATTCAATCTTGAATACTAATATTTCAAAAGACTATTTGAATGTATTTGCTAAGCATTTATATCACCATTCTTTTGAAAGTCATGAAAGGAAAAATTTAGGGAAATATATTTTGATCTCTTCAGGAGTTTCAACAATAATCATAACAAACTTTACTCATGATTCTTCTATAAAAACACAAATAGGTATTTTGGATAATTTTATAATCCTCCTTCAACTATTATTGACTAAGTCAAATTTACCACATGTTCAATTATTTCAATTAATATAAATAAACAATTTTCCGGTAATTTCAATATCCTTCTGGCATTCCAAATCCTTCAAGGATTTTAATATAAACTTTACTATATAGTGATTCACAAAAGGTTGTAACAACAACTATGAGACGCAAGTATGAACTGCCAAATTAATAATATATCTAAAGGTTATTGCATCCACCACAAAAGAATATTATATCTTCTCATAATCAATGCCAGGACTTAGCGAAAAACTTCATATTTTTATTTTGCCTTTGCAAAACTACTTCATTTGTACCCTCACTGGCTTTATACCTTTAGATATTTGGATTACTGGTCCAAAAACTCTACAAATTTAATTGTATTTAAGTTGCGTCTTTCTATTTTAGCCAAGTTATTCCATATCTCTATTTCCCAAGAGATTTATTCAATATCCTCCTTTTATTTCATTATTTTCACAATGATATTGCATACAAAACCATTGTCGACCGCTTTTATTATTGGTTCGACATTTTCTCAAATTGACATAACTTATCGAGATCTCTTATTTTCACTATTTTAATATTCAGTTTCAGGTACCTGAATCTCTTCTGAAGTTTTACTTATTAGTTATGTCATGGGCCTCTTCTAGAGCACCTGCCTTCACTATATGACCATCTAGATTTTTTCCTTTGATGAGAATTTTCATATTTGGAACTTTAATGAGTTATCCTTGTTGAACTTCTAGTTCAAATTACTCTCCTCCTGAACTCATTACAAGTTATTAATTATCTCCCCCTAATTTCGGGAAAACTATCAAATCAAAATAGTAATCATAATTATGTCATAATTGAATCTCCAATACTTTAATATATCAAAATAAAAAGGAGGCCTATAATTAATATATATTTCCAACTTTCTTTGAAGATTCACTCATCTTTGTACGTTGTGGTGGAGCAATTGGAACATATACGCACATACAAAAATTCAAAGATGAGAACTATTTAGCTCTTGACCAAAAATCAATTGCAATGAGGAGTATTTAAAACTTATTGGCTTGATGCGTACAACATGTAAATCAACATAATCTCATGTTGAAAGAGAAAGTTTAGTTCTCATAAGTAATAATCAAAGGTGATCAATCAATAATTTCTTTAAACCATTATGCGTATAAATAACAAACTTTTACCAAAGTTTTTCAAACTCAATCAATAAAAGACTGAGATATAAACTCATCAATATTAGCAAGATGAATTGTCTTAATTGCATTATCTGAAATTAATTATTCAAACAATCTTGCAAATGACAGGTTATAAATTGATAACACATATATGTTTATTTTGTAGATGCATCTACCAAAATCATATAATATCATAACCATCCACATGGTGGATTAATGGGCCCATATTCATTTCAGAAATGCAAGATATTAAATCTTAACTTTAGCTAGTGAATTTTTAACAACCAATTTTCATTGAGAACAATCATTATCTTCTGGTTCTTTAATGAATATTCATATGAATTCTCAATTAATTTTCGCATCATATATGATCCAGGATGGTCTAACTGGTTATGCCAAGTAGTAAATATATTTGTACCAGTAAACTTCTAGTTTATTTTAACATGCATTTCAATTTGAACTACATTGTAACAAATTGATAATTTTACTATCATTCCTTTCACTTTGAATCCACATATAAGTACCATTATGACATTTACTACTAGAAATGTCTAAATCAATGTGAGGTTTATAATGACAATAAGTCATATAATATAATTTCCAAATAATTATATGAAATATTCACTTCAGGAAATATGCCAAAATATTCACATGTCCAAAATATTTAGGTGCATCCAACCATAACGAGTTTTAGACAGAATTACCATATTCTGTTGCTCATATTTTTCTTTCACAATTTAAGAAGATATTTCACAGTCAAATATTTTGACTTCAACCCCTTAATGAAGATAATGACAAAAGAATATCATAAAGATAATCACAATCAAATCAATATAAATCAATAACCCAATACTCTTTTGATTCATATAAAATATAATTTTTTTCTCATTCACAATCTCAATATGAGATCCATTATGAATATCTTTTAAAACCAATGGATTAACCATCACAAGATATTAATATATTAGTTCTTCTGGAGCTTTCGACTAATTTTGTATTACCAAATATTAGAATAATATTGGTTTGTTTCAGTACCAAATAAAATAAATATTTTCCATCTGTAATGATAGAATTCATTACTACATTCTAATATTCTTCCTTAAATAAATTTAATAAAAACAAAATATTTGGGCAAACCAACATATGTGGTCAAAAACCTTTCATATCACATTGATAACATAAATTATCTTTACCTTTTGAAAAGTTTCTTGAGAACCCTCATTGTTCTCTTATTCATCACTATCACTACAGGAAAACAGGTTTTTAGCGGCATTTTTTTGGGCCTATAAGCGCCGCTAAAACATTTAGCGGCGCTTTTGCACGCGCCGCAAAAAATTCCGCTAAAGATAACGCCGCTATAGAACATGGTCTTTAGCGGCGCTTTTCACATAAACACCGCTAAAGAACATGGTCTTTAGCGGCACTTTCCCCACAAACGCCACTAAATAACATGGTCTTTAACGGCGCTTTTCATACAAACTCCGCTAAAGAACATGATCTTTAGCGGCGCTTTCATACAAACGCTGCTAAAGAACATGGTTTTTAGCGGCGCTGTTCATACAAATGCCACTAACATTAATAAATTTTACCAGCTCATTTTAATTCATATAGAATCCGAATTTTCAATATTTTTCCTATAAATTCAAAATCATTTTCAATCTTCATAAATTTCTTGAAAGATAAAATATGTAAATACATGTAGATAACTTGAAACATTTTTCAAATTGCATTTCACAAACAACTAAATATCTAAAATCTAATAATTCAATTACACTCGAATTACCAAAAAAGAACAAAAATTCTTAACAAAAAGTGTAAAATTTAGACAAAAAATTTCTATCAAAAAATAAAAATAAAAATACATAACTGTACTTATTGATAAAACATCATCAATTATTCCTAATGCTAAATTGCAAAAGACATTGCTAGTCAAGGTCCCTCTTATAGTACAGAGTTGAAGATCATCTCCGCAAATTCCTACAACAACAAAAACAATATAATCATTTTCAAATTTGATTTGGTTCGATTTGATTCATATAATATTATGAATTATTTTATGTCAATGGATAGTAAATGAAGAAAGTTCGAGAAAAAACATTTAATCAAACTATTTTCTAATAAATAAGATAATACAAAATCATATTCAAATCTGACATGCAAATAAGTCCTGAGTCCTGAATCATAAACTCTAAACTTCATCATAATAAGCATGAAGTTAAATAAGCATATAAACCTATATTGCTCTGACCCTATAGAACCAATGTTTTTGCTTGGTGTAGACTTACGCCTTTTACCCTTCTGAAATAAGAAGAAAAAAAATCTCATTTGGCCCAAAACTAACAGTTAATCATATCAAAAATTTCGTAACATGCAAAAGATTTTGAAAAAACATTTGCACCTGTTTCTTGTCAGCAAGAAGAATGTCTGTAGTAGCATGAGAGGATTCCAAAAATTCCAATAATTTGGCAATGACTTCCTCCTTCAAAATAGAAATGACTTATACCCAAAGAAGCAAGAAATATTATTGCATAAAAAATGGCACATTTTATACATTTCTTACTTACCTTTCTTACACCAGTCTTCATAATTGGAATGTTGAGTAAATCACAGAAATCAACAAATTTTTCTTTAACACATTTGTCAATTTTTTCTTTTACTTTTGCTTTTTGTTTTTCCTGCTGAAAAAGATAAAACAACGGTTATTCAGAAATTTCCACTTGATGAAAAACAACTTATTAACAGGTAAACATGAAGGCTATACTTGAATATATCAGAAAAATACTTCAAGTTGCTTATTAAATTGAAAAATAAGCTAAATAGGAATAACTATTGACAATATATTCAATGTCTTCCACACATAAAACATTGGCCTGAGAAAAAAAAGCTATACTTGACTGTTTTGCTTTTAGGACTCATTTGATTGTATTACACTTACTCCTCCAGTTCTTACATAGAAGAAATATTACAGTTCCTCAACACTGGTTCTTTTAATTAGAAATGATGGAATTGGTTATTTGATACATAAAAGAGCAGTTGTGGAAGTTTTCAAACAAAGCTATTTTGCTTCAAAGCTTTTCAACAACACAAATAAATCCTTTATCTAATGATCTGATCATTATGTTCACAAGACAGTTCAGCTTATAACACTTTTCAGTAGTCACTACCAACCAGAAAAAAGCTGTTGTTAGATACATTCACTGTTTGACAAGATGATAAATGTTAATTGCTATTTGAACAAGCCAAAATCAACCACAAGGATTCAAGCAAAGCAATCCTCATTTCCGTAAATCAACCAAAGTTTTAATTTTCGAATAAGTAATCTTCGAATCAATTCAAATATAATTCCCTTTTAAACCAATTCCCTCTCAAGGTAGAAAAAATAAACCCTTATATGAATTAGATCAACTCCACCACAATATTTATCATGTTACACATAAAACAACCAACTCAACCACCGTCTAAACCTTTGTATGACATGATAAATATATGAAATGGAGAATCCAAAAAAATTTCTTTTACCTGCCTTTAGCTTTTCATCAACAGCCCAGTCAACTCTCAAACCTATTAGATTACTAATTTGCAGTGGAATTACACCTGCACCATAGAATTAATTTGTTAAACAAATGTAAAAAAATGGTTTGTTATCATACCTCTTTTCTTCTTTAAATTAAAAGAGGTGTGGTCCAATAATCCAAATTTTATTGCCTATAATTTATTCCACATCTAATATACCCTCTTAATCAAATAAGGCCCAATTTGTAATTTTTCCTTTTTATTAATTTTCATTTACTTTTGTTCTTCTTTCTTTCTTAATCAAATGATTATTATATGTCAGTCAAGTAAATTGTTCACATCAGTTTTAGGTGTTAGTCCTTATAAAATGATATATATGATTTGAAAATTGAATATTTTAATGAATAAAAAATTATTTGGGTAAAAATATATAAAGGTTACTTTAAAAAATGAAATAATATTAAGCTTTTTTTTTCTTTTTCTATATTTTAGTCCTTTTTTTTTCTAAGTCATAATATAACAAAGTTTAAGGCAATGGAAATCCATGCCAAACCAGGGTTGCATATTGCAGCAAACTCTTTGAGCCAATTTAGCTCAAATAGATTAAAACAACCCAAAAGAAATAAAGAAACACTCAGCTCTAGATTGAACGACAGAACTACAAAAACAGCAATACAACCAACCAAATGTTTCAGCATTCACCCTGCAATAACAATCACCAAGAAAATACCAGATTGTCAATGAGCTTTAAAAGGTTATCCTTGGACATATTATTATAAAAATTATATTTTTGTCCTTGAAATATTATTATAAAAATTATGAAATGCAAGGTTAAAATATTAAACAAATTTGTAGAAATTGAACATAAATTTCATTAAGAAATTTAAAAAATAAATATAAATAATGAAGAAATGTGATATAGTACTTCCTGAATTATTACTGGGTAAACCAAAGAGATTCAAACGTTGAAGTGCAAGATATTAACAAGCGATTATGATTGATGAAAAGTTAGAAGAAAAAAGAATTTACATGGTATAAGAAAAACTGAGGCTTCCCTATCAAACAAAGCAGACAATTAAAACAACCAACTCAATCACCGTCTAAACCTTTGTATGACATGATAAATATATGAAATGGAGAATCCAAAAAAATTTCTTTTACCTGACTTTAGCTTTTCATCAATAGCCCAATCAAGGACCCTTTGAGCTTGTTCAGTTAATGGGGGATGTTCAAGACTGAAAAAAATACATATCTGACTTTCCAAGCAAGTTCACTATTTCCTCTCGTGCTTTGAAAAGTGTAATTCCATTAGCCCTTAAAAATTTTGCAGCTTGGCTTGTCCCTTTAGATGAAAAAGAGGAATTACAAACGTACAATGAAAACATTCGAAAATTTTTCTAACATTAAAGAGATTGAAAAGGAGACAGTGTATGACTTCATTTCATGAAATCATCTTCTAGGTTAACAGAAAAGATACGTTCATTGTTTGCTCAAGTTCAAATATCTTTTCTATTCTCTCCTAATAGAGCTAAGGAGGTGGGCTTACACAGCTTTAATTAGAACATCGAAGTTAACATGTCAAAACAGAAGATTTCACACTTCTTACATGAATATTTTGAGGCATTAAATCACCAACTTAGTTTTATAGAATTAGAAGATTCAGGTTCACAATGCATACGCAAGGATCCCAAACAATGAAAAGTAAATGCAGCAACAAAAGCCTGAAATTGATGGTTTCATTTGTTTGACACCATTCCTAATTGAATTGTGGAAGCAATTGCTAAAATTAATCAAAATAGCATCCACCTATTTTTCAAAAAGAGTAAACCACCATTTGAACTATGTAAATTCTTATGGGAATCAATTACAAATAGGGCTGTTACAAAGTAACACTTGTTCACCACAATTCCCTAAACAAAAATAGGTGTTTCATAGAAGTCCAGTAGAAATATTTCTAAAATACATTTTCAGGTGTGTTATATGATGGTGCAACAACAAGTAGTGAACAAAAATGGCAAAGAAATACTAACCCTCGACCAGAATTCCCAAAAGAAGTGCTTCCGTTCCAGTATTTGGATACTTAAGCTTCCTTGCTTCCAATTCCGCCATTGCAAAGGACTTTATTGATCTTGCCGACCATCTAACCACCACAATGACCCAATTCACATAAATCCTCAAACATACGCTATAGTTACATGCATAATATGTAAACATACGCAAACCCGCAAAGTATATTTGATAGTATTAACTTACATTGGGGATATCTCGGAAGTTGCCCTCTCCGGTTTCTTGCAAAATAAAACCCATAAGAAAAGAAGTTCTCAAATAAAAAGTAAAACTCGAAGTTAAAAAAGTAAAATTGCAGAAATTTCTGGTTTAAACGTCAAACTTATGCGGTTGGGAGGCTAAGTGAGATGTCAACAAACGAACTCTGCAAATCTTCTTCGGAAATCTTGACGTCTTGTTCGCCAGCCAAGTGTCCCTGCACCACTTGTCTTTGAATATGGCAGCTCTGGAATCTGGCACACTTCAGAGGTTGCCCTTGTTGTCCCCCACAAAAGTGGCGTCACTCTTGAACTCCATGTACTGGTTAGTCCCAGTTCTTAGTATCAATTCAATAGATTTGTCAGCGCAAAAGAAAACCCTAGGTCCAGCCACATCGAGGTTGAACTTTCTAGAGTGTTGATCAAGGAGGTTAAGAGAAAAAGTGAAGATATCGATAGAGGAATAGAGAGGACGAGTAGCAAATTCCAAGAGAGAAAATTCGTTAGGGTCGTCAGAAGAAGATGAGCATGGTAGTGATGGTGAGGTCAGTGGGAGGAGAGGAAGGAGGGGAGATCCGCAAGAAGGAGAGAGGAGAAGTGGGAGCCATAGAAGGGATTGGGATCTAGGTGAAGGATGGATTTAGAGGCGATCTTATTTGTTCTGAGAGGAAAAAAATGAAAATAGAAGAGGGAAAACTAGGAGGAGGGAAAGTGGGGAAAAGAGAATTTTTTATAAAACCTCATTCTAAAGGGTTTTGAAATGGGAGGGAAAACTAGCCACCATTAATTTGCATTCTTTTAAGAGGTTTTTTCACACATGATGACTGTTAATGCCATTAATTTGAAATGAGAGAGAAGCAAAATTAAAAAATTCACAATAAAAGGTAAAAAACATTTGAACGATTTAGAAAATATAAGAAAACTCAGCTCTTTTTCAAAAGCGCCGCTATTGCTTTGACCTTTAGCGGCGCTTTTCCATAAGCGCTGCTATTGGTCTTACCTTTAACGGTGCTTTCCTATAAGCGCCGCTATTGCTCTGACCTTTAGCGGCACTTTCCCATAAGCGTCGCTATTGCTCTGACCTTTAGCGGCGTTTTCCCATAAGCGCCGCTATTGCTCTGACATTTCGCGACACTTGCCCATAAACGCCGCTATTGCTCTGACCTTAAGCGACGCTTTTTTATAAGCGTCGCTATTGCTCTACTTTTTGCGGCGTTTATGTAAAAGTGCCACTATTGCTTTACTTTTTGCGGCGTTTTTTGTCCAAATGCCTCTAAAAATGCCGCTAATAACCTGTTTTGCTGTAGTGTATGTTCCCACTTTTAGTGGTCCATGATCATATCTTTCATTTTCTTTATGTTTGCATTTACTTCTAAGAATGCAACAAATTTAGTAGGACGAATTTACAAATGTCCCAATAGATTATTTACTCCATAATTACCATCACAAATATGCATGGATTTCAAATCATAATCTATTTATTCATGTTGTCATGATTAGTCTCAAATTATAATAAACATGATATAATAAATAAATCACCCTGGCTATTATCATGAGCACTGAGTGGTCAAAAGCTCTAATGATTACCTATAGTACGTCGACCTCAATTGACGACTGAAAGAGAAAAAAATAATTAAAAGAGAATCGTGCTGATAACGTGTTATAAAATAAGGAGACAGAGAGTACATAACAAAGAGAATAAGAGAGCAAAAGAGATAGCGTATTTTATTGATCAATAGAAGTGGCTAACAATGCTTCTCCAAGTTCTATATTTATAGACATAGAAAGTATAAATGAAATAGAACTCTAATTCTGATGACTACTAGAATTTAAAGTTCATCCAAACTTATCTTGATCTTGATGGACATCCACTTAATAAAATATTCATAACAAGATTAACTTTTTTTTTAGTAATTTAACAAACTATACAAATTCAAAGACTAAAAAGAATGAAAATACTAAAAATTTACAAATATGTTTATAAAAATAAAATAAAATTTTAGTAGAAATAGTAAAATATTCAGTGTTTTAGTTTCAAATGTCATTATATTTGTGTATTTTTTTAGTTTTTATAAAAAATATAAAAAAATAAAAACACTCTCAAAATAATATAATATACTTTATAAAACAAATTTTTTTTTGTCATTACCTGATTAAGACTTTATTTAGCATTACTTCTCAAAAATACTTTTGAGATAAAAACATAAATAAAGTGCTTTTAAGTTTTTCAAAAGTGCTTTTGGCATAAAAAATCTTTGAAAAAGTATTTTTTTGACCAAAAAGAGACGAAGGAAATTTTAATTTTTTCTCAAAAATACTTTTTGACTTAAAAGTACTTTTCTCAAAAATACTTTTTGACTTAAAAGTACTTTTAAAAAGTATTGCTAAACTAATCTTAAGTTAATACCCGATGGGCTTAATATATTTTTTTGAGTACAAATCACACACTACTAGTAAGAGTAAATTAGTGTCACGCACACAATTAGCTTGTGAATTTTATAATTCAATCTCATGATACGGGTATGAGATAAACACCTTTGACTAGTGAGTTAAACATTGGACTTTATCTAAGGGCTTAATATATAGAATAAATATTTCTTACATAAATTTTTTTCTTTCACTCATATCATGGAAATACCATAATGTAGTTTAATATAATAACTTAATAAACAGTTAGATATTTGGTAATATATTATATAATTTTATATACTAATATAATTAATTTGTTACTTCATGCATTTTATGTAACATCCTTCGCTTGTTCCAATGATTAGTACGGATGAAAAATATCAACTGAACACTTATGAAGCAACATACTTGACTTTCTTTAAAAAAACATATATTAGGAAATTTGTATGAAATCATTGAAAATAGGTAAATTAATTTTTAGTCTTCTAAAAATCATGTTAAACGTTTAGAAAATGTTCGGAGATGTTTAGGGTGTTGAAAATTATGAACATCACATATATAATAAGGATAATTACATGTTATTATTTATTATCATAATAGGTTAGTCCAAATTAAAAGTGATCTAATTTGATTAAAATTTATTAGGCTTTAATTATTAAATAAAGTATGAGTAAAATATATGTAGATACTCTAGTAACTAATTTCTAATTGATTATGCTAATTAGGAATTAGGATTAATGTGCCAAAATTATATATTAGGGTTATGGTCTCCAAACAATACAACAAGCTAACTTTTCTAATATCCCATCTTTAGAAAAGAAGAACCACTTTCTCTAGAATACTTGTGTGCTAATTTAGAATATCAAAACCCCAATACGCTTTAGCATCTAGTTTTTTTCTTGATTTATTCTTGATAATTTGACATGATAGATATTGGTTTACAATTTTAAGTTTATATCAAATTTTGTTTTAAAGTTCTAACAAGTGGCATCCGAGCCTCGTCATGTTGAATAATTGAGAATGAATTAATTCTTTATTATTTTTGGATTGGTTTTTTTTTCTTTTTTAATTTTATGAATTTGATATTTCAATTATATATTATGTTGAATCGTTGAGATTTTTGATAAAATTTTTGGGTTTTGATTATTTAAATAAAGTTTTAGAATTTTATAAATATAATCTAGTTTAATATTTGCATATGCTATTTGGGTTTTTTTAGAAGAATATGTCGTTTTTTAAAAATAATTAGGGGTTTACGCCAATTTTAAAAATATTTAGGGAAATAGATCGTTTTTGGGGAAATGATGAGCTTTCTAGAAAATGCGTCCAGTTAGGTGTGCTTTTCGTAAAATTTAAAAATATTTTATTTATTTAGTTATTTACTTACTTATGTATTTATTTACATCGTAAAATTTATTTATTAATAAAATATATTTGTACATCACAAAATTAAAAAAAATACATCAATCAATCGGCTCGAATCAATCGGGTTGTCGAGGAGGAGAATGTGTGTCGCAAGGCGATGGACGACGGTCGCGTGGAGGATTTCTGCGTACCATGGGCCATACAACAGCAGGGTAATCCGAAGGTGCAATCGAAGTTGGAACCTGAGGTGCATCTGAAGGTATATCCGAAAGTGTGGACCTGTAGACTTCCTCATCGTCGTCATCAATTGAATACAGCCTTACCCCGGCCCTCTGAGCAACATCATTATCTTCTTGATCTGTCGATTGAGTCGTCGTCCATGCTTGCCATTGTGCATCTGCCACTCCCTCATTTGACTGTTGCGACAATGATCCACTAACGTAAAATAGTGAAATGTTTGACCCACTATAGGGCTATAACCATGAGGTATCGGGTACGTCGAAAAGGTACCCGTCATCGACTGCTGGGTCGACATCTACGTCGGTATCTTCGTTTGTGATGATGCATAAGTCGGCGTCTGTCCCATCAGCATCGACATCGACATCTGTATTCGGGTGTAGTATGCGGGGGACATCTGTGGAACAAAATAGGTACTTGCATGAACTGAAGAACTAGCCACGTGCGGCGGTGCTTCATAGTGTGGTGGTTCTTGTGAATAATACATGGGGTTAATTAATTGAACGGGAATAAGTGGAAGGAATTGACCAGGAGGAGGATATGCCACGGACAAAGGCAGTGCATCTTCTGTCGGAGTAGATGATGAACCCATGTGTGACCACGTCCCCTCCTACGATGCTGTGGCGGTTGACATTGCCTCTTTTGTCGAATTTTCCAACTCCTTTACTCCGGTGTTAGCATATACGACTTGCCGACGGCTCTGAACCATGGCATGTAATCATCATCTACTGCCATGTCTGTTGAGTAGAATTCTTCGCGTGGTGGTAAGGATTGCATCTTACAATCCCACGTCTCAATGTACTCCCGGTGTCGTTGCGATCAGCCGATGTCGTCCTTCCTCCGCATGTCAATCTCGTGCAGGTCCTTCAGGCATTATGGTGGTGGTGGAATTTGTTGCTTCCACTTGAACTGTCGCAACACCCAGTCTAATTCGTGTGTTTCTACAGTCACGTACACTACCGTCCATACTTTCGCGTCCCACATCCGCTTGTTGGCCAACACTTCTGGTGGTATGAGGAAATGACATTGGTGTCGACGTATGACATTCACTCAAACTGAAAAAAATTAAAAATATTGTTATGTATGAATTTTTGTAACCAATCATAAAGTAATCAATATAAGTTCGAAAAAATAAGTAACTAACCTCGTGTTCCGAGCATTAATCTAACAAAAGCCTAATATCTTTAACTCATCGGGCACTTCCACGTAGCTTGGCCCATGGTTCCACCTGTACAAGCGATATGTTAGTCGAAGCGTATAAAAAAATATTTTACATACTACGTATTTGTTAAGAAATGATGTTTATCTCGTAACCAACAAAAAAATATATGGGCCGGTCACCTTGGGACGTAGAAATGGTAATCACCACCAGGCCCACAACTGTAGTAGTAGTAAACAACCACCGATCGATGCAGCGTGCAGAGCCGTGGATCGACACGTCACCCGATATAATGTCACGAGTACGACAAATCCCCAATTGGATTTGCTGCACTCCTCGAAGTCCACCATATGTAAAAGCCACCTTACGTGCACCAAATTACAAGATTTATCGGGAATTAAAATGCCCCTGATTAACCTAAGAAGGTACGCTCAGGCGTATTGTTGTATGACCTCCTCTGTTGCATCTTAAAGAAGCACGTCGAAATTCTTCTTCAACTAGTTCATCGAGATCCAACCATCATCGAACCGGTCCAGGATCTTCCCCAATAGATTCTCGTAGAGGGCCACCTTACTGGCAATGATAGATGCTCCCGTGACGACTGGCCCATCCACTGGCAGACCGAGCTGCAATGCTACGTCCTCGAGTGTGATTGTACACTCGCCGTATGGAAGGTGAAAAGCGTGTGTTTTAGGCCTCCATCTCTCCACCAACGCGTTGATTAGTGACATCGAGTTTGCAGCCCCCAAACATGCGAGACGCATGTAAAAATCCAGCCATTTGCAAGTGGCCACAAATTTCAAGGATCAAAGGCTTTCCCATATTATGTATGAAATCGTTCAAAATACGATCATTAGCTAGTTTACAAAAAATATATATTAAAATTAATAAAAATAAATTTAATAATATTTAAATTAATAAAATTTAAATTTTCGTATTACCATTGTTAATTGGGTATAAAAAATATGCGAAATTTTAGATTGGAGTATAGAAGCAGGAACAAGAGTGGCCAGTTTTTAAAAATCGAGTTAAAAAATGGTCATGTATTTGAAAATATCGAAAATAATTAAAACGAGAAAATAAAAAAATTGATTGTGTATTTGATAGAGTTTGAGAGAGAGTTGAGTGAAAAAAAAGGAAGGAGGAGGGGTATTTATAGGTTTTTCTTGACCGTTCAAAAAGTGCGTCCAGTTGGACACGCTTTCTCCAAAAACGACTTATTCCTCTAAATATTTTTAAAACCGATATAAGCTCCTAATTAATTATAAAAAACACCATATATGCCTTATTTTGTCTGCTATTTGAAAGATGAAGGTTTATTTATTTATAATCATTTGATAAAAATTGATTTGTGAGATTTTCTTTTTCTTTTAGTACAATCAAAGATCATTCATAGTTTCTTTGACTATTGGCTTAAGGTTCGTAATCAATAAAGAAAAGAAAAGAATAAATTAGGGAGAATCCAATCGGCCAATTCTCGTGGAAAATTCATTGGGTATTTGTTTGTGGGATAATTGCAAATAAAGTTATTCATTGTTTTGGTTGTTTATAATCGTTTTTAATTCGAACCCTGTTAAGTAATTGTGCGATTGAATTAATTCTTATAATCATTAATTCTTGAATTCAATATATAGTTGATAGAATATATTAATATATGCGTGTTTTTTCCCTTCCTTTTCGCGTAATTACCTTGCAATTAATTTTAAGTAGAATTGCAAATAAATAAGAGTTGTTGTGTGCTTTGGTGTCTATTTGACAAAATTTTTATTGATTTTAGATCTGTTCATTGGTCGGGTTATCTGTTCAGGCTCGAAGGTCCAAACGAGATTTGAGAGGGTTTGGGTAAAAATATTAAGCCTAAAAATAGGCTTGAGCAAAAAAAATTATGCCCGTTAAAATATGGATCGAGCTTGGGCTTGAACATTTAAGGCCCGAACCAAACCCGATCCGGTCCGTTTTAAGTTTATAATTATTTATATTATGTTATTTTTATATATTAATGTAATTTAAAACATATTAAAAAAATAAAGGGTTAAATATAAAATTAGTATCTGAACTTGTCCACTTCTCCCAGATTGGTACTCGAACTTTTTTTTGTCCACTAGTTTGGTACTTGACCCTAACTTTGTTTAATTTTTGATGATGTGACAATGTTGACAAATCACGTGCCACCACGTGTCGTAATCTGGTGAGCCCAAATTACTCGTTATTTCCAGCTTAGACCCGACCATAACTCCTTTTTTTAAAATTTGTTTTTCCTTTAAATAACCCTAACTCCATTTTTTAAAAATTTGTTTATTATTTTCATTTCTCTTTCCTTCATATTCTTCTATTTTTTCTTTCATTTTCACCATTGTTTTCCCTCACGTCACCATCGTTTTCCTTTTTTTCTTCAAAGAAATATTAACCCTTTTTTCTTTCGATTTCACCATCGTTTTCTCTCACCATCTCCTATCATTTACTTTCGTTTTGCCTCTGCATCTATTTCGTTTTCCCTCAGTAGCTCTTTTATTTTCCATTTCGTTTTCAACCATGTCTTCTTCTACTAACAGAAAATCAAATGGGTAGAGAGGTGTTCAGTACTGCCATTGCGGGTTAAAGGCACCTGTTTGTAACACAAATACTCCAAAGAACAAAGGCAGAAAATTCTTTGGGTGTTCAAATTTCAAAGAGGTAAATTAGGGTTTATGGATTTTTATCTATCGTTGCAATTTGTAGAGAATTTTTGTGTTTGTGTTTAGAGTTTTTAATATTTTGGATGTTTATTGTTGTAAGTGTAATATGAAGAACGAGGGATGTGATTTTTTTCAGTAGGTTGAAGGTGACAGTGAAAGGACGGGCTCAACTGTAAATGGATAAGGATGCATAATCGATGGTCGAATAATGGTAGAAAATAAGATGTTATTGACAGAGAATAGGAGATTAAGACTTGAGAACGATTTGCTCAATATTGACGACATGCGAAGAATGCGACCGAGGGTAACTCGTTTGGAAGAGAAGATAAAATTGTACAAGGAAAAACTGTCCAGGAACAACAAAATAATAGTTACTTATAAGTTTTTTTAATTGTATCATGGATAATATTTTTCGGTTATATTGCTTATGGATGGTGAAATATTTTGTAAGAATGAATGAATTGAATGAAATGGAAAATATTTGTTGTCCATAAATTAACAAAATACAACTATTAATATAGAGTCCATCAAAATACAATCATTGCCCATTATCAAAATACATCTAACAAAATCACCCATCTAAATAGGATCATCAAATTAAACATCTTATCTAAAAAACACCATCCATTGATCTAAATAAAACCATCCATCGCATGTTAACAAAACTATCTCCATGGCTTACGATTGTGCTTTGGTGGGTCTTTGGAGTTAGCCTTTTTCGTGTTACTACTTTCCTGAGTCCCACCAGCAGTTTCCTTGTCCTTCCTTTTATTGGTGCACTTAGTTGGGACAGTCACCATGATTTCCCCTCTCATACCAGGCTACAATGCATAAAATAAGTAATTAAAAAACATGTCATCAAAAATACAGGAGGTAGTTTAGAGGTTGGCTACTTACATTCAAAATTTGCATCCCTGTCCTCTCATTGATGTATAGCCCAATCTCTTGCACAACTTTTTTCCCCTAATACGAAGTCTTGTAAGCCTTTGTTATGTTGAAGAGGGTGGCATGGTGGGTGAAGTTGGTTGTGTTGAAGGAGCTGGTGGTGATGATGCAAATTCTTCGGATGCAATAATTTGAAAAGGAGTTGGTGGAGCTAGTGGAGCAGGATCAGAAGGAGTTGCTGCATCTGGTGGAACAAGAGGTGTTGAGGCTGGAGGAGTAGGAGCTGGTGGAGGTGTACCTTGCAAATTAAACATGTTAGTAGTTTGCAAATTAAACATGTTTTGCATTAAAATTCTGAGGACAGAGTTACACTCATAGAATATGAATTCTGACATCTTCTGAAGTTGTGTCCAACCATGGAACACGTTTGGCACTTCATCTTCCTCCCTCTTCTAGACAGTTTACTCCCACTTATCTTTCACTCTTCTCTAACTGTATTTTTTTGTCTCCTGGACATTTTTCTTGGAATGGGAGGATCAATTGATCACATATCAGTTTTCAACCAGAATTTCTCACTTGAGATAGTAGGTAATACAAAGAGATACAATTTTTCGTAAACGTCTTTTTAAACCCCTTATAAACAAAATCAGAAATATTAGCTTTTTTCCATAAATTGTTGCAATAGCATGTGGACATGGGACGCTAGTGAGATCCTATCTCCTGCAACTACAGGACCACTGAAATAAGTCAACAACTACAACATCACTAAAGTTTGCGACTTCAAACCCTTCTGCTCCATTCCATTTAACATAATAGTATGAATTCCCTTGGATACTCTTGTGTAAGTTATCACATATTTTAGGGTAGAATTGATCATTCCAGTTTATAGCTTTGGCCAAATTCTTTACAATCCTACTTATAACATACTGTCTAATTTCTTCTAACATGGAAATTATAGACATTGACCTAGCTCCTAAAATTGCTGCATTAAATGACTCCGTAAAATTGTTGTCAGTTGCATCACATATGAACCTACCAGAAAAAAGGCCTTTGACCATTGCTCAGAGTCAGTCCTAAGTAGACTTACCTTGGCACTGTGTTTGATACGGTCAATTTTTTCGATGTGTTCTTCAAAATCACATTTATGTATGATTTGCAATCTCCCCAAAATGCTTGTTGCAGGTCTCCTCTAGGATTTTCTTTCCTCCAGTTGGCATATAGATGCCTGATAGCATTAGAAATGACACCTATTTTCTCCCTAAATTTGTGTATTATTTGTCCCTTTTGTACCATATTTAGCATGCATGTTAGGCATTTCATATTTAGTATTTATGTTTTCCAACTCATCTATGCTTGGTTTAAACTTTCGCTATTTTATCCTCTTTTTTCACTAATATCGGTGCATGCAAAATATATTCACAACTATTAGCCCAGGGATCCATCTCAAGAGATCAGTGCTAGAAAGAGTCTGAAGATGTAGCCATAAGTTAGCTTGGAATAGCGGCTAGAGATGTCGACGCATAGAAATCTTTTACTTTGTATAAGTGAATCCAAGCTACAAGCACACCTAAAAGCACCAGCCAAGAATTTCACACATTGTCGCTACAATCAAAGATTACAGATCGCAACTAGAGATACGACGACAATCTACAGATCCATGAAGAGCACACTAGATCTGCGTGAGTGCACAGCTGTACTGTAACAAACTTTGCCAACTGCAAATGGAATTGGATATGAGAAAAGATGAGATCTACCATTCTTGAAGCCTATAAATAGAGGGGGAAAGATGAAGAAAAGGATGAATTAGGAGGGAAGGAATTAAAACTACAATTACTTTGTGTTTTTGAAGTTTAATTGGAGATCGGTGAGCTGACTGAGCA
The DNA here is from genome assembly GCA_005610355.1 of Gossypioides kirkii. NCBI lineage: Eukaryota > Viridiplantae > Streptophyta > Magnoliopsida > Malvales > Malvaceae > Gossypioides > Gossypioides kirkii. The sequence continues at coordinate 18,297,041 of CP032246.1, read as the reverse complement.
GACGAGCAACAACTCCTGATGAGGAGTGCTTGATGCTGGCACAAGAGGAGCAGTTAAGGAGTAGTCCTAGTGGTCTAGGGATAGTAAGCTTCGATGTATTCGTTAACTTCTTTTTTATGCTGATGGATTATTATTTACAATTGAATGAATATGAGAATATCTTTCATTGTTAGATTACTCTGATTTTTACTTAATCGTTTTCATCTGTTTATTCTTGGATTCAATTGCATTAAACACGAGAGTGAAAGTGCAAACTACTGACATCGAGAGATGTGGTGACTAGTTGAGTTAACAAGCAAGTCAGCGAGAGCTGCTTGGGATTGGAAGAGATTCTATCACTTATTCTTGAGTGGACAGTGTTGCCTACATCGAGAGATGGAGTAATTGTAGGTACTTGAGTCTCGATTAAACAGAGAGATGTGGTTGGTAAGAATTCATTGGAGCCTCATTGCTATGACAATTCATCTATATAATACCTTGTTGACGCATCCAGCGTTGCGAATTAGTGAAGTTAGCAATCCACTCTAGTTCTTCACACTTGATCATTATTTTACTTTTTTGCATTTAAATTTCCAAACCTTCAACAACAATTTGATTTACCTTCAGTTGCACTGACAATTAACTTTTATTACATTGACAATTTTGACTATTTTAGTGTGTAGATCTGATTTAATTGCGCTAACATCTTTACTCACATTATTTCTAATCTTAGTTTTAATTTCCTCGACATATAGACATCAAGAACCCATTCCCTATGGGATTGATATCCGATAGAATTATTCTATCGACTATACTTGCTTCGATGTGTGTTCGCTTGCATATTGCTATGACGTTACAGGCCAATCAAGTTTTGGCGCCATTGCCGGGGACTAGCATTTGTTTGATGTTTACTATTGTAGAAGCAATTATTTCTCACTTAACTTTTTGTTTTTACTAATCTGTTTGACTTTCTTTTGTTGATTTTCTCTTATTTCTTTAGGAATTGCATGCCTACAAGAAGAAATTCAAAGGATTTTGTAAGCTTTGACCCAGAACTCGAAAGAACACTTGGAAGGAGGAAGCAAGAACAAAAGAAAATGACTGGTAACAACAACAACAATAATCTACCACTATTGTTACCACAAGATGTAATTCCTCCAATACCATCACAATGAGTAAATAATTTACCACCACTGCCTCCACAAGAAGAACAAGTGCAAAATAGGACAATTGGAGATTTTGTTGTTCCTATCCTTGATGATTTACAACCAGGAGTGGTAAGGCCAGCTATACAAGCTGTAAACTTCGAATTGAAATTGGTTATGTTTCAGATGCTCAATTCAAATGGGTAATACGCGGGCCTACCTTATGAAGACGCAAGAGAACATTTAAAATCATTTCTGCTTATTTGCACGTCTTTTAGCCAACATGGTATCCCTGATGATGCCTTAAAAATGCAATTATTTCCTTATTCATTGCAAAGAAGAGCGAGAACTTAGTTCTTAGGATTGCCGGCTGGATCCATTACATCATGGAATGCATTACCAACACAATTCGTTTTATGATTCAATCTACTGACAATGAATGCAAGGTTTCACAATGACATTACAGCTTACCACCAACTAGATGACGAGAGCTTACATACATGGAAGCGTTATAAGACTCTACTTAGACGCTGTCCAATGCATGGTATTCAGCAAGAGACCCAGATAGAGATATTTTATAATGGATTGAATGCTAAGAAAAGGAATCTTGCCAACACATCTGCAAATGGTCCCTTATTGGATTGCACCTACACTGAAGTTGTACGAATTCTAGAGAGAATTGCATAGAATGATTATAAGTATCCAATCTCTTGTTTTGCTCAGGTAAAAACTAATCCTGGTGTTCTTGAATTAGATGCTATTTTTGCTTTGAGTGAGCAGGTATCCTCTTTGGCGAATATTATAAAGAACATGAAGGGGACAAGTGACGTTGCTCCTATCCAAGTGGTACAACAAATGGATATCCCGACATTTTCCTGTGAAATTTGCGGTGACAACCACAGTTATGAGGACTATCCACAACATGCTAAAAATACATTCTACGTTAATAACATTTGAGGAAATTCCTATGGACTCATACAAAAACAGAAATCAACAACCTTGGGGGAATCAGAATGCTTCCACATACAGATATGGAAATTCCTCCCAGCAAGGGAGTAATAGACAAGGGAGTTACAACAATCATCAACAATAGAATTTTAATCAAAATTCGTAGGTACATTCACATCCTGATCAATTACAGATACATAGCCAGATGTAACCACAAATACGATTACAGCCGCAATAGAATGCAATACCACATATGCAAGGACAGCACCAACAACCACAAAAGTAATTTTCTTAACCGAGGTCAGACCCTATGGCTGCTCTTGAGGTGCTGATGCTAGAACATATCACGCGGACTGAAGTAATAGTGCAAGACAATTCTTCTTCTATCCAAGCATTGGAAGCCCAACTAGGAAACTGGCTTCTAATCTGGGTGCAAGATCATCAGGTGCTTTACCTAGTGATACTGAAAACCCAACGCAAAGAAGGAAGGAGCATTACAAGGCTATCACGCTACAAAGTGGAAAACGAACGGCTGAACCAAGCAGAGATTCCAACCAAGAACATGTCGATGCATCTGAATCAATACAACAAGGAGAAGTTGCAGCTGAAGAAAACTCAATAGAAATAAATGAGGAAGAGCCAACTTTAGTGACATCTATGCCTACTATTCGCCCAACAATAATGTCGACGCAACTGCCTGTGTCGATGCAACCGATTATTCCACCACAACCCACTAATAGTATACCTTTGTCATTTTCGCAAAGATTTAAAGAGAAAGACCAGGATAAGGTTTATCAAAAATTTCTTTCTACTTTGAAACAATTACATATTAACATACCTTATATAGATGCTCTTGTGCAGATACCCAGCTATGGGAAATTTATGAAGGATCTGTTATTAAAGAAGAAGAAATTGTTTGAAATCGAGACGATTACACTCACAAAGGGGTGCAGCGCTGTGTCAACTAACAAGTTGCCACTAAAAATGAAAGACCCTAGTAGCTTCACAATCCCATGCTCCATTGGAAATCATTATCTAGGTAAAGCTTTATGTGATTTGGGAGCTAGTATTAATCTCATGCCTTTGTCCACATTCAGGAAATTAGGAATAGGATTAATGAAGCCCATTGCGGTGACATTGCAACTTGTGGACAGATCTCTAGCACAACATGAAGGCCAGATAAAAGATGTCCTTGTACAAGTAGATAAACTTGTGTTTCCTACCGATTTCATAATCTTTGACGCTGAGCCAGACAAGGAAGTGCCTATTATCTTGGGGCGACCATTTTTGGCAGTAGGACGCACTCTTATCGACATTTTCAAGGGTGAGCTTGTTATATGTCATAACGATGAACATGTTACCTTCAGTATGTTCGAGGCATCTCCGTCAAGAAGTAAGGAGCAATGTCACCACTTTGATGTGCTAGACGAGTTAACATGAAAGAATTTAATGAACCGAGTTCAGTAATTTTAGATGAAGATGTGGCGACATACATTGATGAAACTCTAATTAGATGTGACCACAATGCTGAGGTTAACAGTTGTGAGCTGAGATAGAATTGACAATTGGAATCTTTGGATCTATCTAATAGGACGATCTCTGTGTTTAAACCATCAATTGAACAAGCTCTTACCCTAGAGTTGAAGCCATTGCCAACGCATTTGAAATATGTCTTTCTAGGTGATAATGAGACGTTACCTGTAATTTTCAACGCAACCCTCGACACAACGCAAGAAGAGAAGCTTATCGTAATTTTGAAGAAGCACAAAAGAGCTATAACCTAGAGCATTGTAGATATCAGAGCAATCAGTCCCTCTCTTTGCATGCACAAAATCAGGTTAGAAGATAAAGGGAAACAATCCATTGAGAAACAGCGACGACTCAATGAGAAGATGAAAGAAGTAGTGAAGAAGAAGATTATTAGGTGGCTAGACGCGGGCATCATCTACCCCATTTTTGATAACAATTGGGTGAGCCCTGTTCAATGTATGCCCAAGAAGAGTAGTTTTACAGTTGTGAGCAGTGCTAAGAACGAGTTGATCCCTACTCGCATTGTGACTGGCTAGCGAGTATGCATGGATTATCGTCGACTTAATACAACCACAAAGAAGGATCACTTTCCACTACAGTTCATTGACCAGATGCTAGATAGGCTAGCAGGTAAAGCTTATTATTGTTTCCTGGATACAATCAAATTGCCATTACATCGAAAGATCAACCAAAGACTACGTTCACATGCCCATTTGGAACCTTTGCATTCCGACATATGCCTTTTGGATTGTGCAATGCGCCAGCCATATTCCAGAGGTGTGTGATGGCTATATTCTCGGACATGATTGAGGATTCTTTAGAGGTATTCATGGATGATTTTTCAATCTATGGGAAAACTTTTAACCAATGCGCTGACAACCTGACGAAATTTCTTAAGAGATGCGAGGACACAAATCTAGTTCTAAACTGGGAAAAATGTCATTTCATGGCAACTGAAGGCATTGTCCTTAGTCATCGCATATCATGTCAGGGCATTGAGGTAGATAAAGCAAAGGTTGAAATCATAGAGAAATTATCACCGTCAATAAATGTTAAGGAATAAGAAGCTTTCTTGGACATGCTGGTTTCTATAGGAGATTTATTCGAGACTTTTCCAAGATTGCTAAACTATTATGCTCATTACTAGAGTAGAATAAAAATTTTGTGTTTGATGACACCTGTCTGGACGCATTCAACATAATAAAGAAGCAGTTGGTACAAGCTCCAATTATAGTCACACCGGACTGGACGCAACCGTTTGAATTAATGTGTGACGCAAGTGATTTTACTGTAGGAGCTGTGCTAGGTCAACGCAAAGAAAATGTATTTCATTCCATTTATTATGTTAGTAAAACTTTAGTTGAAGCACATGTCAATTATCCAGCTACTGAGAAGGAATTGCTAGTAGTAGTTTTTGCATTCGATAAGTTCCGTTTATACCTTGTCGGCCCAAAGATTACAGTGTACACAGATCATTCTGCTTAGAAATACCTTTTTACAAAGAATGACGCCAAACCAAGATTTATACGATGGATCCTACTCTTACAAGAGTTTGATGTTGAAATTAAGGATAAAAAAGGATCCGAGAATCAAGTAGCTGACCACTTATCTCGACTGGAAGTCAAAAGTGAAGATGGGAATAAAGTCCAAATTGTCGACATATTTCCAAATGAGCAGTTATTCTTTGTCAACGTATCACCCTGGTATGCTGATGTAAGGGAATTTTATGCCAATCTTGTAGATTCCAAGCAAGAATTCGTCTTTGTAAAAGAAGGCTTGGTACCATGAAGTACTGCCCATATCAACGTTCTGTTTTGGATTCTTGAGAAGGTAGATGACCACACTCTATTTTTGGAAAAGCTGAATGATGAAGGAACTGACGAGGTGCTAAGAGACCTCTTTGTTGATGGTGCTGTCTAGACGGGCACTGGGCCACACAACTTTACCATGTATCGTCGTTATCTGACAACCTACAGTAAGGTGTGGTTTCACTTTATCAATAGCCGCATCCTACCTTCTACACACAGAACAACGGTGACATTAGATCGTATGTGTATTCTGCATTCAATCTTAAAGGGCCGTCACATTGATGTTGGCGAAACCCTCCACGACCAAATTACAGAGGCAACATCCAAGCAAACAAGTATACTACCTTTCCCTTCCTTAATAATACTGCTGTGTAAATCAAGAGAGATTGTACCCCGAGATGGTGAGGAAGTACTGAAGAATAAGAGCCCTATCAATGATATCTCCATTGAGAGAATGACGAGAGGCCAAGAGACATCGCTGATGAAGGAAATAACCAAGAAGAAGGACAAAGAAAAAGGGAAGAAAGACAAGGAAAAAGGGAAGAAGAAGGAAAAACAGGCTGATGCGCCTACAGACGTTCAGTTGGGAAAAAGGTTGGCTGTAATGGAACTGAACATTGATCGTATTGACATGCACCAAATTCGTATTGTCAGCGTATTGGAGGAGATGGACTACAGGCAAATCTATTTTATGCGTACACAAGAATATTGAACAAATCTATTGTCAACGCATTAAGAAGTCTGAGCCCAAATCCTCAACTTGAGTTCCCTGTCTTTCCACCCATTGTTAGGGAAGCTCTCTCATCTTCCGAACAGCCTACTCCTGATGGTAGGCCTCCACATGTCTCCTCTCCAACGAGAATTCACATTTCAGATGACGAGGAGCATGAGGGGCATTCTAATGCTATGGAAGATTGCTTCAGAACTATAGCTAGCTTGTTCGATAAAGTGTTCTCAAACAACCTTGGTCCTAATATGGCAGAGTATGCAGCTATGGTTGAAGAGGTGACTACCTCGATTGTATCTATGGGTGTAGACGTAGAGGAAGACGCTGATAAGACCTCTACTAAGCAAGAACAGCTCGGGGAAGAGGAAGCAGAGCAAGAAGAAGGTCATGAGAAGGAGGAGGAAAAGAAAGAAGATGAACAAGAGAAAAAAGACCCTACAAAAGAGTAGGAAGAAAAGCAAATGATGCCCCGATAAATATCACTGAGGATATTGTTGAAGCACCCGTGAGTGTGATGGCATCTAGTGATGACATGGCTCCACCTGATGCGAGCCAGGTTGAGGCAGTTACCAGTTACACAGAGGAATTCAATCCTCTCACCATTGTGCCCTATGTGGCACCGCTAGTTGAGATCCACCCATCAGATTTAATTGTCGATGAGGCCACCACCCAACCAGCTGACGAGGAGCAATCCGCCGATCCGGTTGGTTCGAAGGATAAGAAGAGGAAGCGCAAGGACAAGAAGAAGAAACACAAGGAAGAAGGAGAGTGCTCAAGGAAGAAGAAAAAGAAAACCAAAGCAACAATGAGTTAGTTTTACGTTTCAATAGTTAATTGTATGCATTTTCTTTAGTTATCATTGCATTTTCATTTGTCACTGCATTTCATTTGTTAGTACATCTGCATTGTAGTTGCATGTTCATTCTTATTTATATAATATTGTCAGTGCATTGGGGACAATGCATACATTAAGTTTGCGGGGGATATTATGGGAAATGGAAATGTAATTGCACCTACATGTTTAAATTTTACTTGTTTCTTTAGTTAATGAAAATATGCAGAATTTCAACAAAAGTATGACTACAATTTTTATTTTATGCGTAATTCTTGAATTATTTGGGATACCGATACATGAATTGGGTGAATATGAATGAATATTAAACCTTCTATTTGTGGATGAATGATTGGAAATGCATCAGTAATGAATGGATGGTATCAATCTTTGAGATTTGAACTGACTTGCCAATTACAACGACATTGTTATAATAAAAGACACTCCAATGTGAGTGCATTGTGACTGGTCAAGGGAGAACACTCCGCTGCATGTGTTAGAAAAATCATTTAACCATAGGCTGTTATTGAAAGAGTGTGTGTTGGCACAATTACATACCTCCTGGGGTTTGTTGCACCCCATCGTTACTACTTAGGAGCAAAGGTAGAGTAATGCAATTGCATCTCTTAGTCACTTATAAAAAAAATTCACAAAAAGAAAGAAAAAGAAAGAAGAGAAATATATTGCAATAAATGCTGTATTGGTTAAGAAAGGGTTAAGATCCAAAGCATGTTACTAACATTACTGAAGTTGCAGTTTTAATCATTCTTGCCTATAAATTGTCGGCGCATTATTCTATCATGTGAATGCAATTTATATATTAGAATTCCAGATAATTTAAGTTGTTAGAATAATGATTGCGGTGACATATTTGATTGAGAAGTTTACTAATTTTTGTTTACTTGAGGACAAGTAAAAATTCAAGTTTGGGGGTATGATAGCATTAGAAATGACACCTATTTTCTCCTTAAATATGTGTATTATTTGTCTCTTTTGTACCATATTTAGCATGCATGTTAGACATTTCATATTTAGCATTTATATTTTCTAACTCATCTATGCTTGGTTTAAATTTTTGTTATTTTATCCTCTTTTTGTACTAATGTCGGTGCATGTAGAATATATTCACAACTATCAACGCAAGGATCCATCTCAAGAGATCAGTGCTAGAAAGAGTCTGAAGATATAACCACAAGTTAGCTTGGAATTATGGCTAGAGATGTCGATGCATAGAAATCTTTTACTTTGTATAAGTGAATAGAAGCTACAAGCACACCTGGAAGCACCAGCGCAGAAATTTCACACATTGTCGCTACAATCAAAGATTACAGATCGCGACTAGAGATACGGCGACAATCTGCAGATCCATGAAGAGCACACCAGATTTGCGTGAGTGCACAGCTGTATTGTAACAAACTTTGCCAGCTGCAAATGGAATTAGATATGAGAAAAGATGAGATCTACCATTCTTGAAGCCTATAAATAGAGGGGAAAAGATGAAGAATAGGATGAATCAGGAGGGAAGGAATTAAATTTACAATTACTTTGTGTTTTTGAAGTTTAATTGGAGATCGGTGAGCTGACTGAGCGAACGAGCAACAACTCCTGACGAGGAGTGCTTGGTGCATGCACAAGAGGAGCAGTTAAGGAGTAGTCCTAGTGGTCTAGGGATAGTAAGCTTCGATGTATTCGTTAACTCCTCTTTTAAGCTGATGGATTATTATTTACAATTGAATTAATATGAGAATATCTTTCATTGTTAGATTACTCTGATTTTTACTTAATCCTTTTCATCTGTTTATTCTTGGATTCAATTGCATTAAACACGAGAGTGAAAGTGTAGACTACTGACATTGAGAGATGCGGTGACAAGTTGAGTTAACAAGCAAGTCAGCGAGAGCTACTTGGGATTGGAAAAGATTCTATCACTTGTTCTTGAGTGCATAGTGTTGCCTACATTGTGAGATGGGGTAATTGTGGGTACTTGAGTCTCGATTAAACAAAGAGCTGTGGTTGGTAAGAATTCATTGGAGCCTCATTGCTGCGACAATTCATCTATATAATACCTTGTCGACGCATCTAGCATTGCGAATTAGTGAAGTTAGCAATCCACTCCAGTTCTCCACATTTGATCATCATTTTACTTTTTTGCATTTAAATTTCCAAACCTTCAACAATAATTTGATTTACCTTCAGTTGCACTGACAATTAACTTTTATTACATTGACAATTTTGACTATTTTAGTGTGCAGATCTGATTTAATTGTGCTGACATCTTTACTCACATAATTTCTAATCTTAGTTTTAATTTCCTCAACATATAGACATCAAGAACCTATTCCCTGTAGGATCGATATCCGATAGAATTATTCTATCGACTATACTTGCTTCGACGTGTGTCCGTTTGTATATTGCTGTGACGTTACAGGCCGATCAATGCCTTGCATAGACTCTGTGCTCAACCCTTGGCAACAACTCAGAAGTCTCTTCCATCAAACCCCAAATACAAACAATAATAGTAACATTAGATGACTGGTTTAGGGTTTAGTAGGCATAATAGCTTTGGAATTATTTAAGATTATTAAGAAAACATACCTTCTGTTTATCTATCATAAAAGTGAATCCAGAACCATCATCAATTTCTAAATCTAAAATAAGATTATTAAGAAACCATCTCCACATTTCTCTGCTTTCATTCTCCACAATTGCCCATGAAATAGGTTATATTTGTTCATTACCATCTCTGTCCACAGCACACAAAAGTTCCCCCTTGAATCTCCCCTTCAAAAAGCATCCATCTAGACAAATAAAAGGTCTACAACACTCTAGAAACCCTTTTCTCAAAGCATTAAACCCTACATAAAATCTCTTAAACTAAGGAATTTCATTAGGGGTTGGTCTTTCTACCATCACCTCTATATTGCCATCCAGATCTGCCTTTTTAAGTGCATTTATATAGTCCCATAGTCTATTAAACGTATAGCAAACCCTTCCATTTATTTCCTTTAGAGCCCATTTCTTGGCTCTACTGGATGTACCCCTGCTCAGCTCAACTTTCAACTCTTCCTTGGCTAGTTTCTGCATCTTAGTTAACTTCAGCTTCAGAATCTCCCTAATCTTACTTAAGAAATGCTACCCAACAAACTTGTAAGATGCCTTTTTGTTCTTAAAAGTAACAGAACACTCATGAGTTTCTATAAAGGTTTTTATATTGTAAAAACATCACTATTATCTATAACAACATATATTCTAAATGGACGTCCATCTACCCTATATTTCGCCCTAGTCCTACCCTTCTCATTCCTAAGATACACAATATCAAACCTTTATTAAATACGTTGATAATGCAATGTTGAATTTCTTTGGTCCCCTAAACACCATACCAAGCTCAAAATGTGGTATTGGGTTATTATGATCTAAACAAACATGTCTGCTACTCCTACAAACTACCTTACCATCTGAATCACTTCCATAAGACCCCGGATCCAATGAATCAACGTATTCAGTACCCCCATCTAATGGAACCTTACCAATTTTCTCTCCCCCTTCACTTCTTTCACCTACCTTTGCTCCTTTCTATTGTTTTCCTTTACATTTTCTATACCAATCCGTTATATTTCTCACCTCTTCATCCTAAGATTCTGGCCCTAAAGCCCCACTACCCAATGAGCTATTTGTATCACTGGCTCCACTGCTTTCACTACTTTCCCCACTCTCAACACATGCCTCACTAGTCCTACTAAAGTCTGGTCCCATATTAGATTCCTTACCTAACTCTGTAAATGTTTCCCCAGTCCCACCATTACCTCTCTCATTACTATTTAATTCTTCATTACAATTTTGTTCCCCAACACCAGTATTTACATCCTTTTCCTTACTGCCAAGCAACAACATGGTATAATCAACAACATCAGGTGTGTCTACCTCGTGTTCAACATATACATGTATGGACCCTCTTTGTATAATATGGTTAATCATTACTATGAATGATGAATTATCATAGCAAAGACAGAGTCCCTTACTGAAATCTACCCCACCCTTAAAATATACAAAGTTTCTCACAGTTCTATACCCAGCTTCCACTACCATCTCACAGAACGTATAATAACATAAAAATCAGGGTCAAAGTCCCATTGCAGCACTTCCCCTCCAACATAGGATGCATATGGGTTTGTAACAAAAGTTCCACCCAGATGCATATGCACCACACATTTATCCCAAGACATTATATGAAACTGTACATAAACATTAATAAATAGTCATACAAACATAACAGTAAACATAACATACATAATATACATAACAATAAACATAACATACATACAAATATACAAACGTAACAGTAAACAGAACATACATAATATACATAACATACGTAACAGTACATAACATACATAATTATACATACATACACAAATAGTAAAGAAACACACATAGCAAACAATAGCAGAAACACCTTTCACCCTCAATCTCTTAAATGCTCGAAGAAAATCCCAAGTACTCACGAATCCAACAAAAACAAAAAATAAAAGTTAGATATAATACTAATTAAAAAAATAAATTTTATATAATACGAAATAAAACAATCAATTTGTGAGAATGAGTCCAAACAAAAGGGTTTTTTAAAAGAACATAAAAACAATAACAAAAACCCCATTGATGGTATATTTTAAAAAAAAAACCAAAAACAAAAACTCCATCGATGGTTTGTATGCTAAAAATGACATTCTTAATTTGATGATGAAAATAAACCCAAAAAATAGAGTCAAATACCTGTAATCGATGGTCGAAATATGACAATCTTGATTCGAATACTACTCGATCATGAAACAAATAGTAGGGTAATCAAAACAGATGTTTACTCGATCATGAAACAAGAGTTTTTTTTAGACAAAGGGGTGAGTAATCGAAACAACCGAAAGGGTTTTCTGAGATTGGAAAGCTTTCAAACAATTTCAGTTTTAAACAATTTGAATAGAAAGGTTTTTGAGAGGAAGAACAATTATTTAACTTAATTTCCCTTTTGATCTTCAACAAAAGAAATATAATGTTTCGATTCTTCCCTAAACAATTATAATGGGTGTTAAAAAGCTTTTAATTCTTTTTTAGTTTTTCAATTTTTATTTAATTATTCATTAATTTTTTTTTTCAAATGGGTCGGGTCAAAGGTGAAACAAATGGGTAATTTGGGTTCACCAGATTGCGACATGTGACAGCGCGCGATTGGCCAATGCTGCCATATCATCAAAAATTAAACTGCGTTAGGGTTAGGTACCAAACCAGTGGACGGAAAAAAAGTTTAAGTATCAATCTAGGAAAAAAAAATTAGGTACCAATTTGGGAGAAGTGGACAAGTTCAGGTACTAATTTTATATTTAACTCAAAAATAAACATACACTAAATATATAATACTACTCCAATGTAAACATTAAAAAAATTAAGATGATTATATAAAAATTTTCAATAAATAAAAAATTTATAAAATTATTAAATATTATAATAAAATAATATAATTATTTTTTAAAAAAAATTAATAGGCGTGCCAAAAACGGATTTGGATCAGTTTTTTGCAAATATGGATGGGTTTGAACAAAATTTTAAGCCCAGATCTCGAGTCAAGTCGAACTTAAACAAAAATAAAATATATTAATATTATATTTAAGCTTGACCTGAACCTAATCCGACCTGACCATGAATACCTTTTATTGCAGTATAGGTTAACCTGTTATGAAAATTACTTGTTAGGTTCTCCACTTATTTTATTGTATTTTCAGCAGTTTTACTCTGCTATTTCCAGTCCATTTATCATTCTATCATTATTTATTATTCATAGTTGTGAGCCGTCAAGTCAGGTTTCTTATTTATGTGCATTAATCTTATCTATTTATTCAAATCCAAAGCAACAATACAATTATGAATTTTGGGTAGAGTTATTGCATGTGACTTGGTTTCTTGTGCTTGTCAAGTGAGAATATATGTTTGATTAACCAATTTGATTCTAAAAATTTGTGTGGAGATGGTGAAATCTCATATTCTTTCGGTTTGCTATAAATTTATATTTTAAAAAATTTGGTTTTAAATTTGATTTTATAATATAGGTTTTGGTATCTTATGATTCTAAATATTTAGTTAAATTATGATGATATGGTTTATTGTATGAATTGTGAGATATGTCAACTATTATGATTTTGTTTTCGAAATTTATTGGCTTGAAAATATTTTTCAAGTATTCATATGAATCTCTGTTTAATCATAAATATAATTTTGAATTTACATGGTATATGAAGGGTAAGGTTTTATATTGATTTGAATACACGTATATGCGTGAATTACTTTGGTGTTTTGTCTATGCCAAAATTACGAATACATGTGCTTGTTAATTATTTGACATTGAATAACTACATTATTTTTGTTCGGTTTTGATATATATGGTTTTGGAACAAAAAAAAAATCAGCTAAAGATTAAGGTTTTCGGTTGTTTATTGCATGATTAAGACAACCTTATTTTAGGTTATTTAAGAATCTATAAAGCAATAAAAAATAGTTTTGACCTTTGACTATTGGGTAAATTTTAAATTTGAATATTGATATATCTATTTATATTTTAAAATAACTTAATTGAAATAATAAGTTGCCAAAGTGACCTCTGATATCAAAATTATTTTGTTTTAAAATATAAAAAGTTGTGTGAATGTAACTTAAGCTACGTTTATATTGATCGGTCCAAAGGAAGGTTGATATTTAACAAAATTACAGGTACAACTGTGGTAATAAACATGTGACAATTATTTGGTTTTACATGTGGGCAATAAACGACCCAAAGGAAGATTTATTGTTCGACATGTTCTTATTGTCAGTGTTTGATTACTACACCAAGATATCACTTGCAAGTTAATATTTTGTCCAAAGATGAAATATTAATGGAGCATCCGATATCTTGAGATGAGATTTACCTTTATTCAAATTATCTTGGTTTAAATTTGAAATATTATGTGAGGTTATTTTTTATTTATTCAACTATTATTATATTTATCAACATCATTGTATGCTGTTTTGGGATAAATATATATACATATATGTACTATTATCTTTTAATTTGATTGAAAGATGAAATTAAGAGAAATGCTTTGAAACAAATAAATTCAGATTTTGGCTTTGATTTTTAATTAAGGATGTCTAATATTTTAAATAGATTAGTTGAAACAAAATGCCACAAAGTGACTTTTTTTGCGTAGATTAGTTTATTTAAAATATTAAGATGATTACATGTTTTTTTGATTCATGCGTTTATTAATTGACCCAAAGGTCAGTTAATATTTGGCAGAATTTCAACGACAATAGTGGTGATAAATGTGTGACAATTATAAGGTACTTTATGTGAGCAATAAGTTAGTCCAAAGATTGATTCATTATTTGACATAATTTACTGTCAATGTTTGATTGCTACAACATGAGTATAGCTTACTGTTAATATACTGTCCAAAGACTTGATACTAATGTTGTGTTTGATATCTTGAGATGAGATTAGCTATTATCTTTAATTTATTATTTACTCATGAATATTGATGTGATCTTGTTTTTATTTTTTTGTCCTATATTCAATTTGTTCATCTTCTGCTGCCATAATATATGTTGATATAAATTTTATACCCATGCTTAATGGGACTAATTTCAATGAATGGAAAAGACACTTATAGTGATTGGTTGTATGGACATAGACCTTGCACTAAGGGAAGAACAACTTGCACCTCTCACTGCAGAAAACACCCCTGATGCTAAAAGGGACTTTGAGAGGTGGGATCGTTCAAATTACATGAGTTTAATTTTCAAAAAGCACAACATTGTAAAAGCCTTTAGGGGTACATAATTTGAAGAGATTACTCAGGCCAAGGTTTTCTTGATGAAATTAAAAAATGTTTTGCTAAAAACAATAAGGTTGAGATGACATCACTTTTGACTTTTTTATGTATATGAAGTACAATGGTCAAGGAAATTCTGAGCGATCTAGGGGATATGAGTTTTATGATCCCACAATTAGGAACAATTTTAAGACGAGAATTGGAACTTTTTTAGGATGTTGAGTTTGGAGGGAGAAATAAGGTTAGAGACATTGCTTTTGAGGAGGAATTGGATTCTATCTAAGTTCCTGCTATCACTTTTGACAATGTTTAGGTTCTCATACCTATAATTGATCGAGAAGTGAATCTAGAACCTCAACAAGAGATGTTGAACAACTGCCTATTCAAGATGAGGTAATTGTCCTAAAAGAATAAACTCAACAACCTCAAGAACGAATGTCATTAATAAGGTCAACTAGAGAAAGGGTTATAATGAATTTAGTGGAATATTTTGACCTTAAGTTGCATCAAATGAGTGTTAACTTAATGGTTAAGTTAATGGTAACATTGATTATACATTTATATTATGCAACTAGAAAATTTTGTGTCTGATGATGCAAAGTTAATGATTTGAAAATTAAAGAACTTCATTTATGGGCTTAAGAAGACTTCTCGTCAATAGTATTATAAATTTTACCAAATGATTATCTCATTCGGTTTAGAGATGAATTTGGTTGATAATTGTATATACCATAAGTTTAGTGGGAGTAAGGTTCTATATTTGGTTTTATATGTTAATGACATACTTCTTGTCAATAAAAAGTATAGTCTCAATCAATGCCCTAAGAATGATTTTGAGATTACAAAAATGCATAAGATTTTTTTTTTTAAATTTTAGCAGTAGGAAGTCTAATGTATGTTTAAGTTTGTATACGTTGGAATATTTTATACATTGTTGGGATGTTAGGAAGATATTTAAGCAACCATGGTTTGAACCATTAGATAGCATCCAAGAGGGTTATAAGGTATTTTTAGAGAACAAAAGATTACATTCTCACATATCGAATGTCTGATCAGTTAGAGATCATCAAGTATATAGACTTTAGTTTATGGAATATGGATACAAGATTTTGTCACTAAGGTGCAAATTGTGAAAAGAAATTGCAATATTTTATTCCAATAGCAACAGGAGCGCATCAAAGTCAAAGCACATAGACTTTTAAGTTCCTGGTTGTTAAAGTAAAAGTTCAGAGCGGTTAGGTGCCTATAAAGCATATTAGGACAAACTCCATGATTGCAGTTCCGCTTACTAAGGGACTACACCCAAGGTTTTTCATGTGCACATTGCTCATTTGGTTTTAGTGGGAGTTAAATGCTTTTATGTTATAGACACATTTTCAGTTATTTCAGTTTACAGATATTAAGTTTATTTTCTGTAGAAATAAAGTTTATTTGGTTTATTTACACTCTGATTTTGGTAAGGTTTGATCAAACTACGGTTTAAGGAGGACCAGTTGGAAATAGACATGTTCAGATCATATTGCATTTAATTTCCATGCTACACATCCATACTTGATCTATGTCATTTGGTTGTGTTAATATACGTGATCAGGGATGGATTTAGTTATATGTAACGAAAGTCACTTTGGTTCTATGTTACATAATTAATGGACGAGATTGTTCAGAATACCTTTTTGGATATGATAGTAAAGTTTTGAGCTCATAAGGTTATATAGTGACATGTAATTATAAAGTAATTAATATATGTGGTCCAAGTGGGGGATTGTTGGAAATTATGGACATCACATATATAATAAGGGTAATTAAATGTTATTATTTACTATCATAATAGGTTAGTCCAAATTAAAAGTGATCTAATTTGGTTAAAGTTTATTGGGCTTTAATTATTAAATAAAGTATGGGTCAAATATGTGTAGATACTCTAGTAACTAATTTCTAATTGATGATGGGCTGATTAGAAATTAGGGCTAATTTGTCAAAGTTATATATTAGGGTTATGGTCCCCAAATAACATAACAGGCTAACTTTTCTAATATCTCATCTTTAGAAAAGAGAGAGTCACCTTCTCTAGATTCCTTGTGTCCTAATTTGGAAGATCAAAACTCCATGATCCGTAGATTTCAAGAAATCAGTGAATTCAGGTATGCTTTCGCATCTAGTTTTGTTCTTAATTTATTCTTGATGATTTGACATGATAGATCTTGATTTATAGTTTTAAGTTTATATCATTTTTTGAATATCACGGAGGATCCAAAATAGCTCCCAAAGCAACTCCAAACATAATATGCATGAAACATACTTTAAACTTAATCAAGGATAAATATCATACTTCATAAGCTTAGTTAAAGTTGAGTATTTATTGTAACAACAATCAAGAATAATTATAACATGGTAAATCACATATAAAACCATTCAAAACCAAGTTCCATCTCCTTACATCCATATTCAAAATAAAGCAATACATACATATGCATGCGATTAACATAATGAGTAAGGCATTTTTAGCTTAAGACTCACCAAAAGTGTTGAAAATAAAAATTTATAGTAGCATGAAGCAAAGATATATGCATTCTTAAGAGACCTCTCTAGTACATGCCACTAGGAATTAAAAATATAAATGCAATTGTTTCATACTCTCTGATGATCACAATGATGTGAGAGGGTGATCTACAATTTGCTCAAGCTTTACTTCAGAAAACCTACACGCAACAACACGTCAAGCACAATGCTCTGTAAGATAATATGGAAATTACTCATTACACTGATCTTACATGCCATGGTTCAAACTTCATACAGTAGATAAATTAAGCATTTGAAAATAAAATTAATGTCATCAAATCAAATTTCTGTAAATGGAAATCATTTAGTTTTGAAGAAAATTCTTGATATATATATATGTGTGTATCAATTAGGTATCATATACAATAACAAAATCAATTTATTTTTAAGTTCAACCCTTAGTAAGCATAGAGAAATAAAGATCGGATAATAAGGACTAGCTAGCCAACACACCACAATTGTGGTAATAAGTCGTAGTGCTATGGTTTGAAGGCTAGAGCAGTAAAATAATATGCATCAAAGTGTTATGCTCGAAGGCTAAATCTTGATCGAAACCGCATCTCCTATTGGTTAGAAATAGACAACCCCTATTGGCATGTCAATCGTATCCTAAACTATTTATTTAAGCTACTAGGGCCTTGTTCAATATTTTTTCAGAACATTTGTAATTTTTGTTTCCAAATTAAATTGCTGTTAAAAAAATATCCAGGATAATAACAATTAAAATATAAATAAACATATTGTATATTCAAAAAGCTTGAAAGGCTGCACAAGATGAGTCCTTGTAGCGAAAAGGAGAAAGGCCTTGTTGTAATAAGGATGTTAATGCTTGAACTAAAAGATTGTGTTTTTCAGTAGTTTGTGTGTTTTCAATCATTGTCACTGACTACCTCTCGACGTGCGAAAGTAACGAGTGCAAATACTGTTAGATCCCGATACACCCCATGGCGCAACGAAAAAAATTAATCCTACGATCACATCCAGGGATCCATCTACGAGAAACGAATTGGGGTGAGAAGGGTATGAACGATTACCTTTAATCATCTAAAAGCTGACTGTTGTGAACCAGATTGCACAATTCTATGTCGATCCAAGCTGCTACACAATGTTTCGGCCTCTATGTAATCCACCTGGTGTGACAACGAACAACAATTACCCTTTAAACTTTTCAGAGAATATTTTACTGACGGCTACTAGACCCTCTTTTTTTTATATCAAAACCCTAACACAATTCTACTATATATTCCTTTTACTTAATATATGATATTAAAATGGAATTATTCCCTTAAAGAAATATATGGAAAGTTATTAAAACATTATATCCTTTTCAAAAGGATATTAACTTCCGTGTCTTAATATTTAACGAAATTATTAAAATAAATAATTATAATTACGTTAAATTATATTTAGTTAACATTAATCTTTTATATGAATCAAATTCATATATTAATATTAACTATGTTCTCTATTCGTGTACAACAAGTTTGTACACATAATATGTTTAATATTTAATTGTCAAATTAAATTAATTCAATAGTTAATTTAAATCATGTGATAGCTAAGCATAACATCAATTGTGTTTTGATTCCATTCATTTCAACCATAGGGTGTGATCGTATAGGTTCTTGTAATGTTAGCAGCAATACTAGAACGATTCTAATACTACAAACAATGAGTGGCATCTAGCAATGCATCATTGCTACCTAAGTTCCAAGAAGTTATGATTCGACATAACCTCTCTGTGATTAACCCTTCATATATCAAATCCTTTTGTCCTTTATATCTAGAATGGACACAAGTCATGAAATAGTCACACTTGCATAGTCCATCTAATGTTTCTTGATATCTTGAGTAGACTATGTTAAACAAATAAGTATGATATCTCATATCAACTTATTCAAGCATGGCCACACATTTCTAGTCTCACTCAATCAAGTGGCCTAAGATATTGCTCCTATTATGTAGGATGGACAAATCCTATATTGATAAACCATATCCCACTACATAGATTGTCGTATATCCAACATCAACCTTTATAGAACAACCAGTTACGGTGGACGTTTGACTGTATCAAAATATACGACTCACGATGTTGGGATAATGATGATCTCAAGTCTGAGGATCCTATACATAGTAATCACTATGAGTAATGTTGTGACTGTTACATAATAATCTAAGAAACATACTCATAGCGGGTTAGTCCAATATATTATTCTCTAACACACATACTCATGTATTGATTTTGACATACCATGTCAATGACAACAGTTTGTCATCAATAAACTACATGTTAGTTTTAATGCATTATTGTTGTCCAAGCCCACAATAATACTCGACTAAGGACCTTTTAAGAATAATCATATTATTCTCAGGACATTATTATAAAACAGTTTATTTATATACTCAAAAAATTAAAATAATAATGGTAATGCCTTATATTAATAAACGAGGTAACACAAGTATGTTATTACAATAATCTTATGATTGGTCTTTTGGCATACTCTAACAAATACTGCCTAAATAGAAAGATAAGAATGAAATATGGTTTTTACAAGCGAACAAGTCAAATTGTAATATAGTTAGTTTACAACAAAACACATTGTAAGTATTCCAAGGATCGTACCCAAGGGATTCGATTAAAGAGGAGGATTCTAAACTAACAAATAAAATAAAATAATAAAAATGATAGATTAGAAAATATTAACAATAAAACCTTTCAATAAAATCGAGATATGAAGTTGAATAATAAAAAAGTTGATTACGAGATAAAGGAGAAAAGAAGAAAATGGTGAAAAATGGTGGTGGTTGATGGCAGTAGTGCGGTTGCGATGGTGACGATGGAGGTCCAATGGTGGAGATGTGGTGGTGAGGTGGTGGTGGGATTGGTTAGGAGTGGAGGAGATGTGGAAGAATTAAGGAAAAATGCTTTGTTAAGGAAGCGAAATGGAAGAAAAATGAAGAGGAAAGGGAGGAGAAAGGAGAAGCAAAAGACGAGGGTGGCAAAAATGGAGAGGAAGGAATGAAAAGATGAACATCACAAGGTGTAATTCACCTTGTCCAGGTTCAATGTATGTCACACAAGGTAAGGGTGAAGAAAATAGGCATGTTGAGGGGACAAAGGAGAAAAAAGGGGATCATGGGAGTGAAAAGAGGGGTTTAAGAGGGAAAGTTGATTAGTTAAAAGAGGAAAGAATATTCCTTTGCATGGTAACTAGGATTGGATGGTTATGGAAGCTTTTTCCCATGCAAAAGTTTCCAAAAAAATTAAACAAAATATAGAGAGTGTGGAAACTTGAACCTAAGAGCCTTAAGAAATTATTTAAGCTCCGAACCACTAAGTCAACTTACTTCCTTAATTATAGACTACAACATTTATTTTAAAAACATAGTGTGACCTTTGCTAAGGTTTGAAGCAAAATTGCATCATATAGAATATAATATGAGGGAAGAGATTCGAACACAAATATTTAAGGATAATTTGACCACCTCTGAACGTACTCTCGTTCAGAGTATATTTTGGGCTTTTCGCAAGTATACGAGTCAAGTTGTAATATAGTTACAATGGGGTAGTGAGTACTCCGAGGAGTGTACCCATGGGAGGCAGAGCACTAATAATTCTAACTCTTGTATTGAAAAGATCTAATTAGTATTTTCTTTAGAATTATAGTATGAAAGATAAGTAAAGAGTTTTGGGTTTTTTATAATAATAAAGAATAATATCAAAAAGGAAATAAATAAAATAAACGAAATCGAAAATGTGATAAGAGAATTTGATAAACTGGATCATGGGGAGTTAGCTTGCTTTGGCTTGATTTCATCAACCATTGTGTTGGAATTTTCGTCAATCAACTAGTCGTTATCTTATTAGGGTCTTATAATTTTCCACTAACATAACGAGTCAATAAGAACTACTTATCTTCTGACCTCACAATTCAGATTGGCTTGGGATTAAGGTGTTCACTAATGGGCAATACTAATTTTGGGTTAATTCCCACTTTGATGACTTCTTGGGGTTGTTAAGCCGAGGGTTTGTTTCTCGTTCTTCCTTTTCCAAACAATTGACTTGTTGAAAAACCTTACACAACAATTAAATTATCATGCCTTCACTGGCTAATCCCCCATAAAAGGATTAGTTCTTCATGGATTTTATAAAAAAAAATATTCAATAAAGATATGAAACATAATGAATGTATTGAAAAATATTGTGAATAGAAAATCCCTGATTTGTATTGAATGCTGGAAATAATTCCTTAAACGTCTATACGCATCTACAAATCACGTCTCCAATTAATGGAAGAACAAAATGACTAAAGCCTAAAACTTAAGAAAAGAAATAACTAAACCTAAATTAAGAAAAGAGAAAATGTCTAATGAATGGTGTCTAAAACTAGGTGCTAAAAAGGGCCTATTTATAACATTCTGAGGGTCATTTTCCTTAACCCTAGGTCAACTTCCGTTCTTCGAGTTTAATGTTGGATTGTGAAGATCAAAACGCCCCTCACTCGGTGTATTTTCGAGTTTTGGAGTCGATGTCGTGACACTCAGGATTCGTGTCACGATAGAGTAGGTCGTATTCTTCTTAGTGTGGTTTCCAGGGCTTGTTGCGACATCCTATGTCTATGTCACGACGTAGAAAACAACTTCATGATTCTTTAGTTCTAGTCCCTATGTTTCAACATCCCACGTCATGTGTCATGATATAGTGATTAACTTTGATATAGTTCATCTTCTAATGCTCTCCTACACACTCACAAAGCTCATTAGCCAACCTTTAGGCCTCAATCTGCCCTAAAGTCAATAAAAGACTCATTTTTACACCTTTTACACATTTTATTAACTATATTATAACTTTAAGCAAATCCTAATTAAAACCTAGCAATAATGCTTAATTTCAAGCTCCTAAAGTGCGAAAACTAGTTTAATCTGTTAGGTCAAATTACGGCAGATCAAACTCTCTCACACTTAAGTCATTGCTTATCCTCAAGCAATCAAAACAAAAACAATCAAAAGAAGACTAGTACTCAAGCAGATATCATACAAGCATTGATGTTGAAGCATATGCTATAGACATTTCATATTTCAGAATAATTTCAGCATGATGGATAAGCAATCTTTACCACTTTTGATCATAAACATCTAAGTTCAGTATGTTACAAAAGATACAAATGTACAAGATTTCATATGGAATTCCGTCAATGAGCAATAGAAGTACTTTAATTATCCTAACAAAATACAAATGATTTTTATGAGAATGTTCAATACCAAATTCATTCATTGTATTGTTTGGCACATTGTATTGTTCCCTATTATTCCTTTTAGCAACCCTTTTCCCGCTCACCTAGGGATTTCAATTGGGGGCACCACGATCAAACATATAATTTTTACTGTTAGTACTACAGAGCAAGTAACTATAGAGTTGAGTGGTGGTACCAATTCATACCAGTCATTAATAGATATGATTGATGAAAATAAGCATCTATAATTAATGTTGGTAAAAAGGGCAAATTTACAAAACAAGTAACTATAGCCTGACATGATGGATGTTGGACTAATAGTGACAGAACGAACCTCTCCAGAATGCTAGAATGCACACTAACCAACTTGTTAGATAGTTCTGGCAGTCACTAATAAAGTATTTTTATTTTATATTTATACTAATATACTAACATTTAGAAATTTTGTTACAGGTAAATCTCCAAAAGGCACTGACAAACACTCACGTGGATGTCGCGACACACTTTGCCCATGTCGTGACAAGGTTGCCAGATCACTTAAAGTCCGCCAAAATACCTTAATGACGCGACACAAGAACACGGTGTTGTGACACGAAGGGGTTTGTGTCATGACAAAGGCAAACTAAGGATTATGTCACGACAACAAGTTACCTATGTCGCGACATTGTCTGCAATATTTGCAGGGTCGACCAAACCCATTCGCACAACTCAGTTGACTAAACCTTATTTTACCTAATTTTTTAATTCTAAACCCCTAATTTATGACCTCTATAAATACTAAAAATGTATCCTAAACCTTTTAAACACTCAAAACATTTACAACTCCTCCAAACTCTCTAATATACTAAATCCCCTATTCAAAACCCCCAAACTCTCACCCCATTATTCAAGCATAGGGATTCAAAAGAGATGAGTTCAATATTGGAAAGATATTCTAGTGATTCATCAAGCACGAAATCGAGATTAAGGTATCTCTAGACTTTTACTATTCCATTGATCACTTTTTATCTTTGTTCATTATTTGAAGTTTAGAATGCCTACAAGAAAAAGCAAGAAAACCACAGTTCAACAAACTCAGGAAGTTTTGGGTCTTGAATAATTTGAAAATATTAAATCAAGAGATATTTCCTAGCTATATAAGGAAGGCTATTGATTCAGGAGTGGGGCTTTGAACCCTCTCTAATTCACTGCAAAGAAATCTAGACATTGGTAAGGTACCATTAGTGGGAACAATTTTGTGTCACCCCGACAGGTAATGCCGTTGTACCTATAGTTCAAGAATTCTATGCGTCTTTGAACGACGAGTTGATTAGAGGGGGTTATGGTAAATCTATCACGGAGGTAACAGTAAGAGGGGAAGAGGTTCCTATGTCCCCTAATGAGATTTGTGACTTTTACAATGTTCTATACTATGAGAAAGATTACATTAACGGGATATATTTAGATATGTTTAGAAACATTAACGTGGAAGAACTTATTAAATTCTTGACACAGGGAAGGGTAGTTGGAATTATAGACCAGACACTGGTTCTCCTTCTAACTTTAATCAAGCTATTATGTTTCCTATTGCAAAAATATGGATACAGTTCTTGGCAACTAGGATTGCACCGGCTTTAAATGTCTTTAATGTTAATACCTTTCGAGTTATTTTTTTATATGGTGTGTTGCAGCGAAATTTTTTTTTGTAGGATGATGGATTTACAAGAAAATGAAGCATTTCACACAAAGTCAGAAAGCTGGTATTTTCTTTCCCCATTTAGTAACGACACTATACAAAAAGGCAAGAGTGCCGATGAATGAAAATGAACAATTCGTAAAGCCAATAAGAAGAATTATTAGGGAATCTTTGTACAAACAATATGTTGAGCTTCAATGAAAGCGAATTAAGGAATGGAACCAAAGGATGAAAAAGAAGACGGACATACCCACATCACTTAATCGAAAGGGCAAAGCAATCGCTCGGAGAGGACATGCTAGCGACATGGAAGGGAAACTAGATAGCATGATTCGATGGATGCAAGAGACAGGGCTGGTACTTATAGCCTTCACGAATATGCATGGATTTTATGTGCCAAATTATCCCCAAACATGTTCCCGTCGAAATCGGTTCAAGACGAGGGGGGATGATCAGGAAGAAGAGCAAGCCGTCCAAGAGTATCTCGGAATGGAGGACAAGTATGAGGCACTATTTCAGCTACAATACTCAACTCCCAAGGGTCTCATTATACGAAGCCTGACAAGAGAAAAACTGTTAAAGGGAAGGAACTCCTAATACAACTACAGCTCGGGAAAGAGAAATGCACCAATGGACCCACAAGACCCTTCGGACTAGTTGGAGGAGGATTAGTTACTTTAATTTTTAAGTTCAAATACTTTATTTTGAAAAAAAATTGGTTAATTTACATTTGTGGACTTATTTACTAGTAGGAGTAGGAGTAGTAGTAGACTTGGTTTTATATTTGTATTTCTATTTTTTTACGTAGGAACCCATACAGAGGAGACACAATATTGTTGAACCATTCACGCTAAAAGGAGGAGGAAACCACCATGAGTTGAAGAGCTATTCATGATCAATCGGGTAACTTTGCTCCTCAATTTTAGGGGCTACACATTGAGGACAATATGTTTTCTAAAGTGTGGGGGGTAACATAGAAATTTTCGATTTTTATATTTTCTTTTTATTTTGTTTTTTTCGTGTGCTTGAGCTTGTAGAAATACAAGTGATTGGTTAGGAGCATGTACAATAGGTTGATTTTATCTTGGAATAAATTTGGCATGATAATGGGTAATTTTTAAATTTTTGAGCATGAGACTACTAAGTTCTATAGGTTACACTAAATATAGGTTAAAAGATATTATTTGTACCAAATAACATGAATAATATGAGGAAACAAGCATGCAAGTATATATGATAAATGATACTTTGGGGGTTGTGTGAGTAAATTGAAGTTTATGCCTATTGAAATATTTAGAGATGACCTAAGGCATTGTTTGAAAACACTTAGAGCCAAAAAGCAAACCTATTCTGATGTTTTCCTTTTAGTACTAATATTTGAGCTTATTAACCCTTCTTGATGAACCGCATTACAAATCATAAAGCCTAGAAAAGTCAATTTGTGTTTACTTTTTTCGTTGGTTCTAATTTGCACGATTATATATGTACTACCATATGTATTGAGGGTAAGTAGACACATCAAGGTGGAGTTTCAAAATAAGAACGAAATAGGAAAATCAATGTGGTATACGAACTTTAGAATAGCTAGAATTATGAAACAATAAAAAAAATCCAAAAAAAGAAAAGACGAGTAGAAATAAATGAGAAAAAAAATTGAGTAAGAAAAAAGTATGAAAAGTGACAAAGTCACAAAAGCCAAAAAAGAAAACTTGTTCAAGAATGAGAAAATGCTCATAGGCTAGCTAAAGAGATTAAACCACATTGAGATTTCCTAATTGAAGAAATAAGAAAGGTGAGAGAAATGAGAAATAAGGTGGTGAGCGGGAAATGGGATGCTAAAAGGGAACAATATAATGTACCAAACTATTTTCGTATTTGTAGCCTTTTGTGCTTACTATTCTTTTGAACTTCATACGTGTCCTAAGCATCAACACGTTACAAGCTGAAAAGAACTATGTGACCTAAATAGGTCTATGTATGAATGAACATGGCATTATACAGTTCTATTACAACTATTTGTATTGTACTAGGATTATTAAAGTACTTATTTTAGTCATTGATAAAATTATACTGATAAGATCTTTATACTTGTATCTTTTGTAACTAAATGAACTTAGCTGTTTTAAATGAAAAATGGTAAAATTACTTGTTCAACATGTTAAAATTATTTGAGGATATAAAATGCCTAAGGTAGATGTTGCGAACCTAATCCTTGTATGATATATGCTCAAACTTTTATTTTCATTATTCTTGTTTTTTTTTGTTTACTTGAGGACAAGCAATGACTTAAGTGTGGGAGAGTTTGATATGTCGTAATTCGACATAACAGATTAAACTAGTTTTTGCACTTTAGGAGCTTGAAATTAGACATTTTTATTGGGTTTACTTAGGATTTATTTCAATTTTCATATGTTGAATAAAATGTGTAAAAAGTGTAAAAAAGTGTCTTTTATTGACTTTAGGGCTGAGTGAGGCCTAAAGGTTGGCTAACGGACTTTGTGAGTGTGCAGGAGACCTTTAGAAGATGAAAAATAATGAAGCTGGTAACTATGTCATGACACGGAACAAGCTATGTCGCAACATAGGGACCAGAACTGTAGAATCTTGAAGTGCCTTCTATGTCGTGACACGAGCCTAGTGTGTCGTAATATCGCCTGAAAAGCACACCAAGGAGTAGACTGCCTTCTATGTCACAACACGACTCCTATGTGTCGTGTCATTAACTCTTGAACACGGGATTAAACCAAGTGAAGGGCATTTTGGTCTTCACAACACAACTTAAACACGAAGAACGACAACTAACCTAAGGCTAAGGAAAACAATTGTCCAAATGCTATAAAAGGCCCCTTTAGCACTTAGGTTTACACACCTTTTCCTTTAGTTTAATTTCTCTTTGTAATTTAGGTTTTTAGTTGTTTTCGTTTCTTTCTTTATTTTCATTTATGTTTTGTGGAAACGAGTTTTGTAACTTTCTTATAAACGATTGTGGATTCATCCCAACAGATTGCAATACAAATCCTTAGTTTCTTTTAATCATATTTTCAATCTCGATCTTTATGTTTACTTGTATTATTGAATTTATGATGTTCGAAGAAATCATGAGGAACTAATCCCTTTGTGGGGGATTAGGGAGTGGAGGAACTAATTCCTTTGTTTAGGAACTACTCAACCACTATACTTGATACTTATTTGTTATCAAATGAGCAAAAGATCATCTAAAAAAATTCTAGCGTGACCACTCTCGATTAATTAACCCAATTTCTACTAATCTAATTTTTGGGATGTGACACCTAGGCTCACGAATACCCTTTCAATCTTACCACTCAATACAATTTTTACTCATCAAGATACCCTTTCGATCTCACTTGTATAGATATCTTACTAGGGTCATCAATCATAATATACTAAGTATCTTGAATAAATACTCAAGTTTAGGTTATTATTTACTTAATAAATTAATTAAGTTAAATAGTATAAAGCACGAGTTATTCTAATATTTACACAAACATTCAATTAATAAAGTTAATGAAAGAAATAAAAATAATAGAATAAGAAAGAGATAGAGAATTCTCATAAATATTTGGAGATGAATGTGCGTATTCAGAACATCCTCCGCTCGTGATAGCCTAACTTCAGAATAGGATCTCTTGATTAAACGAACATAAAAATAACTAAACTAAAACTAAAGAAAATTGAAAGTTGTATAAAGAAATTTGTCTCTCTATCCACCCTCCTCTCATGGTTACAATGACCTCTTTATATAGCCTAAAATTAATAAGCTAAAGCGCCAAAAATATCCTTGAAGTAATCGGGGTTTGATTGGGAAAAGAAACCCTAATTGGAAGTCAAAATGCGATCGTTCTTATCTAGGAAATTGGTGCAATGTTGTGACATCAAGGATCTCCACGTCGCAACATCAGCCCTACTTTTGCCCAAGCAGCTTCGATGTTTGTTGTCGTGACATTGGTAACCTAATGTCGTGACTTCGATAGCCTGTTCAACCCAAATGTGCATCTTTATCTCTCGATTCGACTTACATGGCCAAGTAACCTTATTCAAGCATAAAAAATGTAACACCCTAAACCAATAACTGTCATCGATCTATGGTCCCAAAGTATTACAAGACATTTTATAATCATTAATAAACTTCTAACAGTTATTCAAAAATGCACTTGCTATTCACAAATACATATAAAATCATGCTAATAATCACGTCTATTAACTCAATTTAAGCATACATGGTCATATACAAGCATTACGAGCAATCAGGAATCAAATTGAAATACATTAGAACTTTAAAAAGAAAGCTGAAATTTTTCTCAATACAGGGGTCACACGGCTAAGTTTCTCAAGCACATGCCCTTGTGCCCACTTCCACACGCTCATGTCCCTAGCCGTGTATCGGACCGTGTGTGTACTCGAAATATTGTCACATGACCATGTCACAAATCGTGTGACAGGTTTTTGTCTATATTCCTTTGTAACACATGCCTATGTGAGAGACCGTGTGCTAGACCGAGTTCCTACACAAACTTGGGCCACACGACCGTGTAACGACTCGAATTTGGGGCTGTTAAAAATGTATTTTCGAGACTCTGTATTGTGAACCCGACCCGTAAATATTTAATAAAAATATTTACGAAAATAAATGGTAGAATAATGAATTTTTGAATAAGTAATTTTAACTGTGTAGTGAATTAATTAGGTGTGAGGACTAAATTGCATAAGTGATAAAAGTGTAATTTATAAAGGGATTTTTTTAATTGAAGTTAAAAGGAAGGACTAAAAGGGAAAATTTTCCCTTTGAAATTCTTAGTGCCGAAATAGGTGGCAAATTGTGGTTCACCTTTGTTTAAAATTTAAATAAAAATGAAATTAAGAAAAGAAAAAGGAAAGTATGGCTTATAAGTGGAGTGGGTGAGAATGAAAAAAATATCTTTCTTTCTTTCAAGCTAAAATTCGACAGTGAGGGAGAAGAAAAAATTGGGAGAGAAGCTTAGAGTTTTATAAGTTCAAGTTTCAAATTGGTAAGCTTAATTAAATCATTTTCTTATAATTTTTATGTTTTTGAAATCCCGATATCGTAAGCTAGTCGACCTATATCGTATTTTTCATTATTGTCCAAGATACTAAATACTACCATTGTTGAATAGATAAGGTTTGAGGGATTAATTTGATAGATAGTTTGGGTTGGAAGAGAAAAGAGATTATATCGTGAACATTAGTTATTAGTTTTAAGTAGTGAGAACCAAATTTGGAATTTGGTGAATTAATGTAAAAAAAAAGAGAATTGGGAGTTTAATTTAATTAGAGTAAAATTGTTTGTATATTGATGAATTGTTGTATATTTAACTCCGTAGCTAACGTCGATCTGGACTCCTCAAAAAGGAATGGCAAGAATAAAGTCATCGACGAATAGTTCGGAATTTACGGTTGGTATTTCTATAAGTTAAACTAAATTATAAATTCTCACATTTTAATAAAATGCTCAAGGTGAAAAATTGAGGTATGTTTACTCTACTCTATTGAGTTGTCTTGGAATCAAGTAATGGAATGAGGATTTAATGTTTGTTCTTTTATGTGTGAATATATGAAGTGATTTTGGGACATGGAAAAAATATATTAATATAATTATTATTACCTTGAATTTTAAATGTAATTATGATGAGATTAAAAATCAAATATTGAAATATTGATTGGTATTTAATTTGACATGATTACCTTATTAATTGTTCGGGTTGTTCGGGTTAAGTCGGATATAGTTGGCATGCCATAGGATAGACGAGTTCAGGGTTACTTTGACCACGAGTCGATGAGGCACAGGGTGCCAAATTACTTTGGATTAACCAATGAGACATTGGGTATCAGCTTTATTTTAGTGCAAGGCGCGATTTATTACTTTGGATTTATCGGATGAGACACTAGGTGCCAAACCGATGTGTTGGTTGGTTCCCTGTATCTGTCAGAGTCCGAGTCGTGTTAATAAGGAACTATAAATAATTATTATTATGATCTCATGAAATGAAAATGTTATGAATATTGTATTGGAAATCAAAGAAATGGGAATTGGTTAAGCATGACGATATTATGCATAATGGACATGGAAAATGTATTGAAAAAAAATTAAGGAATGGTATATAAATATGCGTAATAATAATATTATGCATAATTGAATAGAAATGGGAATATGACATGAAATGGTGCATTGATACTCAAAGAAATGATATATGTATATGTATTAAAAAAATGCACAATGGGATGAGAATTGAAAGGTATATATGATCAATGATATATGGTATATATATATGAACATGTGTGGAAAATATAATGGTTCTTATGTTAAGTGACAAAATATGATATTTGACTTATTATGAGCTAATATTAGATTATAATCTATATAATACATATACTATTTAATGTTTAGTTATGGAAATACCATTGAGTAATTCTCATGCGTGCGATTTGTTTCACATGCACAAGTTAGGTACTTTTGTGAGATTCGCGACTTAGCATCCAAAGACAATCCCGCACTCCTACGTTAGTGAATTTTGTTTTATTTTGAGTTGGCATGTACCTAGGATGTGTCATGTATTTTGATGGTTTGTAATGTTCCTTACATTCCTGATGATTTTGGTAATTTGTTGTGTAATGTTTTGATGATGTTTAGCAAGGTTGGTTTGTATATATATATATATATATATATCATGAAACTGTTAGGTTGTTTCGGTAGATGTGTGTTGGTATTGGTAGAACTCTAATGGAAAATGTTGGTATCGGTAAAACTCTGATGTAGTTTAGCTACTGACTTATGTTGTCTCGATAGAAGTCTCAATAGTATCGGTAATGGTGCAGTAGTTTCGATAGATTGTTTTAGAGTATCGATAGAAATCCGAGGCAAAAATCACTTTGCTCTTTGGAACTCATTGTATCGGTAGAAGGGTAGGATGTATCAGTAGAGCTCAAAGTTATATCGGTAGAAGTTTCACTTCTACCGGTAGGATTCTACAGTTATTTCCAAGTCTTTACTGACTTGAGTTCTACCGATACATGCTTCCTCAAGTGTCGGTAGAAGTCTAACTATTTTAAAAAAGTTGAAATAATTCGATTTGTTGTAAAGTTTTGATATATCCAATGTTTTAAATAATAAGTGATAATAATATTGGTAATAATAACAATAATGATATTATGATGATTTAAAGTTTTAATTCGTTCTTTTTAGATTAAGTTTATCATGACACCTACTTGTTCGGGTTCGACGATCGGACCGGGTAAGAGGTGTTATATTTTATGGTATCAGAGCAACAGGTTTAGTCGTTTCTCAGACTAAATCAAGCTTGAAATTGTATTTAGAGGTACATGCCAAGTTGAATCAAATATGAGTCGGGATTTGGATGTTGATTATTATTATTTGTTTGATCTTATAAACATAAGAGATGTCGTTAGAGTCAAACAATGAAGTGGATCAAGAGGTCCATATTAGCGATAACCATACGGAGAATCCTATTAGAGCTGAATTGGTTGCACCACGCAATCAACCCGCTGGTGTCCAACAATCGAATGAGGGTAGAGACCTTGATGAGGGTCAAGGCGATTCTGATTTACTTAGAGCTATAGTTAATGCTCTTTAGCGTGTTGCGAGAGCTACTCCGGTTATATCGATAACTGACACTTGATGATCCCCGATCAAGGAGTTATGGAGGTATGATGCTACAAAATTCTTAAGCTTAAAAAGGGTTGATCCCTCAATGGTCGAGGTTTGGTTGGAGTCGACTAAGCGTGTTCTTAAGCAGCTTGAGTGCACCCCACGTGAGAGTGTGATCTGTGTAGTCTCTCTTCTGCAAGGAGAAGCATACACGTGGTGGCAGACGACCATGTGCTATGTACCTTCTGAGTGTGAGAATTGGGAGTTCTTTTAGAAGGAATTCTAGAAGAATATGCAGGGGAAATATATCTCGAAGACAGGAAGCAAGAGTTTTTACTGTTAGAACAGAACGAAATGTTGGTGATGGACTATGAACGAGAGTTTCTACGAGTTAGCAAGTACGTAATTGAATTTATTCCTTTAGAAGCTGAGAATTGCAAGCGATTTTTACAAGGGCTGCGTGATGAACACCAAGTACAAGTGGTATCCCACAGAATATCAAAGTTTGCTGATTTAGTCAAGCGAGCAAAGGTTGTAGAGCAAGCTTTGAAACTCGATAAAAAAACTGAGGCTGCATGTACTACTGGGAAATGAACCGGAACCGTTAGTTCGCATCCTCATCCAAAGCGAACCAAGGATACTCGTAGTAATTGGAAGTCAACTTTTTAGTCAGATAGAAATAGAGACCAACAATCGATTATGTCCGTAGGCAGTGTGCGAGGTCATCCCAAGATGTTGAGGTACTAGGTTACGAGCATTATGGAAAAAGGCATAGTGGTGAATGTTGGAAATTTAACACGAGCTTGTTTCCGTTGTGGATCGATTCGTACCATTTTAGCAGTTTAAGCTAATAAACTGCTTAGTCAAGGTTATGAA
Organism: Gossypioides kirkii; assembly: GCA_005610355.1. Classification (NCBI taxonomy): domain Eukaryota; kingdom Viridiplantae; phylum Streptophyta; class Magnoliopsida; order Malvales; family Malvaceae; genus Gossypioides; species Gossypioides kirkii. The sequence goes on along the minus strand of CP032246.1, from coordinate 18,264,227 downwards.
GCCTTTTTAGTTTATGAGATTAACTCGTATGGAGTCGATAGTCAAATTGACAAGATTCGAGCTATTTGTGAATTTTCTAACGTGTTTCCCGAGGAGTTACCGGGATTACCTCTAGATCGGGAATTGAAGTTTGCAATTGAGGTGTTATCTAGTTTTGCCCTGGTGTCTATATCTCCTTATCGTATGGCTCCGACGGAGTTAAAGGAACTGAAAGTTCAGTTGTAAGATTTGTTGGACCGTGGTTTTATCCGTAATAGTATATTACCATGGAGAGCCCCGGTGTTATTTCTTGACGTGTTTCTCAAGGAGTTACCTGGATTACCTCTAGATCGGGAAGTGGAGTTTGCAATGGAGGTGTTATCTAGTTTTGCCCTGGTGTCCATATCTCCTTATCGTATGGCTTCGACGGAGTTAAAGGAACCGAAAGTTTAGTTGCAAGATTTGTTAGACCGTGATTTTATCCATCCTAGTATATCACCATGGGGAGCCCCAGTGTTATTCGTTAAAAAGAAGAATGGTTCGATGAGACTTTACATAGATTATCGACAATTGAATAAGTTAACGATCAAGAACAGATACCTTATTCTAAGAATTGACGACTTGTTTGATCAACTGAAAGGAGCTTCCATTTTCTCTAAGATTGATTTGAGATCGGGTTATTACCAATTGAAGGTCAAGGATAATGATATTCCCAAAACATCCTTTCGTATGCGTTATGGCTACTATGAATTCTTAGTAATGCCTTTTGGCTTGACAAACGCTCCGGCAGTATTCACGGATTTAATGAATCGTATTTTTCAACCTTATGAATTGTATTTTCAACCTTACTTGGACCAATTTATGGTAGTCTTCATAGATAATATTTTGATTTATTCAAAATCAGAAATTGAGCATCAGCAGTACCTCCAAATTGTTCTCCAAGTATTAAGGGAAAAGCGATTATATGGAAAATTGAGCAAATACGAATTTTGGCTATCAGAAGTGGTGTTTTTTGGGACATGTTATCTCAACCGATGGAATCAAAGTTGACCTGAAGAAGATCGAGGCCGTTGTTCAATGGAAAGCACCAAGGAATATGTTAGAGGTTTAGCTGGTTATTACCGAAGATTCGTAAATGGATTTTCGAAGATAGCTATGCCTATAATGAAGCTTCTACAAAATAATATTCCTTTTAGTTGGACTGATCGTTGCCAAGAAAGTTTCGAGCAACTAAAGCAAATGTTGACAGAGGCACCTGTACTAACCTTACATGAATCAAGAAAGGACTTCATGGTTTATAGCAATGCTTCTTTAAATGATCTAGGTTGTGTCTTAATGCAAGACAGGAAGGTGATTGCGTATGCTTCGCGCCAATTAAAGACTCAAGAGCGTAATTATTTGACGTACGATTTACAGCTAGCTGTTATAGTGTTTGTTTTGAAGATTTGGAGGCACTACTTATTTGGTGAGAAGTTTCACATCTTTACCGACCATAAAATTCTTAAATACCTCCTAACTCAAAAGGAGTTGAATTTGAGATATCGGCGTTAGGTAGAACTCCTCAAAGATTATGATTCTGTCATCGATTATCATCCGAGAAAAGCTAACATTGTAGTCGATGCGTTGAGTAGGAAGGCAGTAGTGGAGATGCGAGTAATGTTTGCCTAGCTTAGTATTTATGATGATGGCAGCTTATTGGCTGAATTGAGAGTTAAACCAGTATTGTTTGATCAAATTAGAGAAGCATAACTTTGTGATGTAAAACCGTTGAGGAAAAGAGAAATGGTTCAAAGTGGATCTGTAGAAAACTTCAGCATCGATGATCAAAATTGCATTTGTGTGCCTAATGTTGCAGATTTGAAAGGATTGATGCTTCAAGAAGCTCACGATAGTCCTTTTTCTTTGCACCCTGGTGGAAAAAAATGTATCACAATCTACGAGAGTTGTATTGGTAGCCGGGAATGAAAAGAGAGATAGTAGAAATTTTGGCTAAGTGTTTGACTTATCAGAAAGTTAAGGAGGAACATCAAGTCTCTACGGGAACTTCAGCCCATTTCAATACCAGAATGGAAATGGGAGTGCATTACGATGGATTTTGTAACGGGATTAACAATATCGCCAAGCAAGAAAAATGCAGTGTGGGTAATAGTTGATTGACTTACGAAATCGACTCATTTTATATCCTTTAGAACCGACTAGGCATGCTCAAAACTTGTCGAAGTCTACATTCAAGAGATTATTAGATTGCATGGCATACCCGTATTGATTAGCTCTAATCGAGATCCTCGTTTCACTTTGAGATTTTGGAAACAGTTGCATGACTCTCTTGGTATGAGGCTTAACTTTAGCATAGCTTTTCACCCTTAGACGGATGGGCAATCGAAAAGTGTTATCCAAATATTGGAAGAAATGTTGCGAGCTTGTGTGATTGACTTTGAATCAGGTTGGGAACGCTACCTACCTTTAGCCGAGTTTGTTTACAATAATAGCTTCCAGTCTTTATATGGTCGTAGATATCGAACACATGTATGTTGGACAAAATTAAGTGAAAGAAAGATAGTTGGTCCTGAGCTGATTCAAAAAATAGAAGGCACAGTTAAGTTAATTCGGGATAGATTGAAGACAACTTTTGACAGACAGAAATCTTTCGTGAACTTAAAACGATGAGATATCAAGTATGCTGTTAGTGACAAAGTGTTCTTAAAGGTTTCACCATGGAAGAAAGTCTTTAGATTTGGACGAAAAGGAAAATTGAGTCCACATTTTATTGGGCCTTATGAAATCACGGAAAGAGTGAGACCAATAGCTTATCGTTTGGCCTTGCCTGCAAAGTTAGAAAAGATGCACGATGTATTTCATGTTTCAGTGCTTAGAAGATATCGTTCTGACCCCTCACATGTTATTACGATCGGAGAAGTCGAAATCCAACCCAATTTGTCCTATGAAGAAGAACCGGTAGAAATCTTAGCTTGTGAGGTAAATTTCGATTGCGAAATCTCTTTAGGGGGAGAGTTGTAACAACCCAAATTTAGGGTTGTTGAAAAATATATTTTCGAGACTCCGTATTGTGAAACCGACCCGTAAATATTTAGTAAAAATATTTACGAAAATAAATGGTAGAATAATGAATTTTTGAATAAGTAATTTTAAGTGTGTAGTGAATTAATTAGGTGTGAGGACTAAATTGCATATGTGATAAAAGTGTAATTTATAAAGTGTTTTTTATAATTGAAGTTAAAAGGAAGGACTAAAAAGGAATGACTCCCTTTGAAATTCTTAGTGCCGAATTAGGTGGCAAATTGTGGCTCACCTTTATTTAAAATTTAAATAAAAATAAAATTAAGAAAAGAAAAAGGAAAGTATGGCTTATAAGTGGAGTGGGTGAGAATAAAAAGAAATATCTTTCTTTCTTTCAACAGAAAATTCGACAGTGAGGGAGAAGAAAAAAATTGGGAGAGAAGCTTAGAGTTTTATAAGTTCAAGCTTCAAATTGGTAAGGTTAATTAAGTCATTTTCTTATAATTTTAATGTTTTTGAAATCTCGATATCGTAAGCTAGCCGACCCATATCGTATTTTTCATTATTGTCCAAGATACTAAATACTACCATTGTTGAATAGATAAGGTTTGAGGGATTATTTTGATAGATAGTTTGAGTTGAAACAGAAAAGAGATTAAATGATGAAAATTAGTTATTAGTTTTAAGTAGTGAGAACCAAATTTGGAATTTGGTGAATTAATGTAAAAAAAAACAGAGAAAATTGGGAGTTGAATTTAATTAGAGTAAAATTGTTTATATATTGATGAATATGTTGTATATTTAACTTCGTAACTAACGTTGACCCAGACTCCTCGACAAGGAAGGGCAAGAATAAAGTCGTCGACGAATAGTTCGGAATTTACGGTTGGTATTTCTATAACTTAAACTAAATTATAAATTCTCACATTTTAATAAAATGCTTAAGGTGAAAACTTGAGGTATGTTTACTCTACTCTGTTGAGTTGGCTTGGAATCAAGTAATGGTATGAGGATTTAATATTTGTTCTTTTATGTGTGAATATATGAAGTGATTTTGTGATATGGAAAAAAATATATGAATATAATTATTATTACCTTGAATTTTAAATGTAATTATGATGAGATTAAAAATAAAATATTGAAATATTGATTGGTATTTAATTTGACATGATTACCCTATTAATTGTTCGGGTTGTTCGGGTTGAGTTGGATATAGATGACATGCCATAGGATAGGAAGAGTTCAGAGTTACTTCGACCACGAGTCGATGAGGCATAGGGTGCCAAATTACTTCAGTTTAACTGATGAGACACTGGGTGTCAACTTTATTTTAGCGCAAGGCACAATTTATCACATCGGATTTATTCGATGAGGCACTGGGTGCCAAACCGGTGTGTTGGTTGGATTCGTGTATCCGTTAGAGTCTGAGTCGTGTTAATAGGGAACTATAAATAATTATTATTATGATCTCATGAAATGAAAATGTTATGAATGTTGTATTGGTTATGCATGATGACATTATGCATAATGGACATGAAAAATGTATTGAGAAAATTAAGGAATGATATATAAATATGCGTAATAATAATATTATGTATAATTGAATAGAAATGAGAATATGAAATGAAATGGTGCATTGATACTCAAAGAAATGGTAGTTGTATATGTATTAAAAAAATGCACAATGGGATGAGAATTGAAAGGTATATATGATCAATGATATATGGTATATATTTATAAACATGTGTGGAAAATATAATGGTTCTTATGTTAAGTGACAAAATATGATATTTGATTTATTATGAGCTAATATTAGATTATAATCTATATAATACATATACAATTTAATGTTTAGTTATGGAAATACCACTGAGTAATTCTCATGTGTGCGATTTGTTTCTCATTCACAGGTTAGGTACTTTTGTTAGATTCGCTACTCAACATCCGAAGACAATCCCACACTCTTGCGTTAGTGAGTTTTGCTTTATTTTGAGTTGGCATGTACCTAGGATGTGTCGTGTTAAATGTGTCATGTATTTTGATGGTATGTAATGTTGCTTACATTCCTGATGATTTTGGCAATTTGTTGTGTAATGTTTTGATGATGTTTAACCTGGTTTGTATATATATATCATGAAATTGTTAGGTTGTTTCGGCGGTAGATGTGTGTTGGTATTGGTAGAACTCTGATGAGAAATTATGGTATCAGTAGAACCCATCAGAGTATCAGTAGAAGTACAAGGGATAATGTAGTTTAGCTAATGACTTATGTTGTCTCGATAGAAGTCTCAATAGTATCGATAATGGTGCAGTAATTTCGATAGATTGTTTTAGAGTGTCGGTAGAAATCCCAAGCAAAAATCACTTTGCTCTCTAGAACTCATTGTATCGATAGAAGGGTAAGATGTATCGGTAGAGCTCAGAGTTGTATCGGTTCACTTCTACCGGTAGGATTCTGTAGATATTTCCAAGTCTTTATTGACTTAAGTTCTATTGATACATGCTTCCTTAAGTGTCGGTAGAAGTCTAATTATTTTCAAAAAAAAATTGAAATAATTCGAATTGTTGTAAAGTTTCGATATATCCAATGCTTTAAATAATAAGTTATAATAATATTGGTAATAATAACAATGATGATATTATGATGATTTAAAGTTTTAATTCGTTCTTGTTAGATTATGTTTATCATGACACCTACTTGTTCGGGTCCGGTGATCGGACCGGGTAAGAGATGTTACACGGCCGTGTCCCAACCCATGTGTCTGCCCGTGTAACCTGCACTGTACCTTCAAATGGAACACGACTGTGTGAAAGCCCGTGTCACAAGCCATGTGCAACATAATTTGCTTCTAAAACAAGGCATTCACTCAACATATCTTACGCAACAAGGTACACTAAAATATAGGTCATGTTCCTATGATCCAACAAACATTTCAAGCATCAAATATAAGTAAAAACATTATCAACCTAAGCATAACCAATATGCCATTCAAAGGCACCTCAATTCAATGGCCCGAAATAATTTTTTTTCCAAAGTCCATTTTTCTCAAAACCCAATTACCCAACCAAATAAAAAAAATAAATTAAAGTTTATTAAAATAAAAGTTCAAATTACAAATAAAAATAAAAATCCAATTATCCAAACCCAATTACCCAAGACCCAACTATCCTAGCCCAAACTCGATTACGAGCCTAATGTTCACAAACCCTAAACTAACCCAAATTAAAAACCAAAACCCAAGCCCAAATTAAAAAAGGCCCAAACTTAAAACAAAAAAGTAAAAACCCTAAAACCCTAATCAACTTTAGTAGCTGCTGTACACCATGTCAATAGGCAGTCCCCACCACGTTGGCCACCCTTGCCACGTCCGTATGTACCAGCAGGAGGGCACCTTCTAGATCTGCTACTGTACCTGCAAAATAGAAAAGAAAAAACAGAAAACAAAAGAAAATATACAGAAAAGAAATGTAATTTGGCTACAAAAAGCTATACGAATACTCTGTAATTTTTTACACACGAATACTGAATCAAAGAATCAAAATTTCAAGGTATATTCTTTATTTCGAAATTAAAAATATAAAATTTAGGTTTTTTTTATATTTAGTCATTTCATGTTCTATCGTTGCCGTGGGTGGCTAAGGACTCTGTCTAAGGACAGTCTTCTCCGACTCGAAGGACCCTTGGATCTGCATAGATTCACCCTAGGCCTCGTCAGAAAGGAGCAATCCGAAGGGTTTCTCGTGTATGTGGGACCATTGGGTTAAGTTTTAGGAGGTTTCAACCCTAGATTTGGGTTCGAGGCTGAAAAAGGATTTAAAAAAGATTTTTTTTATTTTCAACTACCATAGACGGCGATCACTGGCGTCGATGATCGGCGACCCATGAAAGAGCCCCATTGTCCCCATGGCCGGCCAAGATGAAGAGGTTGAGAGAAAAAGGAAAGAAGGAAAATGTTTTTTTTGAGAAAAAGGATAAAAATGATGTTTTTTCTAAACAACGTTGTTTTAGGCTTAGTTCAATAAGCTCCAAAACGACGTCGTTTTGATCCCCTTAGGATTCGCGTGTTTTGGGAGTGAGGGGCTAATTGCCCTTTCGGTCTTTCCTCATTTTTAGTATGTTTCAATTTAGCCCTATTATGTTTTTTTAAAATTTAATTTCACCTCTTTAATTTTATTTGCTTTGTAATTTAGTCCCTTGACTCACTATGACCTATTTGGGGGTGACACGTGTACGAAGGATGGGGTATTTGCTGCCCAAGTCCTTCCACCTTGAAGCGTCTTTTAATTTGATCCTAATTCTATTTTCTTTCATTTTTTAATTCTACTATTAATTTTTTTTTTACATTTTAATCCTTCGATAATAGACCCTTCAAGGAATGACACGTGTAGAGGGGCTAGGGTATTTTCCCTTTTAGTCCCTTTATTTTTATTTTTATTTTGATTTAATTTTTCTATTTTTATTTTATCCCCTAAATTTTGTTTAGGTTTCAATTTAGGTCCTTTAACTTAATTTACCTATTCATTTTTTTTTCAATTTATACTTTAGATTTTTTATTTTATTTAAATTAGGTCCTTTGTCTACCTTTTTTTATTTATTTATGTTTATATATTTTTATATTTATTTTATATTTTATTATTTTTACATTCATTTTATTATTTATTTACTTTTTTTCATTTACGATTTTACCCTTTAACTTGCGCGTTTTTATTTTGCCCTTGAATTATCTTTATTATAGCATTATTATATTTTGTGTTATTTCACTATTATATTATTATTGTGATAATTATAGTTGATTAGAATTATTTCCACTATTGTTTTTATTATTGTATTTTTATTATTTTTATTATTAATACGGCTATTTTATTTTTGCCATTACTATAATTGTTATTATTATCATCTTTTAACTATCATTTTATTTATTGCATTGTTATTTTATTATAATGTTATTTAATTTTATTTTTTATATGACTATTTTATTTGTTTTGTTATTATGTTGTATATTATATTTACATGCATTCTTTCATTCATATGCAATACTTGAATAAATCAATCGCATGTCATTAAAATGTTGTGTTCGATTTTTCGCATAATGTATAAGCAATTTTTAAAATCGAGGTAATTTCTTTATTTAGGGAACTCAAGAAAATTGTGCCGTAACTTACTAAGTATGGTTTTCTCTACGAACCGATGTAATTTAATATCCTACTTAAAATAAAAAAATATACAAGGTTTGAGCAATAATTAGAAACGTCATTTATTTTCGAAGATTCGAGGTATTGTGCCTTAACTTACTGGACATGATTTTTCCTCTCGATTGACTTGAAATGAATGAGCTTTCTTCGCGAAATTCAATTTATATATGGCATCGAATCATATCATTTACGCATTTAAGGGTCGCATTTTAAATTCTTCTCGAATTCTCGATTTTTCAACAACTAAGACATTAAATAATCGACTAGGTACCAATTTTGGGCGTGTGAGGGTGCTAATCCTTCCTCATGCGTAATCGACTCCCGAATCCGTTTTTGATTTCAAAGACTAAAATCATATTTTAATAATTTTAAATATTTTACGAGGCGATCTAATCACACCAAATTAAAAAGGATTGGTGGCGACTCCATTTTTCTAAAATAATAATAATAATAAAAGTCGGGACTTTTGAAAAAATGTTTCGACAGCTTGGCGACTCACTAGGGAGAATAAGAGAGTCAAGTCGCAAGTTGATTTTTTTGGTCTTTTTGTTGAAAATTGAAAACTCGGTTTTAAATTAATTAGCGATCCTTTCATTTCATTCTTCATGTGCTAATTTGTTATTAATATTGTTTGGACATAGTTTATTTTGACATGCATTGTATAATTGATCTACTACACCCTTCTAAGTGGAAGTGAGAAACTACTCCTTCGTGAGGTCTTCACCTCCATGCAGGATAGTGGATTGCTTTTGGGATATATGTTTTCGTGAAGTTTTCGGGATATATGGCCGTGCATATGTGGTCAGAGGAAAAATAATGAGAAAAGGGTGATAGCCTATTAGAGAGGCACGTATCAGAGTTTTGGTATTACACTCGGATAAGCGTGACCTGGAATAGTTTGCAAGAGCTGAAAGAAATTTGGGATCAATGGGACGACAAAATGAAGCAGATTTTCTACTGTGAATATGGTGATTTACCTTATTTACTCGAGGTTAAGGTGGATAAGCATCTTTTCCAAGCCCTCACACAACATTGGAATCCAACTTATAGTTACTTCACTTTTGGAAACATGGACATGGTGCCTACGGTAGAAGAGTACACTGCATTGCTCCGTTGCTCGAGGAATCAAGTTGATAAGGCCTACTCTAGAGTCGCTAGTGTCCCAACTTTTCTCAAGAGATTGATGAACATAACTGGGATGAGCGAGCAATGATTTGTAGCCCGGATCAAGGTAAAAGGGGATAACAAGTGCATTACATTAAAGAGCCTGCGAGACTTAATCTTTGTACACCCAGATCCAAAGGAAAAGGTCGACATCTTCACCTTAAGTATGTATGGGTTGGTCGTCTTCCCAAGGCATTGGGGCACGTAGAGGACATGGTAATTGATTTGTTCGATCAATTTGATAAGAGAGTCACTCCTATTCCAACAATCTTGGTCGAAACCTTTAGGTCATTAAATACGTGTCGAAGAGAGGGCGAAGAGAGATTCTTCGATTGTGCACAACTCTTGATGGTTTGGTTCTATAGCCATTTTTGGAGGATAGGGAAGGTTTCCTATCGGGTATTTTTTTTCGAGAATTACGTTTCGTTGAAGGAATTTGTGATTACTAAAGATAAGAAAACATCTCTGAGGAGAAATGGATGGCAATCCTCCAAAGTCTCCAAGATAAAGATGTCGAATGGGGAGAATCTTGGATGATCCCCGATGAGATCCTTTACCGATGCAGAGACTTTGATTGGGTCCCCTTGCTTAGGATATGGGGAGTTATAGAATATGCTCCTTTACTTGTGCTAAGACAATATAGATCAAGGTAGTTTATTCCAGTGACACATGGTTTGGCCTAATGTGAGTTTGCATACAAAGGTGAGAACAATAAAAAGAAGGTCTGAGAAATATCGAATGCATAGAACCAAGTTTATATAATGAAAAAATTTGCTACAAATCCCATGACGACCCCAGAATACAATTGGTGGAGGAATAAGAAATTAATGACAACATTCCCGTGCTAAATCTAGAAAATATCCGACCAATAGAGGAGCATTTGCAAGTAGTCCCGTCAAAATTAGACATCATAAAGCAAAACTTTGAAAAGAAGAGTTCTGAATTAGGGAAAAAGATAGAAACATTAGAAGAAGAGAAGATGCAGTTGAGATTAGACGTCGACCTCAAGGTTAGAAGCAGAAGAGATAAGGAAAGGAAAGAATAAGGTTGAAGAAGACCTGAATAGTTTGAAAAAGGACTATAGAAAGCTTCGCTTGTTGATAAGGACTACTGATTGGGTAAGGCGTTAGAATAATGGCAACGGGAAATTCAAGAGGAAAAGGATAGAGCGGATCAATGGAAAAGAAAATTTCAAGATGCTCGAGTTCAAGAGGATGCCATAAAAGGAAAATCACTAGAAAGCTAGGTTGAGAAAGCTAAGCTAAAGGCCAGAATAGTCAAATTAGAATAATCTTTACACAGACATTGCAGTCGTAACTCTGTGACGAAATTGAAAGCAAGCCGGGCTAAGAATGAAGAGTTGAAGAAGAGAGTAGAAGAACTCGAAGCTTCATTACAGAATCATGAGATACAAATTGAGTTTCTCGAAAGAACCATGGAAAAAATTGAGAGACAACTCCAACACTCTCAGAGGCAGGTCAGAGATTGAGATTGTATTATGGGTGAAGCTTTGGCCCAAGTGCGAGAAGTGGCGGAACACTTGCAGACATTAGCTGTTCAAGGCCAAAATTTAGCTTCACTCCTTAGAAAGATTAAGACTTTAAGCATTAGGGCAAGGCTATTTATGTAAACTATATCTGCCTTATGTAAAGAAATTCGTCTTCTAGTAAAGTTGTTCTAACAGAATTGAACTAAGAATCAATGTCTTTCTCGCATATGCATACATGCATTCATTAACATTACATTTTATTACATGCATTAAATTTCAAGAAAATTTCCCTAATTAATTAAAATTATGACAGTTACTCTGGAAAATATTGAGAAACTACAAATCCAATACCGCTATAGTACTTATGCTAAATAAGGGTGCGTTGAATTTGAAGCCCTAGTACAAAATCTGATGGATAACAAAAAACTCGAATTTTTTGAAGAGATTGAGGATATAAGGAAGAAAGATATTTGTGCTTCCAAAGAGAGAGCATTAGAGAAAACTTACAAGGCCAATCTCTTGGTAGTGATCATCTCTAGGCCAAGAGGCAATGAGGTCAGGGAGCGAGCAACACCGCGAATCATAATCCAGAAACTTGTGGCATTTCGTTACAGAGATAACAAAAGGGTTCCATGGAGCTATGATTGCAACGTAATGATGTCAAAAGGGGAAAGTTCAAAGGCCACATCAGGAAGGGTCCAAGCTATGTGTCTCATCATGCGCAGTGGGAGATGCTATAACCTGATGGACGAAACATGTAAAGGAAAGGCCCTGTTAATTGAGCCTAAAGAAAGAAAGACCAATAGTCCTAAGTTACTAATTAATGACTAGGTGACTGAGAATGAATCCAATGAGTTTCTGAAATTTTTGAAGCATAGCGAGTATAGTGTAGTGGAGCAATTGCACAAATAGCCAGCTCGTATATCAATTTTAGCCCTGTTGCTAAGCTCAAAGACACATCCCAGTGCATTGATAAAGGTACAAACGAGACTTATGTTGTTGATAATATCTTTGTGAATAAGCTGGATCGATTGGTCAACAACCTAAGCATGGACAATTACATCTTCTTCAACGATGATGAAATACCTCTAGGAGGCATTGGATCAATGAAGACTTTACACATCACTAGTCATTGCAAAGTATATACACTACCGGGAGTGTTGATTGAAAATGGCTTTGCTCTGAATGTTCTACCATTGGCTACTGAAACGATGAAAATATATAGACTTCTTCATACCCTTTTTAACCCTAATTCATGCAAATTTTGAGTAATTAATGTCGAAAAATATAATTTATTTATAAAATAATTAATTTGTGTTAAAATTACCAACATATTGATTTTTAATTATTTTTATAAATATTGAGCATGAATTTGATGATATTTTGACAGATTTGCACAATTGGTGAAAATCGGCCCTGCAGACATTATTGACAGCTTACACCGTTGAGGGAATTTTTATACTGAGTTAATAAAGAGCTAAGAAGAATATTTTTCAAGTCAACGGTCGGTCTAATATGAAGTTAAATTATGTTTTATAATTATATTTTTAATTCAAATTAATTTGGATTAAAAATAAATTATAAAGGCTAAGCTGAAGTGGCTCGATGTGCATGCAACTGAGGGTCGAACCACCTCTAATTTGGCTAGCCATGTGCCATACAAGTGCTGACCATATTCAGCTGAAATTTTTACCAATTCAAACTTGCAAAACATCCCTTGAAGTTTCCCAAAATTCCATTCTAACCCCTCCTCATTTCATGGTTTTAAATTCTCACCCCTAGCTTATTTTAAGCAAACTTTGAACAAGTCAACGCTTGTGTGTGGTGGCCGGCCATGGGGGAGTGTGTGGCTGATATTTATTTGCTAAATATATCCACCACATCTCACCTCAAATCCACCTATAAATACACCCTCCTTTCACCTCATTTCACATACCAAAACAATTAATTCTCTCTTCTTTCTCTCTAGTTTTCTCTCTAGCTTTTCCATTCCATTTCCCTCATTCCCTTGCCAATTTCCCCTATTGGAAAAGAGTGGTTCTTCAGCTTTTCATAGCCTTTGTTGAGTGTTCATCAGAGACCTCGATTTGGGAAGAATCGAGCAAGAGCGACGAAGAACGCTGAAGCAGTTCTTGAGAAATTGTCGGATTTAATCCTATTCTTTTTCTCATATTTTAGATTCTTGTTTACTATCATGATGAATGATATTATGAATGCTATTAATTATTTAATTAAAATGTCTTAAATTCTTTAAGTGTTGGGTTGATTGTGTTTAATTGCTTGTTTATATTTAATTCATGTTTATGTTGTTATAGTCCTTAAATATTTTGTTTAATTAAATATTATCATGCCTAAGTTATTACTGCATTACCCTTGTGATATAACTATGAATTAATAATTTAAGCACGTTGAAATTGTGATTAATGGACACACTATTTAATTTATGCATGCTTAATCCTCTAAGGAAGCTGAGGGTTAAAATTGTGATTGTATTGGAGAATACTAGTCTTGCATAACTTGCAGGATTTTTGTGATTAAACTGTTTCAATATAAGTGTATGTTGTTACCTCACTTGATCCTTTACATACTTATGAATATTAATTTAGTCGATTGTATTGGTATAGGTGTATGTTCAAGAGATAAATTAATTTCACAATGTATGTATGTGCTATATAACACATCTACTTATCAAAGGTTAGTTTAGTAGGTTGTACTGGCATAAGTGTATGTTCAAGAGATAAACTGATTTCTATAAGTAATGTTGTTCATAAGTTAGCAAGATACCAGGTTGCTGTGAACATTATTTCGTAACAAGCATGAACATGATTTAGATGTAATTGAGTAATTAAAGCAATTAACTTGACACATTTATGTCATATTGATTAAAACCCCTAGAAATCGTTCATAGGAATATAATTAGTCTTAGCTTAACCTAGTTTAATTTAATTTAGAGTACTTTAGATTAAAATCTCTCACAAATATTATCTTGTTATTAACAAATTTGTTAATTAAATATTTCATAAATACTTTTCATAGCACAATCCCTATGGGTACGATTCTCGACATTTACTTGTCACTTTATTACTTAAATACAATTGTGTACACTTGCACATTTTCATCGTTCCAAGTTTTTGACACCATTGCCGGGGATTGTCAAAATTATTTGTGAAATTATTTATTTTTAGCTCTACATTAGATAAAATCCTTTTATTTTTATACCTAATTATTTATTTTGGATTTTATTTCAACAAAAGGTGGTAAAAATTAATCTTCTAATTTTTATTTAATTTATTAACTCTTTAATTTATTTTAAATTGTTAATTAAATTTTAGAAAAATGTTTGTGTCCATTTATTTGTTGATCAAGTTAAAATCATGCCACATAAGAGATCTCGTGCCGCAATGGAAGAAGTGCCGAACAAATTCCACCGTGCAAGAGCTAAGGAAAGATACGATAGTACATTTAGAAATCAACAGATGTTGCCTTATAAAGCATTTACTTGGGAAGAAAGTAAATATACCAAATTCATGGTGAAAATCCGACAAGTTGCTGAAGGTTTGAACTGGAGATTATTTTGTGAAAAATGACCAAGTGAAAACAAGGAATTGGTTCGAGAATTTTATGCAAATTTTACCTCGGTTGAACTTAAAGAAATCTCTGTCCGAGGAATCAAGGTACCATTGAAATCAAGCACCATTGATGAGTTCTTTGACTTACTTGATTTTGAAGAAGACAAATATCATACTTTGTTGAAGAACTTAGAGGTCAAGAAATTGCAAGAAATTATTTTAAAACTTACAGTCCCAGGGCCTCAATGGACGGTATCAAAACATGAAATTCATACATGTCGTAGAGAAAATTTGACACCGATAGCAAAAGTGTGGTTTTAACTTCATTCGATTTAGTCTCATGCCTATTCAACGAGGAACTACTATTTCATTAGAACGAATGGTATTGATTTATGCGATCCTGAAGGCAAAAACCATCAATGTAGGAAGAATCATCATGAGAGAAATTCGAAACTACGCCATGAGACATTCTACTCAAGCTTATTTCCAATTTAAGATCACAGTGTTGTGCCTAAAAGCTGAAATTCTTGGGGATGTAAATAGAACAGGATATAACCAAGGAGCAATCTCTGATTGGGATCTATATCAAGTAGCAGGAAATTCCATTCTTCAACAGTAAGCTAAAGAAGAAGAAGAAGAGGATCCTAAGGAAGAAGAAGATCCTGTGGAAATTGAAGATAATCTCTCGATAACAGAACCGATTGGAATGCATGATGAGACAGAGTCTACTAAACGAACATTCGAGCCTGATAGATCCATACCGAGACCACCATCGCTTCCAACAAAACTTCGAAATGAGCTGTCAAAGATGATGGATTGCATGCAACACATGAAATGGAAACAACAATCGTATTGGAGATACACGAAGATACGAGATGATGCATTTAAAAGTGCATTTGTAAAAGTGTTTCGTGACCCATTTGTCTTTGCGCCTGAGTTTCCAGATTATATATTTGAACCACGGACTCCAATGGCGAAGAAGGAGCAAGGTGACTTGAGCAACAATAGGGACGACCAAGAAAAAGGAGAGTCAAAGTCTAGGGGGTCTGAACATAAATAAAAAGGGGGGAACTTATCTTTCTTTAATTTTTGTTATTTTAATTTTTAGTTTTTAATTCTTGAATGAATTTAGGATCAATAGGTTAGTTTTAATTCTTGCATAATAAATTAAGAGGTTGAAGATAAAAATTGAGCAACTTAGAAAGTAAAAGTGTGGTAATAAATATGTACTTGTCTAGGATTGGACATTGAAGAGCTTGGTACTTAAGCAGTCAAATTGACTCACCTCCTCTTCTTTGATCCTACCTGGTGTACAATATTTATTCACTTTTATTTTTACATTCTCTATTGTTTTTAACAATGAAGACATTGTTCAATTTAAGTAGGAGACCGAAAATTGAAAAACTTCTTAATAAGTATTATTTCTTCTTATTTTATGAATTTAATTATAATTTTGCTTGAAAATTTGAATTTATGTTAATTATGTTAAAGCTTTAGTAAAAATAAAATTTAATTATCTTAGTGGTGATGATGTTAAGCTGAACCACGATAAGAATGCTACTCTTAATAAAATATGTGAATCATATCATAAAATTCTTTATTCCTTATAGAATCTAGATATGCATGAAAGTTTAAGTCTCTAGAATTGACTTAGTAATTTCTTAAGGCGAAATCCTAGGAAGCATGAAATTTTGAATATGATTTAGGCAACATTTGTTTGGACCGTTTGAGCCTTTCAAGCCAACCTTGATAAATGTTATCCCTTGAAGCCAACTTTGAGACTATATGGCCTGATTTTCTTTGTACCCTACAATTATAAGCCATTTTATCTCTTGTACTTATCTTAAAATTCTCCCAACTTCTAGACTCGATCTATTAAGATTATATTCTAAAAATAAGTTTGGGGGAGTTAAAAAGAAGTACCAAAATGCTCAACAAAAGTATAGTGCATACAAAATGATGCTAAAAAAACAGGAATGAAAAAGAAAAAAAGAAAAAAAGAGCATATGTACTCAAAAGAAAAAGAAAAGAGCATGAGCACGAGCATGAAAAGTTTGAAAAAAGTTGGCGAAATTTAAGGTTCGATGCAAGCTGAGTCTAGGGTTTTAGCTTAAATTTATCTATCTTTTCCTACCCCTAACCTAACCCTATTACAACCTATGCAAAAGACCTATTTGATTCAAGATTTCAATTCTACCTTCATTAGTGGAGAGAAATTGCTATGTTCAACAAATGAAGACATAAGTTATACTTAATGATTACAGTTTAGTTTTAACTAGGGAATAGAAATTGAGTGATAGGATTTTGACATGTTTTTACTTTGACAAGCATGATGATAATTGAAGATAATTGAATCAAAAATACTTGAGCTACATAATTTCTAAATTCTTGTTTTTATGCTTAATTATTTTGAATTCATAAGTATGAGGAGAAATGATCAACTCTTTTGTGATTTGTGCATTACTCGGGACGAGCAATGAATTAAGTTTGGAGGTGTGAAACGATGAAAATATATAGACTTTTTCATACCCTTTTAACCCTAATTCATGCAAATTTTGAGTAATTAATGTCAAAAAAGATAATTTATTTATAAAATAATTAATTTGTGTTAAAATTACCAAAATATTTATTTTTAATTATTTTTATAAATATTGAGCATGAATTTGAAGATATTTTGACAGATTTGCACAATTGGTGAAAATCGGCCCGATAGACACTACTAACAGCTTACACCGTTGAGGGAATTTTTACATCGAGTTAATGAAGAGCTAAGAAGAATATTTTTCAAGTCAAGGGTCAGTCCAATATGAAGCTAAATTATTCTTTATAATTATATTTTTAATTCAAATTAAATTGGATTAAAAATAAATTATAAAACCTAAGTTGAAGTGGCTTAATGTGCATACAATCGGGGGTTGAACCACCTCTAATTGGGATAGCCATGTGCCTTCAAAGTGTTGACCATATTCAGCTAAAATGTTGACCAATTCAACCTTGCAAAACAGCCCTTGAAGTGTGTGGTTGATATTTATTTGCTAAATATAGCCAACACATCTCACCTCAACTCCTCCTTTCACCTCGTTTCACACACCAAAACAAATTCATTCTCTCTTCTTTCTCTCTAGCTTTTCCATTCAATTTCCCTCATTCCCTTGTTGATTTACCCTCTTGGAAAAGAGTGGTTCTTTAGCCTTCCATAGCCCTTCTTGAGTGTTCATCAGAGATCTCGATCTGGGAAGAATCGAGCAAGAACGATGAAGAATGCGGAAGCAGTTCTTGAGAAATTGCTGGATTTAATCCTATTCTTTTTCTCATATTTTAGTTCTTGTTTGTTATCATGATGAATGATATTATGAATGCTATTAATTCTTTAATTAAAATGGCTTAAATTCTTTAAGTGTTGGTTGATTGTTTTTAATTGTTTATTTATATTTAATCCATGTTTATGCAGTTATAGGCCCTAAATATTTTGTTTAATTAAATATTATCATGCCTAAGTTATTATTTCATTACCTTTATGATATAACTATTGAATTAATCATTTAAGCACGTTGAAATTGTGATTAATGGGCACACTATTTAATTTGTGCATGCTTAATCCTCTAAAGAAGCTGAGGGTTAAAATTGTGATTGTATTGGAAAATACTAGCCTTGCATAACTTGCATAATTTTTGTGATTAAACTGTTTCAATATAAGTGTATGTTGTTACCTCACTTGATCCTTTACATATTTATGAATATTAATTTAGTCGGTTGTATTAGCATAGGTGTATGTTCAAGAGATAAATTAATTTCATAATGTATGTACGTATGTGCTATAACACATTTACTTATCAAAGGTTAGTTTAGTCGGTCGTATTGGCATAGGTGTATGTTCAAGAGATAAACTAATTTTTATAAGTAATGTTGTTCATAAGTTAGCAAGATACTGGTTGTTGTGAACATTGTTTCGTAACAAGCATGAACATGATTTAGATGTAATTGAGTAATTAAAGCAATTAACCTGACACATTTATGTCATATTGATTAAAACCCTTAGAAATCTTGCATAGGAATATAATTAGTCTTAGCTTAATTTAGTTTAATTTAATTTAGAGTACTTTAGATTAAAATCTCTCACAAATATTATCTTATTCCTAACCAATTTGTTAATTAAATATTTCATAAATAATTTTCCTAGCACAATCCCTATAGGTACGATACTCGACATTTACTTGTCACTTTATTACTTGAATACGATTGTGTACACTTGCACATTTTCATCGTTCTAGTTACATTGAATATGTTGTCAATTGATAACTCCCATATGAAAACATGCCACAACATAGTTAGGGCATTTGATGGCACAGAAAGGAAAGTGATGAGGAGGATCGAAATACCACTTTTAATTTGTCCAAACACATATGAAGTGGACTTTCTGGTAATGGACATTAAACCTACTTATAATTGCTTGTTAGGAAGGCACTGGATTCATTCAGCAGGGGCAATACCATCATCACTGCGTCAAAAATTGAAGTTGGTGATAGAGGTTTGGTTGGTCACGATAAATGCTGAGGAAGATATCA
Source organism: Gossypioides kirkii (assembly GCA_005610355.1). Lineage (NCBI taxonomy): Eukaryota > Viridiplantae > Streptophyta > Magnoliopsida > Malvales > Malvaceae > Gossypioides > Gossypioides kirkii. The sequence continues at coordinate 18,245,250 of CP032246.1, read as the reverse complement.
TTGCATCTGTAACCAGTGATGCACCCTATATAGGGGCAAATGAAGAGGCCGTGGAGTGCTGTTTCTGATCATTGGAGCTCATCAATGTTACCTTTGCTGCTGAAGGAAGAAAAATCCCCACACTGAATATGTTTAAAACCACAAGGATGGGTTTGCAATTGATGGTCGAAAAAGGAGCTTTTCCAGGAAGAGAACTTGGAAAGTATCTCCAAGGAAAGCTTAATTCACCATTGCTGGTAGAAAAACGAGATCATTTTGGCTTAAGATATAAGCCAGATGCAAGGCAAAAGAGAAGAGAGGTGCAAAAGAGGCAAGAGAAAAGGAAAGCGAGGCTCAATGGGGAGAAGATCAAGTGGGAACCAATGATCTTTCCTCATATATCTGAAACATTCGTGTTAGGAGGAATTATCAACCTTGAACGAAAATTGATGGAAAATAAGATGGAGGGAAGAATGATGGAAAATTTGAGCATTAACATCATATCTGTTGAGGGGAATGAAGAGGGGAACCTATCAAGAATTCGTCCTTACGCCCTAGGAAGTAGTTTTTAGGACTTTTCTAGAGTAATGTTCAGAACACACCTATTGCTCTAAGCTCAAGAGTAATAGAGATCCTTTGTAAAGGGCACTTGACCAATATCTTTTATTTCGATAAAAAAAATGCATTTTTTATCCAATTTGGCAAACATCATACTATTTTTTCCATTCTTTTCATACCATAATTGATTATTCTTAAATTCATTTATTCTTTGGATCCCCTTTTGTCCCTATGATAGGTCCCTTGATATCAATGATATGAGCGACACTGTCGCTGATTCAGAGCCTCCTTTTTAGCAAGATATGTGTTTAGAAGAACCTCAGGACTTTGAAGATGATCAAGAATGTAACTTGTCTCCCGATCAGCTACGGATGGTCGAGCAAGATGAGAAACAAATAATAACTCACAAAATAGTTAGTGGAAATTGTGAGTTTAGGGGATGAAAATGAAAAAAAGGTAAAAATTGGGACATGTATCTTTGCAGAAAAAAAAGCGAGATCACATAGAGTTGCTTCAAGAATTTAAAAATGTCTTCGCATGGTTCTACCAAGACATCTCGAGGTTAAGTATTGATGTCATAACACACAGGCTCCCTATAAAGGAAGAATGCAATCTAGTTCAGCAGAAATTGCGAAGAATGAGGCCCGACGTGCTATTAAAAAAAGATCGAGATAAAAACCCGTAAAGCGTATCTTGAAACAAAAAAAATCATAAACTTTGAAAATCTTATACAAGAAGGGAAAGGAACATGACTTATTAAGATCTGTGGACGCTGTTGAAACAAAGAAAATTCTGAAAGAAGTCCAGAAGGGAGTTTATAGAACACATACCAATGGTTTTACAATGGCTAGGAAAATCATGAAATTTGGTTATTAGTGGTCCACCATGAAATGAAATTGCATTAGTTATGCCAACAGATGTCATAAATGTCAAGTTTTTGGAGATAAAATCTATGTATCTCCTTCACCTCTTCACTTCATGACTTCTCCATGGCCTTTCTCTATGTGGGGCATGGACGTCATTGGGCCAATTTCGCCAAAGGTTTTCAATGGGAACCAATTCATCTTCGTGGTCAATGATTACTTCGCCAAGTGGGTAGAAGCTGCTTCCTTTGCCAATGTCACAAAATCAGCAGATAGAAAATACTTGAAAAAAGAGATTATATGTCGATATGGAATGTCAGAAAGGATCATATTTGACAACACACTGAATTTGAACAACAACACGATAGCAAAGGTCTGCAGTCAGTTTAAGATCAAGTATCACAATTCGGCACCATATTGCCTAAAAATGAATGGGGCAGTGGAGGCAGCTAATAAGAACATTAAGAAGATCATTGGGAAAATGATGAAGACCTAAGAAATTAAGATTTTCTTTCTACGCTTATTGAACATCTGTTAGAAATTCTACCGGGGCAACACCCTTCTCATTGGTTTACATAATGGAGGCAGTTTTACCTATTGAAGTCGAGATTTCTTCTCTCTAAATTTTGTCAGAGGCAAGGTTAGATTAGGTAGAATGGATCCAATCTAGATATGATCAGTTAAACTTGTTCAAGGAAAAGAGGCTTAAAGCTATCCGACATGGTTAGATGTACCAAAAGCGAATGATGCAGACTTTTGACAAAAAGGGTCGCCCTAAAGAATTCCATGAGGGAGATATGATTTTTAAAAAGATCCTCCCTATACAAAAAGATTTCCAACGAAATGGATGCTAAATTAGGAAGGACCTTATGTGGTAAAGAAAGTATTTTCTAGAGGAGCTCTGGCTCTAACCAAGATGGACGGCAAAAATATACCCAACCTTGTGAATTCGGACAATGTAAAGAAGTATTTCACACAAAAAAAGAAATAAGAAAAAAGAAAAAGAGAAAAGAAGAAAATAAAAAGAGAAAAGGAAAAGAAAAAAGAAAAAAGAGAGGTCGAGATGAAAACCCGTAAAAGGCATCTCGAAGCCTAAGGAGATTTGAGTTGAAAACCCGAAAGGGCGACTCAAATTTCGATCAAAGAATAGGCATGAAATGGTTTTCTCTCTCAAAAGTAACATGATAGAGAGACTGTAACACTCAAAACCTGACACCGTCGCCGGTTAGGGTTCCGAGGCTACTAACATTCTTGACTTGATATAATTACAATCATATCCCATTCATCATCATTCATGATATAATTAATCACTCAATTCTAAACCATCATACATACTTAGTTTAGCAATTTAACCCATAAGGACTTGATTAAACTCCACGAAACAAATCACAAAACACAAAAATCATAAAAATAGAGCTCACACGACCGTGCCCCAGGCCGTGTGCCTATACAATATACCCATACGTGGTTGTGTCTCAAACTGTGTGATAGGCCGTGGGGACATGCGAAAGTACCCCACACGCCCATGTGTCAAACCGTGGGCTAGACAGTGGGTCAACTCGAATAGGGCCACAAGGCCATGTCCAAGCTCGTGTGAACCCTGCACCTATTTTACTTAGGGCACACACCCGTGTGCTAGCCCGCGCATCAGGCCGTGTGTACCGACGATATTTAATTTAAACAAGCCAAAATTCATGTCGTTCACCTAACAAGTGCAATCATCAACAACCATAAAAGTTTTATTGATTCATAACTCAAAACATACAATTACACATGAGAGGAAAGTCAAAACATACCAAATATTCATGGTAATACTAAGCATTACACCTTAAGCATACATGCCTACTTGAAACATTAACCATGCATACCACTTAAGTTCAACATTCTACCAAACCATTGTCATTTTACAACTCATCCAAATTAAAATACTAAAGAAGATAACAACATCCTAGTACATGCCATATAATCAAGTGATGTAAATACTACCGAACGAGCTCCCAAGATAATGTGATTTTTTCGAGGTAATTCGATCTTTAACCAGTAAAACAAAATCTACAAAAAAACAACAATTCACAATAAGGTTTTTAAGCTTAGTAAGTTTGCAACAGTATATTTTATCACATCATTAGATCTTGCAATGACTTAATTTATCCAAGCCTCGATTATGAAATTTCAACTTCCTTAAGCCGCGTTTAACCTTATGCTCTTATCGAGTCATAAGTTCTTCCATTTACAATTTATCTTATGCTCTAACCGAGACATAAGTCTTCCATTTCATAAATAATCTTGTGCTGTACCCGAGACAAAAGTCTTCCATTTAATAATCACCAAGCCTTCAATTTATTCAAATAGCTCAAGAAACTTCCAAGGTAAACATTAATCAGCAATTCAATTATGAAATTTACAAACGACTTTGCCGAACTAATTTGCAGTTAAGGTTAAGCTTTAGGGACTATTCCGCGATTTTTCTTTTTCCTCGATCTGCAGCACGATCTTGATCTATCAAATAAATCATCCAATTTCCTCATTAAATCATCTAATTTAATAATTTAGTACATTTAATCATTTTGAGAAATTTACGAAATTACCCCTAATATTTCACTTTTATTCAATTTAGTCCCTAAACACAAAACATGCAAAATAATCATTTTCTCTCTAAACCCATGCTAGTAGATTGTTCAAAACCAAGTACACATGATTTCATCATTTTATTATTTTAGTCCTTAAACCCTAATTTCATAAAAAACCACTTTCAAAAATACTAAACCCAACCTTCAAGCTTTCAAATCTACCATAAACATTCAAATACATGCTCATTCATTAATGGAAAAATTTATAACATTTGACAGAATCACAAATTAGTCATTTTATTAACTCGATTAAGCTAATACGGACTAAAAAATAAAAATTACTAAAAACAGTTAACATATTTGCTTACCCAAATCAAAGCTCAAAGTTGAAAATGGAAAACCCTAATTTCTTTATCTCCTTAGCCATATGGAAGAAGAAGAAAGGAAAAAATAAGATGAGGTTTCCAATTTTCTTTGTTTTAATTTCATTTATATAGTAATGGAAATTTTATAATTTTTATAACTTTAATAATTAAGCTTACTTAATCACTTTTAGCCTTAATTAATCATTTCATTAACACCTAAATGCCATGATATTGCACTATCTCAACCTCTATTGGCTAATTTACCTATTTGGTCCTTCTAATCAAGCAATTTTACTTTTGCACCTTTTACAATTTAATCCTTTTTACTTAATTGATTATTGATAGTACTAGAAAGAACCATGGATTTATTCTTACTTATTGTTTAAGTTGTTCCCATTTGGTCATCCTTAGCATACATTTTTAGCATTTTTTATTTAGTTATAGCATTTTCTAACTTAATGGAACTCAGCCTAATTGTCTTTGAATTTATAATATTTTTAATACTGATGTCGCTGCATTAGTCTGTTTAGCATTGCGCCCAGAATTGTCGCTGCAGGAACTTGTTCAAAATTATCATTGCGTGAATATGTCCAGAGTTGTCGCTTCATAAGCAGGTCCAAAAATTACACCCAGAGCTATTGCAGCATCTGACAGCTGTCTGGTTAACACACCAAAAATGTGAGTTGTACAACTTGTGTAACTAACTAGTACGACTAGAGATTGATAGATTTGGAGGGAAGGACACCTGTCCTATTCAGCTACAGTTAAATACTCATGAGAAGGAGAGAGAAAGTGTCTTCTTCCAGATTGATTTTCTTCTTGAATCCATTTTCGAAGCTTGCATCCATGGCAGCTTAACTTTCTCAAGGGCAACCTTACATGAAGGAGGAGGCAGATCTGCTCCTGACCAGGAGCTCTTAAGTGCGACACAAGAGGAGAGTAAGGGAGCAAGTCGAGTAGCCTAAGAATAGTATTCTCTATTTGTTCTTTTATTTCTCTTTCTTAAACGTTGGTGATTCATGTTATTTCAAGTTTGTATGGAAGTACATTTGATATTTAGACTAAACGATATCTTATTCAAGCTTGCCTTTACTGTTTAATCTTTGGGTTTGATTATTTTTACCACGGAAGTGTTATTGCAGTCATTGTCACTAGAAGGTGCAGCGACAAATTAAATTAACAAGTAAGATAATGAAAGTTGCTTGGGGATTGAAGGAATTTAATCCACTTTTTCTTGAATATGCTACATTGCCAACACTGGAAGGTGGGGTTAGTGCGCATGTTTAAGTCTTAGATCTGATAGAAAAGCCAAGTTTGGTAAGACATCATTGTGCCTTATTACAACGACAATTACCTATTATTTTTAACCTTGTGAGCCACACTTAGTTTTCTGCCTACTATGCACGCTAGGAACCTCATTTATTGTTGCATTTCATTTTTAATTTTACATTATTGCTTGGACAAATCAATCTCACAATTTTATTGCATTTACTTATTCATTGCACTAACAATTATAGATAACAAACATGCATCCTCGTGGGATCGATATCCGACAGGTTATACATCTGGCTATTATACTTGCATCAATAGTGTACGCTTGCACATTTTTGCTACGATGTTCATAGCGCGATCAACTATCTAATCGATAGAATTTACTAACCAGAGTTTAATAAGACGTTAATGACATCATAAATATTCAATAATTAATAAATTTACGACTCGACTCGTCGGAATTATGGTCTCGAAACCACTATTTCCAACACCACTAAAAATCGAGCTGTTACAACTCTCCCCTTAGGGAAATTTTGTCTTGAAATTTCTTACCAGTGAATAAATTAGGGTACTTTGATTTCATTGACGCCTTAGTCTTCTATGTAGCTTCTTCTACCCCTTTTTGATTCCACAAAACCTTCACTAACGGTAATTTTTTGTGTCGAAATTCTTTTATCTCACGAGCTAAAATTTTAACCAGTTCTTCTGATACGACAAATCCAACTGTATCTCGACCTCACAGGGAGTGATCACATGTGAAGGATTTGATCGGAACCGCCTCAGCATCGAAACATGGAAAGCATTATGAATCTTTTCAAGTTCCAAAGGTAAAGCCAGTTTGTAGGCTACAGGACCTACCCTTTCGATAATCTCATACGGCTCGATGAATCTCGGACTCAGCTTCCTTTTCCTACCAAAACGTAACACCTTTTTCCAAGGTGAAACTCTCAAAAAGACTCTGTCTCCAACCGCAAACTCTATATCTTTTCTTTTGAGATTTACATATGATTTCTGCTGATCAGACGCCGCTTTTAAACAATCTCGGATCACCTAAACTTTATCTTTCGTCTCATGTATCAAGTCACTCCCAACCAACTTAGATTCACTCAGTTTTGACCAATACAATGGTGTTCTACACTTCCTACCATATAATGCCTCAAACGGTACCATTTTAATGCTGGACTGATAACTGTTATTATAAGCAAACTCTACCAGCGGTAGATATCTCTCCTAACTACCCTTGAACTCAAATACACAACATCGTAGCATATCCTTTAGAATCTGTATTACTCACTCAGACTGACCGTCTATCTGTGGATGGTAGCTAGTGCTGAAATTCAATCAAGTACCCAAAGCTTCATGGAGTTTACCTTAGAACCTCGAAGTAAAACACGGATCCCGATCAAAAATAATAGATACTGGTAGCCTGTGCAGTCGCACAATCTCAGATACATACAACTCAGCCAACTTCTCAAGCATGAAATATACGCAAATAGGGATGAAGTGAGCTGACTTAATCAATCTATCAACTATAACCCATATCGAATCTTTCTTCCTCGGTGTCATTGACAACCCTGTAACAAAGTCCACAGTGGCTCGCTCCGACTTCCACTTAGGAATGGTAATAGACTGCAACAATCTAGACGGTACCTAATTCTCAGCTTTTACTTGCTAACACACCAAACATCTCGACACATACTCAGAAATATCATGTTTCATACCTAGCCACCAGTACATTTTCTTCAAGTCATTGTACATCATTACACTCCCTGGATGAATGGAGTAGGTACTACTGTGAGCCTCTGCTAAAATATTCCGTCTCAAATTTGGGTCACTAGGAACACATACTTTGTACCTAAAATACATCATACCCTCAGTATCAATAGTAAATCCCGTAGTGGAATCATTTTGAATTTGTTCTTTCTTAGCTACGAGCTTTGGATCAAATCTCTGCAACTCCCGAATCCACTGTAAAAATGTTGGTCTTATTCTGAGTTCAACTATAACAGAACCATTACTGTCCAAAGACAAAATGTGCACTCAACGCCCTCAATGCAAACAATGATTTCTGACTTAGAGCATCTGCAACAACATTAGCTTTTCCCGGATGATCTTTCAGTAATTCTAACCATTGTCGTTGTCTCTATAACACCTCCTAACCCTAAACCATCGTTGAAACAGGGTTACAGGGTATTACCAGACATATCGGATAATTTACAAATAATAAATAATTAATTAATGAACATACTATAAAATAATCGTAAAGTCCCTTAATTGGACCCTCGAGGCTCAAAATACGTATTAGAGGGGAATTGGGACTTGTTCTGGTGCTCCACAGATTTTTCATAATTTTTTTTCGAACGCGATATAACCCTCTTTATAAACATCCAACCCTCCCTGTAATTTCAACCCGCAACGAAAACAATTTATACTCAAATTCACCTAAATCATAATCATTTCATTAACATATTAATTCAATAATTAAACATTCTTAATATTATTCAAAATTTACTAATAACTTTATTCATTTTTCATTCAAACATAATGCCAAATTTTATAATATACTCTTTACCATTTTATTAAACTAATATCAAAATATAATATACATATATATATTTACAATCAACATTACAAGCATGTACGTGTAACCTATACAACACTTAGTACATGCCACTTTTACCAAAAAAGGAGAACTACATCACCGAGTTTATACTGAGGTCAGGATCAATCTGGATGTTGAACCAGGACCTTTAATTTCTACTAACCTGCGCACGGAATCAACCGTACACTGAGTATTTCATACTCAATGGTATTACTATAATTCAAATTATAAATAACCAAATAAATTTCACATAATCAATCATATAATAGATGAACACATATTATCTTAATTTATACACCACTTTCATTCCATATCAATATCAAATCAATTTAACCATTTCATTCTCATTTCTCAATTTCATCACATATCACTTTATATGCTTCAATTTTTCATTTCTATTCAATTTTTCTTTTTCACATTGTTTACCCCTATTAACATGACTCGGACCTTGGTGGATACTTGGATCCAACCAAGCACACCAGAATGGCACCCAGTGCCTCATCGGATAGTTCGAAGAATTAAAGTGACACCCAATGTCTCATCGACCTAGCCGAAGTAAAGTGGTACCCAGTACCTCATCGAATCTATCCGAAGTAAAATAATGAACCCAGTGTCTCATCGACTGAAGGTCGAAGTATCCTTGAACTCTTCCAATCCTATGGCATGCCAACTATATCGACTCAGCTCGACTAGTTAATAGGGACTTTCAATTTACAATTCATATCACTTTCAATTTTAAATTCACTTATTAAATATAAATATCGAGATAAACATTAAATAATGAATAATTTAAATTATAGTCATACAAACCCAGATTTCGCAATTACTCCTCGATAACTTTTTCCTTTCCTTTTTGTGCCGATGCTTCGGGTTCTTTGCTAGCTACAAAAAAAAAATTATACTATTAATTACAGCACTAATATATAATAATAATTGAATTTCTATCCAATTTATACCTTAATTCCAATTTAATCCTAATTAACTCATTTATTTTTTTTAACTCAATTCATACTTTATTTTTATTCAATTTCCTTCCATATTCTACTTAACTATCTAATGTTCATAATAAAACCCTAATTTAAAATTTCTTTTAATTTAATCCCTCTATCACAAAACTTATAGCTTCTTTTTCAATTTAATCCCTTTATCAATGCTAACTTGAAATTCATTCAATTAAATCCCTAATTCACTATTTTGTTCAACATGAACTATGTTCAAAAACCTTAAAACTTCCAAGACCTCAACTTAATTTCATCAAAACTTTGTTCTAAAGCTTCTAAAACATCTAATTTAAGAGAAAAGTGCTTAATTGATTTACCAATTAAAGATTAAAGCTTCAAAATCCTAGTTTCCTCTTTTTCTTTTTCCTTCCCTTTTCTCCCTTCTATTTTCATTTGAGCTTCTGTTCTGTTCTTCTATTCCTTCTTTTGTTTCTTTTTCTTTTCTTTATTCTTTTATATTATATATATATATATATATATATATATATATATATATTAGTTAGTAATAATATTAATAAATTATAAATATCTATTTACTTAAATAATAAGTAAATTAATATTTATTTTACAAATGTACAAATATAATTTTTACATATGTATATTTTATTACCATACATTTGGCTTTAATTTATATATATATATATATATTTCATTAATCTAATAAAATAATACCAATTAAATAATAATTTATATTATTATATTCTAATATTAATTAATAATAACTTAAATTATGAAAAATCTTTAGATTTTTCTCATTGTTTGCCGCCTCAAATTATGCAATAGGTATAATTACCATTTTAGTCCCTCTTTCTTTCTTTTAATCTATAATTAGGCTTTCACCCCTTATTCAATTTAGTCCTTTTTGCTAATTACTCTAAATTAAACTAAATTCACCTAATCAAAGCCTAATTAAACACACTACTAAACTCATAATTACTCCTAATAATTATTTACGAACTCAGTTTACTAAGACAGAGGCCCTATAACTTACTTTTTCGGTGCCCGTGAATTTAAGTCATTACATTTCTCCCCCTTAATAAATTTCGTCCTCAAAATTTACCTGAAAATAAATGGGGGTATTGTGCTCTTATAGTTTCTTCCGGTTCCCAAGTCGCTTCTTCCATACTATGACTTCTCCATAAGACTTTTACTAGGGAAACTCGTTTATTTCTTAATTCCTTTACCTCTCGTGCTAAAATCTGAACCGGCTTTTCCTCGTAGGACAAATCAGGTTGAACTTCAATGTCTTCAGTAGAAATGATATGAGAAGGATCTGATCTATATTTTCGTAGCATAGAAACATGAAAAACATCGTGAATCTTCTGCAATTCCGGAGGTAAAGCTAACCGGTAAGCGACTGGCCTGATTCTTTTTACAATTTCATATGGGCCAACATAACGAGGACTTAACTTTCCTTTTCGGCCAAATCTCAACACTTTCTTCGAAGGAGAGACTTTTAGAAATACTTTGTCCCCGATTGAATACTCAATGTCCCGACGCTTCAAATCGGCATAAGATTTATGTCTATCAAAGGCTGCTTTTTAATCTATCTTTTATCTTCTTAACTGTTTCTTCTGTCTCTTGAATTAATTCTGGCCCAATCATTTTTTTTTCATTCAATTCTGTCTAACACACTGGTGATCTACATCTTCGACCATATAGTGCTTCATAAGGGGCCATTTGTATACTAGATTGGAAACTATTATTGTAGACAAACTCAGCTAATGGCAAATAACGTTCCCAACTTGATTCAAAGTCGATGATACAAGCCCGAAGTATATCTTCTAGTATCTGAATTACACGTTCGGATTGTCCATCTGTTTGTGGATGAAAAGTCATGCTAAAGTTAAGTTTAGTACCTAAAGAATCATGCAATTGCTTCTAAAATCTTGATGTAAATCGAGGATCCCGATCGAAAATTATTGATATCGAAATACCATGTAATCTTACAATTTCTCGGATATAAACCTCAGCAAGTTTCTGCAATGACCAGTCGGTTCTGACTGCTATGAAATGCGCTGACTTGGTAAGTCTATCAACTATCACCCAAATGCCATTCTTTTTACTTGCTGACAACGGTAATCCTGTAACAAAATCCATCGTGATGCGATCCCATTTCCACTTAGGAATTTTAAAAGGCTGAAGTAGTCCAGTAGGAACCTGATGTTCTGCTTTTACCCGTTGACAAGTTAAACATTTACTCACAAATTCAACTATGTCTCTTTTCATTCCTAGCCACCAATATAGTTCTCGTAAATTCCGATACATCTTCGTACCTCCGGGGTGCAAAGCGAATGGACTGTCTTGAGCTTCTCGAAGAATCGATTTCTTCAACACAGAATTAGTGGGAACACAAATCCGGTTTTGATATCTTAAACATCCACAATCATCAATACTAAAACTCTCTGCTGTACCATTCTGTACCATCTCTCTTTTCTTCAACAATTTGTCGTCTCCCAATTGTGTTGATCTGATCTGATCAAACATTACCGACTTTACTCTCAACTCGACCAAAAGACTCCCATCATTACTGATACTAAGCCGTGCAAACATCGCTCTCAATTCAATTGCAGCTTTTCTACTTAGTGCATCAGCTACAACTTTAGCTTTTCCCGGATGGTAGTCTATAACACAGTCATAATATTTTAGGAGCTCTATCCACCGTCTTTGTCTCAAGTTCAATTCGTTTTAAGAAAGAAGATATTTCAAACTTTTATGATCAGTATAGATGTAGCATTTCTCACTATACAAATAATGTCTCTAAATCTTTAAAGCAAAAATCACAGTTGCTAGTTCCAAATCATGAGTCGGATAATTACGTTCGTGTGGCTTCAATTGACGAGATGCATAGGCTATTACTTTTGTCCTGCATTAATACACAACCCAGACCACTCAAAGAAGCATCACTGTACACTACAAAATCTTTCCCCGACTCTAGTAATGTCAGAACTGGTGCCTCTGTCAACATTTGCTTCAACGCTTCAAAACTTCTCTAGCATTGATCATCCCAGATAAAAGGAACATTCTTCTGTAGTACTTTAGTCATCGACAAAGCTATCTTCGAAAATCCATTTACAAATCTTCTATAATACCCAGCTAAACCAAGAAAACTTCATACCTCAGATACATTCTTCGGTATTTTCCACTAAACAATCGCTTCAATCTTTTTCGGATCAACTCTGATTCCATCTGCCGATACCACATGTCCCAAAAATACAACTTCTGATAGCCAGAACTCACACTTGCTAAGTTTTCCATACAACTACTTCTCCCGTAATATCTGTAATACAATTCTCAGATGCTGATTATGTTCTGACTCTGACTTTGAATAAACCAGTATATCATCGATAAAAACCACTACAAAGTGGTCTAAATAGGGTTGAAAAATAATATTCATGAGATCCATAAAAGTAGCTGGGGCGTTATTCAATCCGAATGGCATTACCAAGAACTCATAGTGACAATACCTCATAAGGAAAGCTGTCTTCGGAATGTCGCTTTCTTTTACTTTCAACTGGTAGTAGCCTGACCTTAAATCAATCTTCGAAAATACAAAAGCTTCTCTTAACTGATCAAACAAATCATCAATATGAGGTAGTGGATACTTATTCTTGATTATTACCTTATTCAACTGTCGATAGTCAATACAAAGTCGCATCGAGCTATCTTTCTTCCTAACAAATAACATTGGAGCTCCCCACGGTGGTATGCTCGGTCGAATAAAACCATGATCTAATAAGTCTTCCAACTATATCTTTAACTCGCTTAACTCTGTAGGTGAAATTCGGTACGGGGGTATGGATATTGGAGCTGTACCCGGATAAATCTCTACAGCAAACTCAACCTCTCTGTCTGGTGGCAAACCCGATAGTTCTTCAAAAAATACATCAGGAAACTCACAAACTATCTGAATTTTACTACATTGGCTTCCAACTGAATTTGAATTAATGACATAGGCTAAATATGCTGAACAGTCTTGCTAAAGTAACTTATTAACCTTTATTGTTGAAATAAGACGTGTTGGCCCATTAGTACGGATACCATTTACCTCAATCCGACCTCCATCTTCTATCTGAATGCTGAATTTCTTTTTATAGCAATCCAAAATTACTCCATATTTAAATAACCAATCCATTCCCAATATTATATCAAAGTCCCCAAATGACATGATCAACAAGTCAACAGGAAAAATTTGATTCTGTATAATCAATGGGCATCTCAGACACATTTAATTTACTAACACTATTTGCCCCAACAGACTTGACACCTCTATTGACACTCTAGACATCACGGACTTTAATTTCCCCAACTCAGCTAGTTTTAAATTTATATATGAATGTGAAGATCCGGGATCAATCAAAGCATAAATAGGGTCAGATTACAATAAAAATATACTTGTTACTACATCGTGGATATCGCCTTCTTTTTGTGTTCTGACCACATAGGCTTTGGTCGATACTTTAGCTTCAGACTGTTGGGTAACAATATCACTGCTTCTTCTAACACCTCCTCCTCTGAAAATCGGACCACCTCTACCAGATCCTCTGCCTCTAGCTGTAGATATTGATCTCTATGATGTTACCGGTGCAGCACTATCAATTTCGAGCAATCTCTGATGAAATGATCTGTAGAACCACATCGGAAGTAGCCCTAGTTAATTTCCAGCAGTCCCCTCTGTGTTTCTTCCCACAGTGCTGACAATCTGGAATTTCTATTTCCCGAGATGAACCTCTCACACTGCCAGTGGATACTATCATCTGTTTACCCCTGCTTCTTCCACTTCTATTCGATCCAAAATTAGATCTCCATCCACCTTGAGATTCCTTTGATCTTTTTGGTTGAGGATTCAAACTGGTAGTTCCCATACGCTTCCAAACTGGTCTAACACTTTCAGTCTTTTTATCGAGGACTAGAACTTGCTCCACCATTTTGGCCCATTCAATCATATCTACAAACTCAGTAATACGGTGAGATACCAACTGTACCTTGATCTCGTCTCGCAAACTCCATAAAAATCTTTTGCAACTATCAACTTCTGTTGGTATAAATTTTGAGGCGTATCTGCTGAGTCTCGAGAATTCCCTCTCATAATCTATTACTGACATGTCACCCTGTTGCAACATTAAAAACTCTTGCTTCTTGTCTTCGATATACATTTCTCCGATATATTTCTTTTGAAATTCTTTCTGAAATAGATCCCATGTTATCTGATCCTCTGGTAGATGTCGAACCACTGATTCCCACTATAAATAAGCTTCCCCTTGTAGCAATGATACAGCACAAATCAAGCATTCCCGAGGGGTACATTCCAATTACTGTAAAATTCTTTTGGTCGACTCCATCCAATTTTCAGTTGTTGATGGATCAACTCCTTTCAGACCCATAAATTCAGTGGCACCATATTTTCTCATTTCTTTTATCGGGGCCCGTCTCTGAGTTGGTACTGAAGTCGTAGTAGGAGCAGTCCCTGTTACTCTTTATAATGCATCGGTAATTACTCGTAGTATATCAGAATCATCTTTATCATTTCTTCTATCTACTCTAGGAGGTGGATTTCTTACTAGGTTTACGCTCGGGGTTACTGACTCCATTTTATCTAACCCATACGACTCTTTGTGTCTATTGTACATTTCTTGGTCAATATCATCTATTCTTTCATCTGGCATCTTTGATCTATAAAACAAAAAACAAACATATAGGTCAGCATCCACAGATCCCGACTTAGTTTTGATCCAATAGTGGCATGTACTTCTAGACTCAATTTTCGAGCTCGATTTAGTCCAAGAATATGCTAAATCTGATAGCTCTGATACCAATAATTGTAACACTCCCTAACCCTAAACCATCATCGAAACAGAGTTACAGGGTATTACAGACATATCAGACAATTTACAAATAATAAATAAATAATTAATGAACATACCATAAAATAATCATAAAGTCCCTTAATTGGACCCCTCGAGGCTCAAAATACGTATTAAAGGGGAATTGAGACTTGTTCTGGTGCTCCGCAGATTTTTCATAAATTTTTTTTCGAACGCGATATAACCCTCTTTAAAAACATCTAACCTTCTCTGCAACTTCAACTCGCAAACAAAACAATTTATACTCAAATTCACCTAAATCATAATCATTTCATTAACATATTAATTCAATAATTAAACATTCTTAATATTATTCAAAATTTACTAATAACTTTATTCATTTTTCATTCAAACATAATGCTAAATTTTATAATATACTCTTTACCATTTTATTAAACTAATATCAAAATATAGTGTATATATATATATACAACCAACATTACAAGCATATACATGTAACCCATACAACACTTAGTATATGCCACTTTTACCAAAAAAAGAGAATTACATCACCGAGTTTATACTGAGTTCGGGATCGATCTAGATGCTGAACCAGTACCTTAATTTCTACTAACCTGCGCACGGAATCAACCGTACGCTGAGTATTTCATACTCAATGGTATTACTATAATTCAAATTATAAATAACCAAATAAATTTCACATAATCAATCATATAATACATGAACACATATTATCTTAATTTATACACCACTTTCATTCCATATCAATATCAAATCAATTTAATCATTTCATTCTCATTTCTCAATTTCATCACATATCACTTTATATGCTTCAATTTTTCATTTCTATTCAATTTTTCTTTTTCACGTTGTTTACCCCTATTAACATGACTCGGGCCTTGGAGGATACACGGATCCAACCAAACACACCAGAATGACACCCAAGCCTCATTGGATAGTTTGAAGAATTAAAGTGACACCCAGTGTCTCATCAGCCTAGCCAAAGTAAAGTGGTACCCAATACCTCATCGAATCTACCCAAAGTAAAATAATGAACCCAGTGTCTCATCGATTGAAGGTCGAAGTATCCTTGAACTCTTCCAACCCTATGGCATGCCAACTATATCCGACTCAGCCCGACTAGTTAATAGGGACTTTCAATTTACAATTCATATCACTTTCAATTTCAAATTCACTTATTAAATATAAATATCGAGATAAACATTAAATAATGAATAATTTAAATTATAGTAATACAAACCCAGATTTCATGATTACTCCTCGATAACTTTTTCCTTTCCTTTTTGTGCCGATGCTTCAGGTTCTTTGCTAGCTACAAAAATAATAATAATAATTTATACTATTAATTACAACACTAATTTATAATAATAATTGAATTTCTATCCAATTTATACCTTAATTCCAATTTAATCCTAATTAACTCATTTTTTTTAACTCAATTCATACTTCATTTTTATTCAATTTCCTTCCATATTCTACTTAACTATCTAATGTTCATAGTAAAACCCTAATTTAAAATTTCTTTCAATTTAATCCCTCTATCACAAAACTTATAGCTTCTTTTACAATTTAATCCCTTTATCAATGCTAACTTGAAATTCATTCAATTAAATCCCTAATTCACCATTTTGTTCAACATGAACTATGTTTAAAAACCTTAAAACTTCCAAGACCTCAACTTAATTTCATCAAAACTTTATTCTAAAGCTTCTAAAACATCTAATTTAAGAGAAAAGGGCTTAGTTGACTTACCAATTAAAGATTAAAGCTTCAAAATCCTAGTTTCCTCTTTTTTCTTTTTCCTTCCCTTTTCTCCCTTTTATTTTCGTTTGAGCTTCTGTTCTGTTCTTCTATTCCTTCTTTGTTTCTTTTTCTTTTCTTTATTCTTTTATATTATATATATATATATATATATATATATATATTAGTTAGTAATAATATTAATAAATTATAAATATATATTTACTTAAATAATAAGTAAATTAATATTTGTTTTACAAATGTACAAATATAATTTTTACACATGTATATTTTATTACCATATATTTGACTTTAATTTATATATATATATATATATTTCATTAATCTAATAAAATAATACCAATTAAATAATAATTTATATTATTATATTCTAATATTAATTAATAATAACTTAAATTATGAAAAATCTTTAGATTTTTCTCATTGTTTGCCGCCTCAAATTATGCAATGGGCATAATTGCCATTTTAGTCGCTCTTTCTTTTTTTTAATCTATAATTAGGCTTTCACCCCTTATTCAATTTAGTCCTTTTTGCTAATTACTTTAAATTAAACTAAATTCACCTAATCAAAGCCTAATTAAACACACTACTAAACTCATAATTACTCCTAATAATTATTTACAAACTCGGTTTACTAAGACGGAGGCCCTATAACTCACTTTTTCGGTGCCCGTGAATTTAGGTCATTACATTTCTCCCCCTTAATAAATTTCATCCTCGAAATTTACCTGAAAATAAATGGGGGTATTGTGCTCTCATAGTTTCTTCCGGTTCCCAAGTCGCTTCTTTCATACTATGACTTCTCCATAAGACTTTTACTAGGGAAACTCGTTTATTTCTTAATTCCTTCACCTCTCGTGCTAAAATCTGAACCGGCTTTTCCTCGTAGGACAAATCAGGTTGAACTTCAATGTCTTCAGTAGAAATGATATGAGAAGGATCTGATCTATATTTTCGTAGCATAGAAACATGAAAAACATCGTGAATCTTTTGCAATTCCGGAGGTAAAGCTAACCGATAAGCGACTGACCCCATTCTTTCTACAATTTCATATGGGCCAATATAACAAGGACTTAACTTTCCTTTTTGGCCAAATCTCAACACTTTCTTTCAAGGAGAGACTTTGAGAAATACTTTGTCCTCGATTGAATACTCAATGTCCCGACGCTTCAAATCAGTATAAGATTTCTGTCTATTAAAGGCTGCTTTTAATCTATCTTTAATCTTCTTAACTATTTCTTCCGTCTCTTGAATTAATTCTGGCCCAATCATTTTTTTCATTCAATTCTATCCAACATACTGGTGATCGACGTCTTCGACCATATAGTGCTTCATAAGGGGCCATTTGTATACTATATTGGAAACTATTATTGTAGACAAACTCAGCTAATGGCAAATAATGTTCCCAACCTGATTCAAAGTCGATGATACAAGCCTGAAGTATATCTTCTAATATCTGAATTACCCGTTCGGACTGTCCATCTATTTGCGGATGAAAAGCTGTACTAAAGTTAAGTTTAGTGCCAAGAGAATCATGCAATTGCTTCCAAAATCTTGATGTAAATCGAGGATCCCGATCGGAAATTATTGATACCGGAATACCATGTAACCTTACAATTTCTCGAATATAAACCTCAGCAAGCTTCTGTAATGACCAGTCGGTTCTGACTGCTATGAAATGCGCTGACTTGGTAAGTCTATCAACTATCACCCAAATGCCATTCTTTTTACTTGCTGACAACGGTAATCCTGTAACAAAATCCATCGTGATGCGATCCCATTTCCACTCAAGAATTTTAATAGGCTGAAGTAGTCTAGTAGGAATCTAATGTTATGCTTTTACCCGTTGACAAGTTAAACATTTACTCACAAATTCAACTATGTCTCTTTTCATTCCTGGCCACCAATATAGTTCTCATAAATAGCAGTACATCTTCGTACCTCCGGGGTGCAAAGCGAATGGACTGTCGTGAGCTTCTCGAAGAATCGATTTCTTCAAATCAGAATTAGTGGCAACACAAATCCGATTTTGATATCTTAAATATCCACAATCATCAATACTAAAACTCTCTGCTGTACCATTCTGTACCATCTCTCTTTTCTTCAACAATTTGTCGTCTCCCAATTGTGCTGATCTGGTTTGAGCAAACATTACCGACTTTACTCTCAACTCGGCCAAAAGACTCTCATCATTACCGATATTGAGCCGTGCAAACATCGCTCTCAATTCAATTACAGCTTTTCTACTTAGTGCATCAGCTACAACATTAGCTTTTCCCGGATGGTAGTCTATAACACAGTCATAATCTTTTAGGAGCTCAATCCACAGTCTTTGTCTCAAGTTCAATTCTTTTGAGAAAGAAGATATTTCAAACTTTTATGATTGGTATAAATGTAGCATTTCACATCGTACAAATAATGTCTCCAAAGTATAAATCATAGCTGTTAGTTCCAAATCATGAGTCGGATAATTACGTTCGTGTGGCTTCAATTGACGAGATGCATAGGCTATTACTTTTCCGTCCTGCATTAATACACAACCAGACCACTCAAAGAAGCATAAGCTATCACTTTCTCAGTCTGCATCAGGACACACGCCAAACCATTCAACGGCGCATCACTATAAACAACAAATTCTTTCCCTATCTCAGGCTGTGTTAATATCAGAGCTTCTGTTAACATTTTCTTTAACTGGTCAAAACTCTACTGATATTTTTTCCGTCCATACAAAATGAACATTCTTCTGAAGTAACCTCGTCATTTACAAGGCTATTATGGAAAAATCTTTAACAAATCGATGATAATAACCCCCAATCCCAAGAAATTGTGTACCTCTGAAACATTCTTTGGAACTTTCTAGCTAAGAATGGCAGAAATTTTGTTTGGATCGACTCGTATACAATCAAAGGATATCATGTGACCCAGGAATCCAATCGCTTGAAGCTAGAACTCACATTTCTTGAATTTTGCGTACAACTATTTTTCTCGTAAAATATGTAACATCTCTTTCAAGTGCTGAGTATGTTCCGACTCTGTCTTGGAATAGATCAGTAGATCATCAATAAATACCATTAAAAATCTATCCAGTTAGGGCTGAAAGACTTTGTTCATTAAATCCATAAATGTTGCCGGAGCTTTAGTCAGCCCAAATGGCATCCCCAAAAATTCATAATGTCCATTTTGAGGCCCGAATGCAGTCTTTGGCACATCACATTCTTTTACTCTCATCTGGTAATATCCCGACCTGAGATCTATTTTGGAAAACACCGTTACACCTTTCAACTGATCAAATAACTCGTTAATATGAGACAACGGATATTTATTCTTTATTGTAACCTTGTTCAGCTGCCGATAATCTATGCACATTCTCATTGAACCATCCTTTTTCTTTACAAACAATACCAATACGCCCCAAGGTGATACACTCGGGCGAATAAAGCCCCTGTCCAATAACTCTTACAGCTATTCCTTGAGTTCTTTCAGCTCTATTAGTGTCATTCTGTACGGAGGAATCGATATCGGAGCAGTACTCAGTATCAAGTCAATACCAAACTCTACTTCCCTGATCGGAGGTAAACCCGATAATTCTTCAAGAAACACATCTATAAACTCATTAATAATCGAAACCTGATTCAGCTTTGTCCCTAACTCCCGAGTATCCAGTATGTAAGCTAAAAATGCTTCACAGCCTTTACGAACCATTTTTTGTGTAGACATAGCCGAAATCACATTAACATCACTATTTAACTTACTGGACTCAACTGTAATCATCTCACCTATCGGGCATTTCAAACCAATCTGTCTCTGTTTACAATTAACCACTACATCATGCTCAGTCAGCCAATCCATACCCAGAATCACATCGAACTCATAAAAAGGAAGTAGCATCAAATCAGCAGGAAATTCATAACCCTGGACTTTCAGTGGACATTTACGACACACCTGATTGACTACAACACTATGACCCAAAGGGTTTGTAACTTGCACATTAACTTCAGTTGATTGGACCAATAAATTTTTTATCTTTTTCCAATGCAAGACAGATATAAGAATAAGTCAACCCTAGATCAATCAGTGCACACATAATATCATTAAAAATGTAAAATATACCAGTAACGACATCAGGCGCGGTAGCCTCCTCTCTGGCACGGAGAACATATGTTCGTGTAGGTGCTCGGCCCTCAGATTTGTTTACACCTTCTTTAGCTTCAGTTCGACCTCTGGCCATACCATTGCTCTGACCCGGTCGTCTACCTTTCTATGGTGTAACTAGGGGTTTCACACTTCTGTCTTCTTTTGCATTGGGTACAATCTGACAAAACCAAATAAAATGATCGGTTGCTCCACATCTAAAACATAAGTTCCTCTTCAACCCGCACTCTTCGGGAAGGAATTTTTCATAATGTTCACATGCAAGCTTTGGTACATTACGGACGCTAGCAACACTGTCCACAAGCCAGTTCTGAAATCTCAAATCAAGTTGCACTGATCTGCTATTACTCTGAAATCCAGAAGTTGCAACTGCACGATTCTCACTTTCCCTGAATTTCTTCGATGGCGACATCAAGAAAGGTCTAGAGGAGTTCTTCTTACTGAACTCTTGGAATCTTTTTTCCCTTTGTCTTTTATGATTATATATTTCCTTCATTTTCTGGGCACGATCAGTTAAGACAACAAACAGTCATAGCTCTTAACCACCCACCATCATTTTAATTTCATCATTCAGCCCGTCTTCAAACCGAAAGCACATATTTTCATCGGTCGGCACAATCTCTCGAGCATATTTACTGAGTTGCATGAACTCTCTCTCGTATTCTCCAACTGATCTGTTTCCCTACTTTAACCCTAAAAACTTTCTTCTTCCGATCTAGGTATCTTTTACTGATGTATTTCTTTTTGAATTCAATCTGAAAGAGATCCCAACTGATCTTATTTTCAGGAACTACAACCAGCATGGTTGATGGTATTACAAATGACATAGATTTTCTTCCCAATTTAGTGTTTAAATTGTCTATTTTGTACTTCATTTAGCATGCATCATTAACATTTTATACTTAGTTTTCATATTTTCCAACTCATTGATAGTTAGTTTAAAATTTTGTTATTTTTATCTATTTTTGTACTAATGTCGATGCAAGCAGCCGAAATATTACGTTTTAATATTGTCAACGCAGGAGCTCAGCCTAAAAGGTTAATATTGGTATAACGCAGCCACAAGATCAGCTTGGAATTGCGACTAAAAGATGTCGCCGCATTGAATTTGAACCTCAAATGAGTAGACTAAAGCTGAATTTACATCTGGAAGCACCAACGCAAGAATATCACAAGTGTTGTCGCAATTACAATATCAGATTGGGCCTAGAAGTGTAGCGACAATCTGCAGATCTGTGAAGAATATACTAGAATTGCGTGAGTGCACAACTATATTTTAACTAATTTTGACAGTTGCAAAATCCAGATCTAGATCTGAGAGAGAAGGCTGAATCTTGTAACATTTTAGAGGCTATAAATAGACGAACAAAGAAGGAAAGAAATCATCAAGAGCTAAGGGATTTAATTCTGAAAATTCTGTGTGGATTGGATATTTGAGCTGGAATCCGGAGAGTTGATGAAGCAAGTCTGCAACTGCTTTTGACGAGAGGTGCTTGATGTTGAGCAAGAGGAACAATTAGGGAGTAGGCCTAGTAGTTTAGAGATAGTAAGCTTCATTGTACTCTTTAATTCTTCTTAAATGATGATAGATTTTGTTGATATTAAATGAATACGAGAATATCTTTTGATGTTAGATCATTTTGATTCTTACTTTACACTGCTTATCCGTTTATTCTTGGATCTAACCGCTCTAAACACAAGAGTGAAATTGCAGTACGTCGACATCGAGAGATGCGGTGACAAGTTAGGTTAACAAGTGGGTTAGGCGAGAGCTACTTGGGGCTGGGATAAATACCAGTTACTTATTCTTGGATACACATCGTTACTCACACCGAGAGGTAGAGTGATTGTATTTGAGTCGGGATTAAATAGGGAGTTGTTATTGGTAAGAACTCAAAGGGACTTCATTGCAGCGACAATTCATCTATATTTTACCTTGTCGACGCATCTAGCATTGAAAATTAGCAATATTCATTGAACCATTTCTACCCTTTACACTTGGTCACATTTATATTTCATGCATTTTAATATTCAGCATTCAACACTTAACACAATTGGATTTATTTTCAGTACACTGGCATTTAACCTCTGAAGTTAACTCTAATTGTGTTGACATTCCTAATTATTTTAGTGTGAAGATTTGACTTATTACACTAACATCAATACTCACATTTCATTTAATTTCAGTGTTGATTGCTCCGACATTTAGACATCAAGAACTCATCCCTCGTGGGATCGATATCCGATAGATTTTCTATCAACTATACTTGCATTGACGTGTGTTCGCTTGCACATTCACTATGACGTAAAAACACCGATCAATGGTCGTCCACCAACTATAAGTTTCATTTTTTAACAATGACGCAACACATCTCATATAGTCTTAATGAGGACAAACCATCTCATTAAGAACTCTTTGCGTGTTCTTTAACCAATACTCAATCTTGGAAGGATCATCCTCAATATTACCTCGAAACTCCTCTGCACCATACTTTCTTACCTTATTGGTTGAAAAACGTCGCCTCTGTTCAACCATTGGGGAGGTGGAGGCATAACAGGAGGTACTGCTATTGCTACAAGTCTTACACCAGGCTGTACCACAGGTGGTGAACGTTATGGTGTGATCGGGTTATTTCTCATGAATTCTGAGAATCACTATCCCATTAAACCAAAGAACATATTTTTGGCCTCATTTTCTGTCATCGATAATACCGGCACACCGTGACTTGCTCCAAAATCATTTATTGGAACATTACTGTTTACCTCATTTGCCTCATCTCGTTCCAAGTATGACATTTTCAATTATCTGCAAAAACTGAGGTTAGATTGGATTCACCAGTATCACACTATCACAGGTTTATATGACATGTATTTCTAAACTTTAAATCTCACTAAACGTAATCCAAAAATCAGCTAAATCATAACTCTGATACCACTAAATGTAACACTCAAAACCCGACACCGTCGCCGATTAGGGTTCCGAGGCTACTAACATTCTTGACTTGATATAATTATAATCATATCCCATTCGTCATCATTCATGATATAAGTAATCATTCAATTATAAATCATCATACATATTTAGTTTAGCAATTTCACCTATAAGGACTTGATTAAACTCAACGAAACAAATCACAAAACACAAAAATCATCAAAACAAAGGTCACACGATTGTGCCCCAAGCCGTGTGCCTACACGAAATACCCATACATGGTCGTGTCTCAAACCGTGTAACAAACCGTGGGGACATGTGAAAGTACCCCTTACACCTGTGTGCCAAATCGTAGGCTAAATCGTGTGTCAACTCAAATAGGGCCACAAGGTCGTGTCCCAACCCATGTGTAGCCCGTGTGAACCTTGCACGTATTTTACCCAGGGCACACGTCCGTGTGCTGGCCCGTGCATTAGGCCGTGTGTACCCACGAAATTCAATTTAAACAAGCCAAAAATCATGCCATTCACCTAACAACTACAATCATAAACAACCATCAAAGTTCTATTGATTCATAACTTAAAACATACAATTACACATAAGAAGAAAGGAAAAACATACCAAATATTCATGGAAACACAAAGCATTACACCTTAAGCATACATGCCTACTTGAAACATTAACCAAGCATACCATTTAAGTTCAACATTCTACCAAACCATTGTCATTTTACAACTCATCCAAATTCAAATACTAAAGAAGATAACAACTGATGGTATTACAAATGACATATATTTTCTCCCTAATTTCGTGTTTTAATTGTCTCTTTTATATCTCATTTAGCATACATCATAAGCATTTTATACTCAGTTTTCATATTTTCTAATTCATTGCTAGTTAGTTTAAATTCTTGTTATTTTTATCTATTTTTGTACTAATGTCGACACATGCAGCTGATATATTGCGTCTTAGAAATTTTCAGCGTAGGAGCTTAGCCCAGAAGATCAATATTGGCAAAATGCAGCCACAAGATCAACTTTGAATTGAAACCAAGAAATGTCGTCGCATTGAATTTGAACCTCAAATGAGTAGACTCAAGCTAAATTTACATCTGAAAGCACCAGCGCAGGAATATCACTGGTGTCGCCGCAATTACAATCTCAGATTACGATCAGCAATGCAGCTACAACTTGCAGATCTCTGAAGAACACTCTAGATCTGTGTGAATGCACAGTTGTACTCTAACCAACTTTGACAGCTACAAAAATCTAGATCTAGATATGAGAATGGAGGCTGAAACCTGTAACATTTTGAAGTCAATAAATAGACAAACAAAGAATGAAGAAATCATCAAGAATTAAGGGATTGAATTCTACAAATTCTATGTAATTTTGGAGATTTAAGCTGGAAATTGGGAAGCTGATGAAGCAAGTCTGCAGCCACTTCTGACGAGAGGTGCTTGATGCAAGGTAAGAGGAATAATTAGGGAGTAGTCCTAGTAGTCTAGAGATAGTAAGCTTCGATTGTACTCTTTAATTCTTCTTTAACGATGATGGATTTTGATAACATTAAATGAATATGAGAGTTTCTTTTAATGCTAGATCATTTTGATTCTTATTTTATGTTGCTTATTTGTTTATTCTTGGATCTAACCGCTTTAAGCACGAGAGTGAAATTGCAGTCTACCGACATCGAGAGATGCGATGACAAGTTGGGTTAACAAGAAAGTTAAGCGAGAGCTGCTTGAGATTGGATTCCAATCACTTGTTCTTAGATGCACAACATTGCTCACAACGAGAGGTGGAGTGATTATAGGTATTTAAGTCTTGATTAAATAGAGAGTTGTTATTGGTAAGGACTCAAAAGAAGTTATTGCTGCGACAATCCATCTATACTTTACCTTGTCGACGCGTCCAGCGTTGCAACTTAGCAGAATCAGTAAACCATTTCTACTCTTTATACTTGATCATTTTTACATTTCATGCATTTAAATATTCAGCACTCAACACTCAACATATTTGATTTACTTTCAATACATTGACATTTAACCTTTGACATTTAACTCTAATTGCAATGACAATATTAACTACTTTAGTGTGCAGATCTGACATAATTGTACTGACATCCTTACTCTCATTTTACTCATTTTCAGTATTAATTACTCTGGCAATCAACATCAAGAACCCATTTCCTGGTAGGATCCCGATAGAATTGTCTATCAACTATAATTGTATCGACGTGTGTACGCTTGCACAATCGCTGTGATGTTTCAGACACGATCAAGTTTTGGCGCCGTTACCGGGGAAATTGGCGTTTATTTGATGTTTACTTTTGTAGTTGGAATTAATTCTACTTACTTAACTTTTAATATATACTAATATGTTTATATTTCTCTACTTGTTTTCTTTTTCAGATTTTTAATTGTTACATGTCCACAAGGAGAAATCCTAAGGACATTGTGAGCTTTGATCCAGAGCTTGAGAGGACACTAAGGAGGAGAAAGCAAGAACAAAGGAAAATGGCTGGTAATAACAACAACAACAATAATTTACCACCATTGCTGCCACAAGATAGAGTTCCTCCAGTGCTTCCACAAATTGTTAATGATATACCACCACCACGACCACAAGAAGAACAAGTACAAAATAGGACAATAAGAGATTTTGTTGTGCCTATACTTGATGATTTACAACCAAGGGTTGTGAGACCAGCTATTCAAGCTAGAAATTTTGAGCTGAAATCGATGATGTTTCAGATGTTAAATTCAAATGGACAATATTTTGGTTTTCCTCATGAAGATGCAAGTGAACATTTAAAATCATTTTTGCTTATTTGTGTATCCTTTAGTCAACATGGTGTCCCTAATGATGCCTTGAAAATGCAATTATTTCATTTTTCGTTGCAGGATAAAGCAAGAACATGGTTTTTAGGATTGTTGGCTGGATCAATCATATTTTGGAATGTGCTAGCAACGCAATTTGTTTTGCGTTTCAATCCGCCGATAATGAACGCAAGGTTGCACAATGATATTACTGCATATCATCAACTTAATGATGAGAATTTACATACAACATGGGAGCATTACAAAACATTGCTTCGACGCTGCCCAATGCATGGAATACAGTAAGAGACCCAAATTGAGATTTTTTATAATGGTTTGAATGCTCAGACAAGAAATCTGGTTGATACATCAACTAATGATCCGTTGTTAGATTGTACTTACAATTAAGTTGTAAGAATTCTAGAGAGGATTGCTCAGAACGACTATCAATATCCAATCTCTTGTTTTGCACAGGTAAAAACTAACCCTGGAGTTCTTGAGTTAGATGCTATTTTTGCTTTATCAGCGCAGGTATCCTCATTGGCTAATATCATAAAGAATATGAAGAGAACAAATGACGTTGTTCCTATTCAAGTAGCCTAGCAATTAGATGCACCGATATTTTCCTGTGAAGTTTGCAACGACAACCATAGCTATGAGGACTGCCCACAACATGCAAAAAATGCTTTCTACGTCAACAACATCAGAGGGGGTTCATTTAGTAACTCATACAATAACCGATCTCAACAACCTTGGGGAATCAAAATGCTTCCACATTCAGATATGGAAATTCCTGAAATCAAGGGGGTTATAGACAAAGGAGTTACTATAGCAATCCACAACAGAATTATAATCAGAATTCGCATATGAGTTCTCGTTCTGACCAGATGCAGTCACACAATCCGATGCAACCACAATCGCGATTATAGCCATAACAGTCTGTGCTGCCACATATGCAATGAGAACATCATTAGCATTAACAGTAGTAATTTTCTCAACAAAAGGCAGATCTTATGGTTGCTCTTGAAGTAATGATGCGCAATCATATCATGAGAACTGAAGCTATAGTGTAAGGCAACTTTTCTTCCATTCAAGCATTGGAAGCCCAGCTCAAGCAGTTGGCTTCTAATCCCAGCACCAGATCACCAGGATCTTTGCCTAGTGATACTGAGAATCCAACACAGAGGGGGAAAGAACATTGCAAAGTAATCACGCTAAGGAGAGGCAAACAAACGGTGGGACCAAGCATTTCTAACTAAGACCATGTCGAAGCATCTAGTTCACAACAACAAAGAAGTGGATACAGCTAAAGGAAGTCAAGTAGAAATCAATGCTGAGGAACCAACTGTAGTACCATCTTTGTTTGCAATTTGCCCAAATAAGTTGTCGACGCAACAACCAATGTCAATACCATCAAGTTATCCACAATAACCCACTACTACAATACCTTTACCGTTTCCACAACTATTCAAAGAGAAAGTCCATGATAAAGAATACCAAAAGTTTGTTTCTACTTTAAAATAATTGCACATTAATATACCTCTTGTAGATGCTCTTGTGCAGATACCCAGTTATGGTAAATACATGAAGGAGCTATTATCGAAGAAATAGAAATTGTCCGACATCGAGATGATTGGGCTCACAGAGGGGTACAGCATTATGCTGACAAATAAGTTGCCAACCAAGATGAAAGATCCCAGCAGCTTCACAATCCCATGCTCCATCGGGAACATTATCTAGGTAAAGCTTTATGTGATTTTGGAGCAAGTATTAACCTTATGCCTTTGTCTACTTTCAAGAAATTAGGAATAAGTTCGATGAAGCCCACTATGGTGACATTGCAACTTGCAGACAGATCCTTAGCACAACCGGAAGACCAAATCAAAGATATCCTTGTTCAAGTTGATAAGTTTGTATTCCCTGTTGATTTCATTATCCTAGATTGTGCAGTAGATAATAAGGTGTCCATTATCTTGGGGCGACCATTTTTAGCAACGGGATGCACACTTATCGACATATTCAAGGGAGAACTTGTCATGCGTCATAATGATGACCATGTAACCTTCAATGTGTTTGAAGCATCTCCATCTGGACTTAAAGAACAATTTCACCACACCAACGTCCTGGATGAAATCATTTCGAAAAAATTCAACGCAAGAAGTTTAGCAACGTCAGATGAAGATGCGGTAACATTTACTAAGGAAATCCTAGTTGACTGTAGCGACAAAAAGAAGGTTAACAATTATGAACTGAGACAAAATTGGAAATTGGAGTATTTAGATTTTTCTAACAGGACAATCTCGATGTTTAAACCATCTATTGGACAAGCTCCTTCCTTGGAGATGAAGCCATTGCCAATACATTTAAAATATGTCTTACTTGGTGACAACGAGATATTACCTATTATTGTCAATGCAACCCTCGATGCAACATAGGAAGATAAACTCATTGCCATTTTGAAAGAACATAAAAGAGCTATAGCCTAAAGCATTGCTGATATCAGTGGCATTAGTCCCTCTTTTTGCATGCACAAGATCAGGCTAGAAGATGAAAAGAAGCAATCAATTGAGCAACAAAGATGACTTAATGAAAAGATGAAAGAAGTAGTAAAGAAGGAAATTATCAAATGGTTAGATGCGAGCATTATATACCCTATTTTCGATAGTGATTGGGTGAGCCCCGTCTAATGTGTGCCTAAAAAAAGTGGTTTCATAATTGTGTCCAACGACAAGAACGAGTTAATCCCTACTCGCATTGCGACTGGATGGCGAGTATGTATGGATTATCGTCGACTAAATGCGGCCACAAAGAAGGACCATTTTTCACTACCTTTCATTGATCAAATGCTAGATAGGCTAGCTAGTAAAGCCTACTATTGCTTCTTGGATGGCTATTCTGGATACAACCAAATTGCCATTAAGCTAGAAGATCAAGCAAAGACCACATTCACATGCCCTTTTGAAACCTTTGCTTTCCGACCTATGTCGTTTGGGTTGTGTAATGCGCCAGTAACATTTCAAAGGTGCATGATGGCAATATTCTCGAACATGATCGAGGATTCCTTAGAGGTATTCATGGATGATTTCTATATCTATGGATAGAATTTTGACCAATATGCTAACAATCTAACGAGAGTTTTGAAGAGATGCGAGGACACAAATCTTGTTCTGAATTGGGAGAAATGTCATTTCATGGAAATTGAAGGCATTATCCTCTAGCATCGGATATCTTGTCAGGGCATTGAGGTTGATAAAGCAAAGGTAGAAATCATCGAGAAACTACCACCGCCCACCAACGTCAAAGCAATAAGAAACGTTCTTGGACACGCTAGCTTTTATAGAAGATTCATCACAGATTTTTTCAATATAGCTAAACCCTTATCTCACTAATGGAGCAAAATAAAAAGTTTGTGTCCGATGACAACTGTCTGGACGCGTTCATTTTAATAAAGAAGCAGCTGGTACAAGCCCAATTGTCGTTGCACCGGACTGGACGCAACCGTTTGAACTAATGTACGATGCAGGTGATTTTGCTGTGGGAGCTATACTAGGCCAAAGAAAAGAGAAGGTATTTCATTTTATTTACTATGCTAGTAAAACTCTGACTGAAGCGCAAGTGAATTACACTACCACTGAGAAGGAGTTGTTAGCAGTAGTCTTCGTATTTGACAAGTTTCACTCATATCTTGTCGGCGCAAAGATTATAGTATACACAGACCACTCCACATTGAAATATCTTCTTACAAAGAAAGATGCCAAGCCTAGACTGATACGATGGATCCTACTTCTTCAAGAATTTGATGTTGAAATCAAGGATAGGAAAAGATCTAAAAATCAAGTAGCTGACCACTTGTCTCGACTGAAAGTTAGAAGTGAAGATAGATAGACGTCCCAAATTGTCAAAGCATTTCCAGACGAGCAGTTATTCTTTGTTGACACATCGCCCTGGTATGCCGATGTTGTCAATTACCTTGTGCGTGAAAAGTTACCCCTGAATACCACTAGTCACAAGAAGATCAAGTTCATACGCGATGCTGTAAAATATCACTGGAAAGAGCCATACCTATTTAAGGTATGCGCTGACAACATTATCCGTCGCTGCGTACTTGAAGAAGAAATGACTTCAATCTTGCGACATTGCCATGATGCTCCTTATGGAGGACATTTTGGTGGACCAAGAATTGCTGCTAAGGTCTTAAAGTCAGGATTTTATTAGCCCACATTATTTTGAAACACCCGCAACTTCGCACAACAATGTGATCATTGTCAATGCATTGGCTTCATATCTCAACTTAATGAGATGCTCCAACAACCTATCGTGGAGGTAGAGCTCTTTAACATTTGGGGTATAAACTTTATAGGACCATTTCTAAATTCTTTTGGAAATGTGTATATCTTAGTAGAGGTTGATTATGTCTCGAAGTGGATCGAGGCAATTGAGGTGCCAAAGGATGATGCTCGGACAGTGTTGAAATTCTTTCACACTTATATTCTTACAAGGTTTGGAACACCGAGAGCATTGATAAGTGACCAAGGAACTCATTTTTATAACAAGCAAGTGGCGACAGCATTAAAAAGGTATGGTATGGAGCATCGTATGACTACTACATATCACCCACAAATCAATGGTCAAGCTTAGGTATCGAATCGATAAATTAAAAGTATCCTTGAGAAGGTGGTTAACCCATCATGGAAGGATTGGTTTACGTGGCCACATGACGCATTGTGGGCACTTCGCACTGCATACAAAACCCCGTTGGGAATGTCGCTGTATCAGCTCGTATTTGGTAAGTCTTGTCACCTGCCAGTTGAGCTTGAACATAAGGCCATATGGGTGATCAAGCAAGTGAATTTGGATTATGATGCTGCCGGAAAGAAAAGACTGTTGGACATCACGGAGTTAGAAGAAATTCAATGCCATGCTTATGAGAATGCCACAATATACAAGGAAAAAACAAAGAGATGGCCAGGACCATTTAGAGTTGTCGAAGCATTCCAAAGAGATGCGGTGGCAATTGAGAATCTAAAGGATGGACAATAATTCAAATTGAATGGCCAACATCTAAAGCATTATGTGAGCCCAAATCTCAAAGAATCAAACGAGGCCATCAATTTGGTCATATTTAAATAATGTCGACGCATTTTTTATTTACTTTTATTTGTTCCACTTTTACTTTTGTTGTTTCAAATTCCTTACAGAAATAAAAATTGAATTTTTGTCGAAGCATCGAAGCATGTATTGTCGGTGCATTCTACAATGAGTCAGCATTGCTTTTTCAGCAAGAATCGCGCCGATTGATTTCTTTCTTTCCTAGCCGTTGGATCAAAATGAAACAGTATGATCTGCAACTTGGTAATTAATGACTACAAACGCAATGTTTCCCTGTAATTTTTTCAATCATCACGCCTGGGTTATAAAACCTCCCTCCTGCAGTTTCATTTTCTCCTCACATCCTCCATTGTTGCTACAACTTGTTTTCTTCATTGCTTTCATCCTTTCTTTTCTATTCACAAAGCACCCATTTCTGCAAACTTCTATAACTTTCTTTTCCTTTAACAATGGCAAAAACCCGTGCCTCGAGAAACACTTCCAAAACTCCTTCCAAGAACACTCCAACCACTTCTACTATGACTTTGCCCATAACACCACCCTCATCTACAAGCCCAGTCTTATTTCCAATGACTGCGGCCAAAGACCGCTACCAAAATGCCATGTTAAAATGCAACCTCCACCCTGAACAAGACCTACAACTTTCTCCACACCAAGCCTTGAGAAAGCATGTTCATCGTACCATAAGCCGCTTTGGGTGGGAATTCTTTTGCGAGCACCCTTCTGGTTACTCCCCTACATTGGTTAGGGAGTTTTATGCCAACTTGGTGGATCCAAACCAAGAATTTGTTTCTGTAGGGAGGGGCTTATTCCATAGAGCATTGCATAGGTAAACGTGCTGCTAAGGATTCCAGAGCGAGTGGACGACCATGCACCATTTATGCATCGTTTGGACATTGGTAAGCTCTTACACGCCCAGATCGTAGAAGTAACTGCCAAGCAAATTGGTATGCTCCCTTTTCCCTCTCTCATTATGCTACTTTGTAAAAAAAAGGGCATTGTGCCCAAAGATGGTGAGGAGGTCTTAGACAATAAAGGTTTGATCAATAATATCTCTGTTGAGCGGATGACACGTGGCCAAGATACACCAGTGGCCAAGGAAGCCTCCAAGAAATGAGATAAAGGAAAGGGTAAAAAGAAGGTTGATCAACCTAATGCACCGACAGAATCCCAAGTGGCAAAGAAGTTAGCCTTAATGGAATTACACCTGGACCATATCGACATGCGATCAATCCACACTAATAGCATAGTGGATGACATGGATTTTAGGCTACACAAATTTTATACTTATATAAAGATTTGGAACGAGGCCCTTGTCGCCACACTGAGACAGATCAACCCTACTCCATTGCCAGATTTCCCAGCCTTTCCATCCATCTATTGACCGATGCAGTACTCGTCTTTTGAGTAACCTACCACTGATGGTAGACCTGCCCCTGTACCAACTCGGATTTACATTTTCAATGATGATGAGAAGGATGAAGGGCACTCGCAGGCTAATGAAGATTATTATCACAACACCGCCCACTTATTTGAGGATGAGTTCTCCAATAGTCTGAGCGTGAATATGGCTGAACGAGAGGCTGCTGTAGAGGAGGATGTCGACGCGGTAGAATACACTAACATTGGCCTAATTGAGACTGAGCAGCGTGTGCACAAGGATGCAGATCAGAGGGATGATCAGTTAAAGGATCAAGAAGAAAAAGGGAAGGAAAGAGAAAATGAAGAGAAAGAACCTATCGAGGTGTAGGAAGAGAAGGAAATTGATGCCCCGACAATGATTGTTGAGGATGTCGTGGGGGCATCCAGCTCAGACGAGGCTTGATCTGCTGTGAGCCAGGCTGAGGTTGTCACCAGCGAGGTAGAGGAACTAAATACTCTTGCTATTGTGCCCTATGTGACACCACTCACAAAAAGTCACCCATCAAAGGTGACAACCGATGAGGTTGCCACCTAACCCACCGAGGAGGAGCAATCCGCCAAACCGATTGGTCCGAAGGATAAAAAGCGAAAAAGGTACAAGGACAAGAAGAAGAAGCATCATGATGAGGGTGAGCACCCAAAGAAGAAGAAGAAGAAAACTAAAGCAGCCTCTACATCGGCTACTAACGCCTAAGTTGGTACATTTCTTTAGTTAGTTTTATGCATTTTTAGTATCCATGCATTTTATTTTGTCACTGCATTCATTTTGTTAACTTAGTTGCATAGTAGTTGCATTTCCATTATTTTTGTATAATATTGTCAACGCATTAGGGACAATGCAGATATTAAGCTTGGGGGAGATAATGTGAAATGGAAATGCAATGACACCCATATATTTAAATTTTATTTGTTTCTTTGGTTAATGAGAATTTACAAGATTTCAACTGAAATGTGCCTGCAATTTTTATTTTTGATGTGTAATTCTTGAATTGTTTGGATGTTGATGTGTACATTGGATGAATATGAATGAATAATGAGTCTACTATTTTTTAATGAATGATTGGAATTGTTTCAGTAATGAATGATAGTGTTGATGTCTGAATCTTGAACTAACTAACCAGTTGCAGCAACATTATATTAATAAAAGACACTCCAATATAAGTGCATTGTGACTTTTTCAAGGGAGAACACTCTGCTGCAGACTTTAGAAAATTCATCTAGCCAAAGGCTGTCGCTGCAAGAGTGTGTGTCGGCACAATTACATACCTCCTGGGGGTTTGTTGCACCCTATCGTTATTGCCCAAGAATAAAGGTAGAGTAACGCAATGACATCTCTCAATCACTTGAAAAAGGAAAATAATAAAAGAGAAAAGAAAAAAAAAGTTTGCTATGAATGCTGTATTGGTTTAAGGAAGATTAAGATTCAAGGCATAATACTAGCATTAATGAAGTTGCAGTTTTAATTGTTCATACCTATAAATTATCGACGCATTATTCTATCATATGAATACAATTTGTGCGTTAGGATTCAAGAAAATTCAAGTTGTGAGTATATTGATTGTGGTGACATTTTTGCTTGTAACTTTGCTAATTTTTGTTTACTTGAGGACAAGTAAAAACTTAAGTTTAGGGGTGTGATGGTATTACAAATGACATATATTTTCTCCCTAATTTAGTGTTTTAATTGTCTCTTCTATATCTCATTTAGCATACATCATAATCATTTTATACTCAATTTTCATATTTTCAAATTCATTGCTAGTTAGTTTAAATTCTTGTTATTTTTATCTATTTTTGTACTAATGTCGACACAAGCAGTTGATATATTGTGTCTTAGAAATTGTCCACGCAGGAGCTCAGCCCAAAAGATCAATATTGGCAGAATGCAGCCACAAGATCAGCTTGGAATTGCGACCAAGAAATGTCACCGCATTGAGTTTGAACCTCAAATGAGTAGACTCAAGTTGAATTTACATCTGGAAGCACCAACACAAGAATATCACAAGTGTCACCGTAATTACAATCTCAGTTTGCGACCAGCAATGCAGCGACAACCTGCAGATCTTTGAAGAATACACTAGATCTATATGAGTGCATAGCTGTACTCTAACCAACTTTGACAGCTACAAAAATCTAGATCTGGATCTGAGAATGGAGGCTAAAACCTACAACATTTTGAAGGCTATAAATAGACGAACAAAGAATGAAGAAATCATCAAGAATTAAAGGATTGAATTCTACAAATTCTGTGTGATTTTAGAGATTTAAGCTGGAAATTGGGAAGCTAATGAAGCAAGTCTGTAGCCACTTTTGACGAGAGGTGCTTGATGCAAGGCAAGAGGAACAACTAGGGAGTAATCCTAGTAGTCTAAAGATAGTAAGCTTCGATTGTACTCTTTAATTCTTCTTAAACATTGATGGATTTTGATAACATTAAATGAATACGAGAGTGTCTTTTTAATGCTAGATCATTTTGATTCTTATTTTATGCTGCTTATTTGTTTATTCTTAGATCTAACCGCTTTAAGCACGAGAGTGAAATTACAGTCTACCGACATCGAGAGATGCGATGACAAGTTGGGTTAACAAGTAAGTTAGGCGAGAGATGCTTGAGATTGGATTCCAATCACTTGTTCTTGAATGCACAACATTTCTCACACCGAGAGGTGGAGTGATTATGGGTATTTAAATCTGGATTAAACAAAGAGCTGTTGTTGGTAAGGACTCAAAATAACTTTATTGCTGTGACAATCCATTTATACCTTACCTGGTCGATTGGTCCAGAGTTGCAACTTAGCAGAATTAGTTAACCATTTCTACTCTTTATACTTGATCATTTTTACATTTCATGCATTTAAATATTCAGCACTCAACACTCAACATATTTGATTTACTTTCAGTACATTGACATTTAACCTCTGACATTTAACTCTGACTGCAGTGACAATATTAACTACTTTAGTGTGCAGATCTAACATAATTGTACTGGCATCCTTACTCACATTGTACTCATTTTCAGTATTAATTGCTCTGACAATTAACATTAAGAACCCATTTCCTCGTGGGATCGATATCCAATAGAATTGTCTATCAACTATACTTGCATCGTCGTGTGTACGCTTGCACAATCGCTGTGATGTTTCAGAAGCGATCAACAACATCCTAGTACATGGCATATAACCAGGTGATGTAAATACTACCGAACGAGCTCCTGAGATAGTGTGATTTCTTCGAGGTAATCTGATCTTCAACCAGTAAAACGAAATCTACAAAACATAAACAATTCACAAGTAAGCTTTCTAAGCTTAGTAAGTTCGCAACAATATATTTTATCACATCATTAGATCTTTCAATGGTTTAATTCATCGATGCCTCGATTACGAAATTTCAACTTCCTTGAGTCGCGTTTAACCTTATGCTCTAACCGAGTCATAAGTTCTTCCATTTACAATTTATCTTATGCTCTAGTTGAGACATAAGTCTTCCATTTCATAAACAATCTTATGCTTTACCCGAGACATAAGTCTTCCATTTCATAAACAATCTTATGCTCTACCCAAGACATAAGTTTTCCATTTAATAACCACCAAGTCTTCCATTTATTCAAATAGTTCAAGAAACTTCACAGGTAAACATTAATTAGCAATTCAATTATGAAATTTACAAACGAACTTACCAGACTAATTGTTAAGCTCTAGGGACTATTCCACGATTTTTCCTTTTCCTCTATCTGCAACACGATCTTGATCTATCAAATAAATCATCCAATTTCCTCATTAAATCATGTAATTTAATCATTTAGTACATTTAAATCATTTTTTGAAAATTTATGAAATTACCCCTAACATTTCACCTTTATTCAATTTAGTCATTAAACACAAAACATGCAAAATAACTATTTTCTCTCTAAACCCATACTAGGCGATTGTTCAAAACCTCCATACAAGTCCTTACAATTTAGCTATTTCATGCCAAGTACACATAATTTCATTATTTTAGTCCTTAAACCCTAATTTCATCAAAAATCACTTTACAAAAATACTAAACCCAACCTTCAAGCTTGCAAATCCACCATAAACATTCAAAGACAAGCTTATTCATCAATGAAAAATTTATAACATTTGACAGAATCATAAATTAGTCCTTTTTTTAACTAGATTAAGCTAATACGGACTCAAAAACATAAAAATTACTAAAAACGGTTAACATTTGCTTACCCAAATCAAAGCACAAAGTTGAAAATGAAAAACCCTAATTTCTTTATCTCCTTAGCCGTATGGAAGAAGAAGAAGAAGAAGAAATAAGATGAAATTTCCAATTTTCTTTCTTTTAATTTCATTTATATAGTAATGGTAAATTTGTAATTTTTGTAACTTTCATAATTAAGCTTACTTAATCAGTTTTAGCCTTAATTAATCATTCCATTAACACCTAAATGTCATGATATTCCTTTATCTCAACCTCTATTGGCTAATTTACCTATTTGATCCTTCTAATAAAGTAATTCTATTTTTGCACCTTTTACAATTTAATCCTTTTTACTTAATTAACTATCTAATCGATATAATTTCCTAACCAAAGTTTAATATGATACTAATGACATCATAAATATTCAATAATTAATAAATTTATGACTCAACTCGTCTGAGTTGTGGTCTCGAAACCACTATTTTCGACATCACTAAAAACCGAGTTGTTACAAAGACTTTACATCATGGGCATCGACGAAGTACACTAGGTTTCATGGGCACATATCAGACTCAGAATGGTCCTCATCAAGCTTGCTTAGAGAAGCTCATACTTTGATATCTAGGGCACCTGATTTCATTTCTTTTGCTTACATTGTGTTTAGCAATTTTTGACCAATGTTTTCTATTTTTAATTCATTCGAGCTTTGTCTCCAATAAAATTCAATCTTATCCATCTTACAACCTTGTTCAAGTATTTTTTTTGCATTGAAATAACGTTTAGTGGACTAATAAGGATATAAGGTATAAAAAGATTTCTGTATATCGCTCTGTAAAATTTCTAAATAGTACAGGGACCTGAAACAGGACCACTAGTTGGAAATAACCAAACCATGGAGGGATCTTGAAACAAGTAGCTCAAATTATGACTGTCTCTTCGGATTTCATATTGAAGACACTAGACCTAAAATGGAAACATGGTGACACATCAGTAATAGAACTTAGACAAACGATGAACAATGTCGACCTAAGGACTAAAAGACAAATACAACATTTTGCATTCATACCAATATCATTCATGCCCGTCTAGTCAAGGGCATTTGGTTTACTCCAATCATTACTTAGCTTAGATAGAGGCTTATAAAACAAGATTTTACAGGTCTTATTCCCTAGAGAATAGCGTAAGAGATCAGTATAACATCAAATCTTATATCCTAGAAGTTACAGGGATCGGATTGAAGCTACGAAAGCAAATCTTTATCTCTCAAAATTTACAGTAGAGTAAGATGAAAATACAAAGTCAAATCCTATACCCCTGAAGTTGCAATGGGTCATATTGAAGCTACGAAAGCAAATCTTTATCTTTTTCAAGCTGTAGTAGAGCAAAATGAAGCTACAAAACAAATCCTATACCCTTAAAGTTGCAGTGGGTCAGATTGAAGCTACAAAAGCAAATATTTATCTCCCTAAAGTTATAATGGAGTAAGATGAAGCTACGACATCAAATCTTATATCCCTGAAGTTGCAGTGGATCGGATTAAAGCTATGAAAGCAAATCTTTATTTTTCTGAAGTTGTAGTAAAGCAAGATGAAGCTACAACACCAAATCCTATATCCTTGAAGTTACAGTGGGTTGAATAGAGCTACAAAAGAAAATCTTATCTCCCCAAAGATGCAATGGAGCAAGATGAAGCTATGACATCAAATCCTATATCCTTGAAGTTGCAGTGGATCGGATTGAAGCTACGAAAGCAAATATTTATCTCTCTTAAGTTGCAGCAGAGCAAGATGAAGCTACAACATCAAATCTTATACCCTTAAAGTTGCAGTAGGTCAGATTGAAGCCACAGAAGCAAATCTTATCTCCTTGAAGATACAGTGGAGCAAGATGAAGCTACGACATCAAATCCTATATCCCTGAGGTTGTAGTGGATTCGATTGAATCTACGAAAGCCATTCTTTATCTCTCTAAAGTTGCAGTAGAGCAAGATGAAACTACCACACCAAATCTTATACCCCTAAAAAGTTGCAGCGGGTCAGATTGAAGCTGCAGAAGCAAAACTTATCTCCTTGAAGTTGCAATGAGGCAAGATGAAGCTGAATCCTATACCTCTAAAGTTGTAGTGGGTCGGATAGAAGCTGCAGAAGCAAAACTTATCTCCTTGAAGTTGTAATAGGGCAAGATGAAGTTGTGCTACTAAATCTATCTTCCTAAAGTGTTAGTGAAGCGGATACAGTGGAGTAGACTAACCAATGAAATGAAAGAACGGGTTACTTGAAGAAGTGAAGCCACAGAAGCCAAAATTCAGTAGGACTGGACAAAATTGATCATCCTTTGAGTTTTTGCTCATTTTCAGTTACACGATAAAGAAAAAAGAGGGATAGCTGTAATGGCCTAATTTTATTCGACCCGAAATAATTTTTTTTCCAAAGTCCATTTTTCTCTAAACCCAATTACCCAACCAAATCAAATAAAAAATAAATAAATTAAAGTTCATTAAAATGAAAGTCCAAATTACAAATAAAAATAAAAATCCAATTACCCAAAACCCAACTATCCTAGCCCAAACTCGATTACAAGCTCAATGCTCACGAACCCTAAATTATCCTAAATTAAAAACAAAAACCCAAGCGCAAATTACAAAAGGCCCAAACTTAAAACAAAAAAAAGCAAAAACCCTAAAACCCTAATTATCTCTAGTAACCACCGCACACCACGTCAACAGACACTTCCCGCCACGTCAATTGCCCTCGCCACATCTGCATGTACCAGTAGGAGGGCACCTTCTAGATCTACTGTCGTACCTACAAAACAAAAAAGAAAAAACATAAAACAAAAGAAAATATACAAAAATGAAATGTAATTTGTCTATAAAAAGTCATACGAATGCTCTGTAATTTTTACACACGAATACTGAATCAAAGAATCAAAATTTCAAGGTATATTTTTTTATTTCAAAACCAAAAATATGAAATTTAGGTTTTTTTATATTTAGTTGTTTCGTGTTCTGTCGCCGTCGTGGGTGGCTAAGGGCTCTGTCTAAGGACGATCCTCTTCGACTTGAAGAACCCATGGATCTGCACAGATTCACCCTAAGCCTCGTTGGAAAAGAGCAACTCGAAGGGTTTCTCGTGTATGTGGGGGCATTGGGTTAGGTTTTAGGAGGTTTCAACCCTAGATTTGGGTTCGGGGCTAAAAAAGGATTTAAAAAAAGATTTTTTTTTTATTTTTGGCCGTCGTAGGCGGCAGTCACCGACGTCGATGATCGGCAACCCACGACGGAGCCCCACCGTCCCCATAGCCTTCCAAGATGGGGAGGTTGAGAGAAAAAGGAAAGAAGGAAAATGTTTTTTCTTTTTAGAAAATGATAAAAATGATTTTTTTTTCTAAAATTTTAACTTATATAGGCATAGCTAAACTGCGTCGTTTTGGGCTCCAAAACGACGTCATTTTTAGACCGACCCACCAACACGATCCGGATACCCTTGGGATCCACGTGTTTTAAGAGTGAGGGGCTAATTGCCCTTTCAATTCTTCCGCATTTTTGGTATGTTTCAATTTAGCTATACTATGTTTTTTTTTAAATTTAATTTCGTCTCTTTAATTTTATTTGCTTTGTAATTTAGTCCTCTAATTCACTATGACCCCTTTGGGAGTGACACGTGTGTGAATGATGGGGTATTTGTTGCCCAAGCCCTTCCTCCTTTAACCGCCTTTTAATTTGTTCCCAATTCTATTTTCTTTCATTTTTTAATTCTGTCATTTAATTTTGTTTTTTTTACATTTTAATTATTCGACAGTGGATCTTTTAGGGAATGACACGTGTATAGGGGTTAAGGTATTTGCCCTTTTAGTCCCTTTATTTTTATTTTTATTTTGATTTAATCTTTTCTATTTTTATTTTATCCCTTAAATTTTGTTTAGGTTCTTTAATTTAATTTACCTCTTTATTTTATTTTATTTTTACAATTTATACTTTAGATTTTTTATTTTCTTTAAATTAGGTCCTTTGTCTACCCTTTATTATTTGTTTTATTATTAATGCTGTTATTTTATTTTTGCCATTTAGCATCTTTTAACTATCATTTTATTTATTGCATTGTTATTTTACTATAATGTCATTTTATTTTATTTTTTATGTGAGTATTTTATTTGTTTTTTTTATTATGTTGTATATTATATTTACATGCATTCTTTTATTTATATGCAATATTCGAATAAATCAATCGCATGTCATTAAAATATTGTGTTCGATTTTTCGCATAATGTATAAGAAATTTTTAAAATCAAGGCAATGTTCTCTACTTAGGGAACTCAAAAAAATTGTGCCCTAACTTACTAGGTATGGTTTTATCTATAAATCGATGTAATTGAATATCCTACTTAAAATTAAAATATATATATCTAAGGTTTGAGCAATAATTAAAAACGTCTTTTATTTTTGAAGACTCGAGGTGTTGTACCCTAACTTACTGGATATGATTTTTTCTCTCGATTGACTCGAATTAAACGAGCTTTCTTCGTGAAATTCAATTTATATAGGGCATCGAATCATATCATTTACACATTTAAGGGTTGCATTTTATATTCTTCTCGAATTCTCGATTTTCCAACAACTAAGACATTAAATAATTGACTAGGTAATCATTCCTCATGCGTAACCGACTCCTGAATCCGAATTTGATTTCGAAAACCAAAATAATCATTTTAACAATTTTAAATATTTTACGAGGTGATCAAATCACACCAAATTAGAAAAAATTAGTAGTGATTCTATTTTTCAAAAAAAAAAAAAATAAAAGTATAAATGCACTTCTTATTCAAGAGTACCTATCACCCATCCTTTTGCAATAGTTCCTTAAATCTTACCATTTGATTCAATTTCAATATGGCTCC
This sequence comes from Gossypioides kirkii, assembly GCA_005610355.1. NCBI lineage: Eukaryota > Viridiplantae > Streptophyta > Magnoliopsida > Malvales > Malvaceae > Gossypioides > Gossypioides kirkii. The sequence continues at coordinate 18,202,913 of CP032246.1, read as the reverse complement.
TAATGCCTAGCAGATAAACCGTGAAAGAGTTTGCACCCAACACTAGTCGGATAAACCGGCAATAACAATTGTGAGCCCAGCTCTAGTTGGATAAACCAACGATATTTGTGCCCAGCGCTAATTGGGTAAACCGACGAATGTGTGTCCAGCACTAGTCAGATAAACTGATGATATTATTAATGAGCCCAGCTCTTGTTGGATAAACCAACGAATATGTGTCCAGCACTAGTCAGATAAACTGACGATATTATTAATGAACTCAGCTTTAGTTGAATACACCAACGAATATATGCCCAACACTAATTAGATAAACTGACGAAAGTTGCACCCTGCGCTGATAACCTACGAATTATAAATTTTCATTTCCACCATTTTCTCAATTGTCAATTAATATCATCATTCAAATAAGTATATGAGATTATACACATAAACATCAAGTAATTAAATAACTTTTAAATAAAATAATTATTTCAATAATTAAAATGGAAATGCTAAGTTCGAGACTACGAATTTATTGGGTTACGATAGCCTCCAAATCCGATCACTACTACTCGGTCACATTTTTTTTCCACGATTACCAATAATTAGTTAAATTAATTTATCATCCAAAATATTATTCAAAACCATTACCCTTCCTACATTTCCCATTCAAGCTCTCAACAATAACCTTTAACATAATTTAATCCCTTAATTCCAAAAACATGTAATTATTCAAAAATAAGAAAACCCCATGCTAACCGTACCTCCCAAGACTTTTTACAACCCCACATTTAACATTATTTCATCATGTATCCATGGAATTCTTCATTTACACAAACAAGTCCCTATACTTTAAAATTTCCTAATCGTACTAACAATCCAAGTTCAACAAATAACCAAATTTAACAACAAGAATAAAACATCAAAATACTTTCAAATATAATCATGACAAATCCTTCAACAATTAACATTTCGACAAATTAAACTCCAAAGTAGTTAGATTAAAATAAAACAATCTCAAAAACATAAAAATAAATAAAAATGAGATTCAAAACGCCTACCATGCAAGAGTCAAGCTCAACCAAACTTTCTTTTTTCTCCAATGGAGTTTTCCGCAACCAAAAAGAAGAAAAGATAATGCAAATTGTTTTAGTGGACTTCTTTACATTTTACTAACCATCATTTAATTATTTAATCACCACTATACCCCTTTTAAAACTATTATATTTACTATAATACTTAACCATCAAAATCCACTATCTTAATTATGGTATATTTATCCTTCACGTCATTAACCATCATGTATCCTTCTTTTTAACCCTTTTAATTTATAACTAATCACTTTTGTATTTTCTTCAATTTAGTCCTTTTTAATTAAATTACTCATCCAATGATAAAAAAGTTTTAGTTAAATTTTTACAACCTTTATGAATCCCTTAATTATTAATTAATAAATAAAGGACCATCTTATTTACCGTTGATTGAGATCTTAAACTTTCCTTTTTAGCTAATACCAAAAAGGGGCCATTACAAGAAATGTAATAAAAATTACTAAAACAAGTAAATAACGGTAACACATTAATTAATATTAAATTGATTTGATTTAACTTGTTAAACATGCTAAAGTTGTCACACTCTAGAATTGGGCTTAAAAGTTTCGAGGGTATTTTAGAAATTTTAGTTCATTTGTGCTCGGAATTTCGTAAGCATGGTAATCGGTAATATTTTCGACTATTGTTTTTAGAAAATTAAATTAATTTTTGAAAATAAGTTTTAAAGACTTTTAATTTCGAAAAGTGGAATGATTTGTAAATTTGTCTAACTTTTGAGTTTTTAAAATTAAACCAAAAGTTTAAAATTGACATATTTCCTTCCCCTACCTACAACAAAACACACAAAACAAATTGTTCCTCACCCTTTGTTGCCTTCCATTATTTTCCAAAGCTCCTCGCGTACAATTTTGATTCCCAAACTATATTCCTTTAATTCCTACCATCTCCCAATCAATAAACCTTCATAGAAACCAAGAAAAACACCCAAAAATACCATAGATTTCTCCATTATTAAGCTTTCAGATTTTCAATCAAAAGTTTGTTTTTCTTCCATCGAAGGTAACAGTTCGACTTCTTGTTAGATTTTAGTGATATCTGATCTTTAAAATAGAGTTTTTAGCCTTTAAATCACATGTTTCAAATAAAAGTAAAAAATTGGGTCGTTAATGGTGGATTACAATATTTTGAATAAAAATGTGGTTTCAAAGTGTTTTTCAATTAGTTTTGATATGAGTAGAAGGTTTCTAAAATTAGTTTGAATTTTTGTTAAATATTTTTAAGGATTTAATGAATTTTCATAAAAATAGTCATTGTACGTCGAAAAATTTCGATTCCATGAATTGAGTAGTTTTGTGTAGTTTAAAGGTTGAGAATTAGTCATAGATGAATAATTAGATGAATGGAATTCATTCTAGGCAAAAAGATTAAGTATAGACTGAGAAATTTGAATTTCAAGTTTGCTATGTCAAAGGGTTTCGATTGCAAGAGAATTTAGCTTAGGCTTGTGTTTTGACTGTTTAAAGTGATTCCTTGGCTAATTGTTGGTTGTGTTATTGTGTGGTTTACCTTGTTGAAGCTTCAGAATAGGACCTTCAATGAGTAGAAACAAAGGCAAGAAAAAGCTAGTTTGAGCTTTCGGCTACTGATCTACCGATTTTGTACCTAGCAGATTGAACTATTATTCACACTTGAAGAGCTTGAAATCAAGTATTTTTGTTATATTTTAATATGATTTAGTTTAGATTTCTGATTTAAATAAATTATGTAACCTAAGTGTTAAAATGATGATTTATTTGTCTTTAAGGCCAAATTAGGCCTAAAGGTTAGCTAACATACTTGGCAAGTGTGCAGGAGACCGTAAGAAGTATGCTAAAAAGAAACTGATCACTTCGTCACGACATAGGCTAAGCTACATCGCAACCAAGGGACCAGACTTAAGGACATTGGCATCTGACTTCTTTGTCGCGACACACACAGTAGCTATGTTGCAACAATGCCTGAAGGATGACGCTTCACATGGAGACTGATACCTATGTCGCGACACAGGACTTGGTGTGTCCCAACATCGACCCCTGGACACAAATCTCACATAAATGAAGGGCACTTTGGTCTTCACAAAGCCACTTAAACACGAGGAACGGTAGCTGACCTGGAGTTGAGGAAAAACGGCCATGTAAAAGCTATAAATAGAACCTTTAGCACTAGGGTTTAGACACCAATTACTTAGCTTTTGGTTTTCAGCTTTAGTTTATTTGTTTTTCGCATTTGAAATGAGATTCTAGAAACTCACGTAAACGATCGAGGAATTTTTTCTGACAAATCGCTTGATACAATTCAATTTCTTTTTCATTCAATTCTTGGTTTAAATGTTTTCATATATTATGTTATCGATGAATAAAGAAACCATGAGGAACTAATTCCATTTTGGGGAATTAGGGAGTGAAGTATGAATAATTGATTGTTGTTTTACAGGGATTTTTCCTTTCGGATCAGCTGTTTGGGAATCAAACAAACACTATGCCTGACAACCCTAGAAAGTCATCTAGGTGGGGAATGAACCCAAAATTGGTATTGTCCATCTGTGAACACCTTTCCCCAAACCAGTTTAGATTATGACATCTAGTGATAAGTAATCTCTATCGACTTGCTATGCCGGCGGAAGATCGAGAGATCCAACTAGGGTAGTGACTAGTTGATTGGAGGAAATTCTCAAAACCCAACAATTATGGAAATCATATGGAGACGACCTAATCTCCCCAAGTGGTTTATAAGATTTCTACAACTGATAGCTTTTTTTCTTATTTACTTATTTTATTTTATTTTTACCTTTTTATTTTTATGCTTTCATACAACTCTATTATTTTCCCTCACACTATAAACCCTAGAACTAGTACTAATTAATTTTATTATTTGCAGGAATTCCATTTACTATCGCCTTAAGCCTCCTTTGGGTACGATCCTCGAAATACTTCCAAATGTTCTGTTGTAAACACACTATATTTACAACCTGATCCGTATACTTGTAGAAGCCAAAATCTACACCGAACGGGAGTACATTCAGGGGCGATCAAGTTGTTGGAACCGTTACTGGGGAGGCAACGTTTTAGTAAATCTTATTCTTTCATTGCTCATTAAATAATTAGGAAAATTTCAAGATATAGATACAATTTTATTTTCTTAGTTTATTTCTTTTAATCTATTCGTAAAATTATTTTGTAAAAAAATGATGAAAAATACATTGGGGATGTTTTTTTGATTTGGAATGGTTATATACTAGACCATCAATTTATCAAAATCATTTTAAATTAAATCCATCTTTAATATCTTGGATTACTAACAATGTTATGTTTTCTGATCCTTCGATAAAGGATCCTGTTGTATTTTTACGAAAATTCAAGGCCATTTGTAGCACAATTTCTTATTCCGGAGTCACCTCAGGTGTGATTAGATTGTTGTTGATCCCGTTCGCTTTAAACGGAAAGGCTAAGTTATGGTTGGATTATTTACCTCGAAATACTATTACTACTTGGGAAGAGTTTGTACATATGCTTTTTTAGCAAATGATTTCTATGCTCAAGATTATGTAGGGATATATACAAATGTTTCATTTCAGGCAAACGATGACGGAGACATTGGGACAAGCCTAGGTTAGATTCAAAACTATACTTTGATCCATATTAGGAGAAGGAATTCATATTGCTATCCAACTTCAACACTTCTATGACGGATTGAGTATAGAAAATATACGCAAAGTAGATATAATGATTGGAGGAAGCATTTGGACTAAGACATGGCAAAATGTTACAGATATATTGGAAGTTACAAGCGCAAACGAGATATTTTGGGAGGAACAAGTGGAACCTTCAAGAGAGATTAACAACCTTGTCTGCAACCAACTTGTTACCAATCAATCCAAAGAAGAAGATTCTGAAGATGAGGAAATTATGGAAGAAAAGACAACTGAAGAATCTCTAAATGCTCAATTAGAGTGGTGGCAGCAAATCAAAGGGGTGGTGGATCAATCGATGCCAATGAGTATTAAAATGATACCATCAATTGTAAGGCCACCTGAAGTGGAGCTAAAACCATATCCAGAACATTTGAAATATGGATATTTTGTTGAGAAAAATACTTTACCTATTATACTTGCATTAGGATTAAGTAACTCACAAGAAGCAGTTCTGATAGAAATACTCAAGCGTCATAAAAAAGCTATTGGCTGGACAATCGTTGATATAAAAGGGATAAACCTAGCATTTTATCAACACAAAATTTGATTGGAAGAAGGCAAGAAACCTGTTGTTGATGCACAGAGACGACTCAATCCAACAATGAAAGAGGTGGTGAAAAAGGAACTAGTAAAATGGTTAGACATAAGGATAATTTATGCAATCTCTGATAGTGAATGGGTAAGCAAGACACAATGTGTACCAGAAAAAGGTAGGTTGACAGTTGTCGAGAATGATCGCAATGAGCTAATCCTTACAAGAACAGATACTAGGTGGAGAGTTTGTATTGATTATAGGAAATTAAATGATGCAACAAAAAAGGATCACTTTCCACTACCTTTCATTAATCAAATGTTGGAGCGGTTGGCAGGTAAGGAGTATTACTGTTTCCTAGATGGGTATTCAGGGTATCATCAAATCCCAATACATCCCGATGACTAGGAGAAAACAACTTTTACATGCCCTTTTAGGACTTATGCTTTTAAACGTATGCCTTTTGGACTTTGTAACTTCCAGCAACTTTTATGAGATGTATGACAGCTATTTTTGCAAATATGCTAGAAGAAGGGCTAGACGTCTTCATGGATATTTCTCAGTATATGGAGATTCTTTCGAGGAGTACCTGTGGAATCTAGAAAAAGTCTTGTAGAGATGTGAGGAGACTAATCTAGTTCTCAATTGGGAAAAATTTCATTTCATGGTAAGAGAAGGGTTAGTTTTGGGGCATCAAATATCATAAAAGGGTTAGAAGCAGATAAAGTGAAAATCAAGGTAATCAAAAACCTTTCGTATCCCACAAATGTCAAAGGTATTCAAAATTTTTGGGGTTATGCAAGGTTTTATAGAAGATTCATTAAAGATTTTGCTCATATTTTTAAACCCTTAAATTTATTATTGCAAAAAGATGTTCCATTTGTTTTTTTATAATAGTTGCATTGAAGCTTTTGAGAAGATAAAAGAGAAACTGATAACTGGCCCTATTATTGTCAACACCAAATTGGAATGTACCTTTTATCATTATGTGTAATGCTAGTGATTATGCTATTGGTGTCGTTTTAGGACAAAAGAAAGACAATATGTTTGGAGCGATTCATTATGCCAATAGGACTCTTACCCCTGCTCAGTGCAATTATACTACTACTGAGAAAGAAATGTTAGTTATAGTTTTTGCTTGCGATAAATTTCGTCCATATTTAATGGTTAATCGTGTGTACATTTATACAGATAATTCAGCTTTGAAATATGTAATGAAGAAAAAAGAAACCAAAGCGCAGTTGATAAGATGGGTGTTACTACTGCAGGAATTCGATTATGGATCATGGACCGAAAAGGGACAGAGAATCAAATAGCAGATCATTTATCATGCTTGGAAAATTCGACCATCCTTATACCTTTGGAAGAAATAAAGGAAACTTTTGCGGATGAGCAACTAATTAGAGTAGAAACTCAACCCCCATACGCAGGAGCACCATAGTATGCTAATTACGTGAATTATTTGGGAAAAGGGGTGTTCCCAACAAAAACCTCTTGGTAACAGAAAAAATGAATCATGCATGAAGCAAAAAATTACATTTTGGAGGATCCTTATGTATTTAGGAAATATGCAGATCAATTAGTACGAAGATGCGTAGTTGAGGAAGAAATCAATGATATCCTTAGAGGATGTCACGATTCTCCTTGTGGAGGCCATTTCGGTGAAAAATGTACAGCTAAAAAAAATTTTGCAATCTGGATTCTATTGGCCAACTATGAATCGTGATGCTCATGTGTTTTTACAAAACTGTGATCGGTGCTAGAGAATGGGGAATATATCAGAAAGGGATGAAATGCCACTGGTAGGAATTATTGGGAATCAGTACATCTTTTTGGCTATAGATTATGTTTCTAAATGGATCGAAGCAGTGGCATTACCTACTAATGATACCAAGTCAGTGGTAAAATTCTTAAGAAAAAACATTTTTTCAAGCTTTGGAACTCCTAGAGCATTTATCAGTGATGAAGGATCGCATTTTTGCAGTAAACAATTTGAAGTAGATCTCGCAAAATATAGTATCCGGCACAAGATGGCAACTGCATATCACCCTTAAGTTAATGGGCAAGCGGAAGTCTCTAATAGAGAAATTAAACAGATCTTAGAGAAAACTATGAATCCTAATCGCAAAGATTGGGCGGCAAAATTGGACGATGCTTTATGGGCCTACCGAACATCATATAAAACACCCCTTGGTATGTCTTAGTATAAACTCGTGTATGGGAAAAATTTCCACTTGCCTATTGAATTAGAAAGAAAAGCATATTAGGCCATGAAGAAATTGAATTTAGATCCTGAATTAGCCAAGAAAGAGAGATTGTTCCAGTTACAGGAATTAGAGCAATTTCGATTTATGGCCTATGAGAACACAAAATTGTATAAAGAAAGAAGTAGGTTACGCCATGATGCCAAGATTCGAAAACGAAACTTCGAGACGGGAGAGAAAGTACTCTTGTTTAATTCTAGACTTAAACTATTTCCTAGGAAACTTAAATCACGATGGACAGGGTCGTATATCATTAATCAGGTAAAACCATATGGGGCAATCGAGTTAATAGGACAGAGTGGTGAAACTTTGCTAGTTAATGGGCAAAGGATAAAACCGTATTATGGGGGAACTATAGACATACTTATTGAGGAATAACCTTTACACTGCAAAATGATATGGGACAAAAAGCGAGATCTAGACTCGAACATCCATAATACCCAAGGAATAGAAAATAGTTCTGATTCAGAATCAGAGAGAAGCCGGTTTCAATATCGTGACAACCACATATCTGAGCAACATAATTACTAGCCTCGATGTCACGACATGCCACCACTACATCGCGATGAACACTGCTTCGTAGTACAGCAGTCCTGGGACCGATGTCGCGACATACTTAGTTATGTTGCAACACACCGACGTAACAATAGCAAAACATGTAAGACTCTAACTCTTAAAAATTTTAATTAGAATTAGATACTATAAATATTGAATAACACTTAACATCTAATTCACTAAAGTTCCTACTAATCAGTCCCTATAAATAAACATCCCCTACATAATTACTTTTCCATTCCATGATCAAATGATTCCATTCTTAAAACTAAATGGTTGATTCAAGTGAAAGTACTACTAACCCTATTTTTGAATTTCTAGAAGACAATCTAGACAGGTATCTTTAACAACTGTAACTGCATACTTTCGTTCAGGAACAACGGTTGATCCTTTGATGTGAGTTTGTCGAGGTATTTGGGAAATAGTAGCCGATCATGAATGGGCTCAATTTTTTCTACCCTACAAAGAATCGGTAAATATTTCAATAGTTCAAGAATTTTATTTAGCCCTAAAAACATGAAGCCAAGAGAGCTTGTGGGAAGATTCAAGGTCCAATTAAAATTTGAGGAGTTGAAATATACCTGAATGAGGTCCAAATTTGTAGATTCTACAACATCTCGTATTATTACCAAGATTATCTTCATAGAGTCGACTTGAAGGAATTTAAGATCATCGACACTAAGGAGATCTTAATGTTAATGTTCTTAACAGCGGGAAAAGAGGTATGGACTTATCGCGAGGGTATGACAATCCCGGAGACCTTCAACTAAGAACTTATGATGCCAAAAGCCAAGATGTGGATGAAATTTGTTTTCTCTAGAATACTTCCCACTTCCGATATGACTGAGATACGTCCAATTCATGCCATAATAACTTACGAAATTCTCAAGAAGAAGCAGATTTGTGTAAGAAAGTTGATTCACCGACGTATGGTGGAATCTGCGAAGAATTTAGGGAAAGGTATATTTTTCCCTCATCTAATTTATGCTATGTAAACAAAGGTGGAAGTACCAACTGGAAGATTTGATCATACCATGAATCCGCCAAGAAAACTCTTAGGCGATAACTTGTTCGCACAATTCACATTACTACAGAAAAGTCAAAGTGAAGAACGGAGGAAAAGAGGATTGAATGACGAAAAAGAATAGAGACCTATAATATGATTTATGTTTAAGATTAGGTTTTCTTTGTTTTTATTATTTATTTATTTATTTTATTCACTGTTTGAGACCATTTTTATTTTGAATAATTTTTTAGTTTTATTCTTAGACTTATATTATTCGTAAGAGTAGGATTAGTAGTTATCTTTGTATATATGCTTGAATTCTTTTTGTAGGAACCCCACATTATGGAAGACACAACAATTTCGAACATTAATGCCAAAAGGAAAAGGACAACCACCATGAGAAGAAGAGAACTTTCACGATAAATCAAATAACTTCTTTCCTTTATTATTTGAGGGGACTACACATTTGGACAATGTGTTTTCTAAAGTATGGGTGATCTGTCGGTTTCATACCTAACAGATTGAACTTATTCCTAAATTTGATGAGCTTGAAATCAAGTAATTTCCTTTATATTTTATGCATTTTTAGTATAGTTTCATTTGCTTATAAAATGTGCTAAATAAGTTGTATTATTGCTTTTAAGGCCAATCGAGGCCTAAAGGTTAGCTAACATACTTCGTGAGTACACAGGAGATGAGTAACAGCGAGCCAGAGTGATACTGGCCACTTCGTCACAACATAGACAGCTCTATGTCGCAACAAAGAGATCAGCAATGAGGAATTCCAAGACTGCCAGCTACGTCGCGACATAGTGCATGGAGTGTCGCGACATCGACCTCAGACTCCAACTATGCATCCTACGAGGGGCGTTTTCATCTTCACAATGCAACTTAAACACGAAGGACAATAGCTGACATAAGGTTTAGGAAAAATGGCCATGTAAAGCTATAAATAGGACCTTTAACACTATGGTTTACAGACAATTTACTTAGCCTTTAATTTTCAGTTTTAGTTTTTTTTTTTAACTTTTGAAACGAGATTGTAGAAACTCACGTAAACGATCGAGAAAATTTTCCAAACAGATCGCTTAATACAATTTAGTTTCTTTTTCATTCGATTCTTGATTTACATGTTTTCATATATTATATTATTGATCGAGGAACCAATTTCATTTTAGGGAATTAGAGAGTGGACGTATTAATAGTTTATTGTTATTTTATAGGGGTTTTACCTTTCGGATTAGCTGTTTGGGAAAGGAAGAGCATCAAGCAAATACTAGACCTGACAACCCTAGAAAGTCATCTAGGTGGTAACGAAACCAAAATTGGTATTGTCCATCCATGAACACCTTTTCCCCAGACTGGTTTAGATTGTGACATCTAGCAATAAGTAATCTCTATCAACTCACTATATCGGCTGAAGATCAAGAGATCCAACTGGGGTAGTGACTAGTTGATTGGAGGAAATCCCCAAAACCCAACAATTGAGGAAATCATACGAAATGACCTAATCTCCCCAAAGACGTTTATAAGAATTTCTAAAACTCATCTTTACTCTATTTTATTTTATTTTGATCTTTTTTATTTTTATGCTCTCAACAAACCCTTTTATTTTCCCTCGTACTATAAACCCTAAAACTAGTACTAATTAATTTCATTCTTTGCAGGGATTCTATTTACTATCGCCTTAAGCCTCCTTTGGGTACGATCCTCGAAATACTTCCAAGTGTTCCGTTGTAAACATACTATATTTACAACCTGACCCGTATACTTGCGAAAGTCGAAATCTACACCGAACGGAGTACATTCGAGGAGCAGTCAAGTTGTTGGCGCCGTTGCCGAGGAGCCAACGCTTTAGTAAATTTTATTCTTTCATTGTACTAAAATAATTAGGAAAATTTTAGGTTATAGATACAAATTAACTATACTAGCAATTTTTTCTTTTTCAGATCTAATAATTTTCTTTTAATTTCCATTATATCTAAACTCATGGATGCCAATGATTTATATTGTTCAGATCTCTTGTATGAGGATGATTATGACACTAAAATTTACGAAGATGGATAATATGAAGATTGGGAGATTCAGGAAAAGCATAAGTTATTAATGTTAGAATTAAGTCAACTTCGTGAAAAACCTCAAAGCCCCGATCCATATGGTGGTCAGTCTTTTAGAGAAATGTGTTTTGAATCTGAACAGATAGAATGAGAACAAAAGTGATAGTTGGAAGAGGAATCAGACAGAGAATGTTGTGAGTTAGATGATTAGGCCATTGAGCAAAATGAGATCTCGCCTCTGGAAGGAGAAATAGACAATCACGTAGAAGCTGAAATGGAGTCCCAAATCAATAGTGAATCAATCCACTTAAAAGAAGAAGACGGTTCCAATACTCTAGATCTAGAACTTCAATTAATGATTGTTACAACACCATAAACAAAAGAAATATTATTTGAAAACATCATTGATCAAAAGTTCAATTTTCAATGGAAATTAGCTATCATGTATAATACTTTCTAGAGCAGCAAATCCCTAAAGGAATTACTAATGTGAATTTTTTTCAATTTTTGCAGAAAACAGGAAACATTTACAAGATAGAGTCCCAGCCATCAACTATTGCGATAATTACATCCAGGGAATAAGAAAGTGCGTATTCGTGGGAAAACCAATTACTGCAAGGGTACCACAAGCCATAGAAACCAGAGCAGCACAGTGATGGAAATTACAAGAGAAACCAAATAGCTGTTGTAACATCAAAGCATGAATCCATAGTAAATCTATCATTTGTTTTGAACGACGTGATTGAGCAGCTATTATGCCATCAAACGAAGCTATGTGAGTTTCTCAAGGTAAACACCTATAAAATATGGAAGTACGGTGGTGCAAATTTATAAACATCATCAACCGATATGATCGACGAAGGGAACTGATGGTGATCTACATAGGAAGGAAAGGAAAATTTCGAGAAAGAGATAAACACCAAAGAGTAGCTTGGCACGACGGCTGCTAGATGAACAACGATAAAATAGATCAGCCACAGTGCACCTTAACACTCTTGTCAGACAATTCTGACAAGATTTAACCCTTACTTTTATATTTTAGACAGTAACATACTAACGTGATTACTTTCTATCAATTTTAGGGTATTTCTTTCAAATCAGATAGGTTTGTCGCGACACACACATGTCACGTTGCGACGAAGCAACAAGACTGCCTCAAAGACTCCTAGGTAGGCTATGACACGACATACCCTTTATTATGTCGCAACCAAGGGGTCAGAATGCCTGAGAAACTAGAACTACTAAGTTTGTCACGACACGGACATGCCTATGTTACGACATAGGTGGCACGCTACTGGAACATCAGGACTGAAGGGTTTGACGCGACACAAAGGGATCTACATTGCGACAAACCAGCACTGATAGGTATGTTGCGACAAACTTTAAGCTATGTCACGACATCGTCTGCAATTTTTGCAGGGTTGACCCGACTCAAATGTGTGAACCGGTATCCTAAAACCCTACTTACCCGATTTTAAACACTTAAAACCCCTAATTTTTAACACCACTTTATATACTAACATAAACTAAACATTTTATCTCACTTAAACACTCCCCAAACAAATCAAAAAACTCCAAAGCTCACACTCTCCCTTCTTCACTCAAAAACCTAAACTCCTACTCTCTCAAAAAGTAATACTTCATCTAAAGATGCAAGAGGATTCCATCAACAAAGGCTACTCATCAAAATCAAAGGTACCTTCTTAATGTTACTATTCCATTAGTTATTTTTCATCCTTTCTTTGTAATTAGATTACAATGCCGCCAAGAAAGAGAGCGATGATCCAAGAAAGCGACAGTGACTCGGACTTTAAACAATTCGTGAATGCCTAAATAGAAAATATTTTTTGGCTTCACAAGGGTGGACGCTTATTCAAGAACGCGGCTTTGAGCCATCAATGATTCTTTGCAAAGAGGTATGGCCTTTGGTTTGATTTCATAAGAGGAAACAATTTTGTGTTCTCCCAACGGGTAACACCATAGTCCCAATGATTCATGTATTTTACGCATCCCTTAAGGATGACATAGTTAAGCGAAAATCCTTAGGCATAGTAATAGTTCGAGATTGTGAGGTTCATATGACCCCTAAGGATATATGCCAATACTACAATGTTCCTTACTATGAAAATGATTATGTGTAGAGGGTAGATTTAAACACCTTTGAAAACATTGATATGGGTGAAATAGTTAAGTTCTTAACAGAGGACCGAGGTGTGTGGAATGTTAAACCCGACACTGGCACACCGTCTAATTTTAACCAAGATATTATGTTTCTAGTAGCTAAGATTTGGATGCAATTTCTAGCTACACGACTTATACCTTCTTTAAATGTCTTTAACATTAATTCTTTGTGAGCTTTACTGTTATATGGTATTTTGCAGTGCAAGCAGGTTTATGTAGGCTCCTGAATATATGAGGAGATTAAACAATGCACCCAGAGCCAAAAGAGTGGTCTCTTTTTCCTACACTTGGTCACCGCTTTATGCAAGAAGGCGGAAGTACCAATGAAATATGACAAACAGTTTCTTAAACCGACTCGAAGCATCATTGAAGACTCCCTATACAAGCAATACTTCGAGCTCCAAACAAAGCAAATCAAGGAGTGGAATCAAAGATAAAGAGAGAAGATGGATGTGTCGGCCTCACTGAAAAGAAGGGAGAAGACCACAAAGAGCCAAGGAAGCATCAAGTCCAATCTCAATGGAATGATAGCTTGGATGAAAGAAATGACCCCGGTGCTGACAGTGTTTGTAAGGATACATGAGCTAACAACCCCGAATTATCCTCCAAACATGTTTGGGGAGGAAGGAGACAAGGAAGAACCCAAGTTGGATGGAGCGAATGAGGAGCAAGACAAGTCCAACACTGATGATGAGTATGAGGTAACATTTTAGCCTCAATACTCAACTCCTAAAGGACCTGTGATTCGAAGCTGTGCACAACAACAAGGTGGAAGCCCCCGGTAAAAATACACCAGCAAGGGTAAGGGGCTCCCATGGATCCTCAACCCGACGAGGAGGATGATGATGATTGAACTTTTATTTTTTTTAAACTTTGTTTAAAGACTTGTAATTGTTGGGATAATTTTCTTTTTATTTTTACGACTTATATAATTCGTAGGAGTTGGATTAGGAGTTATTGTTGCATATATGCTTTAACCCCTTTGTAGGAACCCCACATCTTAGAGACACAATAGTTGAATGATTAATCCAAAAGGAGGAAGGACAACCACCATGAGAAGAGAAGGACTTTCACGATCAATCGGGTATCTTCTTTCCTTAACATTTATAGGGGTACACATTGAAGGCAATGTGTTATCTAAAGTGTGGGGGGTAACATAGGAAGTTTGGCATGTAATTTTTTTTCTATTGTGACTTTTTTATGTGTGCTTGACTTGTAGAAATATAAGTGATTGGTTAGGAGCATGAATAATAGGTTGATTTTGTTTTTTGATAAATTTGACATGAAAATGAGGAATTTTACATTTTAAGCATGAGATTTTTGAAGTTCTATAAGTTACACTATATATAGATAGAGAAAATTTTGTTGATACCACATGATTTGCATAATATGAGGAAACGAGCATGCTAGTATATATGATAAATGATAATCTTGAGATTAGTTAATTAAATTGATGTTTGTGCATATTGAGTTGTTTAAGGATGACCTAAGGCATTGTTTGACACAACTAGATCCAAAAAGTTAAACCCTATTCTGAATTATCAACTAGTACCCATTTTTTAGCCTTATGACACCTTCTTAATGAGCCACATTACAAGCCTTCTAAGCTTCTAATAATAATTTGTCTATTCCTTTCCTTTGGTCCTATTTTGCATGAAAATTGATGTATAGCCATATGTATTGAGGGTAAGTAGACACATTACGGTGGAGGTTGTAGAATAAAAGAGGGAAATCATGATAAAGTATGACTTTTAGAGTTAGCCAAAGAAAAGAAAAACAAGCAAAAAGAACAAAACGAAAATGAGTAGAAATACAAAAACGAAAAGAGTAAGAAAAAGTTTGAGAAGTGACAAAAACAACAAAAGTCAGCAATAGAAAAAAAAAGAAACTTACTAAAAAAAAGTGATTCATATACTCATAAGCTAGCTAGAAGGAGTACTTTGGACTGATTTCCTAAAGGGAGAAATAAGGAAGGCGAGGGAAGGAGAAATAAGGAGGTGAGATGGAGTAGGACGTAAAAGGGAAGAATAGGGAACATGCAATGGGCCAAACTATTTCGTGCTATGTAACCTCTTTATGCTTAACTGTTCTTTGGAAATCATACCTATCTTAAGCCTCAACACTTTACAAGTCGAAAAGCCCTATGTGACTTGACCAACTGTATGCATAGATGAATATAGACAATGCATAATCTCATTATAATTGTTTGTATTGTACTAGGATAATCAAAGTACTCATGTTAGGCATTGATGGAACCATATTGATAGAACTCTGATATTTGTATCTTTTGTAACCTACTGAACTTAAATTATCTCTACTTTGAAATAGTAAAATTTCTCTATTATCATGTTAGGATTATCTAAAGATACATGAAACCTAGAATAAGTGTTGCAAGCCTATCTTGTATGATAAGATTTCAAGCCCACTTATCTTTTTCATCTTCTTGATTAGTTGCCTTCTTTTATTGTTCGCTTGAGGACAAGCAAAGACTCAAGTATGGGGGAGTTTGATTTGTCGGTTTCCTGCCTAGCAGATTGAACTTATTTCTACATTTGATGAGCTTGAAATCAAGTAATTTCCTTTATATTTTATGCATTTTTAGTATAGTTTCATTTTATGATAAAATATACTAAATAGGTTGTATTATTGCTTTTAAGGCCAATCGAGGCCTAAAAGTTAGCTAACATACTTCGTGAGTGCACAGGAGATGAGTAGCAGCGAGCCAGAGTGATACTGACTGCTTTGTCACAACATAGATAGCTCTATAACGCAACAAAGGGATCAACAGCGAGGAATTCCAAGACTACCTGCTACGTCGTGACACAGGGCATGGTGTGTTACGACATCGACCTCAGACTCCAACTATGCATCCTAAGAGGGGTGCTTTCATCTTCACAATGCAACTTAAACACGAAGGATGCAACTGACCTAAGGTTTAGGAAAAAAGGCCATGTAAAGTTACAAATAGGACCTATAGCACTAGGGTTTACAAACAATTTACTTAACCTTTAATTTTCAATTTTAGTTTATTTATTTTTAACTTTTGAAATGAGATTCTAGAAACTCGCGTAAACGATCAAAGAATTTTTCTCAATAGATCGCTCAATATAATTTAGTTTCTTTTTCATTCGATTCTTGATTTACATGTTTTCATATATTATATTATTGATGAATAAAGAAACCATGAGGAACTAATTCCATTTTGAGGAATTAGGGAGTGGAAGTATGAATAATTGATTGTTGTTTTATAGGGGTTTTACCTTTCGGACCAGCTATTTAAGAAAGGAAGAGCATCAAACAAACACTAGGCCTAACAACCTTAGAAAGTCATCTAGGTAGGAATGAACCCAAAATTGGTATTGTCTACTCGTGAACACCTTTTCCCCAGACCGGTTTAAATTGTGACATTTAGCGATAACTAATCTCTATCGACTCACTATATCGATGAAAGATCGAGAGATCCAACTAGGGTAGTGACTAGTTGATTGGAGGAAATCCCCAAAACCGAACAATTGAAGAAATCATACGAAAACGACCTAATCTCCCTAAAGATGTTTATAAGAATTTCTACAACTTATCTTTACTTTATTTTATTTTATTTTGATCTTTTATTTTTATGCTCTCAACAAACCCTCTTATTTTCCCTCGTACTATAAACCCTAAAACTAGTACTAATTAATTTCATTCTTTACAGGGATTCTATTTACTATCACCTTAAGCTTCCTTTGGGTATGATCCTCGAAATACTTCCAAGTGTTCTGTTGTAAACACACTATATATACAACCTGACCCGTATACTTGCGGAAGTCAAAATCTACACCAAACGGAGTACGATCGGGAGAGATCAGTAGGGGTAACATAGGATTTTTTGGCATTTTATATGTGCTTGAGCTTGTAAAAAATACAAGTGATTTGTTAGGAGCATTTATTATAGGTTGATTGTGTTAATTGATAAAGTTGGCATGATGATAAGGGATTTTTAATTTTTGAGCATGAAACTCTTAAGTTCTATAGGTTATATTAAAGTATAGATAGAAAGGGATTATTAATACCAAATGATGTGCAAGATATAAGGAAACAAGCATGCTAGTATATATTATAAATGATAATTTATGAGATGAAATTGATATTTGTGCATATTGAGTTGTTTAGGGATGACCTAAGGCTGTTTGACATAACTAAAGCTAAAAAGCCAAACCCTGTTCTGAATTATCAAATAGCACCCATTTTTTAGCCTTATGACACATTCTTAATGAGCCACATTACAAGCCTTATAAGCCTCAGATAATGATTTGTGTATATCTTTTTCTTTGGCCCTGTTCGCATGAAAATAGACATATGGACATTAGTATTGAGGGTAAGTAAACACATTAAGGTGGAGGTTAACACAATAACAATAGGAAACTCAATATAATGTATGAACTTTAGTCTAGTCAAAAAGAGAGAAATAAAAAAAATCAAAAAGAAAAGAAAAATGAGTAGAAGCAAGAGAACCGCGAGTAAGAAAACATATAGTGACGAAATTATAGTCACCAAAAAGATGAAAAAGGAATAAATCTTACTCAAAGAACTAAAAGAAAATACTCATAGGCTAGTTAAAGGGAGTATATTATATTGAGAATCCTAAAATGGAGAGAAAAAGATGGTGAGAGAAGGGGAAATAAGTGAGTGAGATGGAGTGGGACATAAAATGGAAGGATAGGGAACAATACAATGTGCTAAACTATTTTCGTGTTTGTAACTTTTTATGCTTAACTATTCTTTAAAATTCATACCTATCCTAAGCCTCAACACGTTACAAGCCACAAAAGCCCTATGTGACCTAAACAAACTTTATACATGAATAAATATGGAAATTTCATGATTTCATTATGGTTGTCTGTATTGTACTAGGATAACTAAAATACCTATATTTGGCATTGATAGACATATATTGATAAAACCTTAATACGTGTATTTCCTATAACCTACTGAACTTATATTGTTTCTAATAAAAAATAATAAAATTACTTAATTATCATGTCAAAGTTATTGAGAAATATATGATGCCTAGACTAAATGCTATGAACCACTCTTTGTATAGTTATAAACTCAAGCTCTTCAGTTTGATTTGTCGATTTTGTACCTAGAAGATTGAACTATTTTTCATACTTGAAGAGCTTGAAATCAAGTATTTTCATTATGTTTTAATATGATTTAGTTTAGATTTTTTATTTAAATAAATTGTGTAACCTAAGTGTTAAAATGATGATTTATTTGTCGTTAAGGCCAAATGAGACCTAAAGGTTAGCTAACATACTTGGCAAGTGTGCACGAGACCATAAGAAG
This sequence comes from Gossypioides kirkii, assembly GCA_005610355.1. NCBI lineage: Eukaryota > Viridiplantae > Streptophyta > Magnoliopsida > Malvales > Malvaceae > Gossypioides > Gossypioides kirkii. The sequence continues at coordinate 18,184,229 of CP032246.1, read as the reverse complement.
TACGCTAAAAAGAAACTGATCACTTTGTCACGACATAGGCTGAGCAACGCCCTAACCAAGGGACCAGACTTAAGGACATTGACATCTGACTTCTTTATTGCGACACACAGTAGCTATGTCGCGATAACGCTTGAAGGATGACGCTTCACATGGAGACTGTAAAAGGCCCAATTTGTCTAGGCCAAAACCAAGTCCAAAACAAATAAACAAAAAATCATAAAGAACATTTAAATTAAAATCCATTTTAAATTTAAATTACCAAAAACCCAAAATCCAAACCCATTTACATTACAAACCCAAACCCACTACACCTATCAAATCCAATTACCCAAGGTCCCAAATGGCCCAAATCTTAAACTAAAGAGGGAAACCCTAATTTGCTAGGGTTTCCAACTACCGCTGCTCACCTTTGGTCACCCTTCGGCCACGTCGATAGGCACGCACCCCAAGGCACCACTCCCCGAGGCTTGCCACCGCTTGCCACCGCTGCTGCCACCATGTGATACCTAAAAAAAAGAGCAAAGAACATAGGCAAAAAGGGAGGCAAAGAAATAGTGTTTTTGATGTAATTTTCGGCTATAAAGCCTCAAATTTTCAAGTCTTTAAGGAGGGATTTTACACACAAAAAAAACACAGAGAAAATCAATAAAAATAGCAAAAAAAGATTCAAGAAGTTCAACGGATTATTCGTGCAAGGTATATTAGCATTTATATATACATATATATACATATGTAGATACATATATATGTATACATATGTATGTATACATATATATACATATGTGTATATACACATATGTGTATATACATATTTCTTATCTTATATTTTTTCTCTTTTTATATATTTCTAAAATAAAAATAAATAAGGAAAAACAAAACAAAAAAAGAAAGATTTAAAACTCTAAATACAAAATAAATTTCAAAAATAAACTAAAACAAATTTCCTCGGGCCACCGTGTTTTGTAAAAAGGGTTATTTACCCATTCAGTCCTTCTGCATTTTCCTTCTGTTTCAATTCGATCTTTTTCCATATTTTTAATTTATTTTAAAATTGACCCAATAATTTTAAATTATTTTTAATTTAGTCCTTGACTCAAAAATGGGCCCAAGCCTGCCACGTGTCCAAATTTTGGGTTTATTGCCCACGAAACCCCTATTTTAACCTAAAATTCAAATTCGACCCTTAAACTTCTCAAAAATTCAATTTTAACCCTTGAACTTTCCAAAAATTTGATTTTGACCCCCGAACGTTCCAAAAATTTTATTTTGACTTTTAAACTTTCTAAAAATTACATTTTAACCCCTAAACTTTCTAAAATTTCAATTTTAACCCCATTTTCCCTTATTTTCACATTTTTACCCTAAAATTTTTAGTTTTGTTTTAATTTAATCCTTTATTTTTTATTTCTTCTAAAATTAACCCTTAAACTTTATTTTGTTTCAAAATTGACCTTTCCTTTTTACCCTATTTTTAAATTAATCCTTCCCCTTAAAGTAAATGATTTCAAAAATAAGGAAATGTTTGTTACTGAAGGAATTTGATGAATCGTGTCCCAACTCACGGGATATGATTTTGTTTGTGAACTTTTGTGACCGAACATTACATTTTAAAATAAAAACACATACCCTTTTAGTAAACCAAAAAATGTTCTTCATTCTCGAGTATCCAAAATGTCATGTTCCTAACTTACGGGGTATGACTTGATTTTCAATTTTCTCAAGAAAAAGATTGTTTATTTGTGAATTTTAATTTTCAAATAACACCTAACATACGATTTCTATTCTTAAACAATTTTATGTTCGACTGTATTTAAAAATTTCTTGACCGTTCGATAAATGGTTTTTATTTTTTTCGTGGACTCGAAATATCGTGCCCTAACTTATGGGGTATGATTTTTCTCAACGAACTCGGAATAAAAGACCCTTTTTTGTGAGATTCCAATTTTAAAAAAAATCATCAAATTGTTTCTGTTCATTAATTAAACGATCGTGCTTCAAATTTTCCTCGAGTTTTCAAATTTTCAATAACCAAGACCACAAATAATCGACTAGGTATCAATTTTAGGCGTGTGAGGGTGCTAACCCTTCCTTACACTTAACCAACTCCCGAATCTATTTTTTTAGATTTCGAAGACCAAATTTTTTTTAATAAATTAAAATGTTTTATGGTAATCCAATCACACCAAATTAAAAAGGATTGGTGGTGACTCCATTTTCGATTTTAAAATAAAATTCAAGACCCTTTTTTTCAAGAAATGGTTTCGCCAGCTTGGTGACTCCATTGGGGACTAATAAGAGAGTCAAGCCGCAAGTCGATTATTTTTAGACTTTTATTGAAAATTGAGAACTCGATTTAAATTTAATTTGCAATCCTTTCTCGTATTTTTATGTTCAAATATGATTCACTTTGATTGTCAATTTATTTTTGAGTCGAATGCGAGGGTTTTCATGCATTGCATTGATCGGTTACTTTACCCTTTTAAGTGAAGTGAGAAACTATGCCTTCGTGAGGTCTTCACCTCTGTGCAGGATAGTGGATCACTTTTGGGAATACATCCGTACCTATGTTTTCGTGAAATTTTCACTTTCGTGCAAACATATGGGAAATGTATCCCCCTGAACTGAACTCGTCCGCAGGAGCCTATAATTGGTGAGGATCGAGGAATCTACTAGTTCAGGTACCTTTACTTTAGAACTCAAACCGCATATAATCGACCCTAGGAGCTTACCCTAAGACTACGCAAAACCTTTAGTGGTCATCCAAATGATCTTATGAGAGAGACGTTTTACGCTTTGATTTTTGTCTTCAATTGCAATTTTGTTTTTGTGTTGATTATTCTAACTTATTTCATCTTGTCTTTGTTTCTTCTCGCATTGCATTTTTATCAAAGAGAGGTGTTGATTTATATTTGATTACCAAAATAGAGAATTTAACACTGAAAACGAGTTTCTTGATAAGGTAGAAGAAGGCTTTTGAACACTAAGGCACGACCATATACGCATCTGCCTTATGTAAAGAAATTTGTTTTCTAGTAAAGTTGTTCTAGTAGAATTGAATTATGAGTCAATACCTTTCTTATGCATACATGCATTCATAAGCATCACATTTTATTAACTTGCATGAAATGAACCCTAAGAGCCTACCTTAAGTAGAACTGTGCCAAACCTTTAGTAGTTACCCGAATAAGGTAAGAGATGCAGTTATATTCTTATTTCTTTGTTTTTAATTGCAATTTATTTTCAAGTTTTATTCTTGTATTAATAATACTAACTTATTTATTTTGAATATGTTGCATTGCATTTTCATCTAAAACAAGGTGTTGATTCATGTTCTATTGCTAAATAAAGAACTGGTCATAAGAAAACAGGTTCCTTGATAAGGTTGAAGCCAACATGGTCGTGCGTGTGTGGCCAAAGAAAAACAACGCGAGAAGGGTGATAGCCTATCAAAGGGGCACATATCAGAGTTTTGGGATTACACCCAAATAAATGTAACCCATAACAATTTGCAAGAGCTGAAAAAAATATGGATGACGAAATGAGGTAGATGTCCAATCATGAATATGTTAACTTACTCGATGTTAAAAGGAATAGGCATCGGTTCCAAGCTCTCACTTAGTATTGGAATCCAACTTCTAATGGTTTCACATTTGGAAGGGAGGACATGATACCCACGATAGAAGAGTAGATCACTTTACCTTGTTGCCCGAGGATTCAGAATAATAAAGCTTACTTCGAATATGATGATCGGCCTTACCTACTTAAGGTTAAAGTAAAGATGCACCGTTTTCGAGTCCTAACACAGTATTGGGATCCAACTTAGTTGCTTCACCTTCAAAAACATGGACAAACTATAGAAGAATACACTACGTTGCTCCATTGCCCAAGAGCTCAAATTGATAAGGCCTACTCTAGAGGAGCCAGCATTAGGTTACAGCCCTGGTCAAGGAGAAAGGGGATAACAAGTGTATTGCTTTGAAAACACTGCAAGACATAGTACACTCAGATGCAAGAAGGAATGTCGACATCTTCACCTCAGACACGTATGAGTTAGTCGTCTTCCCTAAAGTGTTGGGGCACGTAGAGGACACGGTTGCAGATTTGTTTATCCAACTTGACAAGAGAATCGCTCATGTTCTAACAATCTTAGCCATTAAACGCATGTCGATGAGAGGGCAAAGCGAGATTTATTGGGCACAACTTTTTTATAGCCATTTTTTAAAGTGAAAAAGGTCTTTCATCGAGTATTCTTTAAAGACTACTCTCTATTAAAGGAATTTATGGATATCTAGAGACGAGAAGATATCGCCAAAGAAAAGTGGAAATAAACGAGGAATGAATCCAACGCTCTTAGGGGTAGGTCAAAGACATGGACCATGTTGTGAGCAAAAATTAAACCCAAGTATGAGAAGAAACTAAACACTCGCAGGCCCAAACCATCCAAGCCGATTTTAAGCTTGAAATCGGAGTTGAATCGAGGCAAAAATTAACTTAGCTTCTTAAGAAGATTAAGACTTTGAGCATTAAGGCACGACCATATATGTATCTGCCTTATGTAAAATAATTTGTTTTCTAGTAAAGTTATTCTAGCAGAATTGAACTAAGAATCAACGCCTTTGTTGCATGTGCATACATGTATTCATTTCATTACATACATAGAAATAAAAATCTCACATATCTAAAACAATCGTGTCAAGCAAGTGTTAACAACTCTAAATAAAAACATGAGAAAACATGATAAATCAAGATAATGTGAGAATGTTGAAAAATTTGAGCAAAAGTCATATGGAGAGTGAACTCATCTAGAGTTCATCCTTATGCCCTTGGAAGTGTTTTGGACAACTATACTATGGAGGAGCTTCCTGTAGTTTTTAGGACTTTTCCAGAGTAATATTATTCTTTATTGCTCTAAGCCCGAGAGTAATAGGGATCCTTTTGTAAAGGGCACATGATCACTATTTGTTATTTCAATAAAAATGATACATTGTTTTTGTCCCATTTGGCAAACACCTTACCATCCTTCTCATTCGTTCATACCACAATTAACCATTCTTTGATTCAATTATTTTTTGGATCCCATTTTGTCTCTATGTTGTGTCCCTTAATATCAAGTAAATGAGCGATGTTACTGTTAACTTGGAGCCTCATTTTGAGAAGGACATGTGTCTAGAAAAACTTTAGGACTTACAAAACGATCAAGAATGTAACTTGTCTCCCGATCTACTACGAATACGGAAGCAAGACAAGAATAAAAAATTACCTCACAAAGAATCAATGAAATTACGAGTTTTGGGGAATGAAAATGAATAAGAGATAAAGAGGGTTGAAATTGGGACATGTATCTCTGCAAAAATAAAACAAGATTCTGTAAAGTTGTTTCCATAATTCAAAAAGGTCTTCGCATGGTCCTATCAAAGCATGTCGGGTAAGGAATTGATGTCGTGACACACAGACTCCCATAAAAGAAGAACGCAATCCAGTTCAATGGAAACTTCAAAGAATGAGGCCTGGCACACTATTAAAAGAGGAGATCAAAAAAAAAAGAAGAAGAAGAAAAGAAAAGAAAGAAAAAGTCAAGATGAAAACCCATAAAGGGCATCTTTTAAAAAAAGAAAAGAAAAAGGAAGAAAAAAGAAAGTCAAGATGAAAACCCGCAAAGGGCATCTTGAAAATCTATATATCTCATTCGCCTCTTCACGTCATGGCTTCTTTTTTTATGTGAGGAATTAACGTCACCAAGCCAAATTCGTCAAAAGCTTCCAATGGGCATCAATTCATTACTTCACCAAATGGGTAGAAGCTGCTTCATATGAAAATCATCGGTTAAGCAAATTCTTGAAAAAGAGATTATATATCGATATGGAATGCCAAAATGGTCATATCCAACGACAACTTGAACAGCGGCACGATAGCGAAAGTCTACGGCTAATTCAAGATCAAATATCATAACTCAGCACCACATCTCCAAAAAGTGAATGGGATAGTGGAGGTAACCAATAAAAACATCAAATGATTGATTGGAAAATAGCAGAGGCCTACAAAGGCTTGGCATGAGAAGTGAGCATTTACTGTCTACGCTTATTTAAACGTCCATCAAGACCTACATCGGGGTAACACCTCTTTCAAAGGTAGTTTTACCTCTTTGAAGTCAAGATTCCCTCTATCCAAAGCAGAACGAAGCCAATCTAGATTTGATTAGTTAAACATTGATTGAGGAAAGGAGGCTGAAAGCCATCTGTCATGATCAGATGAACCAAAAACAAGTAACAAGGGCATATGACAAAGAAGGATTCGCTCTAGAGAATTCCACAATGGGGCTCTGGTTTTGAAAAGGATCTTGCCTACAAAAGACCTCCGAGGAAAATGGATGTCGAATTGGAAAGAACCCTATAAGGTGAAGAAAGCCTTTTCTGGAGGAGATTTGACTTTGACCAAGATAGAAGGCAAAGACATGCCCAACCCCGTGAACTCGGGTTCGGTAAGGAAGAAATTTCACCTAAAAAAATAAAGAAGGGAAAGAAAGAAAAAGATAAAGAAAAAGAAAAGAGAAGAAAAAAATAAAAAATGAGAGGTCAAGGTGAAAACCCGTAAAGGGCATCTCGAAACCTAAGGAGATTTCAGTTGAAAACCTGAAAGGGCGGCTCAAATTTGAATAAAAGAAAGGCGCATGAAACAGTCTTCTCTTTCAAAAATAACAAGGTAGAGAAACTTTACACCTTGAGTCATCGACGAAGTATTCTAGGTTTCATGGACATATATTAAGCTCAAAATGATCCTCATCAAGTTTGCTCAGCGAAGCTTATACTTTGATATATGGGGCACCTAACTTCATCCTTTGCTCACCTAATGTTTGGCAACTTTTGACCAATGTTTGTCATTTTTAATCTTTTCATTCATACGAGCTTTACCTCCAATAAAATTCAATTTTATCCACCTTATAACCTTGTTCAAGCATTTTTGCATCGAAATAATGGTTAGTGGACCAATGATTCATAATCTTTTCATTCATACGAGCTTTGTCTCCAATAAAACTCAATTTTATCCACCTTACAAACCTGTTCAAGCATTTTTGCACTGAAATGAAGGTTATAAGTCTAACGGTATAAGGAATAAAAGGACTTCTACATATCGCTCTGAAAAATTTCTAAATTGTACAAGGACCTGAAACAGGAGCACTAGTTGGAAATAACCAAACCCGAGGGTTAGAAGGGTCTTGAAACAAATAGTTCAAATTACGACTACCTCTTTAGGTTTCATGTCAAATATACCATACCAAAAGGAGAACATGATAACATATCAGTAATAGGACTTAGACAAATGACGAACAATGTCGACCTAAGGACTAAAAATAAAATCATTCTCAGAGATGACATTTTTGCATTCATACCCATCTGGTTAGGAACATTTGACTCATTTTGATAATGGCATCCTAATAATCTGGCCTACACAGTGGTCCATAAAAGCATATTCTACAGGTTTGAAGGAAAAGATTGATGCCCAATGGCAAATCTAATACCCTAGAGATATGGAGGGAAAGGTTGAAGCCGTAACAGTGAACCTTGTACCTTAGAGACATGATGGGAAAGATTGAAGCCGCGACAACAAATCTTGTACCATGGAGATATGAAGGGAAAGGTTGAAGCCACAACGGCGAACCTTGGACCTTAGAGACGTGATGGGAAAGATTGAAGTCGCAACAGCGAATCTTGTACCATGGAGATATGGAAGGAAAGGTTGAAGCTGCAACGACGAACCTTATACCTTAGAGACGTGATAGGAAAGATTGAAACCGCAACGGCGAATCTTGTACCATGAAGATATGTAGTGAAAGGTTGAAACTGCAATGGCGAACCTTGTACCTTAAAGATGTGATGGGAAAGATTGCAGTCGTAATGGCGAATCGTGTACCATGGAAATGTGGAGGGAAAGGTTGAAGCCGCAATGATGAACCGTATACCATAGAGATATGAAGGGAAAGATTGAGGCCGCAAAGGCGAATCTCATGCCTTGAAGATGAGGAAAAGCAGATTGAAGCCGTAAAGCAGAATCTCAAAGTTGTAAAGGGCTAAATTGAAGCCGTAACAACGAATCTTCTACCTCAAAGTTGTAGTGGATTAGATCAAATTTGCAGTAGCAAGTTTTTTTTTATCTCTTTGAAGTTATAGTAGAGTGAAGCGAAGCTACACAATAATCTCTTACGCCGATCATGCGGCAGATTGAAGCATCCAATCTTTTACCCTAATCAAAGGGCAGATTGAAGACACCCCAATCTCATACCCCGATCATGGGGCAGATTGAAGCATCCAATCTTTTACCCTAATTAGAGGGCAGATTGAAGACACACCAATCTCTTACTCCGATCATGGGGCAGATTGAAGTATCCGATCTTTTACCCTAATTAGAGGGCAGATTGAAGACACACCAATCTCTTACTCCGATCATGGGGCAGATTGAAGCATCCGATCTTTTACCCTAATCAGAGGGCAGATTGAAAACACACCAATCTCTTACCCCGATCATGAGGCAGATTGAAACATCCGATCTCTTACCCCAATCATAAGGTAGATTGAAGACATCATCCAATCTCTTATCCCAATCATGGGGCAGATAGAAGCATCCGATCTTTTACCCCAATCATGGAGCAGATTGAAGACATCATCCAATCCCTTACCCCTATCATGAGGTAGATTGCAGCCGCCCAATCTCTTACCTCGATCATGGGGCAGATTGAAGCATCTAATCTTTTACCCTAATCAGAGGGCAGATTGAAGATACATCAATCTCTTACCCCGATCATGAGGCAGATCGAAGCATCCGATCTTTTACCCCAATCATGGGGTAGATTGAAGACATCATCCAATCTCTTACCCTGATCATGGGGCTGATTGCAGCCGTCCAATCTCTTACCCCGATCACGGGGCAAATTGAAGCATCCAATCTCGTACCCTGATCATGGGACAAATTGAAGCCACCATCCAATCTTTTACCCTTACAGATTGAAGCTACCATCTCACAGAAGTGAATCTCAGTCTCCCTAAAGTTGAAGTGGAATGGAGTGAAGCTTCAACACCAACACCAAATCCCTAAAGTTTTAGTGGATTAAATCAAAGATTACAATAGCGAATCTCAATCTCCTTGAAGTTGAGATGGAATGGAGTGACCTACAATAGCAAATTTTATCTCTTTAAAGTTGCCTTGCGGCAAGATGAAGTCATGACGCTAAATCCTATCTTCCTAAAGTTGTAGCAAAGCGGATACAGTGGAGTTGAGCAAGCAAAGTAGCAAAAAACAGGTCTTTTAAAGAAGAAGCACCAAAGAAGCCGAATTCAGTGAGACCGGATGAAATTGGTCCTCCTTTTAATCTTTGCTCTGTTCCTGTTACACAACAACGAGTAAAGAGGGGCAGTTGTAAAAGGCCCAATTTGTCCGGGCCCAAACCAAGTCCAAAACAAATAAACAAAAAATCAAAAAAACATTTAAATTAAAATCCATTTTAAATTAAATTACCAAAGACCCAAAATTCAAACTCATTTACATTACAAACCCAATTACCCAAGGGCCCAAATGGCCCAAATCCTAAACTAAAGAGGGAAACCCTAATTTGCTAGGGTTTCCAACTGTCGCCACTCACTCTTAGTCACCCTCCGGCCATGTCGGCGGGCACATACCCGAAGGTACCACTCCTCGGGGCCTGCCATAGCTTACCACCACCGCTACCACTATGTGATACCTATAAATAAGAAAACAACAAAGAATAGAGGCAAAAAGGGAGGCAAAGAAATAGTGTTTTGATGTAATTTTGGCTATAAAGCCTCAAATTTTCAGGTCTGTAAGGAGGGATTTTACACAAAAAAAAACAAAGAAAATCAATAAAAAACAGCAAAAAAGATTCAAGAAGTTCAACGGATTATTCGTGCAAGGTATATTAGCATTTATATATATATATTCACATATATTTATTTATTTATTTTCCTTATTTTCGAAAATAAATTCGTATATGTAATATACATATTTCTTATCTTATATTTTTTTCTCTTTTTAAATATTTCAAAAATAAAATAAAAATAAATAAGGAAAAACAAAACAAAAAAAACGATTTAAAGCCCTAAATACAAAATAAATTTAAAAATAAACTAAAACATTATTTTTTTGAAATCCTTTCAAAATTTAGGGGCTAGATATTGGTAGATCTAGCCCCGATCTATGTTTTGGAAGCAAAAAAAATTACCTCGGGCCTCCGTGTACGGCGACGACAAGCGGCGGGCGGTGAGGCCAATAGTGGTGCCCGTCAGAGAAGATGACCAGAAGCTCCCCCTTTTTGAGAGAAAATGAGAGGAGAGGGGGAGAGTTTTTGTGCAAAATGAAGAGAAATGAAGTTTTTTTCAAAAAAAATTGGCTTAAATAGAATAGCAAAACGACGTAGTTTTGGGGTCTAAAGTTTGACCCTCAAAACGACGTCGTTTTGAGGCTCAACCCGAATTTCACCCAACCTACTAAGGAGGATCCGCATGTTTTTGTAAAAAGGGTTATTTACCCATTCAGTCCTTCCGTATTTTCCTTCTATTTTAATTCGATTCTTTTCCATATTTTTAATTTATTTCAAAATTGGCCCAATAATTTTAAATTATTTTTATTTTAATCCTTGACTCAAAAATTGCCCCAAGCTTTCCACGTGCCCAAATTTTGGGTTTATTGCCCACGAAGCCCCTATTTTATCCCAAAATTTGAATTCGACCCTCGAACTTCTCAAAAATTCAGTTTTAACCCTCGAACTTTCCAAAAAATCGATTTTAAGCTCTAAACTTTCAAAAAATTCAATTTTGACTCTTAAACTTTCAAAAAATTACATTTTGACCCATAAACTTTTTGAAAATTGCATTTTAACCCCTAAACTTTTTGAAAATTACATTTTAACCCTAAACTTTCCAAATTTCAATTTTGACCCTATTTTCCTTATTTTCACATTTTACCCCAAAACTTTTAGTTTTGTTTTAATTTAATCCTTTTTTTATTTCTTCTAAAATTAACCCTTAAACTTTATTTTGTTTCAAAATTAGCCCTTTCTTTTTACCCTATTTTGAAATTAATCCTTCCCCTTAAAGTAAATGCTTTCAAAAATAAGGAAATATTTGTTACTCAAGGAATTTGATGAAATCGTGTCCCAACTCACAAGATGTGATTTTGTTTGCGAACTTTTGTGACCGAACATCACATTTTAAAATAAAAAACACATACCTTTTTAGTAAACCGAAAAATGTTCTTCATTCTCGAGTATCCAAAAGGTCATGTTCCTAACTTACGAGGTATGACTTGATTTTTAATTTTCTCAAGAAAAAGATTATTTATTTGTGAATTTTAATTTTCAAATAACACCTAACATACAATTTCTATTCTTAAACAAATTTATGTTCGACTGTATTTTAAAATTTTCTTGATCGTTCAATAAATGGTTTTTATTCTTTTCGAGGACTCGAAATATCGTGCCCTAACTTACGGGGTATGATTTTTCTCAACGAACTCGGAATAAAAGACCATTTTTTTGTGAGATTCCAATTTTCAAAAAAATCATCAAATTGTTTCTGTTCATTAATTCAAGGATCGTGCTTCAAATTATCCTCAAGTTTTCAAATTTTCAATAACCAAGACCACAAATAATCGACTAGGTACTAATTTTGGGCGTGTGAGGGTGCTAACCCTTCCTTACACGTAACCGACTCTTGAATCTATTTTTCTAGATTTCAAAGACTGAATTTTTTTAATAAATTAAAATGTTTTATGGTGATCCAATCACACCAAATTAAAAAGGATTGTTGGCGACTCTATTTTCGGTTTTAAAATAAAATTCGGGACCTTTTTTCCAAAAAATGGTTTCGATAGATACTAATGCCTATGTCGCGACATCGACCCTTGGATGCAAATATCACATTAAATGAGGGGCATTTTTGTCTTTACAATATCACTTAAACAGGAGGAACGATAGCTAACCTAGGGTTAAGGAAAAACGACCATGTAAAAGCTATATATAGGACCTTTAGCACTAGGGTTTAGACACCAATTACTTAGCTTTTAGTTTTTAATTTTAGTTTATTTGTTTTTCACTTTTGAAATGAGATTGTAGAAACTCGCGTAAACGATCGAGGAATTTTTCCCGACAAATAGCTTAATACAATTCAGTTTCTTTTTCATTCAATTCTTGATTTACATGTTTTCATATATTATGTTATCGATGAATAAAGAAACCATGAGGAACTAATTCTATTTTGGGGAATTAGGGAGTGGAAGTATGAATAATTGATTATTGTTTTATAAGGATTTTGCCTTTCAGATCAATTGTTTGGGAAAGGAAGAACATCAAACAAACGCTAGGCCTGACAACCCTAGAAAGTCATCTATGTGGGAATGAACCCAAAATTGGTATTGCCCATCCATGAACACCTTTTCCCTAAACCGGTTTAGATTGTGACATCTAGCGATAAGTAATCTCTATCGACTTGCTATGCCGGCAGAAGATCGAGAGATCCAATTGGGGTAGTGACTAGTTGATTGGAGGAAAATCCCCAAAACCCAACAATTGAGAAAATCATACAGAAACGACCTAATCTCCCCCAAGCCATTTATAAGATTTCTACAACTTAAAGCTTTTTTTCTCTTATTTACTTATTTTATTTTATTTTTACCTTTTTATTTTTATACTTTCACACAACTCTATTATTTTCCCTCGTACTATAAACCCTAGAAGTAATACTAATTAATTTTACTCCTTGTAAGAATTCCATTTACTATCGCCTTAAGCCTCCTTTGGGTACGATCCTTGGAATACTTCCAAGTGTTCCGTTATAAATACACTATATTTACAACCTAACCCGTATACTTGCAGAAGCCAAAATCTACACCGAACGGGAGTATATTCGGGGCTAGTCAGCTACTCGATTAAAGTGTAATTGGTGAGTGTTTCGAATCACTGCTTATAAACACGATTCATTGCGTTAATTGGGAATTTAGAAGTAGCCTAAACCCTTACTCTAAACTCCGAGTGTAATTTTTCTCATACCCATGTTTAATATGTGATATATGTGCTTGTGTGATTGTGATATGAAAATTAAGATGTGATGCTATATGAAATACGCTTGTGATGACTGTTGTGAAACTGTGAATGTGAGCATGTTATATATGCCAAATGACAATGATAATATTGTGCTAATGATTCAAATATGCAGTGAAAGTGAGCGGAAAATCAGTAAGGATATGTGTGTTATATTGTGAATATTTTGGCCTTGTGATCTTATGAGATCGTTAGATATAGTTGGCATGTAATATGATTGTGAGTACTCACCTTTGTATTGTGTTTTTGGGGCATTGAGACCCAAGACATTTTGGAGAGATAAGGGAATATGAGCTAAGCTTCATTCACTGGGATTTGTTGATGTGTTGGAGAGTGTTAGCTATATGCTACTTTTTTGGGATATGTTTGATTCAATGAGTCATTTGGCGTGTTGGAGATCCGTGTATCCGATGAGTGGTGATAGGGCTCACTTTTATGTTTCATAACCTCAAGTGTCAAATTACCATTAAATGTGTTTATGTGTAATGCTTTATATGCCTAAATGAGCATGTGGATACTATGTCAGTAAACCATTAAGTTAAGCATGAATAATTAAAATATGACACTAAAGTTGGGACTGTTGTAATTGTGCTATTTAGTTGTTTGTTAATGCATGATGACATATTTTCATGGTAGTTATTTTGATCATTCACTGAGCTTGTTAAGCTCAACCACTCCTTTTAAAACCATTGCAGATCAATAGCATTTGATGTGGGCGGTGTGGTTCTAAGAGAGTGATCCAAGAAAGATTTTAATATTATTTCATGGGTGTTTATTTATTCGTTCATGTTTGGAGAAATAAAGGCAATGTGATAGACTATTTGCCGGTTTTGCCATGGTTTTAAGATGTTTATATAGCTATATTGTTTTAGGTTTTATGGACATTGATCTTCGGTGTGTTGATTTCTTACTCGGTCATAACTATGATGTTTTGGACTACTATTTCAGACATTTTGATGCATGTTTGATGAAGTGAATGATGCTGGTAATTAAACTAAAGTTGGAATGGATCATATGCTTGTATATCTTGTATTTTTGCTGTCTGGACCAGAGGTATCAGTTTTCAGGTTTTAATATCAATACCTCCATGATTTTTGAAAGTGTAGGAAGTCAGTAACGTAATTTGTTATCGATACCATATCACCAGTATCGATACTCGGGGTAAAATAATCGATACTTTAATAAAAATACCGATAATTTTTGAGACTTTAATTTTTAAACGAGAAGCATAATGCAATTTTGGTATCAATTTTCCAATCAGTATCAATACCATTTAAGAGAAATATTGATACCTTTGTTTTAGTATCGATACTTACGTGATTATTTTAGAAATTTTGCTAAGTGGTCCTAATGCATGTTTAATGCTTATTATAAGTTCATTTGATGTATATTTAGCATATTTTAACGACGACTAAAGTATGTATGACTTATAATTCGTATGAATGCTAAATAAAGAAGATGTTTGTTTAATAATGTGACAATTTGTAATGTATATGATGTGTGATAGTGGTGTAGCGTCTCGTTACTAGGGCTCGGTGATTGGGCTGGGTATAGGGTGTTACATTTGGTGGCATCAAAGCTAGGTTCACTAACATTCAGACCTAGGTTATTGTTGTGTGGATTGAGGTTGCGAAACCCATGTGTTTAAGTTACTTTGATTGTTTGTTCTGTTTGAAATATCTTTGATTGAATTGCATGTGGGGTAGGTTTGAGGATACATTGCCTTTAATCCTAAAGTTTGTTTGTAGGAACATGTCTTGGATCATTTCCCAACCATTCAGACCTTTGTTTCTTTGTGTGTGTATTAGATTAGATTCGATATGCCTCCTAGGCATGTTAATGTGAGAGCTAACGCTTAAGAGGATGGTACATCCTTTGCACCTCCTATGCCGTCGCGTAGAGTGAATATACCTGGTGAGGGTGTTGGCCCTCTAATGGAAGCTATGATTGGAGCGTTTCAGCGAATTGCTGGTGCTAACCTTGCACTTGCCAATCTTGCACCTGCTAACCGATGGTTGCCGCTTGAACGTCTTCGAGCATTGGGTGGTAAAGAGTTTTTGGAGTGAAAGGGACCGATCTAACCGTAGCTAAGTACTCTAAGTACTGGTTGGAAGGAGTTAAAAGGATCCTCTAGCAAATGTGATATTCTGATGAGGAGAAGTTGGATTGTACTGTGTCCTTACTCGATAGTGAGGCTCATTGATAGGACTAGAAAGAACTATTGATTTTTCCCTACTTATTGTTTAAGTTATTCCAATTTAGGCATCCTTAGCACATATTTTAGCATTTTTTTAGTTTAGTTTATTGCATTTTCTAACTCAATGGACCTTAGCCTAGTTACCCTTAATTTTGTCATATTTTACTATTAAAGTCGCTGCATGAGCATTTCTAGAATTGCGCCTAGAAGTGTCGCCGCATCTGACAGCTGTCCAGATAAGAATAGAAATTACGTGAGCTATCCTGTCTGGTGTAACTAACTGGTACGACCATAGACAGCTAGATTTTGAGGAGAGGACACTTGCACAATTTGGCAAAAGATAAATACTCAATAGGAGAGAGAAAAGAGGCCTTATTCGATGATTATTCTTCCTCAACCTAGCTTTTGAAGATTGCGGATATGGAAGCTTGAACCTCCCACGGGAGAATCGACGTGGGAAAGATGCAAAACAGCTCTTGACGAGGAGTCCTAAGTGTGATACAAGAAGGAAATCGAAAGAGCAAGTCGAGTTCTTCTAGGAATAGTATTCTCCACTTGTCTCTTTTACATTTCTTTTCAAAAATGCTGGTGATTATTGTTTATTTCATGTTTGTATGGAAGTACACATGATTTCTAGACTAAATGTTATTTTATTTAATCTTGATTCTACTGTTTAATCTTTGGTTTGAATGTTTTTACCATGGAAGTGTTATTGCAATCATTGTCAATGGAAGGTGCAGCAACAGTTTAAACTAACAAGCAAGACAACGAAAGTTGCTTGGGGATTAGAGGAATTTGATCCACTTGTTCTTAACTGTGTTGCATTGCCATCATCGGAAGGTGTGGTTATTGTGCATGTTTAAGTCTTAGATCGAATAGTGAAATCAAGTTACGTAAGATATTCATTGCACCTTATTGCAGCGACAATCACCTATCCTTTAAAACCTTGTGTGTCGCACTTAGTATTCTACTAAACATCCACGTTGGGGACCCTATTTTATTATTATCACAGTTCATTTATATTTTTGCATTATTGCTCCAACAACTATTCTCACAATTTATCGCATTTTACTTATTCATTGCACCAACATTAATAGACAACAAACATCCATCCTCGTGGGATTGATATCCGACAGGTTCACATCTGTCTACTATACTTGCATTGACAATGTAAGCTTGCACATTATTGCTGTGACGTTAAACAACCGATCACTCATCATTAGTGGAATACGGTTAAGAGAGGTACTACTGCTGATTTTTTGACTTAGGGATATTTTTTTGAGATCTTTAAGAGGAAGTTTATGGGTAAGCAGTACATGGAAGCTCGCAAGTGGGAATTTTTGGATCGTGTTTCTAACTGCGGCTGACTATGAGGCAGAGTTTATGCGACTGAGTCAGTACACTCCTGAGATGGTCCATTTTGATAGGGACCGTTATAAGAGGTTTCGTTTTGGGCTCAATCGTGAGATTTGTGTTTAATTGGTGGCCCAAAACACATATGTCCAATCGGTCCCTTGGCTAGCTTGTTGAAACAAAAAATGAATTGCATGTTGAATCAAATAAACAAAAATGAATAGAAATGGTGAAAATGGAGAAATGAAAAGCATTTGAAAATGATTATGATTTTCTCCAAAATGAAAATGAAAATGGAGAAATTGAATAATATGGAAATGAATGAGGTTTTCTCCAAAATTAAAATGAAAATGAAAAAGACCTGAAAAATGAATTTATGTTTTACAAATTAAATGAAGTTCAAAAATAGAAATAAATCATTTGGTTATAGTGAACCGATGAATACTAAAATATTAAATATATATTCTTATATATTTATTTTGTTTATGTTTTATTTAATAATTTTGAGCTTAAAAGTAAAATGGAAAATTTAATGCAAGTCCCTCTTTTCATTTTGTTCAACTTTTTTCTTTGGTCGTATTGACATGTAACACTCTTTAATCCCGTTAATCCCGTGTCAATTCCAAACAAAAGTTAACCCGATTAGACCACAGCACCAAACTGATAAACCGAAAAAAAGTACACGTTGGAAAATTGAAACTACAGGTATCACATTAAAATTTTTGTTAAAATGTAGGGTCTTTTTTGCCATTATACCACAAGTTCACAATGAAAGAAGCATCCTAGATATTGAAATGCATAAAAATAGAAAAATATTAAAGCAAAGCCCAAACACCTGAAATACCCTCCAACTCCAGGCTCGGAAGTCGGAAGTTCCCCTGCCTGCCTGCCTATCACAAATCCAAAAAACCCTAACTCTAAAACACTCCTAAAAGCTAATTCCGGCTTGCGGCCGCTTCCTTTTATCTGTTCTATTTCTTTCTTTAAACAACCACTGTT
Source organism: Gossypioides kirkii (assembly GCA_005610355.1). NCBI lineage: Eukaryota > Viridiplantae > Streptophyta > Magnoliopsida > Malvales > Malvaceae > Gossypioides > Gossypioides kirkii. Next base: position 18,166,578 of record CP032246.1, on the reverse strand, counting down.
AGTCTTTTCTTCAATCTTGCGTTCTTTCGTTTTTTTTTTTTTGTAGAAATGGTTGGAAAATGATTTTTTTTAACCTCTGTTAGTTTTTGAATTGATTTTCTTTCTTCTATCTGTTTGAAAGTGTTTGAATTGAATTTTTCCCTGCTTGTTTGAATTTACAAAAGCGGCTACGGTTAGTGTTTGAATTGAATTTCTTTCCCTGTTTGTTTCGATAGAAAATCTCTTTTTGTTTTTCCTGTTTGGCTCGTTAAACGAACCGATTCCGCCTTCACCCAAATCTTGAAATAGAATATAAAAAAGGAAAATTATGTCTTTAGAAGTGACTAGGAAAGAGAACCAACAGCCAACGCCACCAACAGGTGGTCATAATGGAAACGGCATGGCGGTGTTGCAGAGCATGGCGACGACGCACCGGTTACGGCTGGCCCCTAACACGGAGCACAAGCCGGAAAGCTACGAGGGTTTGCATTTGGAGTTCAGTCCGCTTCTGTTCAGCTCCCTGGAACGTTACTTGCCTCCCCCGATGCTCTCCCTCTCTCGTGACTCCAAGCTCCATTACATGCGCGATATCATTCTTCGTTACTCTCCTGAAGGCGAACGTACTCGCGTAAGCTTCCTTTCTCATTTTACTACCTTTATTTTTGCTTCTTATTGGTACATGTTTGTTTCAGTTCCTGATACTTCTTCCTTTAAAATGTAACGTCGTTGTTTATGTTGTTATGAAATTATATATATATTACTACGTTATGGAAGGTGAAGATCTGATGAACTTTTATAATACAATGCAGTACGGGGAATATATTTATTTATTTTAAAATTTTTATCTCTGGAAATCGAAAATGATTTGCCTGGAACAGATTTTAAATTTAGCGATGCTGGCTTTAACAACATTTTTTTATTGAGAGTTAACAGGTTCAAAAGCAGCGAGAATACAGGCAAAAGATTATATCACACTATCAGGTATTGTTTTAAAACTTGATTTATGCCTGGAATGTATTGTAGTTTGGTGTGTCATCTTCATAAGCCTTATATATGTATGTATGCCTGTTATCTTTACTCTCATTTTGCAGCCTCTACATAGGGAACTGTATGCCATGCATGCCTCAAACTTCTTTGCGCCCTCATTTCTCAAAGCAGTTAATGAGAATAAAGAGGAAAGTTTTAGAAGTATAATGGCTGAACCTACTCAAGGAGTTTTTACATTTGAAATGCTTCAGCCCCATTTCTGTGAATTGTTGTTAGCTGAGGTTATACCATTGCTGCCTTCTCTTTTTTTAAATTTTACTTTAACTTTCTTGTTTTTTAGTTTTCATATTTTTCTTATCAGGTTCTGATTGCTTAGGTAGAAAACTTTGAAAAATGGGTCCATGAGACAAAATTCAGAATCATGCGACCAAACACAATGAACAAATTTGGTGCTGTTTTAGATGACTTTGGTCTGGAAACCATGCTTGGCAAGTTGATGGAGGACTTTATCCGACCTATATCCAAAGGTAGTTAATATTCCATCATGAGATTGAAAAAGCATGCTACTATATATCTATGCATATTGAGAGTTAAAGCCTAGAAATCTGTTTTCTTTTAATTATTTTTGTAAAATGGTCTGCAGTTTTCTTTTCTGATGTGGGTGGATCTACTCTGGATTCTCATCATGGTTTTGTTGTTGAATATGGAATTAACAGGGATGTTGAGCTTGGTAGGTTCTAACTTCTTTCTATGTTCAATTTTCAATTAAATCCATTCTATTAGGTTCTGAATGATAAAGTTTATATTTTATAATGTAAGCTGTGCTATTTATAACCTTGGGAGATTAAAGCATTAGCTACAATAGATGAAAACTGATGATTCTTTCGATTCTCTAATATGAGTGTTCAGAAGATATTGCACATTATAATTTTCTGAATTTCTCTTTGTAATGCTTGCTTATCATTTATTCTTTATTAAATGATGGCATTGACTGTTTTCATTCTTCTTCCATTAGTCTGCCTGTTTATTGTACCATCGTATTATCACATATTTGCTGCTTGAGCTTTTTCAGTTTAAAATCTGCTTCTTAAAGTTGTAGCTTCACAAACTTCTGTAGCTCTGTGCTTGTAGGTTTTCATGTAGATGATTCAGAAGTCACCTTAAATGTTTGCTTGGGTAAACAATTTTCTGGTGGGGACTTGTTCTTCCGAGGTGTTCGGTGTGATAAACATGTCAATACAGAAACCCAGTCAGATGTATGCTAATCCTTCTGATTAATTTTTCCTTTTTACTGTTCATTTTAAGACCCAAGGATTTTAACTTTTCTTTGGCTTAATTATTCAGCTATAATAGCTGCATGTTCTACAAAGCATTAGGATTAAGTTTAGTTTCAGTTTGATAAAACGTTTTCTGTAGTAGCAAGTCAACAAGAACCACACCATCTCAGACACACTGCCACCCCTCCTCTCCCTTCATTTAGTTATTTGTATAAGCTTCAAGCGAGAAATCATGGGAATATCAAGATAGCCTATTATGCTTCTTCGAACTTTCCTCTTATAAATGAAAACAGGAAATAACGGATAGTTTAAAAAATGATTGTGATGTCCCATTCATTTTGAAATTTTCTGGACAACGTGGGGAGGCGTAGTATTTAAATTGGTTATAGCAGATATTGGTTCATTGAGGAGAACATAAAAACCATCTACTTTTTCTGCTGTTAATTTGTCATTGTAACAAAACGAGCACTTAGCATGTTCTCTTTTTTGTGTATTATAGGAAATTTTGGATTATTCTCATGTTCCAGGACGAGCAGTTCTTCATCGCGGGCGCCATCGGCATGGTGCAAGAGCCACAACATCTGGTCATCGGGTCAACTTACTTTTGTGGTGCAGAAGGTGTATTTCTCTTGCACATTATTTTGAATGCACCAAAGTATAATAACTAGGCCTGTCTATCGGGCATGTCAGGTTGGTTTTGGATATGGTCAGTTCATGTTTAAGAATTTTCAAGTTATTTTGGTTCAGGTTAGTTTTGGGTTTGGGTAAATTTTGCATTTGGGTCATTCAGGTTAGAGGTCCGGGATTTTTGGGTTGGGCCATTACGGGTTTGAATCAATTCAGGTTACTGTCATTTCAGGATTGTGTTGTTTCTGGTTTAAGTCATTTTGGGTTTGAATCATTTTCAGGTCCAGGTTGGACGGGTTTGGGTTGGCTTTTATGGTTAAATTGGGTTGGGTTTGGTTGATTGGTTCAGGTTTTCGAGTTAGTAACAGAAATGGCAGGTTTAATAATGATCTTTTAAAGGGATAACTAATCATGTAAGGCTTTCTTAAAGTTGATATGTAGCAAGTTGGAAAGAAACTTAGTCATTTGTTTGCGTTTAAATATCTTAATTTAGTATTTTATACTGAAATGTGAAGAACAATGTCGAAAAAATTCTTAGGGAAGCCAAAGTATTTAGAACATTAATGTATTTGTTGGACTAAATTTAGAATCTAGACTTGTTTTTGGAGTTAAAATACTATAAAAATAAGTGGATGACCGGATATTTAATTTAGATGGTGCATGCATCCTTGGAGAATGGTGCGGCTGAAATATCTATGTTGTTATTTTATGTATTTGGTACAAATCTAAGTTGATGGAAACAAAATTGTATTGTTGGAGCTATCTAGGACTTGTTTTCCATATTCCCTAAAATACACATCAATAAAGGTTTTGTTCCAAAATAGTTTGGACTGCATTGTTAGAAACTAGTCAAGGAAGTCTAATGAGATGTAATCGTCTTGTATTTAATTTTGTTAATTGCTTTGTTCCTTTGTTGTTACTATCAACTTTGAACTTTCTGTTTGATGGTTACTAGAGCTGTTTAATGTTTCAAGGCATGTGATGCGCTAATGTTTCCTAGTTGTGTAACTATTGGGGTTCATGTCGGTCTGATTGCCTTGAACTGTAATTTGGGTGTATTGTGGATGTATGAGTTTGAGAATTGGAGTATTTCTTTTTCTGGACAACCATTTAAACTGCATGCAAAATTTTCTTCCAGTTCGGTCTTCCGTGAGCTGAGGAAATATCAGAAAGATTTCTCAAGCTGGTGTGGAGAGTGCCAACGTGAGAAAAAGGAAAGACAAAGAGTCTCAATTGCCGCCACCAAACAGGTATAAAAAATTTCATCAGTTGCTTTTGTATGGAAATAGTATATATTTTTGACTTCAACTTTAATCAGGAATTACTGAAGAGGGAAGGGAAACCTGCGACTTGAACTCAGTTTTCGGTACCAGTTATTTTGTAAAATAGTTGGGATTCGTGGCATTGTTACAAGGAACAAGCAATATTCATTGTAATGTTTATTGAGGCCCATGTGTGTCTGTCTTCATTGTACGTCAATGCTGTACATACGCATCGTGAACTTGAACTATATAAGTGTGTTTGGACAGTTAATGTCTGCAAATTGAACCTGCAATTTGTTCTGAACATTCCAAATTACCCAATCATTAGGGGAAGAATTGAAAAACTTATGGCTTACATTGTTTTTCACCACTTTGTTCCATGAAGCTTAGCAGTCTGTCAATCTGTAAGTATATGTAGTGCAGTTTCAGAAGTAGTACCGCAAACCGGACAAGCATCACTATCTGTTTTTCTTTTTTTGGTCAACATCACAATCTGTTAGACTAACAGTAAATGTTGGACTCGTTTTGGACCTTGATAGTACCAAATTACTATCCATTTAACATCACGAGGATCCCATGCATCCTTGGTGAGTGAAGCATAATTCAATCGGTTGATTGTTCATAATTATTATTAATCGAATTAATTGATTTTTTAAATTTTTAATAGTTAACTGAATTGAATTTAAAAAAGAAATTAATTGAACCAAATTTTTTAAAAAAAATATTAATTGAATCTAATTATTTTTAATTAATTCGGTCGGTTAATCAAATTAATCGAAATTTATATGTTTTTTTAGTTAAAGCATGTATAAAACTTATAAAAAATTAATCGAATTAACTGATTGATTTATTAAGTGGACTAATACTTATATATTATAATATTATTTATTAAGTTAATTTGTTTAATCGATAAATTTCGAATCAAATTAATCATTAATCGAACTTTCAAGAAATTATTAATCGACTCATGACCGGATTAATTCAGTTAACCGATTGATTAACCGAATTAATTCGATTTTACTCGAAATTTGCACACTCCTAAACATAAGTGTCTAGTATTTTAAGCTCACCCTTCCGAATTCAGCGCCAAGTACAAAGATCGGGACCTATTAAATTATTAGGGGTGGTAAAGCGGCAATTCACACTAGTACCGGAGTTTCAAGGCAATGAACAAACTTAGCCCTATTCCACTTGCCAATATCGTTCATCTATTTTCGGAATCTAAATGTCCATCCAAAACCTTGTCTTCTCCCCGTTGTCGATAGATCAACATAGACTCTTAATGTAGCCCAAATTTTAACTAAAGAGAGGCAAACAAAGGAGCAATTCTTCCTTGAGATATCCGACGGGCATTTCTCTTGGACTTTACACTTTGTCCTTAGGATTTGTAAAAACATATTATGGTCCTTTAGACTTCCAAACCCAAGATTGCCTGATACGTTCAAAAAGGATTCAAGTCCAATTTTATGCAGTCTAAGTTGAAATTTATGACTTAAAGACTTTGTTTCGAAGAACTTTCAAGAAATTTATCTTGAAGACTTGTGCTTGGAAGATCATGACTCAAGTGGGACATGGTTAATTAATTTGGTTATGTATTTTGTTATTAAAATAAGAGGATGTCTTAAATCTTTTTTGTTGTCTTAACTTAAATATATAATTCAATTAATTAATTTTTAGGAAGTATGTGTCAAATATGACTCTTATTCAATACATTTTAAAGGAGATCTACTTTAGATATTTTATTTGGCCAATTTAGGAGTTAATTTATTCATTCAGGAGTTTCTTGTTAATCAAGAAGCCTTAGAGAATTTCGTAACAAGTTTGGCTGTGAGTATGTGTAAAGATTAATTATGAGATCGATTTTGATAATATACTTATTTACCTTGTCTATTAATAAACTCATTGATATTATTATTTTTAATCTTTATTTTTATGATTAAAAATAGAATCTTGAAAATAATGATTATTCTTAAACTGTCATCAGTAGAGTATTATTGTGGGTTGAGATAACAATAATACATTGAGAGTAATGTGATTGATTGATGACAAGATGTTGTCATACGAATGGGTATGGTTAATAGAACATTGTATAGACTAACCCACCATAATAATGCTTATTGGATTGTTTTGTAATAGTTTTTTTGAGATAAACTACAACCAAGGCCACTCTAAAATAGGATTTGTCCTATTTCGGCCAGTCTAATTTCTTTTTCAATTTAATCACTCTAATTAAGATAATGATTCGAACTAATCACTGTCGTTCAATTTTTCGTTAATAAACTAACATATTGCTGATGTGGCACATCAGCCAATTGAATAACGACACGTAATATTTTTTTTACTTTTGACTAAAGCTTGAAGATCTCTTTGTAATTATTCCAAAATACTTTTTTCTTCTCTTCTCTCTTGTTGCTATTGTTTGTTTGCTTAAAATAACAAATGCAATGAAGTGCTAGACTGTTGTGGCGCTACTGCTTGACATTGCGAAAAATTGTGCAAACAAAATAGAAATAACATCAATGTTTGTTTATGCAATTCAATTTTTCTACATTTACTAAGCTTAGCTCGAATTTCACAATCTTTTATCACGAATACAACAAATGATTTACACTCCATTACTCCCCAAGTATAAAGATCTCACCTTTGCACCTAAAGAGTAGAACACTTACATCCAAATTATCTCCCTTAGATCTTGGGAAGTAAACACTCAAAATGTTTAAAATTCAATTTGCATTCTCTCACAAGATAGTTCCACACTGAACAGATTAGAAAGCACTAAATAAGCTCTCATACAAAATCTATACAAGCCTCAAAAGAAAATATTCGAATTCGGATTGCTAACATTTCGGCTTGCTAACATAGAATCTAAGTGAATACAAAGTAACTCCTTGAAAATAACTATTACACCAATGACAATCTGTTAGCTCGATGGATCAACTCGATAATGCCGTTAAGAGAGGTTGAATCAGCCTTTGAGATGTTGTGGTGGAAGCAATAAAAATTTGCAACAAAGAACACAAGGATTTATAGTGGTTCGACCTCAAATGCCTACTCTACTACCATAGTTTTCCACAACTAAGGATTTTCCCAAATCCACTAGATTTGTATAACCTTTGAGGACAAGGTTTAACATTACAATCTCTCTTAAGACTTATACCCCAAAATCTTAAGATAGAACTCCCTTAAAGTTTCTACCCAAACATCAACCCTCTCTCAAAGAGAAACAAACAAGCAAACAATCAAACAATCCTTACAAGATTATGATGTTTGCTAATTAGGCACAAATACAAAGAAGAACACTTGAGCTAAATGAATACAATGAAAGCTCACAAGAGTTTACAAGAAAAGGTATGAAAGAATTAAGCTCTAGGTTGTTTTGATTGATATTTAAGCTTTGCAAATTGCTCTTCTTGTTGCTAGACCTTTGGAAGATGGTATTTATGCCTTCAAATTTATTTCTAGCCGTTGTGGTTGTTGGTGTAATAATTGTAGTCATTGGGGATGAAAAACTAGAGCATTTATGTCACCTGCAACTTTGAGTATCGATACCTACTAAAAGGGTATCGATAGTTTTTGTAAGAAATTCAAATTTAGTGACCGTTAGAGCTGCATATAAATACCTGATAAAAGCTATCGATACTTTTTGAAAAGGTATCGGTACTTTTTGTCATTGTTTGAAAAATCATGAAAATAGAATGTCAATTTGGTCTCGATTATCAAAGGGGTATCGATATCTCATAAAATATCGATACTTAGAGAAAAAGTACTAATACTTTTTGTCCTAGAGCAATTCTAACTTGTTTGAAAATGGTTAAAACATATTTGAAAATGCTTGATGATAGCATTAGAAATAACACTTAATTTCTCCTTAAATTAGTGTATAATTTGCTCCTTTAGTATCATATTTAGCATACATTATTAGCATATCATACTTAGTATTTACATTTTCTAACTCAATACTGTTTGATATTAATTTCTTTCATTTTATCTCTTCTGCGGTACTAATGTTGCTGTATTTAGTACTCGTTTTGCGTCTAAAGTTGTCAGCACAGAATTCCACCTGGGAAGATCAAAGTAGGAAAGCTTTCAAAGTTGCGGTCACAAGTTGATCAAGAATTGCAGTGAAATATGTCATCACATGAAGACTTCTACATTTCTATCAGGAATTTCATGCTGCTAACATATCCAGAAGCACCAGCGCTGGAGAGTGACAAATTGTCACAGCAAATTAAATTCATAAATTGCGTCCAAAAATGTCGCGACAATCTATAACTGGTCAATGAACAAACCAGATCTACGTGCGTGAGTGCATAACTGGCAATAACAACTTTTACAGCTGCATCAAGGAGTTAGATCTGAAAAGGGATAAAGATCTGGAATGGCTAGGATTATAAATAGAAGGATGAAAGAGAAGATGGATATCAAGGTGTGAAGATTTCAAATCTATAATTTCTCTTATTCATTTTCGAAGATAGCTGCCATGGAAGCTTAATTTCTGGAGGAAGGTGATCTGATGCCATAAGGACGCAACAACTTCTGAAGAGAAGTGTTTGGTACGATTAAAGGAGAATTGTAATAGACTAGGAATAGGATGTTTCAATTCATTTGTTAATCCCTCTTAAATTGTTGATGAATACTATTGATAATTATTTGAATACGGAAGTATCTTTCAATATTAGATTTGCTTTGAGTTCTATTCAATTCTTCTCATTTGTTTATCTTTGGATTTAATTGTTTTGACCACGAAAGTGTGATTGCAGTCACAGTCACTGGAAGGTGCGGTGACAAGTTAGATTAACAAGCATGATAGCGAAAGTTGCTTGAGACTAGGAGGAATTCTAGTCACTTGTTCTTGAGTGCTCAGCATTACTAGCACTAGAAGGTGTGGTAGTTGTGGGTACTTAGGTCTTTGTTAAACAAATAGTTGATATTAGTACGATCTCATTAGAACATAATTGCGGCGACATTTCATCTATGAATTACCTTGTAGTCACATTGAGCGTTGTTAACTTGTGAAGTCAGTGATCCTCTCCACTTCTTTACATTTGATCTATTTCTTTTATATTTCTGAGTTTATGTTACAACATCTCAACAAACAATTCATCTTTTATGAATTTGCGTTGACATTTTATACTACTTTTGCACTGACAAATTTTACTCTTAACCTGTGTAGTTTTAACCAATTTGCATTGACATTGTTATTAACATTCATTATCATTTTAACTCAAATTGCTTCGATAAATTTAAACATAAACAACCATCTCTGTGGGATCAATATCTAATGGCTTTACACCTATCAACTATACTTGCATCGACAAGTGTTCACTTGCACAATTGCTGTGACGTTCATAGCGCGATCAAGTTTATGCGCCATTACCGGAGATGGCATTTGTTTAATGTTTATTTTTTGTAGTTGCATTTATTTGTCTCTTTTCTAGCCTTTACTGATTTTTGATCTTTTGTTATTTCTTTTCAATTTTCTTTTTAGGTGTTTATGTCCACAAGGAGAAATCCTAACAACATTGTTAGTTTTGATCCAGAACTTGAAAGGACAATGCAGAGGAGAAGACAAAAGCAAAGAAAAATGGTTGGAAATAACAACGATCTACCACCATTGCTGCCACAAAGTGTTGTTTCTCTAGTGAAGTCACAAGTAGTCAATAATATACCACCGCTGCCACAAAAAGAGTAAATTCCTAACAGGACAATTAGAGATTTCGTTGTACCTGTGCTCGATGATCTATAACCAAGGGTTGTTAGACCAACAATACAAGCTGGTAATTTTGCATTAAAACCAGTGATGTTTCAAATGCTTAATTCAAGTGGGCAATATGCAGGTTTACCTCATGAAGATGCGAGGGACCATCTTAAATCTTTTCTTCTTATATGTTCTTCTTTTAGTCAACATGGTGTTCCTGCTGACGCCTTAAAGATGCAGCTGTTCCCTTACTCTTTGCAAGAAAGGGCATGAACATGGTTCCTTGGTTTACCAGCTAGATCTATTACTTCTTGGAATGCGCTAGCAACACAGTTCGTTTTGCGATTCAATCCACCGATAATGAATGCCAGATTGTGGAATGATATCACGACATATCATCAATTGGATGATTAGAATTTACACACTACGTGGGAACGTTACAAAACTCTGCTGAGACGTTGCCCTATGCATGGAATTCAACAAGAAACACAAATTGAGATATTCTACAATGGACTAAATGCGCAGACAAGAAATCTTGTCGATGCATGTGCTAATGGTCCTTTGTTGGATTGCACTTACACTGAAGCCGTGCGAATATTAGAGAGGATTGTACAAAATAACTATCAATACCCGTTCTCTCGTGCTACTCAGGTAAAAAAAAATCTTGGAGTTATGGAGTTAGATGTGGCCAATATGATCAAAAATATGAAGGGAACGAGTGATGTTGCCTCTATCCAAGTAGCTCAATAGATGGATGTCCTGACATTTTCCTGTGAAATTTGTAACAACAACCATAGTTATGAGGATTGCCCACAGCATGCTGAAAATGCATTTTATGTTAATAACATCCATGGAAATTCCTATGGTAACTCATACAATAGTTCAGGTAGAGCTCAACAACATTGGAGGAGTCAAAATACGTCTACATATAGATATGAAAATTTCTCAAATCAAGGTAATTTTAGACAAGGGAGTTACAATCAACAGCAACAGAATTATAATCATCCGCAAGCGTATGCACAACCTGACCAAATAACCAGATGCAGTTGCATACTCAGATGCAGCCACAAGTTCGAATGCAGCCACAACAAATTGTGCTACCAAATATGCAAGGATAGCATCAGCAACAACAACAATATCCTCAATCAAGAGAAGATCCATTGACTACTCTTGAAGCTTTGATGCGTGAGCATATTACCAGAATGGAAGCAATTGTACAAGGAAATTCATCTTCCATTCGAGCATTGAAAGCACAACTAGGACAACTGGCTTCTAACATGAGCACACAACCACCAGTTGCTTTACCAAGTGATACTAAAAATCCAAATCAGAAAGGAAAAGAGCATTGCAAGGCTATCACATTGCGAAGTGGAAAGCAAACTGCAGAGCAAAGTAGCAGCTCTAACCAAGCACCTGTCGACACAAACGAACCAAAGCAACAAAAAGAAGTTACAGCTGAAGAAGACACAGCAAAAGTAGATGAGGAGGAACCACTAGTAGTTACACCAATGCCAACCATTCATCCAAGGAAGTTGTCGACTCAACTACCCATGTCAACACAACCGGTTGCAACAAAACAACCCACTGTAAACATACCTTTGCCACAGAGATTTAAGGAGAAAGAGCATGACAAAGATTATCACAAGTTTGTATCTACCTTGAAACAATTACATATTAATATACCTCTAATTGATGCTCTTGTGCAGATCCCCAACTATGAGAAATTTATGAAGGAGCTATTATTGAAGAAGAAAAAACTATCCGATATTGAGACAATTGCGCTCACAGAAGGGTGTAACGTTGTGCTAACAAATAAATTACCACCAAAGATGAAAGATCCTGGCAGTTTTACGATCCCATGCTCTATTGAAAATCATTATTTAGATAAAACTCTATGTGACCTGGGAGCTAGCATTAATCTTATGCCACTGTCAAGTTTCAGGAAATTAGGGATTGATCATTTGAAACCCACTGCGGTGACATTACTACTTGCGGACAGATCTTTGGCACAACCTGAAAGACAAATTAAAGATGTTCTTGTCTGTGTCGATAAGTTTGTGTTCCCAGCTAACCTTATCATACTTGATTGCGAAGCTGATAAGGAGGTGTCTATTATTCTGGGACGCCCATTTCTTGCAACGGGATGCACTCTTATCGATGTCTTCAAGGGTGAACTGATTATGCACCATAATGATGAGCATGTAACCTTCAGCGTTTTCAAAGCATCTCCATCATGCAATAAGGAACAATGTCACCACATTGATGTTCTGGACGAGCTAATTATAGAGGAATTTAATGAACGAAGCTCAGTAGTGCCAAAAGAATATGTTGTGACAGTTGATGACAATATTCCACCTGAGTGTGACCACACAGTTGAGGCTAATGTTTGTGAGCTGAAACATGGCTGACAATTGGAATATTTGGATTTGACAAATCAGACGATCCTTGTTTTTAAACCATTGGTTGAAGAAGCTTCGACTCTAGAGTTAAAACCATTGCCCACACACTTGAAGTATGTTTTCCTAGGGGACAATGATACATTGCCTGTAATTGTCAGCGTAAGTCTCGACGAGAGCCAAGAAGAAAAATTAATCGGAATATTGAAGTGACATAAAAGAGCCATCGCCTGGAGCATAACAGACATCAGAGGCATCAGTCCCTCTTTCTGCGTGCATAAAATCAGGCTGAAAGATGAAAGTAAACAGTCAATTGAGCAATAAAGAAGACTAAATGAGAAAATGAAGGAAGTAGTAAAGAAGGAGATTATCAAATGGTTGGACATCGGCATCAGCTCGGTCCAATGTGTGCCTAAGAAGAGCGGTATCACGGTAGTAAGTAACGATAAAAATGAGCTAATCCCTACTCGTATTACTATAGGTTGGCGAGTGTGTATGGACTGTCTTCGTTTGGATACGGCCATAAAGAAGGATCACTTCCCACTACCATTCATTGATCAAATGCTGAATAGGCTAGATGGCAAGGCCTACTACTGTTTCCTTGATGGGTACTCTGGATACAACCAGATTGCAATTGCATTGGAGGATCAAGCAAAGACAACTTTTACATGCCCATTTGGAACCTTTGCTTTCCGACGGATACCATTTGGTTTGTGTAATGCCTCAGCCACATTTTAGAGGTGCATGATGGCTATCTTCTCAGATATGATCGAGGATTCATTAGAGGTATTTATGGATGATTTTTCTCTGTGTATGGGCAAAATTTTGATATATACGCTGACAATTTAGCAAAAGTGTTGAAAAGATGCGAGGACACCAACTTGGTTTTAAATTGAGAAAAATGCCACTTCATGGTAACTAAAGGAATTGTCCTTGGTCATCGAATATCTTGTCAGGGCATTCAAGTGGATAAAGCGAAGGTGGAAATCATTGAAAAGCTACCTCTACCGAATAATGTGAAGGTAATAAGGAGTTTTCTTGTCCATGCCAGATTTTATAGAAGATTCATCTGAGACTTCTCCAAGATAGCAAAACCACTCTGCTCCTTGTTGGAGCAAAATAAAAAGTTTTTGTTCAATGAAGCTTGTTTGGAAGCATTTCTAAAGATTAAACAGCAGTTAGTACAAGCACCCATTATCGTTTCACCAGATTGGATGCAACCGCTCAAAGTAATGTGCGATGCGAGCGACTTTGCTGTAGGTGCTGTGGTTGGACAAAGGAAAGATAAGGTATTTTAGTCAATATATTATGCTAGTAAAACTCTAACAGAAGTACAGGTGAATTATACGACCACTAAGAAGGAGTTGCTGGCAGTAGTTTTTGCATTTGACAAGTTTTGTTCATATCTTGTCGGAGCAAAAATTACAGTATACACTGATCACTCTACTTTGAGATACCTTTTTGCTAAGAAAGATACCAAGCCCAAGCTGATTGGATCCTTTTATTGCAAGAATTTGATATCAAAATTAAGGATAGAAAAGGATCAGAAAACCAAGTAACAGACCACCTATCTCGTTTGGAAGCTGAAGCAAGGATGGAAATAAATCACAAATTGTCGACTCATTTCCAAATGAGAAATTATTCTTTGTTGACGCATCTCCATGGTATGCAGATGTAGTCAATTACCAAGTTTGTGGAAAGCTACCACTGAGTGCAACAGGTCATAGGAAGGTCAGATTTCTCAGGGATGCTACTAGGTATCATTGGAATGAACCATACTTGTTTAAGGTATGCGCCGACAACATCATTCGTCGATGTGTTACTGAGGAGGAAATGTTATCTATCCTGGAGCATTGCCATGATGCTCCCTATGGAGGCCATTTTGGTGGTGTTAGGACTGCTACAAAGGTCCTACAATCCGGATTTTACTGGCCTACATTGTTTCGAGATACACACAATTTTGCTCAATAGTACGACAAATGTTAGCGCACCGATTTTATATCTCGACGTAATGATATGCTTCAACAACCTATCATGAATGTTGAGCTCTTTGATGTGTAGGGTATAGATTTCATGAGACCATTTCTAAATTCCTTTGGGATTGTGTATACCCTGGTAGTTGTTGACTATGTCTCCAAGTGGATCGAGGTATAGCTGTTCCAAAGGACGATGCTCGAACAGTGTTAAAGTTCTTTTACACATATATCCTTATAAGATTTGAAACACCTCGAGCATTAATAAACGACCAAGGCACTCATTTCCATTACAATAAGGTGGCAACAGCTTTGAAACGCTACGGTTTAAAGCATCGCATGGTAAGCATGTATCATCCACAATCGAATGGACAAGTGGAGGTCTCCAATCGACAAATTAAAAGTATTCTTGAGAAGGTGGTTAACCCATCTAGATAGGATTGGTCCTCGCGGTTACATGATGCATTGTGAGCGCTTTGCACCACTTACAAAACTCCGTTAGGAATGTCACCATATTAGCTGGTGTTTGGAAAATCATTTCACTTACCTTAGAACTTGAACATAAGGCCATGTGGGCAATCAAGTAGGTGAACATGGACTATGATCTGCAGGACAGAAAAGATTGTTGGACATTTCAGAGCTGGAAGAAATTTGGCACAATGCCTATGAAAATACAGCCATTTACAAAGAAAAAACTAAAAGATGGCAGGACAACATCATCTTGTGGTGACAATTTTCTCTTGGTTAGTTAGTGCTTTTATTTAACTCACGTTTAAAATTGCATCCAGGGAAATTTCGTTCAAGGTGGTCAGGACCTTTTGAAGTTGTCGAAGCATTTTCACATGGTGCGGTGACAATTAAAGATTTGAATGATGGGCACCAATTTAAAGTAAATGCCAACGATTAAAGCATTACTACAGCCCAGGCATCAACGAACAAAAAGAGGCCATTAACCTGGTTACATTTACTTAATAATGTCATTGCAATTTTTGATATTTACTTTTGTCTTTTGTTTACTTTTAATTCGTTTTCTTTAGTTTTATGCAGGAATAAAAGAACTTTTTGTCGACGCACACAAAGCACGACTTGTCAGCGCATTTCTTTGATGACTTAGTGAAACGTTTAGGGCAAGAATCACGCCAATTGATTCACTTCAATCCCCAATCGTTGAATCGTTCTGAAAAAGCATGATATGTGTCCTAACATTTATTGACTGCAGGCACAGTGTACTATCTACTATCATCACATCTCTTCGCCTCCAACATTTATAAAACTCCATTTTTGTACCGACTACTCTCTCACACTCATAACCTCTATTGTTGTTGTATTTCCTTTATCTTCAACCTTCTGCTTTTCTGCAAGTTACTCTTACTCTGTCTATTTCAACACTCATGGCAAGAACTCGCGGAGCAAAAACCCTATCTAAATCGACAACTAAATTATCGGCTGCTATGGTCAGGAATGTTGACCAACCACAACCCAAAGAGCCCTTTCTCTTCCTGTCAAAAGTGACAAAGGACTGCTATCATGAAGTTATGCTGAAGAGAAATTGTCATCTTGAATAAGGATTTCAATTGTCCCCGCATCTGACTCTAGGGAAGCAAGTCACCAGGACAATCTCTAGTTTGGGATTGGAGCAGTTTTGTGACCATCCGGCTGGGTACTCTCCCTCTCTGGTAAGGGAATTTTATGCTAGCCTAATGGACTCCGAATAGGAATTTATATTTGTTCGTGAAGGGTTGGTGCCATGGAGTGTCGACCACATAAACGCTCTCTTTCATATTATTGAGGGAGAGGATGAGCACATCGAGTTCTTGGAAAATCTGACTGAGGAAGGTACCAAGCTTTTATTGCACAATTTATGCGTCATCGGTGCAGTTTGGACTATCAACAATCCAAACAACTACACTATGCACCGTCGCTTTCTCACTGTTCAAAGTAAGGTATAGTTCTATTTTATAAACTGCCGCTTGCTTCCATCTACCCATAGCACCACTACAACATTGAGGCCGCCACCAAACAAACAGGTATCCTACCCTTCCCTTCTTTGATAATGTTTTTGTGTAAACAAAGAGGCATTGTGCCTCGTGAAGGGGAGAAGACCTTGGAAAATAAAGGCCCAATCAATAATGTTTCAGTGGAACGGATGACAAGGGGGTAAGAAACCCCTATGGTGAAGGAGGTTTCGCAGAAGAAAGAAAAGAGAAATGGTAAAAAGAAAGCCGCTTAAACCCATGCGCTTACAAACACTCAAATTTGGAGGAAGCTTGATGAGATTAAAAAATTTGTCAATCGAATGAGCACAAGACAAATTAGACTTGTCGGCGCAGTGGAGGAGTTGCAATTCAGACAGAATTTATTCTATGCATATACTAGAGCATGGAATAATGCTATTGTCACCACATTGTGCAGCTTGAGTAGGAACCCAATGCCAAAATTCCCTGTGTTCCTTCCCATTATCAATGAAGCCACTCCATCATCGGAGCAACCTTGTTTAAAAGGAAGAACCCAATCCGTCCAGTCCCCAAATTGAATCCACATCTTTGATGATGAGGATCAAGAGGCGTACTGTAAAGGCATGGAAGATTGTTTCCAACACATAGCTAGCCTTTTTGAAGATGAACTTTTGAACAATTTGGGGGCCATTATGGCGGAGAGAAAGTCTGTTGCGGTGGAAGAGCACACACCAACTATTTTTGTGGGTATTCAGTAGAAGAAGAAGCAAGAGAAAAAGAAAGAAAAGAAGAGAAGGAAGAAAAAGAAGAAGATATTGCCCCGACAAATTTGTCTGAGAAATTTGTCGACACACC
This sequence comes from Gossypioides kirkii, assembly GCA_005610355.1. Taxonomy (NCBI): domain Eukaryota; kingdom Viridiplantae; phylum Streptophyta; class Magnoliopsida; order Malvales; family Malvaceae; genus Gossypioides; species Gossypioides kirkii. The sequence continues at coordinate 18,149,569 of CP032246.1, read as the reverse complement.
TACAAGCGTGGGTTCATCTGTAGAATAACTGACACCAATTGGGGTGAGCTGGGTCGAGGCGGTCACATCCGAAAATGAGGAATCTAATCCTCTAGCTATAGTGCCATATGTGTCACCAATTGCTGAACTCCATCCATCGGACGTGACGGTTGATGAAGCTAATATTCAACCAACAATGAAAGAGCAATCTACTCCACCGGTTGAACAAAAAGAGAAGAGGCGCAAATGAAAGGCACACAAGAAGAACAAAGAGGAGCGCCTAAAGAAGAAAAAGAAATCCAAAGCAGCCACATCTGAGGCTGCAACACACTGAGTTACTTTACTTTTCAGTAGTTAGTTGCATGCATTTCATTTAAATTGTCATTGCATTTTTATTGTCACTACATTTTATTTGTTTTCATAGTTGCATTGTAGTTGCATTTCCATTATAATTTGTATAGTATTGTCAGTGCATTGGGGACAATGCAGACATTAAGTTTGGGGGGAAATATGGAATGGAAATGCAATTACACCCACAAGTTTAGGAATTTATTTGTTTCTTTAGTTGAATGAAAGTATGCAAAGTTAAGAAAAATAATTGTGACCATATTTTTTTCATTTGATGCGTAGATTCTTGAATTATTTGGAATGCTAGTGCGTGAATTGAATGAATATGATTGAATGATTGGATCCTTCTATTTTGGGATGAATGGTTGAGATTGCATTAGTAATAAATGAGTAATATCATTCTTTAAATATTGAATTATCATTCTTTAAATATTGAATTAACTTACCATCTTGCAGATATGTTTATAATTATATTTACTAAATAAAAGACACTCCAATGTGGGTGCATTGTGACTTAACAAGGGGGAACACTCAACTGCAAGTGTTAGAAAAATTATCTAGCCAAAGGCTGTCACTGCAAGAGTATGTGTCGGCGCAATTACATGCCCCCTGGAGGTTTGTTGCACCCCATCGTTACTACCCAGGAATAAAAGTATAGTAATGCAATAATATCTCTCAATCACATAAAAGAAAACGGAAAGAAATAAAGAAAGAAAAGTTGAAAAGAAGAAAAAAAATATATATTATACAATAAATGTTGTGTTGGTTAAGAAGATTAAAGATTTGAAGCATGATGCTAGCATTAGTGAAGTTGCAATTTTGATTATCCATACTTATAAATTGTCGGCATAATATTCTAGCATATGAATGCAATTTGTACATTAGGATTTCAGAGAATATAAGTTGCTAGATTGATTAATGTGGTAACAAGAATTTAGATATAACTTTGCTAGCTTTTGTTTACTTAAGGACAAGTAAAAACTCAAGTTTGAGGGTATGATAGCATTAGAAATGACACTTAATTTCTCCTTAAATTAGTGTATAATTTTTTCCTTTTGTATCATATTTATCATACATTATTAGCATTTCATACTTAGTATTTACATTTTCTAACTCAGTGCTGTTTGATATTAATTTCTTTCATTTTATCTCTTCTACGTCACTAATGTCGCTGTATTTAGTACTCGTTATGCGTCTAAAGTTGTCAGCGCAGAATTCCACCTTGGAAGATCAGACTAGGAAAGCTTTCAAAGTTGCGATCACAAGTTAATCCAGAATTGCGACGAAATATGTCATCACATGAAGGCTTTTACGTTTCTATCAGGAATTTCACGCTGCTAACGTATCCAAAAGCACCAGCGCAGGAGAGTGACAAATTGTCGTAGAAAATTAAATTCATAAATTGCATCTAAAAATGTCGTGACAATCTACAACTGATCAATGAACAAACCAGATCTGCGTGAGTGCATAGCTGGCAATAACAACTTTTACAACTGCATCAAGGAGTTAGATCTGAAAAGGGAGAAAGATCTGGAATGGCCAGTGATTATAAATAGAAGGATGAAAGAGAAGATGGATATCAAGGTGTGAAGATTTCAAATCTATAATTTCTCTTATTCATTTTCGAAGATAGCTGCCATGAAAGCTTAATTTTTAGAGGAAGGTAATCCGATGCCACAAGGACGCAATAGCTTCTGAAGAGAAGTGATTGGTGCGAAGCAAGAGGAGCGATTAAGGGAATTCTAATAGACTAGGAATAGGATGTTTCAATTCATTTGTTAATCCCTCTTAAATTGTTGATGAATACTATTGATAATTGTTTGAATACGGAAGTATCTTTCAATATTAGATTTGCTTTGACTTCTATTCAATTCTTCTCATTTGTTTATCTTTGGATTTAACTATTTTGACCACGGAAGTGGGATTACAGTCACAGTCACTGGAAGGTGCGGTGACAAGTTAGATTAACAAGCAAGACAGCGGAAGTTGCTTGAGACTAGGAGGAATTCTGGTCACTAGTTCTTGAGTGCTTGATATTACTAGCATTGGATGGTGTGGTAGTTGTGGGTACTTGGGTCTTTGTTAAACAAAGAGTTGATATTAGTACAATCTCATTGGAACATAATTGCGACGACATTTCATCTATGAGTTACCTTGTAGTCACATTGAGCGTTGTTAACTTGTGAAGTCAGTGATCCTCTCCACTTCTTTACACTTATCTATTTCTTTTATATTTCTTAGTTTACATTACAACATCTCAACAATCAATTCATCTTTTATTAATTTGCGTTGACATTTTATACTACTTTTGCACTGACAATTTTTACTGTGTAGTTTTAACCAATTTGCATTGACATTATTATTAACATTCATTATCATTTTAACTCAAATTGCTTCGACAGATTTAAACATAAACAACCATCTCTGTGGGATCGATATCTGATGGCTTTACACCTATCAACTATACTTGCATTGACAAGTGTTCGCTTGCACAATTGCTGTGATGTTCATAGCTCGATCACTTGATTCAATTGAAACCATTTCAACTTGATTTTATCAATTTGTTCAACTTTACTTTTATTCAAAAACACTTTAATTTGTTATATCAAAATATATTCTCCAATAGGGCTTAGTTTAACAATCTCCCCCTTTTTGATATAACAAAACATTTTGTAAATTTGTTTTTGAATAGATTGCTCCCCCTTAATAAAAAAACATTTTGAATTTAAGCTCCTCGTATATAAAAATCATTTTCAATTTAAGTTATAAATATTTGGAGCATAAATATTTGAAATAAGCTCAAAATTTGACATTCATTTTTCTTTGAAAATTTTTTCACTAATATAAGCAATCAATCAACCGTAAAATTTACTTTTCTCTTCTCCCCTTTTTTGTTATGTAAAAAATATACAATAAAACTTTGAAGAGGAAAAGAAAGTGATTAGTTCAAAGATAGATATTAAATATAAAGAACTAATGAACTACCATACCAATCAACATTAAGGTGCAATCACATAGAATTTGCATTTGTTCACCTTGAAGCAATGCACCTTACCTACAAACATAGAATTTAAGTTTTTGGTACCCAATGTCTTTTGGGTCCATAATCATTAGTTTTCAAAATCTTAGTCCCATTAGGTATCCATTTTGAAAAAGCTTATTTATCTTAAGTAGCACTAAGTCCTTTAGGGACCCATACACTCTTAATAAGTTTTCCCTTTTAAAATCTTGAGGGACCTCTATGTTTATAGAAATTAAAGCTATTTTTAACAAAGTTTTGTTTTGAACTTTCTCCTTTTTCAAAAACTTTTTTAGAGTGAGCTTTTTCACTCTTAAGCAACTCAAGTTGCTTTTGATGATCCTCATGAACTTTTGAGAATAAATTATGCAAGTCTAAATTTTTGTTTTAAAAAATCATTAATGATTTCTTGCATTTTGTTTACTTTCTCTTCAAGTTCATGATTGATTTTGGAAAGAAAGTCATTTCCATTTCTCAATTTTGAAACATTTTTCTTGTGTTTTGAAATCATGACCTTAAATTCCAAAACCAACTCATCATAGGCATCTTGTAACTTATCAAAAGAATAATCATTTAAACTAGATGAGTTAGAAGTTACCTTTGGTTCTTCAATGGCCATAAGACATAGGTTAGCAATTTCATTGTCCTCATCACTATCGGATGAATCGCTATCGTTCCAAGTTGCCACCATGGTTTTCTTCTTTTATTTTTCATAAGTGACCTCAAGCTTGTCCCATATCTCCTTGGCGTTGGAACAAGATGACACCTTATGAACTCATCCGGACCAAGTGCACAGAATACAATGTGCATGACAATAGCACTAAGTTGTACATATTTTTCTATCTTTTCCACTCCATTCTGTCTTACTCTTTGACGTTAATAGCTCTTCTTGTCTTTGATAAATGGGGGACCATCCATGATGATATCCCAAACTGCAAGATCATTCGCTTGAATGAAGAGCATCATCCTAGTCTTCTAATAAGAGTAATTTGCTCCATTGAAGTATGGAGGCTTTGAGATGGACTAAGATTCTTCATAAAATTTTGACCCGAAAGTGGATGTCATTTTGTAAAATGAGTTAATGGTCGTTTGAGCTTCTTCAAGGATCTTCTCTTGGTTGTTAAACCATCTCTAGAGTTCTAGCTCTGATATCAATTGTTAGCTCAATGGATCAACTCAATAATGTCGGTAAGGGAGGTTGAATCGACCTTTGACATGTTGTGGTGGAAGCAATAAAAGTTTGCAACAAAGAACACAAGGATTTATAGTGGTTCGGCCCCAAATGCCTACTCCACTACCTTAGCTTTCAACAACTAAGGTTTTTCCCAAATCCACTTTATTTGTATAACCTTTGAGGATAATGTTTAACCTTACAATCTCTCTTAAGACTTATACCCCAAAATCTTAAGATAGAACTCCCTTAAGGTTTCTATCCAAACCTTAAGTATCAACCCTCTCTCAAAGAGAAACAAACAAGTAAACAAAGTAACAATCCTTACAAGATTAGGATGTTTGCCAATTAAGCACAAATACAATGAAGAACACTTGAGATAAATGAATACAATGAAAGCTCACAAGTGTTTACAAGAAAAGGTATGAATAATTAAGCTCTAGGTTGTTTTGATTGATCTTTAAGCTTTGCACATTGCTCTTCTTGTTGCTAGACCTTTGGAAGATGGTATTTATGCCGCCAAATTGATTTCTAACCGTTGTGGTTGTTGGTGTAATAATTGTAGCCGTTGGAGATGAACAACCAGAGCATTTATGTTACCTGCAACTTTGAGTATTGATCCTGTTAAAAGGGTATCGATAATTTTTGTAATAAATTCAAATTTAATGACCGTTGGAGTTGTGGTATAGATACATGATAAAAGTTATCGATACTTTTTTTCATTGTTTGAAAAATCATGAAAACAAAATGTCAATTTGGTCTCGATTACCAAAGGGGTATCGATATCTCATAAAATATTGATACTTAGATAAAAAGTATCGATACTTTTTGTCTTGGAGCAATTCTAACTTGTTTGAAAATGGTTAAAACATATTTGAAAATGTTTGACTCAATTGAAACCATTTCAACTTAATTTTATCAATTTGTTCAACTTTACTTTAATTCAAAAACACTTTAATTTGTTATATCAAAATATATTCTCCAATAAGGCTTAGTTTAACACAATCAAAATAAAATCATTCGAAGATATGCTCTCCAAAATCAATAGTACTAACTCAATCACATTTCCACATACCAAGTGTCGAAACCTTTTTTTTCGAAACATCTCGACTTATATTTTGAAAAACGAAAATTGAGTCGCCACCAATCCTTTTTAATTTGGTGTGATTGGATCACCTCGTAAAATATTCAAAATTATTAAAACAAATATTTTGGTCTTCGAAATCAAGAAAACAGATTTGGGAGTCGGTTACGTATGAGGAAGGATTAGCACCCTCACACACCCAAAATTGGTACTTAGTCGATTATTTAATGTCTTAATTGTTGAAAATCGAGAACACGAGGAACGTTTAAAATGCGATCCTTAAATTCGTGAATGATATGTTTCGATGTTGTTTAAAAATAAATTTTGCGAAGAAAGCTAGTTTATTTCGAGTTAATTGAGAGGAAAAGTCATGTCTAATAAGTTAGGGCCAACACTTCGATTCTTCGAAAATAAAGAGCGTTCTAATTATTACCTCAAATCTCGTATATTTTAATTTTAATCGGTTCGAAGAGAAAATCACACCCATAATTTTCTCGAGTTCCTGAAGTAAAGAATCTTGCCTCGATTTTGAAAACTATTTATGTATTAAATAAAACAATTAAAGTGCCATGTGATTTATTTAGTTATTAGAATATTTTACAAAGAATGAATGAATATGTACATAATTTACAATTTGATAATGGCAAAATAAAAAAAACATACATGAGAATAAATTAAATGAATACAATTAAATACAATTAATAACACAATAAAATAAAAAATAATAGTAAATAAAATAACAATATAATTAGTAATAATGGCAATAAACATTAATTAATGATGGAAGTAATAATAAATATATATATATATATATATATATAAACACAATCATGAGAAAAATCTAATATAATTAAATCAAGGACAAAATAAAAACCATAAAAATAAAAATAAATAAATAAAAATTAAATAATAAAATAAATGAATAAATACAAATAATAAAAAATAAAAGGGGCTAAATTAAAAAAATAAACAGTAAGGGATAAATTGTAAAAATAGAAAATAAATGGGGTTAAATTAAATAAAGGACTAAATTAAAATTGCAAACAAATTAAAGGTACAAATTAAAAATAAAAATAACAAATTTAAATTAAATTAAAACAAAATAAAAATTACAGGGACCAAAAGAAAAAATATCCCAACCTCTATACACGTGTCATCCCTTGAAAGGGTCTACTATTGGTCAAAGGACCAAATTATAAAGAAAATAAATTAAAGGGGGTAAAATTGAATTTTAAAAAATTAAAGGACTAAATTAAAACCGATCAAAAATGTGGAAGGACAAAATGGGCAATTAGCCCTTCCTTCCAAAAACACGTGGACTCTAGGGCTACTCAAGTCGATTTTTCGAGTATGGCTTAATTGAATTAGGCTCAAAACGACGCCATTTTAACATACCTATATAAGTAAAAATATTCGACAAAAAATCATTTTTGTCTTTGTTTTTTTTCCATTTTAACATACCTCCGTTGTGCGTCTACCTTGGGTCACCGATCTCCAGTGGTGACAACCACCGCCTACAGTGGTCGAAGATCCAAAACTATTATTTTTTTTAAAAAAATTTAAAATCCCTTAAAATCCCATATCTGTGATTGTTTTCGAAAAACCAAAAAAAATCTTTTTTTAATTAGAAAAACCCCACTGTTCTTTTTTAAACAGAGAAGCCTTCTTCTCCTCTCCGACGAACCCTAAAGGGTTTGGATATCTCATAGATTCGAAGGGGGTTTTCTTTCATCGGAGGTAACGACCTCTACCACCCTCGATGGAGGAGATCAAACGCAAACAAGGTAAAAAAAACCTAAAAGTTTATTTTTGTTTCAGATTCAAAATAAAAAAATCTACCTTGCAAATTTCTTTTCGATTGCTATTAATGCGTAAACGTTACATTCAGATTTGTGCTTATTTTTACAGCACAAAAATTATAATTTTTTTTCTATATTTTCTTATGTCCTTTTTTTGTTACAGGTAAAAAATCTAGATCTAGAAGACCCTTGTACGATTGTGGGACTAAGACGGTTGATGTGGAACAGAAACGGCGATCGATGTGGCACCGGAGCGACGGTCGAACTTGGGCAGGAGCGGCACCGACGATGGCTAGGTCTTATAGGGGTTTCTTGTTTTTTAGTTTAGGGTTTTTTTTAAGTTTGGCTTGTGTAATTTGGTTTTAAAATAGTGTTGGGTTTGGTATATGGGTTAATATTAGTGGGTATTTTGGGTTTTGGATTATTTAAAAAAACTTTTATGTAATGGACTTTGATTTATTATTTTTATTTGGACTTTTTACTTTATTTATATATAAATTGGGTTTTAAACCTGGCCAAATGAAAATGGGCTCCTACAGCTGCCTCTATTTGCTCATTGTCGTGTAATGAGAATGGAACAAAGATTCAAAGGAAGGCCAATTTTGTTCGATCCTACTGAATTTTAGCTTCTGATTCCTCTCATTTTCAAGTAACCCGCTCATTCGTTTCGTTAGTTACTCTACTCCACGGTATCCATTTCTCTACAACTTTGAGAAGACAGGATTTAGGGTACAACTTCATCTTGCTCCATCGCAACTTTAAGGAGAAACAGTTTGTTATTATAGTTTCATTCTCAATCGCTGAAACTTCAAAATGATTGCTATTTTATCCGCTTCACTGCAACTTCAGGAAGATAGGATTTGTTTTCGTAAATTCAATCCGACCCACTTCAACTTCAGGGGTATAGGATTTGGTGTGGTAGCTTCATCTTGCTCTACTGCAACTTCAAAGAGATAAAGATTTGATACTGTAGCTTTAATCTGATCCCTGTAACTTCAGGGATAAAGGATTTGGTTTTGTAACTTCATCCCGCTCTACTGTAACTTCAGAGAGATAAGGATTTGCTTCTGTAGTTTTAATCCGATCACTGCAACTTCAGGGATATAAGATTTGATGATTGTTGCCTTAATCATTTTTGTGAAATTATTTCTTGCAATTTGGTTTTATTTTATTTCTATATTTACTAATTAATTATTTTATTTTTGTAAATTTCTTTTAAGGTGTTTTTCTAGCATAGATCGAATCATTGATTTAGTCTCTATAAACCTTGAAATTGAGCCGACATTTAGACAAAGAAGATGCAAAATATTGGCCCAGACACAAGCTGAGATAGACCTTGGAAATCATAATGATGGCCAAGGAAATGGTGCCATTAATGTGCACAATCTAATCCTTATTACTGATGATAAGGATCGTGCCATAAGACAATATGTTGGGCCACTCTTTAATAAGTTAAATCTGGGAATTAGGAGATCGAAGATCAAGGCACCGCAGTTTGAATAAAAATCGATAATGCTTCAAACGGTGGGCCAGTTCAGTGGAATGCCCACAGAAGATCCACACCTTCACATTCGATTATTCATGGAGATGAGTACTTCGTCGTAAGTCTCCTCATCATGGGATTCCACATTGCATCCAGTTGGAGACATTTTATAATGATCTCAACGCACACACAAGGTTGATGGTAGATTCTTTTGTGAATGGTGCTCTCTTGTCAAAGTCTTATAATAAGGCTGTAACAGTCTATTTTTCAGTGGTGTTGAAAATAGTGGTTTCGGGACCACAAACCCGACGAGAAAATTTTTATAATGAGTGTTTTAATTAAATAAGTCAATAATAATTTTTATGGAATTTTGAATTGAAGAATTTTAATTATTGAATTAAAAGTTAGTATAAGTGGTTTAGTTCAAAAGTCAAGTGGTTTTAGAAAATGAGGTATCAAGACCTCGCTTCTAAAATTAAGAGTCGTAAATATTTTTATTAAATATTTACAGAGACTTATTTTATGTGAATTGAAGTTTGGTTGTGTAATTTTGATAATTAATTACTTAATTAAGGAAAAAGGAGTAAATTGTAAAAGAGGTAAAAGTTATTTGCTATTGATTAAAAATAAAAGGGACCAAAGTGGTAATTACACCAACGTCAAAAAGTCCAAGCAGTGGAGGATATGATTACCTTCCACTAACTTTTGGGATATTTATTCAATTAGTCCTAATTAGTTTAAGGCTAAATTGAAATAAGTTTGTTGGATGAGAATTTAATATAATTGAATGATCAATTGTGTAATTGGACCTTTCTTAAATGACCTAATAATAGAAATAATGTGGAACTCTTTAATTTTTGATGAATTGCAATTAAATTCTAATTAAATGAGGATTAGTTTATTTCTTAGTGTGATCGAGAAATGGTGGTTTCGAGGCCACAACTTTGATGTGTCAGATCGTAAATATTAATTATTTAATATTTATGAGGTCATTAGTATTGTATTAAAATTTGGTTACGAAATTTTATTGTTTAGATTGTTAATTAAATGAAAAGGACTAAATTGTAGAGGTTGTAAAAAGTTGAAATGCTCAATTAGAGGGGTTAAATAAATAAATTAACCATGGAGGTTAAGTTAATGTATTTATATGTCAACTAGTGGTGTAATAAGTGGATTTAATTAAGCTTAAGTAAGGTTAATTAAGTTAATTATAAAAGACCAAATATTTACAAAATTGCCATAAGTATATATATGAAATTAAAGGAAGAAAAATGGCATTTTTCATCCTTTCTTCTTCTTCTTCACGACCGAATGGGGGAAAACTTAGGGTTTTCCATTGTTTACCTTTGAAGTTTTGAATAGGTAAGGAAATCTCGCCCGTTTTTAGTAATTTTTATGTTTTTAAGTTTGTTCTAGCTCGATTTAGCTAACCCGGGTACTAATTTGTAAAATTTTTAAACATTTTGGTTTGTGCCATTGATGAGTTTAGTGTGTTTTTGAAGTTTAATGATAAAATATTAAGCTTGGTTGTTAAATAAGACTATTTTGTAAAGTAATTTTTAGTAATTTTTATGTTAAAGGACTAAAGTATAAAAGTAGTAAAAGTACAAGGACTTGTTGTTAAAGAAAACAAATATGGGAAGCATTGGATTGCTATAGTATTTGGCTGAACTTGTTTTTAAGGAAAAATGGTTAATTTGCAAGTTTTGAGCTAAATGACTAAATTGAATAAAAGTGAAAAGTTAAGGGTAATTTTGTAAAAAATGCCAAAAAGGCTTATTTGCATAAAATGATTAAAAATTCATGTTGATTTAAGTAATTGAATGAAATTATTGTAATAGATCAAGATCGTGTCCTGATCGTGAAAGAGAAAAATTACGGATTTACCCCTAGAGTTCACTTTAACTGTAATTTCGTCCGATAAGTTCGTAATATTAAATTTTTATTAATAACTGCTTATAACTATCTTTCTAATGATTGCTGGAAATGAGAAACGACGATTGGAAACGTGAAACATAGAAACAACGAGATGAGAATTTCTCGACCTTGTGCCAAAGATAGAAAACGGTTCGATGGCTGAGATCCTGCATTTGTTGCGGATTCTCTACAGCATCGTAAGTCACCGTAAGGTGAATAGAATCCAATAATGAATTACAGGCCCTACGATGGCTGAGATTTATGCTTGTTTGCATATTCTCGTTAGCTTAGTGTGAGCAGTATCGTAGGGAATAGATATACCGTATCGATGGTTGAGGTACCACATGTGATGCGAGTCCTTGTCAGCTTAGTGTGAGCACCCTCGTATACTAGTAAATGACCTTTAGGTCAACAGGGAGTAAGCATGACCTTTGGGTCAATAGAGAGTAAATTGAATATCGATCACAAAAGTACAGTTTTGATTTGGCTTGACTGATTTACGGATTTGTTTAATATATGTTATTCGGTAAATTAATGAACCTTGCGAACTTATTAAGCTATGAAAGCTTACCAGTGAATTTGCTGTTGTTTTGTAGATTCTATTTTGCTGCTTGAAGATCAGATCATCTCAAGAAGTCACACGATCGAGGAGCTCGTTTGGTAGTTATTCATCACTCGGTTATATGGCATGTACTAGGATGATGTTACCCTTGAAATGCTTGATTTTGGATTGTTGGTTTCTTTTTTGAACTAAACTTGCATGCTTGCTTGATGTTCTAATTAAGCAAATGTGTTTTGTAATGAGTTGACATGAATTTAAGAATCCTTTTGTTGATTGATTGTATTTTGTGTTATGTGATGAAACAAGTATTGTCATGTATAGATTTTGAAAGATGAGAATTTGAATAAGTGTCTTATGTTGAATGATGGTTGATAAACTTGAGGACTTGTGTGATAAATTGAATTCTGCATACTTGTTTCGGTAGAACCCCTGCATATATCGATAGAAGTACAGGGCAGGAGAGAGGTTGTTCACTGACTTGAGTTGTATCGATAGTTGCATAATAAGTATCGGTAGTTCTACCCATAGGAGTATCGGTAGTTTTGTACTTGTATCGATAGAACTGTCATAGGTATCAGTAGAAGTCTGCACTATTTCCTGAATTGTTTATTGACTTGAATACTATCGATACTTGTCCAACAGGTACTGGTAGAAGTCTCCTAGAATTGTGAAAATGGCATTTTTACCCTTATTAAGTTGATAAACAAAGCAAGAATAACGAATTATAAATGTATATATATTTTATTAAATCAAGAATGATGTTGAAATAAGATTTGAATAGTTAACGATTTGAGGCATGAATGCATGTGACCTCAGAACCCTAATTGGCGACGGTGTTGGGTTTGGGTACTATACAATGATAGTAAGAATGATTGATGTAGCTTGGATGATATTGTGATATTATGGTTGATATGGAATATAGATGTCATGATTGGTGATATGAATGTTTATTCCTTCTTGCGATGTAATGATTAGTTTGTTGGGTTATAGTTGGTTAGCTAGTGGTGAAAACTATGTGTTTGAGACACAGGGCCATGTGATCCTTGATGGAAAATATTCGTATGTGATTACTAAGTTCTTGCGTGATTGAATTTGATTCTTGATTGATTGAAAGGTTGTAAATGAATGTGTAAGATTAAATGGAGTTAGTATTCTGAGTTGCAAATTTGTAATTGTATAAATTGTGATTGATTTGTATGTATTTAAAAAAAAGAAAGAAAAAGAAAAGCCTCGAAAAGTTTTGTAAACCTTGAGACCCTAAATCGAATATTGTTATAGTTTTGGGGAGTTACAGAGGCTTACAAAATCATCGAGAGGATAGCCAATAACAATTACCAGTGGCCAACAAATCGAGCAGCTTCAAGAAGATGTGTAGCCGAAGTACATGAAGTCGACTCCCTCACTTCATTCTCAACTCAGGTATTTTTTATCTCTTCAATGTTGAAACATTTTACCACTAACGGTTTGAATAATTTTGCAGCTCAGTCACCAAGTTAACTTGATCTTATTTCATGTGTATATTGTGGGGACGGTCATTCTTTCAACAATTTTCCATAAAATCCTAAGTTAGTTTATTACCTAGGAAATTAACACCAAAATAGAAGTGGACAAGGACCACAATCCAACTTTTATAATCCTTAATGCCGAAACCATCCAAACTTTTCTTGGAGCAACCAAGGAAATGGACCGAACAACACTTGCATGCAGCATAGACCAAACCAATCCCAAGGGTTTAACCAACAAGTTGCAAAACCACCTCAAGCTAAATCATCCAACAGTTTGGAGAACTTGTTGAAGGCGTACATTGTGAAGAATGACGCCTTAATCCAAATCCAACCAGCAACACTGAAAAACTTGGAGAACAAAATGGGCCAGTAAGCTACGGAGCTTCGTAATAAACCGCAATGAGTCTTGTCGAGCGATATAAAAAATCCAAAGAGATTTGGTAAGGAACATTTCAAGGTAGTTGGTTTGCAAAGTGGTAAGATTTTGGAATCCAAAGTGATTGATGTTGATGATGAACCCATTAAGAAGGAGGAAAGTCAACCAGCAGTTGAAATTTCTACACTATAAGAGCTAGAACCTGCAAAGTCTAATAAGGTAAAATCTAAACTAGGGAGTTCTGATGAGCTAACACCTTCTTTAGATGTAGATTTAACTTCTCAGAAGAATTGTCCAGTCCAAGCCAAAGTTTCACAGCCTCAATATCCCTAAAGACTCCAACAACATAATTAAAAACATGAGGTGCAATTCAGGAAGTTTTTGGATGTTTTAAAGCAACTTCACATCAATATTTCATTGGTGAACGCTTTACAATAAATGCCCAACTATGTCAAATTCATGAAGGACATCTTGTCTAATAAGAAAAGGCTTAATGAGTTTGAGACTTTAAACGAAGGAGTGTAGTGCGTTCCTACAAAACAAGCTACCTTAAGAATTGAAGGACCCTGTAATATTAGAGAATCTTACTGTGATAAAGCTTTATGCTACTTAGGAGCGAGCATCAAATTGATGCCCAAATATATTTTTAAACTGCTAGGAATAGGTGAAGTAAGACCAATGATCGTGACACTTCAACTAGTGGGTTAATCTTTAGCATACCCCAAAGGAAAAATTGAGGCTATTTTGGTAATAGTAGATAAGTTTATTTTTCCTGTTGACTTTATTGTGTTAGACTTCGAAGTAGATAAGGAATAGTCGATCAGCTTGGAGAGACCTTTCCTAGCCACGAGAAGAATGTTAATAGACGTACAAAAACCTAAACTCACAATGAGAGTTCAAGATGATCAGGTAACATTTAATGTTCTTAAAGCTATGAAGTTTTCCAATCCGACGGAAGAATGTTCAGTAATGGAGGAGTTAGAAACCTTAGTTTATATGAAATGGGAGAAAAATTTTGTAGAAGACCTATTGAAAAACACTTTAGGGTTTGAGCCATTGGAAGATGAACAAGGTAATGAAAATATGGCTTTAATGGAAGCCAATCTGAGGGGCTATGTTCAACCAGCACAGTTTGAACCATTAGAGTTGGAAGTTCGAGAATACACACAACCCAAGTTGTCAGTCGAGGAACCGCCTAAACTTGAACTAAAGGCACTTCCCATTTGAAATATGTTTATTTATGTAACTATTCTACTTTGTCTATGATTATTTCAGCAGAACTAATGAAATATCAAGAGAAGCAATTGATTGACATTTTAAAGAAATTTAAAAGCACAACTAGTTGGACCATAGCTGATATTCGCAGAATAAGCCCTTCTTTTTCATGCATAAGATTATTTTAGAGGAAGGTGAGAGAGCTAGAATTGATGGAAAAAGGAGACTCAACCCTATCATGAGAGAGGTAGTGCGAAAAGAAGTTATCAAATGGTTAGATGTGGGAATTATCTACTCCATCTCAAATAGTTCATGGGTAAGTCCAGTACAATGTGTACCAAAGAAATGTGGAATCATGATTGTCAAGAATGAACGAAACGAGTTAATCCCAACGAGAACGATCAGGGGTTGGAGAATTTGTATTGACTATAAAAAATTGAACAAAGCTACTCGGAAAGACCATTATCCGTTGCATTTATGGATCAGATGTTAGATCGATTGACAGGTAACTAATTTTATTGTTTCTTATATGGATATTCGGGATATAACCAAATAGTTATAGCCTCGGAAGACCAACACAAAACTAATTTTACTTGCCTTTACGGTACGCTTTCTTTTAGGCGAATGCCTTTCGTTTTATGTAATGCACCTACAACATTTCAACGATGCATGATAGCAATATTTACTGATATGGTTGAAAATTTTGTTGAGGTTTTTCATGGATGATTTGACTAAGGTACTTAAGAGATGCAAGGAGACAAATCTTGTCCTTAATTGGGAGAAATGTCATTTTATGGCTAAGGTACAATGAATGCACACTATGACTTATGTTAGCATTTTCTTATACTTAGTGTAAAATTTTGGAATAATGTTTACATTTGAGTGAATAAAAAGAGTTTGTGAGCATGATTTTCTTAATGTGTGATTGTGTGCAAAAGTTGATTATACTTAAACATACTGTAAGATTTCCTTAGAAAAAGTTATGTTGTGCATGAAACATTACTCGGGATGAGTAATGGATTAAGTTTGAAGGTGTAAACTCTAAATTATATAGCTTTTTTAGTTGTTTATGACACCTTTTTACTTAAAAATAATATTAATTCTAAGTATTTGATCACTAATTGGGTGAATTTTGTTTATATTTCAATAATGGGCATGATTTAATGAAAAATGTAATTTCATGCTATTTTGTATTAAATTTGTGCATAACTTAACTGTTTTTTTGCTACATATTAATCTTGATATAATTTTTTGTAGTTGGACCAAGGAAATATGCATAATTATTTTATTTATTAAAGTAACATGGACATGCCCAAATTTCACTTTATATGGACGGTAACCACATGCAAAGTGGGTCATGAAGAAGCTAATTTGATCCAATTGAAGATCGGTTAATTGATGGATAAGTTTGGTAAGTAATTAGGTCGCCAAACTGTCCAATAAGGAGAGAAAAAACCCAATTCGGCAAGGAATTTTGAGCAACCCAAAAATCAGTTTTGGAAGAATTATTGGAGGTCCCTACACTTGCAAATTAATTAGAAATCAACCCATAAACTTTACCCTTGAAACCATCCACATCCATGTTTGATTCAAGCACTATTTCATGCTTGAATCAAGCAACCAACAACCACTCCCTTCCACAATGTATGACCGACCAAGCAAGGGAGTGAATTGGGGAATTCAAACACGCCATTTTTACTAAACACACCTACCATCCTTCACTATAAATACCCACCTCCATTCCTCATTTCAATCATCATTCATCTCTCACTCTCATTTCATTATTTTATTTCCTTTCTTTCTTTCCACGCATAAGCATCCATACTTCCCTTTTCCCTTAGCCAACAAATCCTTGAAGAGATACTCTCTTGGCTGGCCACCTTGAGAAGCAACTTGCGAAGAAGAGAACACAAGGATTGGAGGAAACCACTTCGATCAGATTCCAAAAGACTGTTAACTCAACCAAAGTTTATTTTTCCTTATCTTTGTTTACTTTTGATATTAATCATGTTCGCAATGTGTTTTGTTATTTTTTTATCAACAATGGTAGCTTAACTTTGTTTAGCTAAAATGATTGTATTGATTCAATAAAGATCATTTAAATCATGTCTATGATGTTCTGTGCCTCAATTGTTCATGCTTTTAATTAAAATCATGCATGTATTTCATTCATTAAAATGTGACTGAATTCATTAGAATTAATTGGTCAATCCTAGCCAGATAACGATTAATGGACGCAATAATTAAAAGGTGCATGCTTAATTTAGATCCTAACCCGATTAAATTAAAGGTTTGTAATAACTTGAGAGAGCTTTATTGCCTTGCATAGCTTTTAGGTTTATGTGATTAAATTGTTTCAAACTTAACCCATCCATGTTACTTTACATGAATTCTAAGAAACCCTTAGTTAAATATGATCATTGTAGTATGCATGTTTTTCTAAGTAAAAGATTCCAAAAGGACTTAATATTGGTTTCAAGCTAATGAAAAGATCGAATTGCCATGGAATATTTTCTGGAACATTGTTAAGCATGATGAAAATAAATTAAGTTGAATGATGTGTTTTCTAGCCTATTCATGTTATTGATTGTTGAAGTTTGTGAATTTGTTGCTAAATTCATATCATACATTTTAATTAATCATTATACTTAAGTTAAATTACATTAGGGATCATTTTACATCTAGTTATTTATTTGTACATCAATCACTCAAAAAAAGTGTTCTTATCACCAACTTGTAAAACCTTAATTTTACTGTATATTGATTAATATACACAGTCCATATTGAGACGATAACTCTTTTACTTACTTATTACTTTATAACAACTATGTGCACTTGCACAAACCTACGTATTACAACTGTCGAGTGTCACTCAGAAACTCTAAGCTCATTTTGCATCAACAACATTTTACCTAAAAAATGGAAAAATAATTAATCTCAGTGCATATACAAACAAACTCTCAAATATTAATTTCACTATAAAAGAAAACAATATGTAAATGGATTCTTAAAGAATTTTTTTCCTTACAAATCTATTGATTTCCCCCTTTTCCCCTTGTTTTCTTGACAGCCAAATAGAAAGAGCAATGTAATCAAAGAATCCAAACTATAGATGCATTGAAAAAATAAACTCTTTCAAATCACATAAACTTAAAATCCAAAAAATCGATTCACATGAGATATTTTAAAATTAAAATTATCAATCAAGTAAAAGATAAGCAGTTCCTGATATGATCTTCAAACTCAATAAACTTTTTTCTTTGATCAATATATACAATGGTGGGTTCTTGTTTCCATTTTTTGAGGTACATAGAGAAGAGAAAGAAAAGAAAAAGTATTTTGAAATAATTATAAATATGTCTCTAAGTTTTAGTTAAAAGCAAAAAAGAAAAATATCAACTATCGTCATTTAATTGGCTAATGTGCTGCATAAGCAATTCATTAGTGAACTAACGAAATTTTTAACAGCAATGATTAGTTCGTACAGTTATCATAATTAGAGCAATCAAATTGAAAAAAAAATTAAAGTGACCAAAATAAGACAAGTCCTATTTCAAAGTGATCTTAGGTGTCCCTATTTTTTTATAATTGAGGAAAGAGAATGAGGTTGCTTAGAATTAAACTCTGACTCTCATATCCACAACATAATGCTTTTATCATTGGACAAAGAGCTTGATATCGATTGTTATGTAATAGCTACAACAATTATCTTAGTGATAATTGTGTATATGATCGTTAAAATTGATGCCATCATAGTTTTAGCATTAAGAATCGTATATTTTGACACAATCAAACGTCATCCATAATTAATTGTATTATAAATGTTATTGATGGATATATTATAACTAATGGCGGAGTCAGAGGCAGTTTCGCAACAGCACTCGCTGCTCTAACTAATTGTCCACCCCTTCCAAGTATGATTTTTATGTTATGTATGGCCGTGCCTAAGGGCATATAGGTTGAAGTAGATTCTTCTTTTTGATCGATCAATCAAAATCCCTTCCCAAACTGTACAAGCTTTTTCCAAAACATTGGCTTTCTGAATGTAGATGATGATATCTATACAGATGGATTCGTATACTTCTTATCATATAATTCTTATATATATTATACAATGAAGTACCACATGTGTGAATATATAAGAATCCAAATTTGTTGAACCACTCGCAAGAGCCCTGGCTCCCCTAAAATGAATTTTTTTTCATTTGGATCTTTTATAATTTATAAAATTTTAAATTAGTAATGATAAGATTGCATTTTGACCTTCCGTAAAATGATAAAAATTTGATTTAATCATTTAAAAATTATAAAGATATAGACTATTAAAATAGTAAAATTGTATATTTTTACTATCATAAAAATATACAATTTAATTTCGCCCAAACAAATAATTTTCTGACTCCGCTATTAATTATAAACTATGTAATGATATATATAATGGGATACGAGGGATTAAAATAAAATTTGTCTTTTCTATTGTAATTAGAACGATTTAATTATAATAATAATTTATTATTATTACAACTAGTTCGGCACATATGGCTAACATCTAACTTGAATAATTATATTTACCAAATTTTATAATTAGTAAATTATATTTACTCCGACGCACAAAAAAAAGCGAAAGATTTTGTCATTACAAATACGAAAAATGTCAGGAAAAAGAGGGCTTTAAATGGAAGTATTGATTTTGGGAAGTGTATAACAAAAAAAAATATATCTGTCGGTTTATTTTTAACCAACTCAACTCCATCTATTAAAAGCAACTTCATTGATTGGCCAATCCAACAATATATTGCCCATTCTTCACTCCCATTCTTCTATTTCACCACAAAACGCAAAGCAGGCAATCCATTTTCCCCCAGTAAAACGCCAAAGAAAACACAAAATATGAGGGAAATCTTGCACATCCAAGGTGGTCAATGTGGGAACCAGATCGGGGCTAAATTCTGGGAAGTCATATGCGACGAGCATGGAGTTGACAACACTGGAAAGTATAACGGTGACTCCGACCTTCAGTTGGAGCGCATCAATGTCTACTACAATGAAGCCAGTGGTGGAAGGTATGTCCCACGCGCTGTTCTCATGGATCTGGAGCCGGGCACTATGGATTCCGTCAGATCTGGTCCTTTTGGACAAATCTTTCGCCCCGATAACTTCGTTTTCGGACAGTCTGGTGCTGGCAACAACTGGGCCAAGGGTCATTACACGGAGGGGGCTGAGCTCATTGATTCTGTTCTTGATGTTGTCAGGAAAGAGGCTGAGAATTGTGATTGTTTGCAAGGTATAAACCCTACAGCTTTGACCCTTTTTATTCTTTTCCCCAAAGCACTTTTAACCTATAGGTCTTGTTGAGATCTCTGTTTTTTCTTTCATTTTTTACTGTTCAATTTATCCTTTCACCCCCGTCGATTTTGGATCTCATAAATTTTTTTGTTCTTGGGTTCGGTGAGCTATTTTGGGTTTTTTTTCCAGGAGATTTTCTTTCATTTTCATTTTTCCTCTTTCGGTGGATTTTATGGAGGTCTTTTATTTCATCTTTAGTGCTGATATATTTTCTCCTTAGTCTGGATTATGTCTACCGATTGAACACTTATATTTTGAAGTAAAATTGTTATAAGCAACATGGAGGTTTTATTAAGCAACGTGGGTTATTTCTTCCATTGTCTTGGAGGGCTTGAAATTTGTTTGAACTCTTTGAAGTGAATTGTGGTTGCGTTTAGCTTTTTTTAACAAGTATTTGCTTGATTTATTTTTTCCTCAAACTTTGGATAGTAGGAGTTTCCATTTTCTTTTTGCAATTCCCACCAAAGCTTTAAGATGCATCGTGTTAAAGTGGTGTTATCCCACACTATTTAAAGTTAAACTTTCCCTATAGCCAATTGTTTTTAGGTTAGATGCTTAATTTGTTATCGAAGCTAGGGTTATAATTTGTTGTTCTTGCTTGGTACTCTTCTTGTTCTTTGTTAGTTCATCACATGATAGGCTCTTTTGTCTCAGTTTACTTTTGATGGTAGATTAACATACGATTCCAAGTTCGTCCTCAATATTCAACCCATTTGTTTATGTTTTCTGTAATTATTATGACTGGAAGTGTATCTTGATTTATTGTGTTTTGGTTCCTTCATAGGCTCTTAACTTTCTATTGTGAACTACTTGTTGCTTTTTGGTTAACAATAGATGGTCTAATCCCTGCACTGATAACGATTCCTAATTTCTGATCTTGGTCACCACCTTTCATTTGTCTTGCATATCCACCAGAAAAAGGCTATACCTCCAAATCTCACTTTATGGGCAATTGTGACAGGATTTCAAGTTTGCCATTCTTTGGGTGGTGGTACTGGATCTGGAATGGGAACTCTTCTTATTTCCAAGATCAGGGAGGAGTATCCAGATCGCATGATGTTGACATTTTCAGTCTTCCCTTCGCCCAAGGTATCTGATACAGTTGTTGAGCCATACAATGCGACCCTTTCTGTTCATCAGCTTGTGGAAAATGCTGATGAATGTATGGTGTTGGACAATGAGGCTCTGTATGATATCTGCTTCCGTACTCTCAAGCTTGCAACTCCTACTTGTAAGTTCAAATCTATCGCTCTAATGCCTCGTTTGGTTATATAACACAAGGGAAAACTTAATTGTTACACAAGGATTAAAATTGTTTGTCGTAACATAAAGAATAATTAGCATAATTTTAAACCCGAAACTAGAAATATGAGTAAAACTTGGTAAAAAAATAAGTCCTTTTCAAAATAAGTAAAAGAAGCTCCTTCTTTTATTGCTAACTCATGTACTAAAACGTTTTGAAAAATTTAATTCTACTAGCATATTAGCTCCTATATGTGTTACTTAGACTTAGTTGGGTTGCTCATAAGTACCTTTCTTAATCAGAGATAAATCCACCTTTTGTCCCTACAAACATAACGTGTCATGAATGAATGTTAGTTTTGGTTTTCTACGAATTGGGGATAATAACTAGTATTTTCATGAGCTGCATCTTCTAAAATTTCGAGTAGCTTCTTTTAATGGAATTAATTTCCAGCGTATACATGCTCAGGTCTCTGTGCTTATGGTCTTCTTTTAATTTGACTCAGTTGGTGATCTTAACCACCTCATATCTGCTACCATGAGTGGTGTGACATGCTGTCTGCGGTTCCCTGGACAGCTAAACTCTGATCTCCGCAAGTTGGCTGTTAACCTTATCCCCTTCCCACGATTACACTTCTTCATGGTTGGATTTGCTCCCTTGACATCCAGAGGATCACAGCAGTACCGGGCACTGACTGTACCTGAACTGACTCAGCAGATGTGGGATGCCAAAAACATGATGTGTGCTGCTGACCCACGCCATGGCCGTTACCTAACTGCCTGTGCCATGTTCCGTGGTAAGATGAGCACTAAAGAGGTTGATGAGCAAATGATTAATGTCCAGAATAAGAACTCGTCGTACTTTGTGGAGTGGATCCCTAACAATGTCAAGTCTAGTGTGTGTGACATCCCACCTAAGGGTCTGAAAATGGCATCCACTTTCATTGGAAATTCAACCTCAATTCAGGAGATGTTTAGGAGGGTTAGTGAGCAGTTTACAGCAATGTTCAGAAGGAAAGCTTTCTTGCACTGGTACACCGGCGAGGGAATGGATGAGATGGAGTTTACTGAAGCTGAAAGTAACATGAATGATTTAGTTGCTGAATACCAGCAATACCAGGATGCAACTGCAGATGACGAGTACGAGGACGAGCTGGAGGAGGAAGAAGAGGAAGTTGGAGCTTAACGGAGGAGTCTTCATAGTTTTTGTTATAAATGGTCTGAGATTTGAGTTGTCCTTGGATTGAGTGTTGTTGGGTGATCTATTTATGTTGTGTTGGGGTCAAATCTAGATTGACAACTATATGTAAGGATGTGGTGCCACTTTGTATTTTGGATGGGTTCTTTTCCGACTTCTATTTGCCTTTTAAAGCTTGATGGATGTTTGTATTTACTACAATGCGGGGGCAGTATAATATTGTCAAAATCCGATGTGCCCAACGGATTTCAATCGAATGATTAAATGATAGGGATGTGCGTCGGTCAATTCTGTTGATGCCATTTTTATACGTTAAAATTTGAGTAAACCCATTAAATAATTAAAATTAATTAAACTGAACCATTTAGAATTAAAATGAAATTAATTGAATCCAAAATTTTCTATTTGGTCATTTTAGATTTATTTAATTAAGATTTATTTATAAAAAAAAGACTTAAAAGTGTAAAAAGCTCTTAATTTTTTTTAAAAAAAATAATTAAGCTTTTTGTTTTTTTACATTCAACTGTGAATTTGAATTTTTAAAATGCATCAAAACTGCACTCAATTTTTTTAAAAAAATGCAATTAAGGTTTTTTTTTGCACTCAATTAGATACTTGAAGTACAAAAAAAACATCAAAAAGATTTTTTGACTGTTAATTTTAACAGTTGACTGTTAAAGTTAAATATATTTTTTTTTTCAATTATAACCACCATGTGTCATAACCACGGCGTGACATGTGACAAAAAATAATAAAAAATAAAAATTAATAAAAGTTATAAAAAAATTTAAATTTTAAAAAAAAATTACAAAATTTAAATTTTATTAAAAATTAGAAAAAATTATAAAAAATAAAAAAATTGTAAACTTTTATAAAATATATAGAAATTTAGAAAAAGAAGTATAAAATTTAATAAAGTCATATGAAAATTATAAAAAATGTAAAGAAATATAAAATTTGTAAAAAAATTATAAAAATTATTGTACCAAAAGAAGCATTTTATAATTTTTATATAACTTATTGATTTTTATTTTTTATCATTTTTCGCCACATGTCATGTTGTATTGCGACATGTGATGGTTTTAACTAGAAAAAAACGGGGGTTGTTAGCTTTAATGGTCAACGATTAAAGCTAATGGTTAAAGGGCTTTTTTATGCATTTTGTTAATGGTCAATGGTTAAAGTTAACGGTCAACAGTCTCGTGAATTAACTTCAGCATCCAAGCAATTCTTTTTTATGCGAGCTCGTCCTCGTAAGATGATTACGAGTCGTGTGAGTTCCCGATCGAATTAAGAAGTATCGTTCGTAGATGAATTTGGTGAAGGTTGTGAATGAAAATGATAGGCTTTGGAAGGGTGGAGGAATGGATATGCAAAGGATATGGATGGATAGGCTTGAATTTGGTTTTAAGGACTCAAGAACGAACCAATATTATAGGAGAATATTAACTCAATCCTTATATTAATACTTAGAACGAAATCAAGAAGAACTGTGACCCTCTAACTAGCAAGATAGGAACCAATCAGTTTAAGGGTGAATGCCACACTTCAATGAAGTGATAAGTTCGAAAGAATCAAATTGACGCCACAAGGGTTACTTGATAAGTCAATTTGAGTCAAATAAGAACAAGGAGTTTGCAAACTCACAATAAGATTAAAATTTATCAAAAGTTGTTACAAAATGTTCCAAGCCTCATATTTATAGGCTTACAAATGACCAGCTGAAAAGGCATGAATTAATAAACAATTTAATTAATTTAATGCCCTTAATTTCATCCAAAATTCCCATTGCACTTTAAGTTAATGTGGTGGTTGCTTCAATGGAGTAGTTGGCCGAATTTAGTGCTTGGTTGGCTAGGAAAAAGGGTTTTTTAAATTCGGCTGAAGTTCCCATGCACTTGGAATAAATGTGGGCGGTGCATTAATAATTTTTGAGTAACCCGAATAGCCACTTTTCATGTTCTCATGATTAGCTTTTGAGCATTTAAGAACCTTGAGACCTTTGATGAAACCAATCAGCCATGCATGAAGAGAACATTGAATTCCTTTGTTGTTCACGGAATGCCCTTTTGGAGAGGTGTTTTTAACACTTTTAAATGTTGGTAGGTGCATTAAAAGCTTGTGTTGGTCAGCCATTGATATCCCTAAGACATATTAAACATGCTAGTTAGGACATATTAAATGGGCAGCAATATTTGACTAAAACTAACAACTAACTTAGGATATATTTAAAGACTTATCAAAATATCACAAAACATAATTAAGACTTAGACTAAAAATAACTAAATAGTTAAAACCTTATTTCCATCAATTTAATTAACTAAATAAATTAAAGTTTTATGTGTAGCACATTGCATGGAATGCATGTATTGCAAGAAGTGTACTGTAACAGCCTGATTTTCAATGGTGTCGAAAATAGTGATTTCGAAATCACGACTCCGACGAGTCGAGTAAAAAATTTATTTATTTTAATATTTATGACGTGGTTGACATCATATTAAAATTTGGTTATGAAATTTTAACGTTTAGATGACAAATTGAGTAAAAATAATTAAATCGTAAAAAGGTGTAAAAGTAGAATTTCATTGATTTAATGCATTACATGATAATTGAAAGATAGGTTAAGGTATAAAAATGGTAATTAGACCATTATCTATGTGAGTGAAAAATTTGGGTTGAAAATAAGGGAAAATACTTGTTAATTAAAAGGGTAAAATAGTAAATGTAAAGGAAATGATTTTTTAACCTAAAATCATAACAAATTAATTATTTTTCTTCATCTTCTTCAGTAAACAAAAAAAAGAAACCCTAGAAACCTTAAGGGAAGTTTTTCCCAAGCTTAAAGCTTCATTAGGTGAGTGATTTCTCACCCGTTTTTATTGATTTCTATGTTTTTGAGTTCGTATTAGCTTAGTTTAGCTAATCTAGGGACTAATTTATGATTCTGTCAAAACTTGAATATTTTACCATTGTTGAAAATACTTATTTTTGGAATTTCATGGTAGATTTGTATGCTTGATGTTTGGGTTTGATATTTTTGTAAAGTGATTTTTAATGAAATTAGGGTTGAGGATTAAAATGCTAAAATGATGAAAATATGGGTATTTGGTGTGAAATGGCTAAATTTTAGGGACTTCTATGGAATTTAGAGCAATCAACTGGTATGGGTTTAGTGAGAAAGGGGTTATTTTACATGTTTTGTGTTTAGGGACTAAATTGAATAAAAGTGAAATGCTAGGGGTAATTTCATAAATTTCCCAAAAAGGATAAAAATGTTTTAAATGATTTAATACATGATTTGGTGTGATAAATTGGATGAATTGTTGTGTTAGATTATGATCAAGCCGCAGATCGTGTGAAAGGAAAAGTTATGGATTAGTCTTCGAAGTCTATCCATAATCGCAAATTTAGTTCGGTAAGTTCGTAATGTTAAATTCTTACTTGTAACTACTTATAACTATTTTTTTATGGATGGTTGATGTTAGAACAACAAACTAATGATGTGTAAGATAAAAACGACAAAAGAAAGATTACCCGGCCTTGTGTCAAAGTTAAATAGTCCGATGATTGAGATCTTGCATTTGTTGTAGATTCTCTACGGCATTGTGAGTCACTATAAAGTAAATAGAATCCAAGAATGGATTACAGGCCCTATGATGGCTGAGATTTATGCCTGATTGCATACTCTTGTTAGCTTAGTGTGAGCAGCATCGTAGGGAACAAATATACCGTATCGATGGCTAAGAATAGTGGTATGGGTTTAGTGAGAAAGGGGTTATTTTACATGTTTTGTGTTTAGGGACTAAATTGAATAAAAGTGAAATGCTAGGGGTAATTTCATAAATTTCCCAAAAAGGATAAAAATGTTTTAAATGATTTTATACATGATTTGGTGTGAGAAATTGGATGAATTGTTGTGTTAGATTATGATCAAGCCGCAGATCGTGTGAAAGGAAAAGTTATGGACTAGTCTTCGAAGTCTATCCATAATCGCAAATTTAGTTCGGTAAGTTCGTAATGTTAAATTCTTACTTGTAACTGCTTATAACTATTTTTTTATGGATGGTTGATGTTGGAACAACAAACTAATGATGTGTAAGATAAAAACGACAGAAGAAAGATTACCCGGCCTTGTGTCAAAGTTAAATAGTCCGATGATTGAGATCTTGCATTTGTTACAGATTCTCTACGGCATTGTGAGTCACTATAAAGTGAATAGAATCCAAGAATGGATTACAGGCCCTATGATGGCTGAGATTTATGCCTGATTGCATACTCTTGTTAGCTTAGTGTGAGCAGCATCGTAGGGAACAAATATACCGTATCGATGGCTAAGAATAGTATCGTATACTAGTAACAGGAATGACCTTTGGGTTAACAGGGAGAAAAATGAGCATAATGACCTTTGGGTCAACAAGAAGAAAAACAAGCATTATGACCTTTGGGGTCAACAGGGAGTAAAATGAATAACGATCACTGAAGTACAATTCCGTTTTAGCTCGACCGATTTACAGTTTTGTTCAACACATGTTATTCGGTAAATTGATAAACCTTATGAACTTATTAAGCTATGAAGCTTACCAGTGAAATTGTTGTTGTTTTGTAGATTCCATTTTATGACTTGAAGATTGGACTATCTTGAAGACATCACACTATCCCAGGAGCTCATCGGTAGTATTTACATCACTTGGTTATATGACATGTACTAGGATGAAATGACTTATTCTACTTGTAGGGATGAATGAATCTTTTGCTGTGAATTTTTAGTTAAATGTTGTACAAGTTTATATGTTAGTTCATTATGATATACATATACTATGTGAGATGTATGAAATTTTGAATCTATGTACAATGTATTTCCATGTTAAGTCTTTAAGTTATGAAAGATGAATAGTTGATAACTTGATTTTAGGCATGATTCCTTGAATTCTATACACTTGTTTCGGTAGAACTCATGCTTGTATCAGTAGAAGTACAGGGTAGGAGAGAGGTTGTTCTTTGACTTGAGTTGTTTCGGTAGTTGTATAACAGATATTGGTAGTTCTCTACATTGAGGTATCAGTAGTTTAAATACTTGTATCGGTAGAAGTTGCAGGGTAGGACTTTTCAGCTCTTCGGAGTTTTTAGTATCGGTAGTAGTATGACTTGTATCGGTAGTTACCTCACTTGTAATGGTATAACTATCAAGGGTATCGGTAGAAGTCTGCATTGTTTCATGAATTATTTACTGACTTGACAACTACCGATACTTGTCTAACAGGTATCGATAGAAGTCTCCAAAAAGTTTGGAAATGACCTTTTTACCCTTGTTGAATTGTGATTACAATTAAATGATAATAAATGACGTGTTGAGTGTATTTCTTTTGTAATGTAAGAACAAATGACATAAACTTCAAGATGAATAGTGGTTGATAAATAAAGTGACACCGAGACCCTAGTCGACGATAATTTTCAAGTTTTGAGTGTTATATTTAGTGGTATCAGATCTTTCAGTTTAGTCGTTTCTTGAATTGAAATGACTGTGTTTTATTTTTTAGAAGTACATGCCATATGAACCTATGATAGTGTGATATAGATGGATCTGATCTAATCATAATTTTTGCAGATAATTAATGTCTAACCTAGAAAGAGAGAAAACTAATGAGGTAAACAACAATGTCCTGACTAATGATTCCGGGGCTATTCACGGTGCACCGATATTACTGGTGACAAAAAACGAAGCAAAAAACATGTTTTTCGGACTGATGAGGCAGTGGTTCTTGGAGTTTATGAGGAACAACCCGATGACACCACCTCCTCCACCCCTGTTGTATAGCCTGCCGCCCGACTAGTAACACCTCTAACTATGCCTTCACCTCCTCCAATGGTGGAACAGAGGCATCGTATCCCAACAGACAGAGTTAGGAAGTATGAAGCTGAAGAATTCCGGGGAAGCATAGAAGAGGATCCTTCTAGAGTTGAATATTGGTTGGAAAAACACAATGAGAGTCTTAAACGAGATAACTTGCCCTCCAGAGGACTATATCAAGTGTGCTGCTTCGTTACTGAAGGACGAGGCTTACAATTGGTGGGCAATGATCGTAATGGTAATGCTTGAAAATAAAGTCACCTGGGAGTTCTTTCAAGCAGAGTTCAAAAAGAAATATGTTAGCAAGCGGTACTTGGACAAAAAGAAGAAGGAATTTTTGGAATTGAGGCAAGGAAACAAAACAGTGGCCGAGTATGAATGATAATTTGTGCAGTTGAGTAAGTATGCCCGGGAAATTGTACCGAGAGATGAGGCAATGTATGTTCGTTTTAAAGACGGGTTAAATGATGAAATCAAGATGATGGTAGGCAGAATCGAGCTATAACCGTTTGTGATTCTTGCAGATAGAGCCCAGAAGATGGAGGAAATTTACAATAATAAGAGACAGAGAGAGAAGAGGTTTTGGGAATCTGGAAAGAAGAATATCACCAGAACTTTTTCTATGCCACTGTCAAAGAAATTCAGGAAAGATGAAACTCGCGGGGTAGTCTTTTCTGGATTTTTGAGTAGGAGTAGATCGGGACCACTAGAGTCTAAATTTCAGAATCGTCTTGTAGCCAATGTTCGGAACGTACCCAGTCCACAGTGTGATCACTACGAAAGATACCATGTGGGGAGTGCCGCAAGTTGAAAGGAACCTGTTATTAGTGCGGGGGTATAGACCATTTCATGCGAAATTACCCGATGACCTTGGGAGCGAAAGAGGAACAGAGTGTGAAGCCTCATATTACTTAATCGAAAGGTAGATGCTCGGGACAGAGTAGCAATATAGGTAGGAATCGAGGCGATAACAAAGGTAATGTAACCCGATCCAAGGCTCGCGCACCTGCACGAACATATGCCATCAGGGCTAGAGAAGAGGCTACTGCTCCCAATGTTGTGACCGGTATATTTTATCTTTTTAATTATATTGTGTGTGCTTTGATTGATCCAGGGTCGACTCATTCATATATTTGCACTGCATTAGCAACTGATAAGAAACTATCAGTAGAGTCGATTGATTTTGATATACAAGTCACAAACCCATTGGGTCATAGTGTCATTGTTAATTTGGTATGTCACAAATGTCCATTGAAAGTCTAGGGCTATGAATTTCTCGCTGACCTAATGTTGTTACCTTTTACCAAGTTCGATATGATCTTGGGTATGATTGGTTATCCGAACACGATGTAGTAGTGAACTGCAAACGAAAAAAGATTGATTTGAAAAGCTCGACAGGTGAAGTGATTACGGTTGAGTCTGGAAGATTGAGCAGTGAAACCAGAATGATCTCAACTATCTCGGCACATAAAAAGATCAATAAAGGTTAGAAAGCGTTTCTGGCATATATACTTGACTCACGAGTTTTAGGGATAGAATTGAATCAGGTACCAGTAATCAACGAATTTACAATGTGTTTCTAGAAGAATTGTCAGGTTTGCCATCGATCAGAGAGGTAGAGTTTGGTATTGATCTGTTACTAGGCACTACACCAATCTCGATTCCACTATACAGAATGGCACTGATCGAGTTGAAAGAATTAAAGGCTCAGTTACAAGAGTTGTTAGACAAAGGCTTTATACGGCCAAGTATGTCGCCTTGGGGTACGTCAGTATTGTTTGTGAAGAAGAAGGGCGGTTCAATGAGAATGTGCATAGATTATAGATAGTTGAACAAGGTGAAAGTCAAGAATAAGTACTCGTTGCCTCGCATTGACAAGTTATTTGATCAATTGAAAGATCCAACTGTATTTTCTAAGATAGATCTTCGATCAGGTTATTATCAGATGCGAGTGAAAGATGACGATGTGATGAAAATAACATTCAGAACCCTGTACAGACATTATGAGTTTTTGGTAATGCCGTTTGGGTTGACTAACACTTCAGTAGCATTTATGGATCTGATGAACCAAGTGTTTTAGGCTCAGTTAGATAGATTCGTGGTCGTATTTATCGATGACATACTGATTTATTTTAGGGCAGAGCCAGAGCATACTCAACATTTGAGAGAGGTATTACTGATTTTGTGAGAAAAATAGTTGTATGCAAAATTCAGCAAATGCGAATTTTGGCCTCGAGAAGTTGGATTTTTGTGTCATGTGGTATCTGTAGAGGGAATACGAGTTGATCTGAACAAAATTTCGGCTATCCTCGATTGGAAAGTTTCGAAGAATGTTACTGAGGTACCTAGCTTTCTGGGATTGGCAGGTCACCGGTTTGTGAAAATTTTCTCTATTATAGCTTTGTCGTTAACGAAGTTGCTACAGAAGAACACTCAGTTTGTCTGGTCGGAGAAGTGTCAACAGAGTTTTGATCGACTTAGGAGACTGTTAACAGAAGCTCTGGTACTAGCGCAACCTGAATCGGGAAAGGGATTTGTTGTTTACAGCGATGGGTCATTAAATGGTTTGGGTTGTGTTCTGATGCAGGACGAGAAAGTGATATCTTACGCCTCCCAACAGTTAAAGCCTCATGAAAAGAATTATCCAACTCATGATCTAGAATTAGCTACCATAGTCTTTGCATTAAAGATTTGGCGTCACTATCTATATGGTAAGAGATGCCACATATTCATTGATCATAAGAGTTTGAAGTATCCGATGATGCAGAGGGAGTTGAATTTGCGATAGCGCCGATGGTTAGAGCTATTGAAAGATTATGACCTTGTGATTGACTATCATCCAGGGAAAGTAAATGTTGTTACTAAAGCCCTAAGCCGAAAATCATTATTCGCCTTTAGGGCAATGAATGCTCATTTGCCATTAGAAAGTGATGGTTCTGTCACCGTTGAGCTCAGGACGAGACCGTTATTCCTACAGCGGATTCGAGAATTGTAGAAAATCAATCCAAAGCTAGTAGCTAAGAAAGAACAAATGCAAAGTGAATTCACCATTGAGTTTACAGTTGATATGGATGGTATGTTATACATTTGAAGCAGAGTGTGTGTTCCTACTGATTTAGACTTGAGGTGAGATATTCTGACAGAAGCTCATAGTAGTACTTACTCCATACATCCCGGGAGTGTGAAAATGTATAACGACCTGAAGAATATGTATTGGTGGCCAAGTATGAAACAAGAATTCTCTAAGTTCGTGACTAGATGTCTAGTGGGTCAGCAAGTGAACTCTGAGCATCAGGTACCGTCTGGATTGTTACAACCTATAACCATTCCTGAGTGGAAATGGGAGCGAGTCACTATAGATTTTGTTACGGGATTACCAGTGACACCGAGGAGAAAAGGTTTGATTTGGGTTATAGTTGACAGATTGACTAAATCAGCTCATTTTATTCCTATTCAAGTGGATTATCCATTAGAAAAGCTGGCTGAGTAATATGTATCTGAGATCGTGCTACTGCACGGGGTACCGGTATCTATCATCTCTGACAATGATCCACGTTTTACCTCGAGATTTTGGAGTAAGCTACATGAAGCTTTGGGAACCAGGTTGAATTTCAGCACAGTTGATGGTACTAAAAGGAACATATATTTTCTCCCCATTTATTGGATAATTTATTCCCATTTTGTTGTCCTTAGTACATATTTTAACATTTTTTAGTTTAGTACATTGCATTTTCTAACTCAGTGGACCTTGGCCTAGTTTTCCTTAATTTTGTCATATTTTACTACTAATGTCGCTGCATGAGCACTTCTAGATTGCGCCCAAACTGTCGTCGCATTAGCACTTCTAGATTGCACCCAAGACTATCACTGCATAAATATTCTTCAAATTGTATCCAGAACTATCGTTGCATAAGTATTTTACAATTGCACCAAGGAATATCGTTGCCTGAACAAGTCCAGAATTATCGTTGCATGAACAAGTCCAGAATTATCGCTGCATGAACGTGTCCAAAACTGCGCCCAGAATTTGTCACCACATTTGACAACTGTCTGATAAGAATAGAAATGTGTGAGCTGTCCAATCTGGTATAACCAACTTGTACAACTTAATTTTGCAGAAGAGACACCTGTACAATTTGAGGCTAAATATAAGCACACACAAAGCATGAAGAGAGAATCTCTCTTCCTTTAGTCTCCCATTTTGCAATATTATCTTCTTCAACCTAGCTTTTGAGCTTTTAGGCTATGGAGGTTTGAGACTCCTCGGGTGAATCAACGTGAAGGCGATGTAGACCAGCTCTTGACGAGGAGTTTTTAAGTGTAACACAAGAGGAGAGTAAGAGAGCAAGTCAAGTAGCCTTGACATAGTATTCTCCATTTGTTCTTTTATATTTATTTCTTAAACAATGGTAATTAATGTTATTTCAAGATTGGATGGAAGTACACTTGATATTTAAACTAATTAATATTTTTTCCAAGCTTGCATTTACTGTTTAATCTTTGGGTTTGAATGATTTTAGTACGGAAGTGTTATTGCAGTCACAGTCACTGGAAGGTGTAGTGACAGTTTAAACTAACAAGCAAGACAATGGAAGTTGCTTGGGGATTGAAGGAATTTGGTCCACTTGTTCTTAAGTGTGTTGCATTGCTGCATTGAAAGGTGTGGTTTGTAACAACCGATTTTCAGTGGTGTCGAAAACAGTGGTTTCAGGACCACAACTCCGACGAGTCGAGTCATAAATCTTAGTTATTTAATAATTGTGATGTCATGAGTATCGTATTAAATTTTGTTTAAGAGATTTTATCATTTAGATAGTTAACTAAGTAAAAAGGATTAAATCATTAAAGGTATAAAAGTTCATTTCCATTGATTAAATGCATTAAATGCTAATTGGAAGGTAAGCTAAAGGCCTTAATGGGTAATTAGACCATTCATTAGGGAGGTGGATGGTTTTGGACATTAAAGAGTGAATTTTGGTTAAAAATCATTAAGGGTAAAATAGTAATTTATGAAATTAAAAGATTTGATGAAATGAACCATAATTTTCATCATCTTCTTCAACCTTTGAAAGCTAAAAACCCTAAAGAAAAGAGGAGCATTTAGCCAAGCTAGGTTTCTTGATTTGATGAGTGAAATCTCACCTGTTTTTAGTAATTTTTATGTTTTTGAATCCGTATTAGCTTAATCTAGCTAATCCAAGGACTAATTTGAGAATCTGTCAAATGTTAAATATTTTTCCATTGATGAATGAGCTTATTCTTGAAAGTTTATGGAAGCATTGTGTGCTTGGTTGTTAGATTCAATGATTTTGTAAAGTGATTTTTGATAAATTAGGGTTAGGGACTAAAATGTGAAAATGATGAAAATACATGTATTGTTGTTTCAAATGAATGTGTGAAAGGGTTGGGTAAACACCCTAGAGAATTTAGTTAAGTTTGGTTGTGTAAGAGAATGGTTATTTTGCATGTTTTGTGTTGAAAGGACTAGATTGAATAAAAGGAAAATATTAGGGGTAAAATTGTAATTTTTCCAAAAAGGACTAAATTGTGTTGAATGACTCAATTATGTGATTTATTGTGAGAATTGGATGATTTGTGGATGTAGACTACGATCGTGCTTCATATCGCGGAAAAGAGAAATTAGCAGAGTAATCCCTAGAGTCTAATCATAATTGCAAGTTAGTTCGGTAAGTTCGTAATGCAAATTTTACTTAATATTTCTTGTATGTATATTGTCAATGTTTAGCAAATCGAAAGCATTTGGAATTGAAGAAATCGAGGAAATGAAACGAAAGAGATAGTAGGCTTTATGCCGTTGAAAAAGTACCGACGCGATGGTTGGGGTAAGAAATATGAATCCAAAATGGATTAAAGGCCCTTCGATGGCTGAGACTTACGCTTTATGCATACTCCCGATAGCTCGTGTGAGCAGCATTGTGATTTGGAAAAAGAAATATGAATCCTAAATGGATTAAAGGCCCTTCGATGGCTAAGACTTACGCTTTATGCATACTCCCGACAGCTCGTGTGAGCAGCATCGTTAGAGAATAACTTACAAACAGACACCATATTGATTGTTGGGGTACCGCATATGTTGCGTGTCCTCGATAGCTCGTGTGAGCAGCATCAGGTACTGGTAATAGAAAGTTTTAGGCAGGAAAACCTCAAGAAACAATGGGATTATCTTGGCTCGGTTGAGCTATAACTGCTTTATTCAAACATTTGGTAACTTTTTAAACTATCGAACTTACTAAGCTGAAGCTTACCAAGATGTTACAATTGTTTTGTATATCATTTTGCTAATTGAAGATCGTATCATCATCACCATCATCATCTCTTCGAAGTCACACTATCGCGAAGCTCGTTGGTAGTTTTTGCATCACTCGATCTTATGGCATGTACTAGGATGATGTTATCTATTGCTTTATGTTCTTGAACTCGTGGAAACCTTGTTAAGTCGATAAATGTAGTAATGTATATTGATGACATGAATGTTTTATGTTGATAAACTTGTGTTTTGGTATGATTCTTGTGATTCTGCATACTTGTTTCGGTAGATGAATAACAAGTATCGGTAGTCATGTATTTAGAAGTATCGATATTTTGCATGTTTGTATCGATAAAAGTACAAGGTAGGAGAGAGGTTGTATACTGACTTAGGTTGTTTTGGTAGATGAATAACAAGTATCGGTAGTCATGTATTTAGAAATATCGGTAGTTCACATACTTGTATCGGTAGAAGTAACAAGGTAAGATTTCTAGCTCTTTGGAGTTTTTAGTATCGGTAGAGGTAAAAACTTGTTTCGGTAGAGGTGTCACTTGTATGGGTAGAAATCTGCATTATTCCTGAACTGTTCATTGACTTGACAACTACCGATACTTGTACATCAGGTATAGGTAAAAGTCTTTAGAAATGTCAAAAATGACCTTTTTGTCCTTGATGAATTGTCCTTATAATTAAATAATGATTCATAACGTGTGGAATGAAATTCTTTAAATAAAAAAAAGTCCGAATAATATTATGTTAAAAAAAAAACAATGATGAATGAATAGTAAGACATCGAAACCCTAACCAATGATGGTTTATGGGTTTTGGGTGTTACATGGTTAGTGTGCATACTAAAGTCATAGCTCTAATAGAAAAGCCAAGTTTGGTAAGATGTTCATTACACTTTATTGTGTCGACAAATTACCTGTTATTCTTAGCCTTGTAAACCACACTTAGTTTTCTACTGACTATTCACGTTGTGGATCCCATTTTACCTTTATTACATTTTATCTTTATTTTCACATTTTTCTCCGACAACCATTCTCGCAATTTATTGCATTTTACTTATTCAATGCACAAACAATTTTAGGCAACAGACACCCATCCTCGTGGGATCGATATCCAACAGATTCACTTATCTACTATACTTGCATCGATAGTGTACGTTTACACATTGTTATGATGTTCATAGCGCGATCAAGTTTTGGCGCCGTTGTCAGAAATGGCATTTATTTGATGTCTATTTTTGTCTTTGCATTTATTCTTTATTATCTAAATTTTATTTGTCACTAACTTGTTTCTTTTTTGTTGTTTACTTTTACATTTTTCTTTTAGGGAAATATGGCAAGGAACAAGGTGTATAAAACCTCAAGATGTTGGACTAGCATAAGTGGTGCTATAGAAATGGAGCTCATTGTCATAACCACCTAGGTATCTTACTTGACTAATATTAGAAATTCAATGTAGAATGCTACAGCAATTGCAGAATGGAAATTTAATGTGATAATTTGCGATTACTGTGGAAGTAACCATGAGTTAAAAGAATGTCCATCAAATCTAGCAAATGTGTACCACATGGGGAATTCCTATTGAAATGAAAATCTATATTCCAACACTTTCACGCCAGGGTGGGAGCAACATCCAAATTTTTGTTGGAACAATCAAGACCCTAGAAGTATAACAATGATGGTAGATCCGAGTGGACACTGCCCAATTTTGATCAACCTTTGTCAAGGCAAAATATCAACAAGACGAAGCATCAGAGTTTTCATCAATTGAAAATTTACCGAGACAATATATTGCCAAGAATGACGTTGTGCTTCAGAGTCAAGTTGAATCCATACGAGGTCTTGATTATCAATTTGGTCAGATTGTGAACGCAATAAATTTGCGACCACTAGAAACTTTATCGATTGATATTGAGAATTCGATATCACAAGGGCAAGAGCACTGTGAGGAAATCATTCCCAGAAGTGAGACTTAGTTGAATGAAGTTGTTCAAGATGCTACAGCAAAAGAAGATAATTTAGATCTCGACAATATGTCAGAACAATTTGAAAAGCAAACTGCACCTGAAGAGGTTAAACAAAATATTGCTGAGATAGAATCAGATCATTTTGTCAACATAAATGCTACAGCAAAACAGCCTCAAAAACTTGAAGATACATTGTCAAAGAAGAAAAGATTAGGAGAAGTCAAAGCAATCGCACTTATTGAAGGGTGCACTATCATGACAATTAAATTGCTTCAAGAATTTAAGGATCCCAAAAGCTTCACAATACCCTATTCTAATGGTGATTG
Organism: Gossypioides kirkii; assembly: GCA_005610355.1. Classification (NCBI taxonomy): domain Eukaryota; kingdom Viridiplantae; phylum Streptophyta; class Magnoliopsida; order Malvales; family Malvaceae; genus Gossypioides; species Gossypioides kirkii. The sequence continues at coordinate 18,112,908 of CP032246.1, read as the reverse complement.
GTATATTGGAAAGACATTATGTGATTTCAAGCATAATTTTGATGCCTATATCCGTAATTAAGAAGTTATGGAATTGGAAAAAACGAAAGAGAAAGTGAAAATTTTTTTTGGGACCATGTGGAGAATAAAAGAGTACGAAGCACTTGAAGAAGAAGGAACAAATACTGTGTCTGTACCGATTGAGGAATAAGTAAACACCATTTTCGACGCATTAGGATTCCATTATTTGCACAAATTTGTACAGCTACTACACCTACTAACTTAATGCTGAAAATGGAAGAAGTTCGTGTGGAGGAAGAAAAAGATGAAGAAATAGATGTCGAGGCAAATTTAGCTGAGAAATTTGTCCCTGTACCTAAAGTTGTGGGTGCAATAACTGAAGGCTTGGCGCAAGATGGAGCGAGTCAGGCGGAAGATGTGGATGAAATTAATGAGGACCATAATCCTTTGGCAATAGTGGTCTACACTGGACCAACAAATGTAGCAACTGATGATGCCGGAGCAGTCCACAGACCATACGAAGCTCAAACAAAAGAAGAGGAAGCACTCCAAGGTAAAATAAGCGCATGAAGGACGAGAGGAAAGGAAGAAGAAGCGCAATGCAGCCACATCAAAGGCTGAGTAAAATTGAGTTAGTATGGTTTAAATTTTTCATGCATTGCATTTAGCTGTAATTTTTATTTTGTTAGTAAACATAGTAGCTGCACATTCATTGTCATGGCATTTTAGTCATTGCATTGGGGACAATGCAAACTTTAAGTTTGGGGGTAAAATGCATATGGGGCTTGAAAATGCAAATGCGCCTACATTTTAAAAATTTGTCCTTTTAAGTTTAATGAAAGCTTGCAAAGTTATTGGAAATGTGCTTGAATTTTTTTTCATTTGATGCTTAATCCTTGAATCACATGAAATCTCAGTGAATGAGTTGGATAAATTTAATTGAATGTTATATCTTTAATTCTTTGATGAATGATTTAGATTGCATTAGTAATGGATGACTAGCATCATTCCTTGAATCTTGAGTGAAATTGCCTTTTATAGCTGCTTGTATATATATATAGTTATAAATAAAAGACACTCCAATGTGGGTGTATTGTGAACTGTTCAAGGGGGAACACTCCAATGCAAGCGTTAGAAAAAGTAATCTAGCCAAAGGTTGTCGCTGCATGAGTGTGTGTCAGTGCAATTACGTACATTCCCTAGGGGTTTATTGCACTCCATTGTTACTTCTCAGGAACAAGGGTACAGTAATGCAACGACATCCCTCAGTCACATAAAAAAAAGAAAAAGAAGAAAAGAAAAGAAAATATATTTATATTAGTGTACAATAAATGTTGTATTGGTAGATAGAATTTAGGATTAGAAGCATGATGCTGGCTTTGATGAAGTTACAATCTTAGTTATTCATACTTATGTGTTTTCGATGCAATAGTCTATCATATGAATGTGATTCATTCATTGGGATTTTGGATGATTTAAGCTGCTAGAAAGATCATTTGCCTTGGTGAATTCTTTTGTAGCCTTGCTAGTTTTTGTTTTACTTGAGGACAAGTAAAAACTCAAGTTTGGGGGTGTGATGATACTAAAAAGAACATATGTTTTCTCCCCATTTATTGGATAATTTGTTCCCATTTAGTTGTCCTTAGTACATATTTTAGCATTTTTTTAGTTTAGTACATTGCATTTTATAACTCAGTGGACCTTGGCCTAGTTTTCCTTAGTTTTACCATATTTTACTACTAATGTCACTGCATGAGCACTTCTAGATTGCGCCCAAAACTATTGCCGCATGAGCACTTCTAATAGCACCCAAAACTGTCACCATAGAAATATTTTCGGAATGCACCCAAGACTGTCGCTATATAAATATTCTTCAAGTTGCATTCAGAATTATTGCGGCATAAGTATTCTTCAATCGCACCCAGGAATGTCGTTGTATGAACATGTCCAGAATTGTCGTTGCATGACCGTGTCCAGGATTACACTCAAAATTATCATCGCATCTGACAGCTGTTTGATAAAAATAAAAAACGTGTGAGCTGTCCAATCCGGTATAACCACCTTGTATAGCTTAATTTTGTAGAAGAGACATTTGTACAATCTGAGGCTAAATATAAGCACACACAAAGCATGAAGAGAGAGTCTCTCTTCCTTTAGTCTCCCATTTTGCAATATTATTTTCTTCAACCTAGCTTTTGAGCTTTTCGGCTATGGAGGCTTGAGACCCCTCGGGTGAATCAACGTGAAGGTGATCCAAACCAGCTCCTGACGAGGAGTTCTTAAGTGTGACACAAGAGGAGAGTAAGAGGGCAAGTCGAGTAGCTTAGACATAGTATTCTCCATTTGTTCTTTTATATTTACTTCTTAAATGATGGTAATTCATGCTATTTTAAGATTGTATGGAAGTACACTTGATATTTAGACTAATTTATATTTTATCCAAGCTTGCCTTTACTGTTTAATCTTTGGGTTTGAATGATTTTAGCACGGAAGTGTTATTGCAGTCACAGTCACTAGAAGGTGCAGTGACAGCTTAAACTAACAAGCAAGACAACGGAAGTTGCTTGAGGATTGAAGGAATTTGGTCCACTTGTTCTTAAGTGTGTTACATTGCCAGCACTAGAAGGTGTGGTTAGTGTGCATACTAAAGTCATAAATCTAATAGAAAAGCCAAGTTTGGTAAGATGTTCATTGCACTTTATTGCACTAACAAATTACCAGTTATTCTTAATCTTGTAAACCACACTTAGTTTTTTGCTGACTATTCACCTTATGGATCCCATTTTACCTTTATTACATTTTATCTTTATTTTCACATTATTGCTCCGATAATCATTCTCACAATTTATTGCATTTTACTTATTCAATTCACCGACAATTTTAGACAATAGACACCCATCCTCGTGGGATCAATATTCGACAGATTCATTTCTATCTACTATACTTGCATTGACAGTGTACGCTTGTACACTGTTGTGACGTTCATAGCGCGATTAACAACATATCATCCATAGATAGAAGGTCAATTTGAGTGAGTGATACAAATCTTGGAAGACATGTTACATTATTGTATTCTTGAGTTTGAGGGCAGTTGGGAGAGGAACCTGTCATTAGTAGAGTTTTCTTATAATAACAACTATTGGTCAGAGTTGAGCGAGCCTAAGCGGGTTAGAATCGACCTGGTTCACGAGACTGAAGATAAAGTCCGAGTAATTCATAACTGCTTAAAAGCCGCGTTTGATTGACAGAAGTCCTATGCAGATATAAAGAGGAAGGATATAGAATTTGTTGTTGGAGATCGAGTCTTCTTGAGAGTTTCACCTTGGAATAAGGTGTTATGGTTTGGTAGAAAGGGCAAGGTTGAGTCCGCGGTTTATTGGACCTTATGAGATCCTTGAGAGAGTTGGTCTTGTAGCTTATAAATTAGCTTTACCGCCGGAACCTGAGAAAATTCACAATGTATTTCATGTTTAAATGTTGAGACGGTACAGATCAGATCCTTCACACATGATTACTCCTTGTAAGGTTGAGATACAGTCAGATCTGTCGTATTCAGAGGAACTAATAAGAATATTGGCTCGTGAGGTAAAAGAGCTGCGGAATAAAAGAGTACCTCTAGTGAAAGGCCTTTGGAACCGGCACGAGTTAGAGGAAGCCACATAGGAGACAGAGGCTTCGATGAGATCATAGTACCTTAACTTGTTCACTGGTAAGAAATTTCGGGGCAAAATTTCCCTAAGGGGAGAGAGTTGTAACAGCCCAATTTTCACTGGTGTCAGAAACATTGATTTCAGAATCACGACTCCGATGAGTCGAGTGAGAAATTTATTTATTATAATATTTATGACGTCATTGACATCATATTAAAATTTTGTTATGAAATTTTAACATTTAGATGGCGAATTGAAGAAAAAGGTTTAAATCGTAAAAAGGTGTAAAAGTAGAATTTCATTGATTTAATGCATTACATGATAATTGGAAGATAGGTTAAGGTATCAAAATGGTAATTAGACCATTATCTATGTGAGTGGACAAATTTGGGTTGAAAATAAGGGAAAATACTTGTTAAAGGGTAAAATAATAAATGTAAAGGAAGTGATTTTTTAACCTAAAATCATAACAAATTAATTATTTTTCTTCATCTTCTTCACTAAAAAAACAAAAGAAACCTTAGAAACGGAAGTTTCGGCCAAGCTTAAAGCTTCACCCGTTTTTAGTGATTTCTATGTTTTTGAGTTCGTATTAGCTTAGTCAAGCTAATCTAGGGACTAATTTGTGATTCTGTCAAAAGTTGAATTTTTTATCATTGTTGAAAATACGTATTTTTGGAAGTTCATGGTAGATTTGTGTGCTTGATGTTTGGGTTTGATATTTTTGTAAAGTGGTTTTTGATGAAATTAGGGTTGAGGACTAAAATGTTAAAATGATGAAAATGTGGGTATTTGGTGTGAAATGGCTAAATTGTAGGGACGTGTATGGAAGTTTGGAGCAATTGATTGGTATGGGTTTAGTGAGAAAGGGGTTATTTTACATGTTTTGTGTTTATGGACTAAATTGAATAAAAGTGAAATCTAAGGGTAATTTCGTAAATTTCCTAAAAAGGATCAAAATGTTTTAAATGATTTAATACATGATTTAATGTGAGAAATTGGATGATTTGTTGTGTTAGACTACGATCAAGTCGTAAATCGTGGGAAAGGAAAAGTTACGGATTAGTCCTCGAAGTCTATCCATAACCGCAAATTTAGTCCGGTAAGTTCGTAATGTTAAATTCTTACTTGTAACTGCTTATAACTATTTTTTTATGGATGATTGATGTTATAACAACATATTGATGATGTGTAAGATAAAAACGATATAAGAAAGATTACCCGACCTTGTGCCAAAGTTAAATGGTCCGATGACTGAGATCCTGCATTTGTTACGGATTCTCTACGGCATTGTGAGTCACTGTAAAGTGAATAGAATTCAAGAATAGATTACAGGCCCTACGATGGCTAAGATTTATGCCTGATTGCATACTTTTTTCAGCTTAGTATGAGCAGCATCGTAGGGAACCGATAAACCATATCGATGGCTAAGAATAGTATCATATACTAGTAATAGGCATGAACTTGGGGTCAATAGGGAGAAAAATGAGCATAATGACCTTTGGGCCAATAGGGAGTAGAACGAGCATCATGACCTTTGGGGTCAATAGTTTTGTTCAACACATGTTATTCGGTAAATTGATAAACCTTACGAACTTATTAAGCTATGAAGCTTACCAGTGAAATTGTTGTTGTTTTGTATATTCCATTTTGTGACTTGAAGATTGGACCACCTTGAAGACATAACACTACCTCGAGAGCTCGTCGATAGTATTTACATCACTCGGTTATATGGCATGTACTAGGATGAAATGACTTATTCTACTTGTAGGGATGAATGAATCTTTTGCTGTGAATTTTTAGTTAAATGTTACACAAGTTTGTATGTGAGTTCATTGTGATATACGCATACTATGTGAGATGTATGAAATGTTGAATCTATGTACAATGTATTTCCATGTTAAGTCTTTAAGTTATGAAAGATGAATGGTTGATAACTTGAGTTTAGGATGATTCCTTGAATTCTAACACTTGTTACGGTAGAACTCATGCTTGTATCGGTAAAAGTACAGGGTAGGAGAGAGGTTGTTCTCTGACTTGAGTTGTTTCAGTAGTTGTATAACAGGTATCGGTAGTTTTGTACATTGAGGAATCGGTAGTTTAAATACTTCTATCAGTAAAAGTTACAGGGTAGGACTTCTCAACTCTCTAGAGTTTTTGGTATCGGTAGTAGTATGACTTGTATCGGTAGTTGCCTCACCTGTATCAGTAGAACTGTCAAGGGTATCGGTAGAAGTTTGCATTATTTCATGAATTGTTTACTGACTTGACAACTACCGATACTTGTCCAACAGGTATCGGTGGAAGTCTCCAAAAATTTTAAAAAAGACCTTTTTGCCTTTGTTGAATTATGATTGCAATTAAATGATAATAAATGACGTGTTGAGTGTATTTCTTTTGTAATGTAAGATCAAATGACATAAACTTAAAGATGAATTGTGATTGATGAATAAAGTGACACTAGGACCCTAGTCGATGACAATTTTCGGGTTTTGGGTTTTACATGCCCGAGTTATATGAAATGCATGGAATGCTTGAAGGGTTTTCCCAAACTTGTTTAATTAAACCTGTGACAGCTTCTTTGAACTTGGCTTGTGCTGGTGTGATTGGTCCTCTATGTAGCTTGATTGTATCGTGCGAGGCTCGCCCTTCATCCATGCTTGCAACACGAGTGTTCGCAGCATGAGTACTCGTAACTCCAGTGCTAGCATCTTTCAAGCTCGTAAGGTTCATGCTCGCATTATTCGAGTTCGCACTACTCATGCTCGAATCACTCTCGGAATCAACAAAGTTTGTTTGTTTCCAACTTTTTCTTATATTTGGCATGTACCTAATAAGTTAGGTTTTGTGGTAGTTGAATGATGTTATAATCAAATGTTGCATTTTACATTCTAGTAGTAATATATATATGGTTGATATGCATATGTATAAAAGTACATGCAAATTATAATTTCCAAAGTTTGATTAACGTATGAGATATGTGATGCTGCCTTAATTGAAATGTTTATATGACCCTAGTAGGAGGTTGAATTGTTGTAAATTATTAGGTGTATATATAAGTGAAACTTAGGATTACTTTGGTATGTTTAAGGAATGCTTTGTGAAATGGCATTTTAAGTATGAAGTGATGAATGACTATGTTAGGATTGTTGGTAATGCAAATTATTAGGGATTTAGGGAGATTGTTGAAGATTTTGTGGAGGGGTGGTTGTAGGCTTTTTACAAAATTACCCATTCCTTTTTACCATTTTGCCCTTCTGTTACTAGTATAAATAGAGGACTAGTTTCTTCATTTTTTTACACTGAATAGAAAAATAATTCTCTCTGAAAACATCCATCTTCCCCACTCTCTGTGTGTTTTCTTTATAAACTAGTCGATTTTTGTTCCATAATCAATAAAGAAAATTTTGTCTAGGAGTTTGGGTTTTAAGCGGGACCGACTATGACCCCTCCAAACTTTCTTAGGAATTGTTCTTACTGTGATTTCTTGAGAGAAGCAGCACCAATTAAGCTCCGTCTTCCATATTTGGGTGTACAAATATCAAAGGATTGTACTAACCTTGAGGGACGACGTCCACTACATGATTACACCGATCAGGGTGAATTCGTTTCTAAGGCAATGAATTTACCATGACACAGTAATTTTTGATTTTATATTTAATTATTTATCTTTCCTTGTTAGTGCTAACAGACTTGTTTTGCAATATATTATATTTCCAACAATTTAGAAACGAATTACTACTTAAACATGTCTACATCGATCAACAAATTTATCCCTGATCTATCCAAGCTTGAACTTCTCGATGGGACTAATTATCGTCGATGGTCTTAGAGGATGGTCATCATCTTCAAACAACTTGAAGTTGATTATTTCCTTTTCGATCCACCTGCCATCGAGAAACCCGGAGATGCTACCACTGTCTTTAAAGAACCAGATGCAGCTGCTTCAAAAGCTAAGTTTGAAAAATACAAAAAAATGGTAAGAGGTCACATGTTAAGTCATATGGCTAACAACCTCTTTGACTTGTTTGTCAAAAATAAATTTTACAAATCCATCTAGGATACTTTGGAGAAAAAATATGGCGTCGTTGATGCTGGAGTTAAGAAATATGTTGTTGGTGAATTGCTTAAGTTCTAGTTGACCGATGATAAGTCGATTATGGATCAAGTCCATATCTATGAGTAGTTGGTTTCTGATATCCTAGCTGAAAGGATGAAGATGTATGAGATTCTCCAAGCAAATGTCTTGATTGAGAAGCTACCAAAATCTTGGTTTGATTACCGAAATCTTCTAAAACATAAAAAATGGGACATCCCTTTAGAAGAACTAATCAGCCATATGAAGATTAAGGAAGTCAATCATCTCAAAGATAAGGCTCTAGTTACCTCAAGTTAATTCCCTTTAAAAGCTAACTTTGACGATTGGTTATAGTTTTAAATTCAGTAGGAATAAAGATGTTAGGCGGTTTAAGAAGGCAATAAAATTCAAGAATAAGAAGGCGCACCTTCAAGATATCTAGGAAAACCAATAAACCCAACAACCATGTAAAGTGCTACGTGTGTGGCAAAGATGGACACAAAGCCTATCAATCCTACCAACATTTCAACCGCCAGAATGAAAAGAAACCATAAGCACATGTGGTCAAAAATCCAGATGTTTTTATAGCTATTGTGGTTTTCGAAGTATACTTGGTCGAAAATAGCACCGAGTGGATTGTAGATACAGGCAGCTCTAAACATTTTTGTGCCAACAGAGAAATGTTCATTAAATTTGAAAAGATAGCTGAAGGTGAGCAAGTCTACATGGGCAATTTAAGCACTTTTGAAGTAATTATTAAAGGAAAAATCTTACTCAAACTCACTTCTGGTGAAAATTTGGCATTGAATAATGTTCTTTATGTACCTACGTTTCGTAGAAATTTGATTAGTGGTTGTCTATTAAATAAGGCAAGCATTAAACTAGTCTTTGAATCCAATAAACTTGCACTTTCCCGAAAAGGGGATTATGTAGGGAAAGGTTATTTATGTGGGGCTTATTTGTGATTGAGACTATGTTTAATAATAAGAATAATAAAGTCATCACTTTCGCTTATATTGTTGAATCATTTGATACGTGACATGCTAGATTAGGACATGTGAATATACATTCTTTGAAGAAGCTTGTAAAAATGAATCTGCTACCTAATCTAAATAGTAATAGCCTCTATAAATGTGAAATATGTGTTGAAGCCAAGCATGCTAGACCTTCTTTAAATCCAATCACTGATAGGAAAACTAAACTTCTGAAATTAGTTCATACTGATCTAGCAAGCTTTAGAAACACGAAAAGTAAAAATGGGAAACACTACTATATTACCCTTGTAGATGACTACTCTAGGTATACAAAGATCTATCTTTTAAGAAAAAAAGATGAAGCTAAACAAACGTTTCTCCTTTATAAAGTGGAAGTAGAAAACCAACTTGATAGAAAAATAAAGCGTCTTAGATCCGATAAAGGGGAGAATATGGCACTAACTTTCTTAAAGAGGTCTGTGAGAAAGACGAAATTATAAATGAATTTTCTGTCCCCTATTTTTCACAACAAAATGGTATAGCTAAATGGAATAAGAGAACTCTAAAAGAAATGATGAATGTTTTACTACTTAGTTCTGGTTTACCTAATCACATGTAACGGGAGATCGTACTTTCTACGAATCACATCCTTAATAGAGTGCCTCATAAAAAATTAGATTGTACCCCATACGAATTGTGGAAAGGTTATGCCCCTAATCTAAAATACTTGAAAGTGTGAGGGTGTTTAGCAAAAGTAGGCAAACCTATTTTTAATCAAAACACTATTAGGTCTAAGACTGTTGATGTTGTTTTTGTTGGTTATGCTCTGAACAGTGCTGCATATAGATTTATGTCATTGCATGATTCTTCCATATGTGAATCTAGAGATGTTGTTTTCTTTGAAAATATTTTCCCTCTAAAGAAATCGGTTGCAAATCATGAGTCACAATTAGATGAGCATGTTCTTCTTCTAATACACATAATAGAGATATTCTTATTGATGATGTGGAACTTAGAAGAAGTAAAAGACAAAGGAATGCCACTAGTTTTGTACCTGATTTTCTTACTTCTTTCATAACTGAAGTTAATGATTTAGACTTAATAAATGATTCTATTGCTCATGCTTTTTTGATAGTTGTGAATCCAAAATCTTATGATGGAGCCATAAATTTGATAGATGCTAGTTTTTGGAAAGATGCTATTAATAATGAGCTTGAATCTATTAAGTTTAATCACACTTGGGAATTAGTAGATTTGCCTAAAAGCTTTAAACATATTAGTAATAAATGGGTCTTTTGAAAGTAACTTAGACCTGATGGGTTAATACAAAAGTATAAGGCAAGACTAGTGGTTAAAGGATTTACTTAGAAATTTGGAGTAGATTATTTTGATACATACTCTCCTGTGACTAAAATCTCTACCATTCGTATTTTGTTTGCTTTAGCTTCCATTTATAATTTGTTGGTACATCAAATGGATGTAAAGACAGCTTTCTTGAATGGTGATTTGGACAAGGACATCTACATGGAGCAACCTCTAGGATTGTGACACCTGGTATGAAAGATAAAGTTTATGAGAAATTTCATAAAACTATTCTTGATTTCATATTTATAGTTAATGGTTCAAATGCATGTGTATATTCCAAAATGTTTGGATCTGATTGTGTCATCATAAGCTTATATGTAGATGACATATTAATTTTAAGTTTTAATATAGAAACCATTAATAAAACCAAGAATTTCTTATCTACCAGATTTGAAATAACTGATTTGGGAGTAGATATAATCTTAGGAGTTAAAGTTACAAAATCAGAAAATGGTTATTCATTAAATCAATCTCACTATATAGAGAAAGTGTTAAAAAAGTTTAATAGTTTTGATGTAATCCTTATGAGAGCTCCTTATAATTCTAGCATACAAATGTTAAAAAATAGAGAGAACAATATTTCTCAATTAGAGTATGTAAAGATTATTTGGAGGTCTTATGTTCTTGATGAACTACACTCGATCGGACATTGCTTATGAAGCTAGTAGACTAAGTAGGTATACCCACAATTCGAGCAATAAACATTGGAATGCAAACTGGGTAACTGATAATGATGAGGTAAGCTCTACAAGTAGGTATGTCTTTAGTTTGGGTGGAGTAGCCATTTCATGGAAGTCTGCTAATTAGAATTTATAGCCCTTGACTTAGCTGGGCAAGAGATCGAGTGGGTAAAGAATCTACTTGTAGATATTCCATTATGGGAAAAACCAGTACCTCTCGTATCTTTATTATGTGACTCGCAAGCCACAATTTGTGTTGCTAAGAGTTAAGCTTACAATGGTAAGAAAAGACATATTCGGATAAGACATGAATCTTTGAGACATTTAATAAAAAATGGAGTACTCGCATTGGAGTACGTGAGGTCTAAAAGGAACCTAGCTGATCCACTAACTAAAGGGTTAAGTAGCAAAATGGTTCTTGATTCGTCGAGGGGGATAGGTCTTAAGCCTAGTGGTTGAGGAATTCATGGTGGATACCTAACTTAGTGTACAGTTTACCTATCCCTATGGCAAATGATGTACATGCATAAGAATGAGTTTTTACTCTTAATGAATTCATAGCCCAGATTTTCGGTGGTCTTATTGAGACGAACTTGAAGAATTCATCGACTTGAAAGGTTGAGTTTATTACTCTTAATGAGTTCAGATCTCAGATTTTGGGCAGTCCTATTGAGATGGACTTGATGAATTCACTGAACTTAACTTTGAGAGGATGAGCTTAATGAAAGCTCTTAATGATTTCATAGTCCTAATATAGGTGGTCTATATTGAGATATACTTGATAAAATCACCTACGTAAGTGTGAAGGACTAGCCACCTTATATGAAAAACATTTTGGGCTATTTTTTTAGAGCACTTACTAGCATCCCGAGGTACGTTGGCTAAAAAAATATTGATTTATCGTGGAACTTCAAATTGGATCCAAGGTTAGTTGTGTGTCATGAGTTGACTCTTATCTTAATAAGTTCAAGATTAGTTCACTTGTTAAAGAGAAGAATCACTTATTTTACTATGTACTAGTTCAAATCCACAAGATACTAGTACTTAAGCAACTAATTTAATCGTTGCTCTTCTCACTTTTTAACTAAATTTCTCATGTTTACAAAATAAAAAAATCCAAACTACTTTACATTAGTGGGGGATTGTTGGTAATGCAAATTATTAGGGATTTAGGGAGATTGTTGAAGATTTTGTAGAGGGGTGGTTGTAGGCTTTTTACAAAATTGCCCATGCCTTTTACCATTTTGCCCTTCTGTTTCTAGTATAAATAGAGGACTAATTTCTTTAGTTTTTCACACCGAACAGAAAAACAATTATCTCTAAAAACATTCATCTTCCCCACTCTCTTTGTATTTTCTTTATAAACTAGTCGGTTTTTGTTCCTTAATCACTTTAGAGAAATTTCTATCTAGGAGTTTGGATTTTAAGCAGGACCAATTGTGACCCCTCCAAACCTTCCTGGGAATTGTTCCTACTATGATTTCTCGAGAATAGTAACACCAATTGAGTTCCATCTTCCATATTTGGGTGTACGAATATTGAAGGACTGTGTTAACCTTGAGGGACGACGTCCACTACGCGATTACACCGATTAGGGCGATTTCGTTTCTAAGGCAGGGGATCTACCACGACACAGTAATTTTTATTTTATATTTAATTATTGATCTTTCCTTATCAGGGCCAACAGACTTGTTTTGCAGTATATTATATTTCCAACTAGGGTTACATCATGTATATCATGATTAGTAGGTAAGATGGTGTGAATGATAAAGAGTTTAGAGGTAATAGATGGTTTGTGTATGATATTCTTATGAATTGAAAGTGTTATAACATATTTAAGAACCTATATCCACTATTCAATTGGTAAAGAATAAGAATGAAATAGGTATTCATAGTTGTGTTATTGAATTGCAAGTTGTTTAAATACATATTATAGGTTCAGTATGTGACGTTGCGATGTCACAAGTATGTCGTTGTAACATGATTTGAGCTCATGATCATGGCACGACGAGGAACCCCATCACTGCGACGAGGAGGCCATTGGTCATGTCAGTATGTCCCGTTGCGACGAGGAACCCCCTTACGTGGTGACTCGACCCTAAATTTTGAAAATATAAATCTATAAACGAATTCAGGATCTATTCTACTTGTGTCTTATCCGATGTACTATCAGTCTAGTCAATCACATATATGTCTCTATCTTTTAGGAGTCATCTGCTCCAATGCTCAAGAAAATGCATCTCCCCAATTGGACTTGATAAACGACACATTAGTCTTTCAATCAATTTGCTCATTTCTGATTAGTTTAAGGACATTTTTAAGTTCATCTGTTAATATAAGTTGTCTTTTCATATTACTTCGACCACTTAATACTTAAACATTACATAACTAGTGTGTCAACATTTGTTTCTATTTTGCTTTGCGTGCAAAAACCATTGAGGACAATATACAAAGTGTATTAATTTAATTTATGAATAATATTGTAAGAGGCCCAATTTATCCTGGCCAAGAGAAAGACAAAACAAAAAAACCAAACAAAACCAAAAAATTAAAAGTGAAAGTCCATTAAAAATATATATTACAAAGTCCTTTTACAAGATAAATCGATCTAAAAGCCCAAACTATAAACCCAATTACAAGCCCATCAACCGAAGCCCACACCATAAAAACACATCAAAAAAAATGAAACCCTAATTTCCTAAGCCTTCAGTCACCTCCTTTGCCACGTCAACTAGCACGCAAAGCAAGGCAACTACGCCCCAAGGCCTGACCTCTGCTACCCCATTGCACCGAAATGGCAAGTCCTCCGCCATTGACTCCTACCTCCATGAAAGACACCTACAAAGACAGAGAATAGAGAGAAGAAAAAATAAAAAAAACAAAAGGTATTGTATTTAAATATGGCTATAAAAGTCGAAACAAAGAGATCTGTATTTTTTTCAGTTCTTACCTTGGTGTCTATTCGCATACCACCACTGCGAATCATCGAGGCTACTGCCCTCGATGAAGGGTAGTACCCTCTCGGCGTGAGAGACCTTCTTACTTCCTCGGCTCGTTTGGGCTTTGTGGAATGATTTTTTAAAAAAATAAAAAGAGGAGAAATCGAAGGGTTTCTCGGATTTTTAGGGATTTTTGGTTGGGGTTTCGAAGATACTAGCGCCAGATCTGAGATCTAGGCTCCGAAAGGATCAACAGGGGCTTTATTTCGAGGAGCTTCGACAACCGTAGGTGGCAGTCACCGCTGTCGATTATCGGTGGCCCACGGTGGTGCTTCGTCGGACCCAAGGCCGACTTAGGGTTTGTTTTGAGAGAAAAATCATAAGAAAAAGTTTTTTTTAAAGTCAAGGCCAAAATGATTTTTTTGAATTATTTGAAGTTTAAATAGTCTCCAAACTAGCTTCATTTTATGTGTGGCTTAAAACACCCCAAAACGGTGCCGTTTTGCACCATATTCGAAAACCCAACCCGTTTAATACCTAGGATCCGCGTGTTTTGTAAAAGTGGGATATTTTCCCCTTTAGCCCTTTCGCTTTTTGCCTTATTTTTAATTTCGTCCTTTTGTATTTTTATTTATTTTAATTTTATCATTCTTTTCTTTTCTTTTCAAGTTAGTCCTTTGACCTACTGTTGACCCACTTAGGAGTGACACGTGTACAAAGACAAGGATAATTGCCCTTTTAGTCCCTACATCTTATATTTTATTTAAATTTGATCCTTTATATTATGTTTTTTTAATTTATACTTCAAATTTTGTTTAGGTTTCAATTTAGTCCTTTTTATTTAATTTAGCCTTTTATTTTCTATTTTTTACAATTTGGGCTTTAGTTTTTTTATTTCTTCGATTGAGTCCTTTCCTTATTTTTTATTTCTTTGTTTATTCTATTCATTTATTTATTTATTTTATTTGTTTGTTTATTTATTTTTAGCATTTTATTTTCTGATAGTTACATTTTTTATTTATTTTTATACTTATTTATTTCTAACACTTTTAATTTACGCTATTTACATTTTTACCTTTTAAATTGTGCAATTTTCATTTCATCATTTGAGTAATTATTTTTTTTAATATGTTGTTAATTGTATAATGCTAGTAATTATTATTTGTATTTATTATTACCGTGTTATTATTATTATTATTATTACTCGTTGATATATTTTTTATTATTATTACTAGTATTATTATTTGGTTGTAGCATCATCTTATTATTATTCATGTATATATTTTATTTTCGTCATTATCATATTGCATATTATGCTTAGATATTTTTGTTATTTTTTATAATGCACGAACAAATTAATCATATATCATATTAAATGTTGTATTTGTTTTCACGCAATACATAAGCAATATTTAAAACCGAGGTAATGTTTTTATTTAGGGGACTCAAGAAATTGTTCCCTAACGCATTGGATATGTTTTTTCCTTGAACCTTTGTAATTGAATATCCTATTTAAAATTAAAAATAGATAAGGTTTGAGCAATAATTAGAAACGTTCTTTATTTTCGAAGATTCGAGATGTTGTGTCTTAACGTTCTGGACATGACTTTTCTTCTCGATTGATTCGAAATTAAAGAGCATTTCTTCATAAAATTTAATTTAGTAAATTTTTTTGTAATATCGTCAAATACCACTATTTATACGTATTTAAGGATCGTATTTTAAATTCTCCTTGAGTTCTTGATTTTCTACACTAAGACACTACGTAATAAACAATATACCAATTTTGGACTTTATGAGTGTGCTAATCCTTCTTCATGCGGAACCGACTTCTGAACCTTTTTTATTTTATTTCATGAACCAAAAAGAAAAATCGTCATTTTAAAAAATGATCGAAATTCGAGGTGATTCGATCACATCTAATTAAAAATGATTGGTGGTGACTTTATTTTTAGTTTTTTAAAATAATAATTCAAGACTTGAAAAAAAAGATTTCGACAAATATTGTTATACCAATTTGTTCAAATAAATGCAAGTGTACAAAGACAAAAATATTACACTTAAGACACCAAATCCCATGATTATCATCACACAAATTGTTTCTATGACAAATAATCAATAACAATTATTCATATTTTTCTTTTGGTAAAATTTACATTTTAATCTTACAACTTTTTGAAATTTCCAATTTAATCTTTTTGTTACATTCTCACATACATAATTCTTTTCTTTGATTTTCATATCAAATATGAATTTTACTTTCCAAAAAAATTCTCTAACACGTTTTTTTTCTAATTTTCTCAAATTCAACTATATCCGATCTTGGAACAGTATCAAAATGTCATACCGAAAATTTTGAGACGGTACAAAAAATATTAATAGTTTGCAGTATTAGTAATCTCACATTGCTAAAGTAACTTAGTTAGATGCACAGCCCACTAGGCAGGTGGGCTTACCTATTTGATTATATATGTACACAAAAGATAGGCACCTCAGCTTAAGTTTGGTGCTGTAATAATATTTTTATAATTAGTACTTTTATTTTCAAAATAAATAAAATAATTAATATTATCAAAAGTGGAATCTTAATTAACACAATTTTCTTAAAAAGTTTCGAAATGAAAAAACATAATATTGAACCTAATAAGTGGTTTCAGTGGAAAAGAGAACGATGTCCATCCTGGGAGACTTGGATTCGAACACTTATGTGTGCAAAGTATGTGTGCATTGTTAAAAGATTAAGAAAATTTGAACAGATATTACCATGTAATCATGCCAGTATATTAAAAAAACATAATATTTTGTTATGAAAAATATACCTTCTTGAAGAGTATATACCTAAGATACATATTTTTTATGACATCTGTTAAGTGTATATATAAGAGTTAATTTATGCCATATCTACTACTTGTTTTTGGTGAGTAAAGTTCTAACAACGCGATTGATAGAATTCGAATTAAAACTACATTTAAAATAATGAATATTTTTAACTATGAGGTCAATAAATTAAATTTCATAATTTGTCTTGTTACATGCTAAAAGCAAACTTAAAAGCTTCAACAAATGTGTTGTAACGCCTCAAGTCTAATTTTAATCATCTAATGGGCAAAAGAAATTAATCATCTTAATTTTATTACTTTCACATCAACTTTCTACCAGAAAATCCATAAATCATGTAGATTATCAAACTCCAAGAAGGTTCATGCATAAACAGCTTTAGAAAGCCAAGGATACAATTCATTCTAAGTGAGTTCTTTTGCCTTGATTTTCAATTAACTGGCACAGGCAGGCTCATTTTTTCAGCAATATCCCCATGACCGATATGCTTGAGTCAGGCACAAGCATTGGCAACGTGCGTGTGCCACATATGCTTCTCCCACAGTATAAGTTCCAGATTCTTCAGTCAGGCTCGCTCTTTCCACTAAATCCTTAGCTCATCAGTTTTGGCTTTTTGGCACTGCAATCATATATGATATCATGATTCATTGATGAAGGAGGAGACTGATCAGAGAAGCATTTGCAGAGCGTTTATTTTTAAACAAAATCTCGAATTATTCTTCATTTCATTCGGATTACACAAAGAACAGAATGCAATTTTCTCTCAAATCATATTACACGAGGAATGTACGAAAACAAACAAACCATATAGAAGAAAAAGTAAAGCACCCCAGTCCAAGAGAATGCAAAGAGAAAATACTGTTTGTTATATCAAAAGCACAGTGATTAAAGCACAATTACAAGAGTTAAGAACCTCATCAGAGGCCAAGAGGATTCCCATAAACCTTGATGCACCAAACCACCCAAGGAATCAGCAGCAAGACAAATGCAAACTCCCCATACAAGCAACCAGCATCCGATCTCCGCCTATCACCCATCGCGTCCCCCAGCGGCTGAAACATTGCTGGTGGAGGCGGCGGCGGCGGAAGCGTTGGCGCAAGGCCATGAACAACGCCAGGGTCACCACCGTAGACAGTGTAGTTGAGGAGCGAGGCAATGCCGTGGACAGCAATGGCTGATGTGAGGTAAAGATCGGGGTGGGAAATCTGAGAGGCATCAAGAGTGAAGTTGGAGTGGGAAGAGTTGGTTATGAGGAGGGTTTTGGAAGGAACCAAAGTCGGTAAGCGAGAGAAAGGCTTGAAAAGGGTGAGTTGAGAGAAAGTGAGGCGTTGCGGGACGATGTGATAAGGGATGATGAGAGGGTCAATGGCGGAGGCGGCGGCGGCGGTGGTTGTAGAAGTTGGAATAGGGACAGGGAATGGGAAAAGGGAATCATCGGAAGGGACGAAAAGGGTAGCTGAAAGTGGAAGCATGAAGAAATGGGAGGCGGAAAGCATGTTTGCCCAGTTATTGAAGTCCCCAGCACCAACGAGAGCGTCGATTATGTTATTAAGTTGATGCTGATGCAACGGAGGAGGAGAAGGTGGTGAGGGCGGTGGGCGACGCCGGCGGTGATGATTGGCAGAAAAAGCGGAAATGGGAAGCAGCAGAAAGAGAAAGAAGAGGGAGTGTTTAATCATTACTGAAGAATCATTAGAGAAAGAAAGACGAATAGCAATCCATTATTTTATCGAATAATAACAATAATAGTACTAACTGCCACCTTCATTCCTAACAAACTCTTCCCGCCATAAAATCTTCATGCCGCTGTGGCATTATTGTAGTTAACTCATAATCTTGGGGGCATTCTGTCCATGGGATCTGCCTACTTGCTCCGGGGCTGGATCTCGGCACAACTCTTTATAAATAGGGCTTTGGTCGAGTTTTTCTCAATAGGCTAAAATAGGTTTATCAATTCGGCGTAACGAAGTTCTTTAAGTTGAATTAAGTTAATTTGAGTATTTAAATTTTCGAATAATTTTAATTTTTTTGTTAAATTTAGATTTGTTGCGGTGAAAATTGATTGGTTGCGGAATTATTCGGTTCACTCCGTTTAGTAGGACAGAGTAAAGAGGCAATGGTTTGGGTGGCCGAATTATGGAGAAATTGGGTTTTGTAATGCCTCAAAATTTTCAATATAGTAAGTGGTAGTATTTCGAGATTGAACACAATAAGAAATAGAGAAAATTTGGAAAACGAGTCTGATAGAGAATTTTATGGAAGTAAAATTGATATTGGAGTTATAAATCAATGAAAATAATTATGGAATAAAAAATGTGACAAAAATGATTAAGCTGTAAATTGTAACATCCTAAAAAAAATTATCAGACATGTGACACTATTTCGATAATAAATATAGTGAATGTTCAAGAAAACTGGAAAATTTACCAGATAGAAGAATTATTATGAAAATAATGTGATTTTGGATATGAAAAGAATTTTAGAAGTGAAAATCAAAAAATTTTGGAAAGTTTGACAATTATAATGCAATTTCGACTAAAAAGGGAAATAAGATTTTTTATTGCGTATTTGACATGAGGATAAATTGGAATATGAATTGGTATGGTGAAAACGACTTTGGGGACTAAACTGAAAAGATTACTAAGTATAGAGACAACACTGTAAATTTCTCAATTTTTCTGAGAGAAAGGGAAAAGATGTAAATTTTATCATCTATGGATGTATATTAAAGACTATATGTGAATTATGAGATTTGCGATTGATAATTTTCTATTATGAAGAAGAAATTGTACAAAGAGTCAAAATGAGGTAAAATGGTAATTTTGACATAAAAGGGTAATTTGATATTTTTCAACATTTTATTATGAAAATATTATTATATATTTGATATATAGAATTTATTGGTAACCATTGGATCATATTATATGAAATTTGGGCTTCAATTAATGAGCTTAGGCTTAAATTATCGTCTGTGGGCTTGGGGCCATTTATATGATTCTTAAAAAAAAGGAAAAAGGAAAACTAACCCCCATAAGCTCTCCCTTGATGCAACTGACCAACCTTCTTCCTTAAGGTGGTCCTCTCTTGTTCTTCATTTTTCATGTTTTTTCTTGAGATTTTTCTAGAATCTCAAAACTTAACCTTAAATTTAGTTGAAATCACTTAAAAAACAACTTTGTTGTATGGATTCCACCATCATTTCCATAGTTTTTTCAACGTCTATATGATTTTATTGAAAAAACTTGAAACTTGAAAGAGAAATCTTAAAAAAGATAAATAATGATTATATTCACTCTTATAGCTAATTGAATTTAATTGTTTTGAGAAAGTATAAAAAAATTATAAACTAATTTTTTAATTATATTTTTGTATATGATAAATGAGAAATTGATCGAAAAATTAAATTTCAAGCTTGATGGAGATAGGATTCAAGTTTATGGAAGCATAACTTTGTGTTGCAGAGCATCCAAAAGGTAAATACCTGCGATAATCTTATTTATCTCATGTCAAAGTTTATATAATAGGTAATATTTATGTTATAAATATTGAATAATTAAATAGTTGAATATATGTAAACTACCACGTCTTAAAAGTGATGAAATTAATTATCATTAAGTTGTACTATACTTGAAAGGGAGATGACATATTAGTTCATGAGGTGTAAAGTTGGAAAATGAGCAGGTTCGGGCGAATTTGGATTGGGCTTACTTTGGGCTCGAATTTTTCAAGCTTAGATCAGCTCGAGCTTAGATTTTTTAGGCCTGAATTTTCTCGAGCTTGGATCTGTTACCTTCTCAAATTTTCTTGGGCTCGAGCCCTTTCGAACTAGGATTTTTTCAGGCATGAATATTTTTGGATACGAGCTTGAATCGAGCTGGGCGGTGATTGCATCCCAATGTGTGTGCGTCGGGGCTGAGAAAACTGTAGTTAAATATAGAATTATAGTGCGGTATCTACAAGCGAACATGTCAAATTGTAATAAATTTTATTTACAATGAAATACGTAAGTATTCCGAGGATCGTACCCAATGAAAGTTTGTTAAACTAAACTATTAGTAAGGAAAAACACACTACCTAGGTCTAAATAGATACTAATGAACTAATCATATATTATGGCGAATCTAAACGGATAAATTGCAAAATAAAACTAAAGTAAAGAGACTCTAAATACAAAAATCACAATCAATTTAAGCAAACAGAAGGGTGATTAACTTTCATGTTCATAGAAATCCTTAACTCGAAATAACTGTATTAGACCAAGACATCAATTTAGTTGTAGATGTGGTTAAATTCTTTATGTATTATAATTGTAATCCTTCATTGTTTACGCTTATGTACTTTATTATGAAGTTTGTAAATTAAATATTTATAATCGATTTTAATTAGTATAAGTAAAATTAAGTTTCATCTGTATAAGAGTGGTAACACCCAAGATTTGGATCCGATTCATCGGATCGAGTTTGGGGCATTATAAGTTTGGTATCAAAGCTCGATTCAGTTGATTCTTGGACAGCTTGTATGAGAGAAGGCCTATATGCATAATGCGCTGAGCCTGGCTTAGTCTCTTAGGTATGTTAGGAAGTTATGTTTATGCAATGAATAATTGATATTGTATGGTAACAATAAGAAAGACAGTAAAAAGGGGTTAAAGACTAGTTCTTTAGCAAGTAAAGAAGATGTTATACAGTTTGAGAATAACCAAAATAAAATATACAACAAAGAAATTCTAGTCCTTTTGCCCAATATGTTGAACAACCGAATTTGTAGAAGCCTTGTCTGAGTTATGGGCAACCTCTATTTTCTTTGCTCTTCCTAAAGTATGCTCAAAATCACTTGGCCCTTCGAGATTTCTATTCCTTCTACTTTTGGCGAGTTGAGAAGGAAGAACCTAACTATTTGCTTCCATTTTTGTTGAAATTCTTCCCACTCCTTACCCACATGATTGTAAACATCAAAATCCAATGTTTCAGTAGAGATATCCTTGAAGAAATCGAAGTAACGTGACACAAGTTCATAGGACCCGCGACTATCTGGGCGTGAAGAACCAAGTTAGACCTTAATTTTGGCAATGCCTCGATTAAGTTCCTTATGGTACCTTCTTGGTATTTCTTGAAGGCTTCCTTGTTGGCTTGGTGGGCACTATCTAGTTTAGCCTAGTGGCATAGTTCTTGGGTTTAAGTTATCCTTTCAATGATGACTCACTCTCCTCCAATGATTTAATCCTCAACTCAACTTGTTTGTTGATAGATTGTGCTTCTGTGCTTTTAAATTTCCAAGCGAAGAAACAAGCATCCAGTTGACTGATTTTGTCTCTATTAATTTGATCAGCCAGGTGAAGATCATCAATGGTTTACCCATAAGATCTATTAGACTCCTTTAAACTTGTGCTCCATAGAGAGGGCTTTTGAAACCTCCACCATTAAGTTAAGAGGGGACTATTTTGGTTTGGAGGAGAGGTATGACTGGAAGGCCTCTTTCATTTTGTGAGGGATAATGTTGTTCTGATCTTGGAAGATGTACTCTAGGGATATAGAGGATGGCATGGACGTATAAAGGTTGAGCCATGGGAAGAAGTCTTGGGCCTCTGCACATGGTTGGGAATGAGAACTAGTATGGATTTATGGTTGATCTTTTAGTAAAGTCTCAGTTGGGATTTCTAACTGTAGAGGATCAACATTCTATGTCAACTAGTTTGCGAGTTGGGTAGATCCTACAAAATCTGTTGAAACTGTTGGAAGATCATTGCCCACCAATTATAATATTCGTCTTTTAGCAACGAAACGACATACCTCACAAAATCTTCGGACGGACAAGCTATTTCATTCAGTACCCTTAGGGTGTTTTCCAACCAATACTCAGCCCTGGATGGATCATCCTCAGCATTTTCGTGAAATTCCTCTACTCTATACTTCCTTACCCTATCTGTCAAAATATGACGCCTCTGTTCAATCATCGGAGGAGGTGAAGGCATTACAGGAGGTGCCGTAGGTCGAGCAAGAGGCTGTGTAGCTAGAGGTGAAAGAGGTGGTGCTATTCGGTTATTCTACATAAATTCTGAGAACCACTGTCCCATTAAGCTGAAAAACATGTTCTTAGCTTCACTTTCTGTCATTGGTAAGATAGGGACCCCATGATTGGCCTCGAAATCACTTATTGGATCATTTCTATTTACTTCGTTAGTCTCATCTCTTCCAGATTCAGGCATCTTTACTTTTATCTACAAACACTATGGTTAGATCGGATTCATCCATATCACACTATCACAGGTTCATATGGCATGTACTACGAACTCATCTATACAGTCACATCTGTCCAAGAAACGGCTAAATTAAAAGCTCTGATACCACTAACTGTAACACCCACAGAGCTAAACTGGTATTTGATGGTCAAGTATCGGTAGTAGTCAAGTTAGTGAACAATTTAGAAATTGTGCAGATTTCTACTGATACTTGTGCTAGCTCTAACGATATAAGTATGATTTATACCGATACAAGTCATGCATCTACCGATACCAAAAACTCCAGAGAGCAAAAATTCTCACCTTGCAACTTCTACCGATATATGCATACAAACTACTGATACATCAATGCTAAAAACTACTGATACTTGTTATTCAACTACCGGTACAACTCAAGTCAGAGAACAACCTCTCTCCTACCCTGTACTTTTATCGATACATGCAAAAGTTCTACCGAAACAAGTATGCAAAATCTTAAGAATTATGCCAAGACACAAGTTTAACATCTTAAACATATCCAACACAAGTTATGCATTAGGTCATCACACAACATACATAACTTCTAAGTTTTTACAAGCATCTTAAGCTTAAATATCTAAATTGTACTTCATGCATATACACATTCAAAATAGTAAGATTTCAACATCTTTAGCTCAACATCAAAGGTTAATATCATCCTAGTACATGCCATAAGATCGAGCGATGCAAAATCTACTGACAAACTCTACGATAGTATGACTTCAAAGAGATGACGATGATCTGATCTTTAGTCAGCAAACGATCTACAAAACAGCAACAATATCTGTGGCAAGCTTCATAGCTTAGTAAGTTCGATAGTCTAAGAAGTTACCAAACATTGTAATAAGCAACAATGACTCCATCAAGCCAACATAATTCCTTTGCTCTTTGAGTTATTTACAACTTCTCTTCCTGTTCATAACTTTCAGTTATCAATACCCGATGCTGCTCATACGAACTTACCAGACTAGATTGCAGTTCAAGAAAGACTTTAGGGACTAATCCGCCAATTTCCCTTTTTGCTGTCTGTAGCACGATCGTAGTATACATTCACAAATCATTCAATTCTCACATTAAGTTACATAATTTAGTCATTCAACACAAGTTAATCCTTTTAGGAAAATTATAGTTTTACCCCTACTAGTTTCCTTTTATTCAATCTAGTCCTTTCAACACAAAACATGCAAAATAATCATTCTCTCACACAACCAGCCATAGTCGAATCTTTTTGGGTGTCTATCCAACCCATTCACACATTTATTTTCACAATAATACATGTAATTTCACCATTTTCACATTTTAGTCCTTAAACCCTAATTTCATCAAAAATCACTTTACAAAAACATTTAACCCAAGTATCAAACATTCAAATATATCAAAAGCTTTCAAGAACAATCAATTTCAAAAACGGCAAGTTTCCTAACATTTGACAGATTCACAAATTAGTCTTTGCATAAGCTAGATTAAGCTCATACGGATTCAAAAACATAAAAATTACTAAAAACGATCAAGGTTTGCTTACCCAAATCAAAGCTCAAAGTTGACAAAGAAAAACCCTAGCTTCCTTGTGTTCTTGTCGTGAAAATGAATAAGATAAGTGAAAATGACTTTATTTTCACTAAATTTTCTTTTAACTTAATATATATATTAATGGTAATTTTGTAATTTCTAAGACTTTCATCATTAAGTCTTAATTAATCACTTTTAACCCTAATTAAACTTAATTTCAACTAATATGAATCATACTAATCCACCCACTAATACTCCTTTGGTTAATTTATTCATTTGGTCTTTCTAATTAAACATTTATACTTTTACTCCTTTTATGATTTAGTCCTTTTTATTCAATTAACTATCTAGTCAATAAAATTTTTGAACTATGATTTCATACGATGATTATATCACCATAATTATTTAAAATAAATAAATTTACGGCTCGACTCATTAGATTTGTTATTTTGAAATCACTATTTTTGACACCACTGAAAATCAGGCTGTTACAACAGCAATCGATGAAGTATGCAACAAGAGTCCACCAGTACAAAGTTGATAGCTATCTTGATGTGATACCATACTCTATAAGGATGAAGTAGAAGAAGGGATGTAAAAGTAAGAGGAACCCAACCTCTAACAAAATTAATGGGAGGATGAAACCTTGAGTGTTTTCACTCAGACAACTTATAGGTGGTTGTTTAATTTTGCAGGCAAAGTTGGGATGATGAAGACCCCGAGCTGCTAAGAAGAGATGCACCTCTTCTTGAGTGGTGTTGCATTCGTACGTGGGTGTGGTGACAAGTGGGGGAGTGCTATCAAATTCTAAGGGTCCGAAAATGAAAGGATCTTTTGGGATTGGACTTCGATAGTTTTGATTTGGACCCTTAACCCTAGTGTTTATTCTACCAATTTTTATGTATGTATGTTTATGTGTAAAGAAGTAAGGAAAGGAAAGGAAGGAAATATTACCTTTGCGAACTGTGGGAGTGGAGAAGATGAAGGCGGGAGGTTGAATGATAATAAATGGAGGGGGTTAGGGATTTAACATATATCGCGTAAGTGTTAATGGATGATAGAAGTCTCTATTTCATAGATAACTTATCCATGAAGTTGCTCCATGATAGAACTGTTTGAGTTTTTTTGGTGTGGATTAGATGTGTGACAAGAAGGGTAAGACTGTGGCGTTCAAAATCAAGTGGTTAACAGTAATAAACTTCTGATGTTATGTGTAAACTTGAAAATATATAAGATTTCTCTATAGATTTTCATCGCCTTTTAACTTGAAAATGATATTAAACCTGAGTAATTGTTCAATAAATTAGTGAATTTTGCTTAAATGTTAGTCTTGGACTTGAAAATTCTAAAAATATGATTTTATGCTTTATTATAAAGTTTTTATGCATAAATGGCTTATTTTATAGTATTTAATTGACATGTCATATTTTAATAATAAAGTGGGCCATGGAATTAATTTAATTAAGCATGAAATTATATTTATTGTAACAACCCGTTTTTCTGTGGTGTCAAAAACAGTGATTTCGGGACCACAAACCCAGCAAGAAATTTTTTATAATGAGTGTTTAAATTAAATAAGTCAATAATAATTTTATATGGAATTTTGAATTGAAGAATTTTAATTATTGAATTAAAAGTTATTATAAGTGGTTTAGTTCAAAAGTCAAGTGGTTTTAGAAAATGATGTATTGGAACCTCGTTTCTGAAATTAAGAGCCGTAAATATTTTTATTAAATATTTTCAGAGTCTTATTATATGTGAATTGAAGTTTGGCTGGATAATTTTGATGATTAATTGCTTAATTAAGGAAAAGGAGTAAATTGTAAAACGGGTCAAAGTTAATTGCTATGGATTAAAAATAAAAGGGACCAAAGTGGTAATTACACCAAGCTCAAAAACTCCAAGCGGTGGAGGATATGATTACCTTCCACTAACTTTTAGGATATTTATTCATTAAGTCCTAAGTAGTTTAAGGTTAAATTGAAATAAAGTTTATTTAGTTGGAATTTAAAATAATTAAAGGACCAATTTTGTAATTGGACCCTCCTTAAATGGCTTAATAATAGAAATGAAGTGGAATTCTTTAGATTTTGGTAAATTGCTATTAAATCCTAATTAAATGAGGATTTACTAATTAGTCTTTTTTCTATTTGATCGAGAATGGTGATTTTGAGGTCACGACTTTGATATGTCTAGCTGTAAATATTAATTATTAATATTTAGAGGTCATAAGTATTGTATTAAAAATTGGTTATGAAATTTAATTGTTTAGATAGTTAATTAAATGAAAAGGATTAAATCGTAAAAAGTGCAAAAGTTGAATTAAAAGTATTAGGTGTCAATTGGAGGTTTAGTTGAAGCACCTAAATGGTAATGAAACCACCTACTATGTATATGGTTTTTAAACCAAATTAAGAAAGAAACAAGGTTTTTTTCATCATCATCTTCTTCTCCAAAATAGAACCAAAACCCTAAACACCATGGGAGGGAGATTCGGCCAACTTTAGTTCATGGGTTTGGTATGTAAATCTTGCCCGTTTTTAGTAATTTTTATGTTTTTGAGTTCGTATTAGCTTAATCTAGTTAACCCGGTGACTAATTTGTGAATCTGTTAAAGGTTATAAATTTTTCCATTGATGAATGTTTTGTTTCTTGAAAATTTATTGAAGTTTATTAAGCTTGGTTGTTGGATTTGATTATTTTGCAAAGTGATTTTTGATGATTTTAATGTTAAAGGACTAAAATGTTAAAGGAATAAATTTGTAAGGACTGAGGTGAAATATTACAAAAATTGGGCTGTAGAAATGCTTATAAACATTCAGCAAGTTTGAAATTTAAAAATAAAATGGTTAATTTGCAAGTTTGAGCTAAAGGACTAAATTGAATAAAAGTAAAAAGTTAAGGGTAATTTTGTAAAAATACCAAAAATGCTTAATTGCATCAAATGATTAAAAATTCATGTTGATTTAAATAATGAAAGAAATTATTGTAATATATCAAGATCGTGGAAAAGGAAAAATTACAGATTTGCCCTTGAAGTTTACTTTAACTATAATTTCGTATGGTAAGTTTGTACCGTAAATATTTAATTTAATTTCTGTTTGTAAATTATTGAAGTAATTTAAGTATGCTGTATTTAAATTTGTTTGCTTAGTAAATTTTAAATTGAAGAATGAAATTAAATTGAAATGAAATGGTATTGAGGAGCATGATTGAAAGTAACAAAATGATATAGTTGAAATCAGGTGACAACTAAACGCTTAGATGATTAAGTGTTGTGTTAGTTATTATTCATATTACGAATGAATTAATTTGATTGATATATGACAAATAGTAAATCGAACTAAATGACATTATTAGTTAATTCGATATTATGTTTGGTAAATAAGGATTATATGGATGTTTGCTCGAAATGGTATAACATGATGAAAGTTAATTGCAATGAACATAGTATATGACACATATGAACCTCGTAAACAATTGGGACATAAAGAACATGTCATTAGGGGCTATACAGAATCGAGAGCTAGTCTTGGATGACTTACTGACGAATAATCACTGTACTTGAGCCGATACTACAAATCAATCCGGTAAGTTCGTATTGTTAAATTCCAATTTAAATTTCATATTCTTGTATTGTAAACAATTATTGTGAGATGAACCTTAAGAATCAAAATGATGTTCAAGGGAATGGAGCCATTAATGCTCGTAACCTAATCCTTATTGTTGATGATAAGGATCGTGTTATAAGACAGTATGTTGTGCCACTTTTTAATAAGTTAAATTCGAGACTATGTATCATCATGAGTATATGAATCCTTTACGGATTATGAGGTCCGATGACTATGTATCATCGTGAGTATATGAATCCTTTACGAATTATGAGGTCCGATGACTATGTGTCATCGTGAGTACATGGATCCTATTATGGGTTTAAGGTCCAATGACATTGTGTCATCGTGAGTATTAAATGGGAAAGTGAATCCAAAATTTTGGATTATAGGCCCTACGATGACTGGAATTTATGCTTAAATGCATATTCTCGATAGCTCGTGTTAGCAACATTGTTAAGGGACAATGACAGACAGACGCTGTATCGACGGTTGGGGTACCACATCCGTTGTGAGTCCTCAACAGCTTGTGTGAGTAGCATCGAGTACTAGTAACAGAAAAGTTATAGACTGGAAAGCTGGAATACCGAATATGGCTCAGGGAAATAACAGTTCATCCTAGCTCGGTTGAGTTATAACTCCTTAAAGCATATGTTTGGTAACTCTTTAAACTCTTTGAACTTACTAAGCTATGAAGGTTACCAAAGATGCTATTGTTGTTTTCTAGATTTCTTTGCTGCTTAAAGATCGGATCACCTCCAAGAAGTCACACTATCACGGAGCCTGTTTGGTAGTCTTTCATCACTTGGTTTTATGGCATGTACTAGGATGATGTTAACTTTTGTTTACTTGTTCGAGATTTTGATGATCTTGTTATACTTTAATGAAATATTGAATGTAGTATATGCATGTTCAAGATAGAATATAGTCATGGAAGCACAATAAAATGACTTGGGAAACTATGAGTTATGTAATGGTCCAATGCATTTTGATGTTATGAAGGTTATATGTTGAAAATCTTATGTTTGGTATTATTCTAAAGATTCTACTTACTTATTTCGGTAGAAGTTATGCATGTATCGGTAGAAGTACATGGTAGGAGAGAGGTTGTTCATTGGCTTGAGTTGTATCGGTAGTTTCATCATTGGTATCGATAGTTCTACTTACAAAAGTATCGGTAGTTCATATACTTGTACCAGTAGAAGTTATAGGGTACAATTTCTTAACTCTTTAGAGTTTTTAGTATTGGTAGAAGCATGACATGTTTAGGTAGAAGTCACACTTGTATCGGTAATATTATCTTAAGTATCGGTAGAACTCTGCACTGTTCTTGAACTAGTTACTGACTTGACAACTATCGATACTTGTCCAACAAGTACCGATAGAAGTCTTCAAAAAAATCATGGAATGACCTTTTTCCTCTTGTTAAGTTGTGATTATAATCGATTGATGATTTATGACATGTTGGGTACACATCTTTATTAAAATATGATTGTATGAGATGAAAATAAAAGATTAATAGTGATAGAGGAACACTAAGACACCGAAACCTGACCGACGACGGTTTCAGGTTTTTGGGTGTTACATTTATTTTATGGACATATATTATTTCATAAGCATGGGTCAACTAAGGCTACGAAATATGGGTCATTAAATTATTTAATTTAACCTAATTTAATTAATATGCAATTTCGACAAGTCTAGTTGCTTTTTAGGTTACAAAACTGTCCAAAAAAAAGAGAACAAGAAGCCCAATTCGGCATAAGCAATGATTGCCCAAAAAGGAGTTTTAGGATAATTGCTAGGTGTCCCTATAGTTGAGAATAAATTGGAATTGATCCTTGAAGATTACAGTTGATTTCGTCTTAGTCCTTGCTTGATTTAGCTTGATTGAATGCTTAAATCAAGCAAAGAACCAAGCATCTTTCCCTCAACTAGCGGCCGTCCATGCATGAGAGAGGAAGATGGGATTCAAACAAGCTATTTTTAGTAAAACAACCTCTCAACCTCACCTATAAATTCAGCCTTCAATCCCACTTCTCAAATCATCCCTCAATCATCCATTTTTCTCATTTCCTCTCATCCTCTCTAGTTTTCTTTTGCACACCTTGCATCCATCCCCTTTCCTTAAAATTTTTGCCAACAAAAGCCTTTGACCTTGGCTAGCCATCCTTGAAGAACCATCAGCAAAGGAGCAAAGCAAGAGTAGAAGGAGCCATCCTTAATCGGAGTCCGCACGACAGCCACTCCAATAAAGTTTATTCTTTCTCTTCTTGCCATTAAAATTCATCATGTTTGCCATGTGTTCTTTGATCTTGTCATCAACAATGATATAGCTTAATTTTGTTTAAGCTAGGATGATTGAATTAGTTTAAATAAATTCATTTTAATTATATTTATAGTGTTTGTGCCTGAATTGATCATGTTTTCAATTAAATTCAAGTATGTATTTCATTCATACGTGATTGGATGCATTAGAATTACCTGAGCGATCCTAACCAGACGATGGCTAGTGGACATAATAATTGAAAATTGCATTCTCAATTTAGATCCTAACCCTATTAAATTGAAGGTTCATAATAACTTTAACGAGCTCTATTATCTTGCATAGTTTTTAGATTTATATGATTAAACTGTTTGAAACCTAACACGTCACTGTTGCTTCACATGAATGCTAAGAAACCCTTAGCTTTATATGATTAGTAAAATGCATGTTTTACTAAGTAAAGGATTCTGAGAGGACCTATTTTGTTTTCCAAACTCATGAAAGATCGAGTTGGCATGGAATGTATTCCGAATATTAGTAAGCATGATAAGAATGAATTGAGTTAATTAAGGTAATTGACTTAGCTTATGCATGTTATTGATTGTTGGAATTCTGTTTTCTACTGCTAAAATCATTCATTCATTTAGTTAATTATCATATTAGTTTTAATTGCAGTTAGGGATCAATTGCATTTAGTTATACTTGTTTAATTTTAATGAACATCTTCCTCAAATATTTTGTGTTTTTACTATGAAGTTGTTAACTTTAATTTTACAAAATATTGATTAACATATACAGTCCATGTGGAGACGATAACTCTTTACTTACTTAACGACTGTGTACACTTGCACAAACCTATGCGTTACAAGTTTTTGGCGCCATTGTCGGGGACTACTGCCTCAATCATTTTTGTTCAATTTGGTTTTATTTTATTTTATTTATTAATTTCTAACATAGATTGAATCATTGATTTACTCTCTGTAGACCCTAACATCGAATGTGCATTGAGAAAGAAAAGACGAGAAAGACAAGCCTAGAGACAAGTAGAGATGAACCTTAAGAATCAAAATGATGTTCAAGGGAATGGAGCCATTAATTCTCGTAACCCTATCCTTATTGTTGATGATAAGGATCATGCTATAAGGCAGAATGTTGTGCCACTTTTTAATGAGTTCAATCCGAGACTATGTAGCATCGTGAGTATATGAATCCTTTACGCATTATGAGGTCCGATGACTATGTATCATCGTGAGTATATGAGTCCTTTACAGATTATGAGGTCCGATGACTATGTGTCATCGTGAGTATATGGATCCTATTACGGGTTTAAGGTTCGATGACATTATGTCATTGTGAGTATTAAATGGGAAAGTGAATCCAAAATTTTGGATTATAGGCCTTACGATGGCTGGGATTCATGCTTAAATGCATATTCTCGATAGCTCGTGTGAGAAACATTGTTAGGGGACAATTACAGACAAATGCTATACTGATGGCTGAGGTACCGCATCTGTTATGAGTCCTCGACAGCTCGTGTAAGAAGCATCGGGTATTGGTAGCAGAAAAGTTATAGACTGGAAAGCTGGAATACCGAATATGGCTTGAGGTAATAATAGTTCATCCTAGCTCGGTTGAGTTACAACTGCTTAAAGCATATGTTCTGTAACTCTTTAACTCTTAGAACTTACTAAGCTATGAAGTTTACCGAAGATGCTATTGTTGTTTTGTAGATTTCTTTGCTGCTTGAAGATCGGATCACCTCCAAGAAGTCACACTATTGCGGAGCCTGTTTGGTAGTCTTTCACCACTTGGTTTTATGACATGTACTAGGATGATGTTAACTTCTGTTTACTAGTTCGAGATTTTGATGATCTTGTTATACTTTAATGAAATGTTGAATGTAGTATATGCATGTTCAAGATAGAATATAGTCATGGAAGCACAATAAAATGACTTGGGAAACTATGAGTTATGTAATGGTCTAATGCATTTTGATGTTATGAAGGTTATGTGTTGAAAATCTTATTTTTTGTATTATTCTAGAGATTCTACTTACTTGTTTCTGTAGAACTAATGCATGTATCGGTAGAAGTACAGGATAGGAGAGAGGTTGTTCACTGGCTTAAGTTGTTTCGATAGTTGCATCATAGGTATCAATAGTTCTACTTACAAAAGTATCAGTAGTTCGTATACTTGTACCAGTAGAAGTTATAGGGTACAATTTCTTAACTCTCTGGAGTTTTTATCGGTAGAAGCATGACATGTTTCGGTAGAAGTCATACTTGTATCGGTAATATTATCTCAAGTATCGATAGAACTTTGCACTGTTCTTGAACTAGTTACTGACTTGACAACTACCGATACTTGTCCAATAAGTACCGGTAGAAGTCTTCAAAAAAATCATGGAATGACCTTTTTGCCCTTGTTGAGTTGTGATTATAATCGATTGATGATTTATGACGTGTTGGGTACACATGTTTATTAAAATATGATTGTATGAGATGAAAATAAAATATGAATAGTGATAGAGGAACAGTAATACACCTGAACCTGATCGGCGACGGTTTCAGGTTTTTGGGTGTTACATTTATTTTATGGACATATATTAATTCATAAGCATGGGTAAACTAAGGCTACGAAGTAAGGGTTATTAAATTATTTAATTTAACTTAGTTTAATTAATATGAAATTCGAACAAGTTTAGTTGCTTTCTAGGTCACAAAACAGTCCAAAAATAGAGAACAAGAAGCCCAATTTGGCACAAGCAATTACTGGCCAAAAAGGAGTTTTGGGATAATTGCTAGGAGTTCCTATAGTTGAGAATAAATTGGAATTGATCCTTGAAGATTACAGTTGATTTCGTCTTAGTCCTTGCTTGATTTAGCTTGATTGAATGCTTAAATCAAGCAAAGAACAAGCATTAATCCCTCAACTAGTGGCCAACCATGCATGGAAGAGGAAGACGGGATTCAAACAAGCTATTTTTAGTAAAACGACCTCTCAACCTCACCTATAAATTCAGCCTTCAATCCCACTTCTCAAATTATCCCTCAATC
The DNA here is from genome assembly GCA_005610355.1 of Gossypioides kirkii. Lineage (NCBI taxonomy): Eukaryota > Viridiplantae > Streptophyta > Magnoliopsida > Malvales > Malvaceae > Gossypioides > Gossypioides kirkii. The sequence continues at coordinate 18,079,686 of CP032246.1, read as the reverse complement.
ATCCATTTTTCTCATTTCCTCTCATGCTCTCTAGTTTTCTTTTGCACACCTTGCATCCGTCCCCTTTCCTTCATATTTTAGCCAAAAAAAGCCTTTGAAAGATCATTCCTTGGCCAGCCATCCTTGAGGAACCATCAGCAAAGGAGCAAAGCAAGAGTCGAAGGAGTCATCCTCAATCGGAGTTCGCACGACAGCCACTCCAATAAGGTTTATTCTTTCTCTTCTTGTTATTTAAATTCATCATGTTTGCTATGTGTTCTTCGATCTTGTCATCAATAATGATAGCTTAATTTTGTTTAAGCTAGGATGATTGAATTAGTTTAAATAAATTCATTTTAATCATGTTTATAGTGTTTGTGCCTGAATTGATCTTGTTTTCAATTAAATTCAAGTATGTATTTCATTCATACATGATTGGATGCATTAGAATTACCTGAGCGATCCTAACCAGACGATGGCTAGTGGACATAATAATTGAAAATTGCATGCTCAATTTAGATCCTAACCCTATTAAATTGAAGGTTCATAATAACTTTAACGAGCTCCATTATCTTGCATAGTTTTTAGATTTATATGATTAAACTATTTCAAACCTACCACGTCTCTGTTACTTCACATGAATGTTAAGAAACCCTTAGCTTAATATGATCAGTAAAATGCATGTTTTACTAAGTAAAGGATTCTAAGAGGACCTATTTTGTTTTCCAAACTCATGAAAGATCGAGTTGCCATGGAATGTATTCCGAATATTATTAAGCATGATAAGAATGAATTGAGTTAATTAAGGTAATTGACTTAGCTTATGCATGTTATTGATTGTTGGAATTCTGTTTTCTACTGCTAAAATCATTCATTCATTTAGTTAATTATCATATTAGTTTTAATTGCATTTAGTGATCAATTGCATTTAGTTATACTTGTTTAATTTTAATGAACATCTTCCTCAAATATTTTGTGTTTTTACTGTGAAGTTGTTAACTTTAATTTTACAAAATATCGATTAACATATACAATCCATCTGGAGACGATAACTCTTTACTTACTTAACGACTGTGTACACTTGCACAAACCTATGCGTTACAAGTTTTTGGCGCCATTGCCGGGGACTGCTGCCTTAATCATTTTTGTTCAATTTGGTTTTATTTTATTTTATTTATTTGATTCTAACTTTACTAATTAACTCTTTATTCTTTATTATTATTATTATTATTATTATTAGGTCTTCATGAGCATAGATTGAATCATTGATTTACTCCCTGTAGACCCTGACTTCGAATGGGCATGGAGAAAGAAAAGACGAGAAAGACAAGCCTAGAGACAAGTAGAGATGAACCTTAAGAATCAAAATGATGTTCAAGGGAAGGAGCCATTAATGCTCGTAACCCAATCCTTATTGTTGATGATAAGAATCGTGCTATAAGGCAGTATGTTGTGCCACTTTTTAATGGGTTAAATCTGAGACTATGTATCATCGTGAGTATATGAATCCTTTACGGATTATGAGGTCCGATGACTATGTATCATCGTGAGTTTATGAATTCGTTACGGATTATGAGGTCCGATGACTATGTGTCATTGTGAGTATATGGATCCTATTACGGGTTTAAGGTCCGATGACATTGTGTCATCGTGAGTGTTAAATGGGAAACAAGAAAGTGAATCCAAAATTTATTTCAAGATTACGTGTCAGTTCGATGTAGTTTCCTGTGTATATTGTGAGGATGGTCATTATGTCGAGAAGTTTCCATCAAATCTCAAGTCTGTTCATTATGGATAAAATCAACATCAGAATAGAAGTGGACAAGGACCATTGTCCAACTTCTATAATCCTTCATGGTGAAACCATCAGAACCTCTCTTAGAGTAATCGAGGAGGAGGACTGAATAACAGTTACATGCAACATAGACCAAATCAACCTCAAGGGTTCAAGCAAAAAGTTCAATGGCACCACAAGTTGAACCATCCAACAATTTGGAGTATTTTTTGAAGGCATACATTGTTAAAACTGATGCCTTGATTCAAGGCTAAGCATCAAAATTATAGAACCTGGAAAATCAAGTGGGACAATTAGCTAATGAGCATAGAAGCAAACCCCAAGGTGTTGTACCACGCAACATACAAAATCCTCTACGAGTCGAGTCTTCTAATAATCTTGAGAAATTACTTAAGGCATACATGGAGAAGAAGGATGCAACTTTGAGGAATTTGGAGAACCAGATAGGATAGTTAGCCAACGAACTTTGAAATAGATCACAACGAGCTTTACCCAATGACACGGAGAACCCTAGAAAACTAAGCAAGGAGAATTACAAAGCAGTCACCATACGAAATGGAAAAACACTAAACCCAATGTTGTCGAGGTCGAAGATGATTCCACTGATGCTCAAGAAAAAGAAGAGGTAAACCTTAAACTTGTCAATTCTGAGAATCTAACATGTATGTTAGATGCAGATTGATTATCTCGAAAGAGTTTTCCAATTCAAGCTAAGGTTCCACAACCTCCATATCCTCAAAGACTCTAGCAACATAAGCAAGATATGCAATTTAGGATAATTTTTGATGTATTGAGACAGCTATGGATCAACATTTCGTCGGTAGAAGTTTTGGAGCAAATGTTGAACCATGCGAAATTTGTGAAAGAGTTTTTGTCTAAGAAGAGAAGGTTAGGGGAATTTGAAATTGTAGCCCTTACTACAGAATGTAGCTTATTCTTTCAGAACATATTGCCTCCTATATTGAAGGATCTAGGAAGTTTCAACATGCCTTGCAATATTTGAGAATCCTATTATGGTAAAGCTTTGTGCGATTTGGGATCGAGTATCAACTTGATGCCTATGTCTGTGTTTAAACGATTAGGTATTGGTAAGGCTAGACCGATTACTATTACCCTTCAATTGAAGGATCGATCTTTGGCATATCCAGAAGGAAGGATCGAGGATATCTTGGCACGTGTTGATAAATTCATATTTCCTACTGACATTATTATATTAGATTCTGATGTAGATAAAAAAGTACCAATCATCCTAGGAAGGCCTTTCTTAACAACCGGCAAGACGATTATCGACGTACAAAAAGGTGAACTCACTATGCGAGTTCAAGATGAACAGGTGACCTTTAATGTACTCAAGGCCGTAAGATCTCCTGATGAGGTTAAAGATTGTTTTGTTGACTCCAAGGTAGATCCACTGGTTCCTACAAAATTAGAATACAATGATCTATTGGAAGGTATTTCATCTGACTCTCCACATCAAGATGAGAATGATAGACGATTGGAAATGAACTCGAAAGGATTCAGTTCAAAAGTTCAGTTTGAATAATTAGAACAATCATCACATGAGTACAAGCATCCCAACCCATTAAGAGAAGAGCCACTCGAGTCAGACTTACCAATTTTGAAAAGGTCCTTAGATATTGAAAAGAGTACTATCAGGAACAGAAGAGTGCAAGTTAATCTCCAGTATTTGATTCTGGGAAACTCGAGTCTCAAGGGTTAAAAGCAAGGATCATGGATCTCATCTATGACATTCAGTGGATAGGACTTGCACCAAAGAAAGAAGATATCACAGATAATGAGTTGACTCCTTTAAGGATCATCACGGGTAGGCAGATTTGTATGAATGACAGGAAGTTGAGCAAAGCAAAGTAGAAAGACCATTTCCTGTTGTAACTATTTGATCAAATGTTGAGTATAATTGTTGGGCAACGTTATCTTTTCTTTTTAGATGGATACAGGTGGTATGATAAATGGTTGTTCGACATTGCCTTTGTTAGTGACAGACATCAATAACATTGAGGGAGTTCTCTTCACTCTCTACTGTTAATTTATTTTCAATTTTTTCTTTCATTTGAATAAATGGCATGATTTGAAAATTTTTCTTGAATTAGTACGTTAAATTAATTCTATCTAAGGAGATTGAAATTTAAGTGGGACCATTTGTGATCCCTCCAACCTTTCTTAGTATTTATTTTGCATTTATATTTTATTTCTTAGTTAGTAATTTTCTTTCGCACAATAAAAAGGAAATTGAAGGCATAAATAAATTAAGCTCAATGCTTCTTCTTTAATAAAAAGCAAAGTAGTGTGGTAATGTGAATGCACATATCTAGGATTGGATTGTTAGGAAAGACTTGGTACTTAAGCAGTCTTCATGACTCACCTCTCTTTTCTAACAACCCTACCTGGTGTTCAATTTTCATTCATTACTTTGTTTTCGTAATGAAGACATTTCTTCTTTTTAAAGGGGTAAGGAAAATATTTGCATGAATTTTTTTAAAATTTTTAAGTATGTTTCAATCTTTTTACATAAGTATGCTTTAATAAATGAATGTTCAGAGAAAATTTTTGTTAATAAATTAGTTTAAATGCAAGCATGAATGATGATTTTATCTAAGTTGAATGTATGTTATCATGAGTTGTGGAATGTTTGTATGTTCTTAGCCTTAGGTAATGCTTGCAATGTGATCTACCGTAATTAGACTTAGCAGATTAAACTAGTTTTTGCACTTTAGGAGCTTGAAATTAGGCATTTTCATTGGATTTACTTAAGATTTATTTAAGTTTTCATAGAGTGAATAAAATGTGTAAAAAGTGTAAAAAGATGTCCTTTATTGACTTTAGGTCCGAGTGAGGCCTAAAGGTTGGCAAACAGAACTTTGTTAGTGTGTAGGAGACCCTTAAAAGATAAATTATATTGAAACTAATCACTATGTCAAGACACGGGACAAACGATGTCGCAACACAGGGACCAAAACCAAAGAATCCTGAAGCTGTTTTCTATGTCGTGACATAAAGCATAGTGTGTCACGACAACGCTTGGAAAACACACCAAGGAGTAAACTGCTTGCTATGTCGCGACATAGATCCTGTGTGTCGTAACGTCAACTCCTGAATGCGGGATTACACCGAGTGAGGGGTGTTTTTGTTTTCACAACACAACTTAAACCCGAAGAATGGTAACTGATCTAGGGTTAAGGAAAATGGTTGTCCAAATTCTATAAGTAAACCTCTTTGGCACTTAATTTGAGACACTCTTTCCATAAGTTTAATTTCCTATTGTAATTTAGGTTTTAGTTATTTTCATTTCTTTAAGCTTTAGTTATTTTCATTTCATTTTCAGAATTGAGATTTGTACTTTCGCATAAATGATTGTGGATTCATCCCAACAGATTGCTATACAAATCCCTGAGTTTCTTAATTTATATTTTCAATCTTATTTCATGTTTCATCTTCTTATTAAATTTATAATGTTCTAAGAAATCACGAGGAACTAATCCTTTTATGGGGGATTAGGGAGTGAAGGTATGATAATTTGATTATTGTTTAGGGATCTTCAACGTATCAACTATTTAGAAAAGAAAGAATGTGAAATAAACCCTAGACCTGACAACCCAAAGAAGTCATTTAGGTGGGAATTAACCCAAAATTGGTATTGTCCATTCATGAAAACCTTTATCCCAAACCAATCTGAACTGTGAGGTTGGAAGATAAGTAGTTCTTTTTGACTCGTTATGTTAGTGGAAGATCGGAAGATCCTGCTAGGGTAGCGACTAGTGGATTGACGAAAACCCCGAAAGAGATAGTTGAAGAAATCATACCAAAGCGAGCTAATCCCCATATAATCAGTTTATCAAATCCTTATCTCATTCCCTTTGCTTACTTTATTTCATGTTTATGTTTTTTTATTATAAAACTCAAAACCTTTATTTTACTTTCTGCTATAACTCTAAAGAAGAGTACTAATTAATTCTTTTCTGTGTAGGGATTAAAATTACTATTGCTTTGCCTCCCTTGGGTATGATCCTCGGAGTACTCGTTACTTCGTTTTAACAATATTACAACTCGATCTGTATACTTGCAGAAGCCCAAAATACACGTCAAATGAAAGTATGTTAGGAGGCGTTCAAGTTGTTGGCACTGTTGTCGGGAAGGCAACGTCTCTAGCAATTTTAATTTTTGCATTGTCAACAAAAGAATAGTTAGGAATTTGTTAGATTATAGTTACGTGATAATTTTTTTAATTTTTTTTATTTATAATAATTTAACATGATGAGGAATGCATTAGGGATGCTCTTTGATTTAGAATGGTTACGATCCGATATTATTCGACCACTGATTTATAATTCCCATTTTGAATTAAACTGATCTCTAATAACCTGGATTACTGATAATGTTAAATTTTCTAATTTTTAGACAAAAGATCCTACTAAATTCCTAAAGAGATTCGAGACTATTTGCAGTACAATTACTTATATGAGAGTCTCTATGCATGCTATTAACCTACTCTTGATTCCTTTTGCCTTAGATGGAAAAGCAAAGTTATGGTTGGAGTCATTACCACCCAACACTATCACTACTTGGAGAGAATTCGTGCAAACATTTCTATAGTGTATAATCCCTATGCCTAAAATTATGCAAGGTTATGTACAATTGTTTCATTTCAGGCAAACTATTACTGAAACTTTGGGGCAAGCTTGGGAAAGGTTTAAGACAATACTTTGATAAATATTAGGGGGAGGTAATCATATCACCATCCAAATTTAGCATTTTTATGATGGGTTAAACGTAGAAAATAGGAGAAAAGTGGATATCATGGCAGGAGGCAACATTTGGACAAAGACGTGGAAAGATGTCATGGACATTCTTGAAATATCCAGTGTGAATGAAATGCTATGGAATACAAAGTGTGAATTCAAAGGTATTCACAAGGAACCGAGCAGTAACCAGATTAGGATAGCAGAGTATGAGGAAGAACATTCTGAACAGGAAGAACAGGCTGAAGATGAACCAAGTGTTGAATATGTGACGACCCAATTAGATTAGTGGCAATAGAGTAAAGGGATGTTATAACAGTCTATACTAAGTACTCCAAAAATGATACCATCTATAGTAAAACCAATAGAGTTGTAGTTAAAACCATTACTAGAACATTTGAATTATGGGTACTTGTGAGAAGAGAATACTTTACCCATAATAATTGCTTCGGGGTCGAGTGACATTCAAGAAGAAGCTTTGTTGGCTATGTTGAAACAACATAAGAAAGCCATTGGGTGGACTATTATTGATATACAAGGCATAAATCCTACATTTTTTCTACACCAAATCTGTTTGGAGGAAGGAAAGAAACACGCGGTGGATGCACAAAGAAGACTTAATCCAGCCATGAAAGAGGTAGTGAAAAAAGAGTTGTTAAAATGGTTGGATGCAGGTATTGTTTATGCGATATCAGACAATGAATGGGTTAGTCCTACACAGTGTGTACCAGAAAAAGGTGGATTGACTATAGTAGAGAACGAAGACAATGAATTGATTCTCACACGAACAATTACTAGGTGGAGAGTATGCAGAGATTATTGTAATTTGAATGATGCAACAAAAAAAGATCATTTCTTGCTACCTCTCATTGATCAAATGCTGGATCAGTTAGCAGGAAAAGAATATTTTTGCTTTCTGGATGAATATTCAGGGTATCATCAAATCCCAATACATCCTGATGACCAAGAAAAAACAACATTGACATGTCCTTTTGGTACTTATGCATTCAAAAGAATGCCCTTTGGGCTTTGTAACAGTCCAGCTATATTTATAAGATGTATGATAGCTATTTTTGTAGATATGTTGAAAGAAGGACTAAATGTATTTATGAATGATTTTTTGATATATGGAGACTCATTTAAGGAATGCTTGCAAAATTTAGAGAAGGTGCTTAAGAGGTGCAAAAAAACTTAGTACTCAACTGGGAAAAATGTCATTTTATGGTAAGAGAAGGGTTAATTTTGGGACATCAGATTTCTTGAAAAGGGTTAGAGGTGGACAAAACCAAAATTGAGGTAATTAAAGACCTGCTGCGTGTCACAAATATCAAAGGTATTCAAAATTTTTTGGGACATGGAGGGTTTTATAGAAGGTTTATTAGAGATTTTGCTAATATCTCAAAACCCTTAAATTTTTTATTACAAAAAGATGTTCCTTTTTTGTTTGATAAAAAAACTGTCTGAAAGCCTTTGAAAAAATTAAGGAAAAAATAATATTGGCTCCTATAATTATCACATCGAACTGGTCGAAACCTTTTATTATTATGTGTGATGCAAGTGACTATGCTGTAGGTGTTGTTTTAGGTTAAAACAAGGATAGTTTGTTTTGAGCAATTTATTATGCAAGCAAAACTCTCAACCCTGCGCAATGCAATTACACCACCACTAAGAAGGAGATGTTAGCAGTATTATTTTCTTGTGAAAATATCTGTCCATATTTAATGGCTAATCGTGTTTATGTATATAGAAATCATTTTGCATTGAAATATGTGATGAAGAAAACAGAGACAAAAACTCAATTAATGTGGTGGGTGTTACTGCTCAAAGAGTTTGATTTATGGATTATGGATCGAAATTGAACTGAAAATCAGGTTGCTGATCATTTATATCGACTTGAGACTAATAGCACATGTAAATCTTCCAAGTAAATTAGGGAGACTTTTGCAGACGATCAGGTATTTTGAGTAGATACCTAATAGTTGAAAACAGGGACCCCATGGTATGTAGATTATGTAAACTATCTAGCAAAAGGAGTATTTCTTCCAAAAGTGCCATGGAAATAGAAAAAACGAATCATTAATGGGGCAAAAAATTATATTTGGGAAGACCCTTACGTATTTCGACAATGTGTTGATCAGTTATTCTAACGATGTGTGGCAGAAGAAGTAAATGATATTCTTGAGGGGTGTCATGCTTCTCCCTACGGTGGGCATTTTGGAGGAAAACGAATGACATAGAAGGTATTACAATTAGAATTTTATTGGCCAACTATGAATAGAGATGCATACGAGTTTGTACAGAATTGTGATCAATGTTAACAAACAGCGAATATCTCGAAAAGGGATGAAATGCCACAAACAAGAATTATTGAGGTAGAAATATTTGATGTTTGGGAAATTGATTTTATGGGACATTTTCCTAGCTCGTTTGGGAATCAGTACATTCTTTTGGCAGTGGATTATATCTCTAAATGGGTAGAAGCTGTAGCATTACCTAGCAATGATACAAAGTCAATAGTTAGGTTTTTGCGAAAGAATATCTTTGTGAGATTTGGAATACCACATGCATTAGTTAGTAATGAAGGGTCACATTTTTGCAGTAAACAATTTGAAGTACCCCTTGCAAAATACAACATAAGACATAAGATGGCGATGACATATCACCCACAAGCTAACAGACAAGCTAAGGTTTCCAATCGGGAGATTAAGCACATCTTAAAAAAGACTGTAAATCCTAATCGAAAGGATTGGGTAGTAAAATTAGACGATGCTTTATGGGCTTATCGGACAGCATTCAAAACACCATTGGGGATGTCCCCATATAAACTCGTTTATGGTAAGAACTGTCATTTACCTATTGAGTTATAGAAGAAAGCATATTGCGCCATTAAAGAGTTGAACTTGGATCCAGAATTGGCGAAAAAAGAAAGGTTGTTTAATTACAAGAATTAGATGAATTTCGTTTCATGGCATATGAGAACACAAAGTTACACAAGGAAAGAAGTACGTTAGGACATGATGCCCAGATTCGAAAATAAACCTTCAAGCCAGGTCAAAAGGTATTACTATTTAACTCAAGATTAAAATTGTTTCTAGGAAAACTTAAATTGAGGTGGACGGAACCGTGCACAATCAACCAGGTAACTCCATATGGTGCAATTAAGTTGATAGGAAAAAGTGGTCAACTTTTCCTAGTAAATGGGCAAAGGGTAAAGCACTACTTCGGGGGAACAACTGACATATTTGTCGACAAGCAACTCTTGCATTGTAATACTTCGTAGAATACGAAAAATATATCAGCATCGAAAAACAAGAGCAACAAGGGAGACACCCAAGGGACGACTAGTGATTCGGAATTAGGCTCTAAAAAAACTAGTCTCGACATTGCGACACTACTCCTTGCTATCGCGACAACCTCTTACAAACGAAACAAAGAAACTGGTCCTGACGTCGCGACATTACTTCTCTATGTCGCAACAAATCTCTTCATACGAAGCAACGAGTCTGGCGTGATGTCGCGACACACTTGCGTAAAATCAGATATTTAGGTAAACACTAACTCTTAACATTTAAACAATTTTGTTTTATTTAAACTCCTTAATTTATGTTTAATATTAATTTTAATTAGGTTATACTTCTTTAAATTAACATTAGGTGAGTTTAGTATAAATACCCTCACCCTCTTTCCCCATTCTTCACTACAACTTAGAGAAAAGAGAAAGAACTGAAGTTAAGTAGGAAAACATTAATCACATGGCTGGTTTAAGTGCAAGTAGTCCTAATCCCTCTTTTGAGTTCCTAGAGAGTGATATGGATAGGTACCTCCAACAACTGCAGCCGTATACATTCATTCAATAACAAGGGTTTGATCCCTTAATGAGAAATTGTAGAGGAATTTGGGAAAATGCAGTCGATCACGAATGGACTCAATTCTATCTACCATGTAAAGATCCGATAAATATTCCAATGGTGCAATAGTTTTATTTGACAATGAAGAAAAGGGAAGTGGGTCGAGCCTTTGGTCAAGTGCATTATACGATAAAAGCTCGAGGGGTAGAGGTGTCAATGAATGAGGTACACATCTATAGGTTTTACAACGCACCGTATTGTTATTAAGATTATTTATACATGACTGATTTAAAAGAATTCAAGAAGATAGATACAGAAGAGATTCTGCGATTCTTGGCAACTAGAAAAGAATTACGGACATATCGGGAAGGTACAAAAATCCTAGAAACTTTTAATCAAGAGCTTATGACACCCAAAGCCAAAATGTGGATGAAGTTTGTTTGCTTTAGAATTTTTCCCACTGCAGATATGTTTGAGATTAGCCCAATTGATGCTACTATCAATTATGGGATTCTCACAAGGAAAAGAATCTGCATTGGTAAATGGATTTATCGAAACATGGTGGAATGTGTAAAGATGTTGCTGCATTAGTTGTTTAGTATTGAACCCAAAGATGTCACTACAGGAATCTGTCCAGAAGGATCAATGCATGAAGGTGTATAGAGTTGTCGTTGCAAAATAACATCCAAATTTGAGCCTAGAATTATCACCGCAACTGACAACTGTCTGATGAACACACTAGATTTACATGAGTGTACAACTCGTATAACCAACTTGTACAGCTAGAGAAAGTTGGATATGAAAAGGAGGAAACCTGTAATTGGTAGTGGCTGTTAAAAACTGATGAGAAAGAATTTTCTGGGAGTTTTTATCTTCTTCTTGATTTTTTCGGAGGATTAAATTTCTTCTTCAACACCTTCTTAAACTTGCATCCATGGCAGCTTAAATTCCCTGAGGGCAACTTGACATTGATGAGAAGGTAACCCTGCTCTTGACGAGGAGCATCCTAAATGCGACGCAAGAGGAGTGTAAGGGAGTGATTCAAGTAGACTAGGAATATGATACTTCAATTTATTTTGTTATTCTCTTGCTTAAACACTAATAAGTTTTGATAATTTGAAGTTTATGGAAATACAATTTAATTTCAGATAAAGTTTGATATCTATTTCAATCTTTCCTTCGTTGTTTACTTTGGATTTAATTGTTTGGCCATGGAAGTGTGATTGTAGTCATTGTCACTGGAAAGTATAGCGACAAATTAAGTTAACAAGCAAGTCAACGGAAGTTGCTTGAGGATTGAAGGAATTCAGTCCACTTTTTCTTGAATATATAACATTTTCAACACTGGAAGGTGTGGTTAGTGTGAGTATTTGAGTATTTGATAAACAGAGAAGTTAAGGTTGGTAAGATTTCATTGTGCTTAATTGTGGCGACAATTTATCTGTTATTAAGCTTGTGATCACATTTAGCTTTTTGCCAACTTTTCAAGTGAGGGAACGCCATCTCATTATCACTATTTTTCTTATTAAATTTTCTTAATTTCCTTTGACAAATTATTCTCATACTTTTACTGCATTTTCTTATTTTATTGTTAAAACATTATTCATCACAATCTCTTTAGTTTTAACTTTCTTTGCATCGAAAGTTATAAACATAAGCAGCCATCCCTATGGGATCAATACCCGATAGATTTACATCTATCTACTATAGTTGCATCGACAGTGTACGCTTGCACGTATTTGCTGTGACGTTCACAGCGCGATCAAGTTTTAGTACCGTTGCCGGGGATGATGTTTGTTTGATGTTTATTCTTGTACTTGCAATTACTTTCTATTTACTAATATTTACTTGTTACTAACTTGTTTTCTTTCTTGTTGACTATTTTTCAATTTTCTTTTAGGTGTGTTATGACCAAGAATAATGCTGAATTTGTTGTTGGCTTAGATCCTAAAATTGAGAGAACTATTAAAAGGAGAAGACAAGAACAAAGGAATATGGCTTTACCTGGAAATGATGCAGCCATACACCACAATTGCCACCATAAAATACTATCCCTCCGATACAAATACAAAATAGAATGATTCGAGACTTTGTTGTTCCTATGTTAGATGATTTGCAGCCAGGGGTTGTTCGACTAACTATTCATCTTAAATCTTTTCTATTAATTTGTGCTTCTTTTAGTTAGCATGGTGTTCCTGATGATGCCTTGAAGATGCAATTGTTTCCTTACTCATTGCAAGGACGGGCTCGTACCTGGTTCCTTGGATTGCCTGCCGGATTGATTACATCGTGGAATGCACTTGCAACTCAGTTCGTTTTTCTATTTAATCCACCGATGATGAATGCTCGACTTAAGAATGACATTACTGCGTATTATGAGCTGGTTGATGAGAACTTGCATACTACATGGGAGTGTTAAAAAACTTTGCTTCGACGCTATCCCATGCATGGAATTCAACAGGAAACACAGATTGAGATCTTTTACAATGGGTTGAATGCACAGACAAGAAATCTTGTCGATGCATCAGCGAATGGTTTGTTGTTGGAATGCACTTATGATGGCACTGTAAGAATTTTAGAGAGGATCGCTCAGAATGACTACCAATATCCGATCTCTCGTGCAGCACAAGTCAAAGCAAACCCCTAAGTTATCGAATTAGACACTATATTAGCTTTAAGTGCATAAGTATCTTTATTAGCAAATTTGATAAAGAACATGAAGGAGACCAGTGAAGTTGCTCCCATTCAAGTTGCCTAACAGTTGGATGTCCCGACACTTTGTTACGAAATTTGTGGTGACAATCATAGCTACGAGGATTGTCCTCAGCATGCAAAAAACGTGTTCTATGTTAATAATATCCGAGGAAATTCTTATGGTACAACAGCTCGGATCAAAATAAATAGCCTTGGGCAAATCAAAATGCGACCACATTTAGATATGACAATTCTTCTAGTCAAGGCAATTTTCAATAAGGGAATTACAATCAGCTGAACCAAAATTTCATTCAAAGTCCTCAGATGCATGTACATCAAGGTCAGTTGCAACCACACACTCATGTGCAACCACAACAATTTTCAATGCCACATCTGAATATGCAAGGACAACAACAACAACAACAACAATATTCCCAACCACGTGCTGATCCATTAGCAACCCTTGAAGCCCTGATGTGAGAGCATATCACGAGAACATAAGCTATTGTGCAAGGAAACTCATCTTCCATCCAAGCATTGGAAGCACAGTTAGGGCAACTAGCTTCAAATTTGAGCACAAGACCACCAAGTGCTTTACCCAGCGATACCGAAAATCCAAATCTAAAGGGGAAGGAGCATTGCAAAGCTATTACTCTTCAAAGTGGGAAGTAAATTATCGAGCCAACTAGCAGCTCTTATATAGCACTTGTCGGCACAAGTAAAGCAGATCAAGGAGAAAAAGTTGTATCTGATGAAGAAGCAGACGAACCAAATAAAGAGAATCCACCAGTTCCATGCCTACCATTAGACCAACGAAATTGTCGACGCAACTATCGATGTCGACGCAACCGATTTTGTCACGTCAATCTGAAGTATTAATACCTTTGCCATTTAAACAAAGATTGAAGGAGAAGGAGAATAATAGATAATATCAACAATTTCTGGTTACATTGAAACAACTGCATGTCAACATACCTCTTATGGATGCTCTCGTATAGATTCCTAGCTATGGGAAATTCATGAAAGAGCTCCTATCCAAGAAGAAGAAGTTGACTGATATCGAGACAATTGCGCTCATAGAGGGATGCAACGTAGTTCTGACAAATAATTTGCCACCAAAGATAAAGGACCTTGGCAGTTTTGCAATTCCATGTTCAATTGGAAATCATTACTTGGGAAAAGCTCTCTGTGATTTAGGAGCAAGTATTAACCTCATGCCATTATCAACATTTCAAAAATTGGGGATTGGTCACATGAAGCCAACTGCAGTGACATTGCAGTTGGCAGATAGATCATTAGTGCAACCTGAAGGGCAAATTAAAGACGTCCTAGTTCAAGTAGATAAGTTTGTGTTCCCAGCGGATTTTATTATCCTTGATTGTGAAGCTGATAAAGAGGTGTCCATAATCTTGGGACGCCCATTTCTTGCTGTTGGAGCCCAATTTGTCCAGGCCCAACAATAATAAACAAATAAAATAGAATAATAACCAAAATTCAAATAAAAACCCATTTTATTTCAAAAACCCAAATGTCCATTTACAAATTAAATATCCAAATACAAGCCCAAAATTAAAACCCAATTATCTAACCCTAACCCCAAACCCAACAAGCCCAATTTACAAGGAGCCCATCAAGCCCAAATTTAAAACACCAAATGAAAACCCTAAAACCTTAATCCCTTATCTACCGCCGTTGCCCTTTCTTCTCCCCATGACCACATCAACGCCGCGTCAGCTGCCACATCAGCCACTCGACCCGAGGTCATATTTAACCCTTCTACTCCCTTTCATTGAAATAGTGATAGAGGGTGTCGCATCGTTTCAGATTTGTAATAAGGGGATTTTTTCACAAAAAAAAAAACACAGAGAAAATCAATAAAAAACAGCAAAAAAAGATTCAAGAAGTTCAACGTATTATTCGTGCAAGGTATATTAGCATTTATATATATATATATTCGCATATATTTATTTATTTATTTTCCTTATTTTCGAAAATAAATTCGTATATGTAATATATATATTTCTTAACTTATATTTTTCTCTTTTTATATATTTCAAAAATAAAATAAAAAAATAAGGAAAAACAAAACAAAAAAAGAAGGATTTAAAACCCTAAATACAAAATAAATTTCGAAAACAAACTAAAAAATTATTTTTTTGAAATCTTTTCGAAATTTAAGGGCTAGATCTTGATAGATCTAGCCTCGATCTATGTTTTGAAAGGAAAAAACAATTACCTCGGGCCACCGTGTATGACGACGGCCGACGATGATAGGTGGTGAGGCCGACGGTGGTGCCCGTCGGAGAAGATGATCGGACCCCTCCTCCTTTTTGAGAGAAAACGAGAGGAGAGGGGGAGAGTTTTTGTGCAAAATGAAGAGAAATGAGGTTTTTTTTTAAAAAAAATTGGCTTAAATAGAAAAGCAAAACGACGTAGTTTTGGGGTCTGAAGTTTGAACCCCCAAACGACGTCGTTTTGAGGCCCAAGCCGAATTTGACCCGACCCACTAAGGAGGATCCGCGTGTTTTTGTAAAAGGGTTATTTACCCATTTAGTCCTTCCGTATTTTCGTTCTATTTCAATTCGGTCATTTTCCATATTTTTAATTTATTTCAAAATTGACCCAATAATTTTAAATTATTTTCAATTTAGTCCTTGACTCAAAAATGGCCCCAAGCTTGCCACGTGTCCAAATTTTGGGTTTATTACCCATGAAGCCCCTATTTTATCCCAAAATTTGAATTCGACCCTCTAACTTCTCAAAAATTTAGTTTTGACCCTCAAACTTTCCAAAAATTTGATTTTGACCCCGAACTTTCCATAATTTTGATTTTAGCCTCAAACTTTCTAAAAATTTCATTTTGACTCTTAAACTTTTTCAAAATTTTAATTTTGACCCTGTTTTTCCTTATTTTCACATTTTTACCCTAAAACTTTCATTTTTATTTTAATTTAATCATTTATTTTTTATTTCTTCTAAAATTAACCCTTAAACTTTATTTTGTTTCAAAATTAGCCCTTCCTTTTTACCCTATTTTTAAATTAATCCTTCTCTTTAAAGTAAATGATTTCAAAAATAAGGAAATATTTGTTATTCAAGAAATTTGATGAAATCGTGTCCCAACTCACGGGATGTGATTTTGTTTGTGAACTATTGTGACCGAACATCACATTTTAAAATAAAAAACACATACTTTTTTAGTAAATCGAAAAATATTCTTCATTCTCGATTATCTAAATGGTCATGTTCCTAACTTACGGGGTATGACTTGATTTTCAATTTTCTCGAGAAAAAGATTATTTATTTGTGAATTTTAATTTTTAAATAAAACCTAACATATGATTACTATTCTTAAACAATTTTATGTTTGATTGTATTTTAAAATTTTCTTGACCATTCGATAAATGTTTTTTATTTTTTGAGGACATGAAATACCATGCCCTAACTTACAGGGTATGATTTTTCTCAACGAACCCGGAATAAAAGACCATTTTTTGTGAGATTCCAATTTTCAAAAAAATCATCAAATTGTTTCTGTTTATTAAATCAAGGATCGTGCTTCAAATTTTCAATAACCAAGACCACAAATAATCGACTAGGTACCAATTTTGGGAATGTGAGGATGCTACCCCTTCCTTACACGTAACGGACTCTTCAACCTATTTTTTTGGATTTCGAAGACAAAATTATTTTTTTAATAAATTAAAATGTTTTATGGTGATCCAATCACACCAAATTAAAAAAGATTGGTGGCGACTCCATTTTCGGTTTTAAAATAAAATTTAGGACCCTTTCAAAAAAATGGTTTCGACACTTGCCACTGGCTACACTCTTATCGACATGTTCAAAGGCGAACTGATAATGCGACATAACGATGAACATGTGACCTTCAGTGTTTTCGAAGCAATTCCCTGTAGGAATGAAGAGGAATGTCACCACATCGATGTGCTGGACGAATTAATTGAAGAGGAATTTAATGAGCGTAGCACAACAATCTTAGAAGAAATTGCGGTGACAATTGAAGAAGATTTTCTAAGTGCTTGTGACTGCAAGGTTGAGGCAAATAATGTAGAGCTTAGGCATGATTGGAAGATGGAATCTTTGGATTTGACTAATAGAACGGCTTCTATATTTAAGCCATCTATTGAAGAAGCTCCTACTTTAGAGTTGAAGCCATTGCCTACCCATTTGAAGTATGTTTTCCAATGACACATTGCTAGTAATTGTCTCTGGAACTCTCGATGCAAGTCAAGAGAAAAAAATTAATCCACATTCTAAATCAACACAAGCGTGCAATTGCCTAGAGTATTACGGATATTAGAGGCATTAGTCCCTCTTTCTGCATGCACAAAATCAAGTTAGAAGATGAGAGAAAGCAGTCCATTGAACAGTAGAGAAGATTAAATGAAAAAATGAAGGAGGTTGTTAAGAAGGAGACCATTAAGTGGTTGGATGAGGGCATCATCTACCCAATTTCTGATAGTACGTGTGTGAGCCCAGTCCAATGTCTTCCAAGGAAGAGTGGTATCACAGTGGTAAGTAATGACAAAGATGAATTAATCACTATTCGCATTCCTATAGGCTGGCGAGTATGCATGGACTATTGTCGTTGAATGCAGCCACAAAGAAGGATCACTTCCCACTTCCCTTCATTGATCAAATGTTGGATAGGCTTGTTGGAAAAGCTTATTATTGCTTTCTCGATGGCTATTCTGGCTACAATCATATAGCAATTGCACCGAAGGATCAAGAAAAGATGACTTTACTTGTCCTTCTAGCACCTTTGCCTTACGCCGAATGCCATTTGGTTTATGCAATGCACCAGCCACATTTCAAAGGTGTATGATGGCAATCTTCTCAAACATGATTGAAGACTCATTGAAGGTATTTATGGATGATTTCTCTGTCTATGGCAATACTTTTGATAAATGCGCTGACAATTTGGCCAGAGTTCTAAAGCGATGTGAGGACACAAGCCTAGTGCAGAATTGGGAGAAATGCCACTTCATGGAAACAAAAGGCATTTTCCTCGGTCATCAAATCCCTTGTCAAGGCATTGAAGTGGACAAAGAAAAAGTTGAGATTATTGAGAAGTTACCCCCGCCAACCAATGTACAAGGTATTCAAAGTTTTCTCGGTCATGTAGGTTTTTATCGAAGATTTATCCGAGATTTCTCTAAGATTGCAAAACCTCTCTTCTCCTTGTTGGAGCAAAATAAGATATTTATGTTTGATGAGTATGTCTGGACGCATTTATGCAAATTAAGCAGCAGCTAGTGAAGGCACCTATTGTCGTTGCACCAGACTGGTCACGACCATTCGAAGTAATGTGTGATGCGAGTGATTATGCAGTGGGTGCCGTGCTAGGATAACGCAAAGAAAGAGTATTTCATGCAATATATTATGCCAACAAGACTCTCACTGAAGCATAGATTAATTATACAACCACAGAAAAGGAGCTGTTGGCAGTAGTCTTTGCCTTCGACAAATTTCATTCATATCTTGTCGGTGCAAAGGTTACAGTATTCACCAATCACTCTACTTTGAGATACCTCTTTGCCAAGAAAGATGCCAAACCAAGATTGATTCGATGAATCCTATTACGACAAGAATTTGACATTGAGATAAAGGATCGGAGAACCAAGTAGCAGATCACTTGTCTCAGCTAGAAGTAGGAGGTGAAGATGGAAATACATTCCAAATTATCGATGCATTTTCTTCCGAGAAGCTATTTGCTGTCGACGCAGCCCCATGGTATGCGGATGTCATCAACTACTTGGTGTGTGGAAGGTTACCCTTGAGTGCAACAGGCCACAAGAAGGAAAGGTTTCTTCACGACATCGTAAAATACTACTAGAATGAGCCATACCTATTCAAGGTATGCAACGTCAATATTATTCGGCGCTGTGTTCCAGAAGAAGAAATGCTTTCTATCCTGAAGCATTGCCACGATGCCTCTTATGAAGGTCATTTTGGTAGTGTAAGGACTACTACAAAGGTCCTTCACTCAGGATTCTATTGGCCTTCGTTGTTCAGAGATGCCCACAATTTTATGTAACAATGTGACAAATGTTAGGGCACTGGATCAATGTCTCGACGCAATGAGATGCTGCAACAACTAATTATGGAGGTTGACCTCTTTGATGTCTGAGGTATGGACTTCGTGGGACCATTTCCAAGCTCGTTTGGAAATGTTTACATCCTTGTCGCTCTTGATTATGTGTCCAAGTGGGTGGAAGCAATTGCTGTTCCAAAGGATGATGTTGGGACAGTGCTAAAATTTTTCCACAATTATATACTCACTCGTTTCGGCACACCTAAGGCATTGATTAGTGATCAAGGCACTCACTTCCATTGCAATCAAGTTTCGATCGAACTGAAGCGGTATAACGTTAAACATAGAATGGCAACCACATATCATCCACAAACCAATGGCCAAGATGAAGTTTCTAATCGACAAATTAAGAAAATCCTTGAAAAGGTGGTGAACCCATTGAGGAGAGATTGGTCTTCTAGGCTTGATGATGCATTATGGTCATTACGCATAGCATATAAAACGCCTATTGGAATGTCGTTATATCAATTTTTGTTTGGTAAAGCGTGTCACTTGCCCGTGGAATTAGAACATAAAGCCATGTGGGCAATCAAGCAAGTAAACATGGACTATGAAGCTGCTGGATAGAAAAGGTTGTTGGACATCACTGAATTGGAGGAAATTTGACGCAATGCGTATAAGAACGCTGCAATATATAAGGAAAAGACTAAGAGATGGCACGAAAATATTATTTTGCAGCGATAATTTACTGCAGGTCAACTGGTGCTTTTATTTAATTCGTGACTAAAATTGCACCCAGGTAAATTGAGCTCAAGATGGTCTAGTCCATTCGATGTTATCGAAGCATTTCCATACGGTGCGTCACAATTAAAGACATAAATGATGGGCACTAGTTTAAGGTGAATGGCCAACGGTAGAAGCACTATTTTAGCCAGGATGAACAAAGAGACCATTAACCTGGTCACATTTTTCTAACCTTTCTTTACATTTGTATAATTTACTTTTAATTATTTTGTTTATGTTTTAGTTATCTTTCTTAGTTTTGTTTTTTGTTTGTAAGAATAAAGTTCTTCCTTTTGTTGACGCATGAAAAACTCCTTGTTGACACAATTTATCTACTGACTCATCACAAAATCGAAACATTTTAGGAAAGAAATCACGACGCTTCAAGCACCTATTCCCCAACCGTCAGATTGGTTTGAAAAAGGACAAACCAAGTCGATGCATTTATTGGATGCAGACTGATTGTCCTATCTCTGCACCTCCATTATTATTGTAAATTTTCTTCAAAAGCTCTCACCTTTATGTTGCACCGCTTGCTGAAATACACCCATCTGATGTCACAATCGATGATGCCGGGGTGCAGCCTGATGCAGAGGAGCAATCCGAGGATCCGACCAAGCTAAAAGAAAGGAAGAGAAAACATGCCAAGGACAAGAAGCGACGCAAAGAGGAGCGCAAACGAAAGAATAAGAAGACCCATGCAACCACATCTTCGGCTGCAGTACACTGAGTTAGTTTTTATTTTTAGCACTTAGTTTAGTTTTCATGCGTATCATGTAGCTATAGTATAATTGTCCTTGCATTTTTATTGTCATTGCATTTCCATATATATTTGTAAATTAATGTCAATGCATTGGGGACAATGTAGACTTTAAGTTTGGAGGAAATGTATAAATGCACCAACATTTTAAAAATTTGTCCTTTTAAGTTTAATGAAAGCATGCAAAGTTATTGGAAATATGCTTGATTTTTTTTCATTTGATGCTTAATTCTTGAATCATGTGAAATGCTAATGAATGAGTTGGATGAATGTGATTGAATTATGTATCTTCAATTTTTGGATTAATGATTTAGATTGCATTAGTAATAAATGAATAGTATCATTATTTGAATCTTGAATAAATTTGTCATTTACAGCTACTTTTATATAAGTATAGTTATAAATAAAAGACACTCCAATGTGGGTGTATTGTTAAGTATCAAGGGGGAACACTCCAATGCAAGTGTTAGAAAAAGTAATCTAGCCAAAGGCTGTCACTGCAAGAGTGTGTGTCAACGCAATTACATACTCCCTGGGGGTTTGTTGCACCCCATCGTTACTTCCCAGGAATAAGGGAATAGTAATGCAACGATATCCCTCAGTCAAATTTATAATATATTTATATATTATTATACAATAAATGTTGTTTTGGTAGAAATTTGAGATTTAAACTATAATACTAGCATTGATGAAGTTGTAGTTTTGACTATTCATACCTATAAATTATCGGTACAATATTCTATAATGTGAATGTAATTCATACATTAGGATTTCAAAAGATTCAAGTTGCTAGAATGACTATTGCTTGACTAAAATCTTTGTTATAACCTTGCTAGCTTTTGTTTACTTAAGGACAAGTAAAAATTCAAGTTTGGAGCTGTGATAGCATTAGAAAAGACCATTGATTTCTCCTTACTTATGATATAATTTGTTCGCATTTGATCATCTTTAGGATGCATTTTTTTGTCTTTTTAACTTAGTTATTGCATTTTCTAACTTAGTGAAGCTTGGCCTAATTTTCTTTAATTTTGTCATGTTTTTACTAATAATGTCGTTGCATTAGTTGTTCAGTATTGCGCCCAAAGATGTCACTGTAGGAACCTGTCCAGAAGGATCAATGCATGAAGGTGTACAAAGTTGTCGCTACAAAATAACATCCAAATTTGCGCCCAGAATTGTCGTCGCAACTGACAACTGTCTGATGAACACACTAGAGAAAGTTGTACAGCTAGAGAAAGTTGGACTTGAAAAGGTGGACACTTGTAATTGGCAGTGGTCGTTAAATACTAATGAGAAAGAATCTTCTGGGAGTTTTTATCTTCTTCTTGATTTTTTCGGTGGATTAAATTTCTTCTTCAACACCTTAAGCTTGCATCCATGGCAGCTTAAATTCCTTGAGGGCAACCTGACAAAGGTAACCCTGCTCCTAACGAGGAGCATCCTAAATGCGACGCAAGAGGAGTGAAAGGGAGTGATTCAAGTACACTAGAAATAGGATACTTCAATTTATTCTGTTATTCTCTTGCTTAAACGTTGATACGTTTTGATAATTTGAAGTTGTATGGAAATACAATTTAATTTTAGATCAAGTTTGATATCTATTTTAATCTTTCCTTCATTGTTTATCTTTGCATTTAATTGTTTGACCATGGAAGTGTGATTGCAGTCACTATCACTGGAAAGTGCAACGACAAATTAAGTTAACAAGCAAGTCAATGGAAGTTGCCTGAGGATTAAAGGAATTCGATCCACTTTTTCTTAAATATATAGCATTCCCAACACTGGAAGGTGTGGTTAGTGTGAGTATTTGAGTCTTTGATAAACATGGAAGTCAAGGTTGGTAAGATTTCATTGTGCTTAATTGTGGCAACAATTTATCTGTTATTAACCTTGTGATCACATTTAGATTTTTGCCAACTTTTCAAGTGAGGGAACCCTATCTCATTATCACTGTTTTACTTCTTAAATTTTCTTAATTTGCTTTGACAAATTATTCTCATACTTTTATTACATTTTCTTATTTTATTGCTTTGACATTATTCATCATAATCTCTTAAGTTTTAACTTTCTTTGCATCGGTAATTATAAACATAAGCAGCCATCCCTGTGGGATCGATATCCGATAGACTTACATTTATTTACTATACTTGCATCGATGGTGTACGCTTGCACATATTTGCTGTGACGTTCACAGCCCGATCATCAAGCCAAAAGGAAGAGGAACCCACCATTAGTTTAAGAGTCATTCACGATTAATGGAGTAACTTCTTTCCTTACTTTTGAGGGGCTACACATTGCGGACAATGTGTTTTATAAAGTGTGGGGGGTAACATGGAAATTTGTTGTTTTTTATTTCTGTTTTGTTTTTGTCGTGTGCTTAAGCTTGTACATAGGTTGATTATATTTTGGAATAAATTTGGCATGATAATGAGTAATTTTTAAATTTTTGAGCATGAGACTACTAAGTTCTATAGGTTACATAGAAGATAGGTTATAAGATATTATTTGTATCAAATGACATGAGTAATATGAGGAAACAAGCATGCTAGTATATATGATAAATGGTACTTTTGGGATTGTGTGATTAAATTGAAGTTTATGTATGTTGAGATATTTAGGGACAACCTAAGGTATTGTCTGGAAACACTTAGAGCCAAAAAGCAAACGTATTCTTATTTTAGTACCAATCTTTGAGCCTATTGACCCTTATTGATGAACTTCATTACAAATCATAAAGCCTGAACATAGAAGTCAATTTGTGTTTATCTTTTTCTTTGGTTCTAAATTGCATGATTATAGACGTATGACCATGTATATTGAGGGTAAGTAGACACATCAAGGTGGAGTTTGTAAAACAAGAGAGAAATAGGAAAATAAATATGAAATATGAACTTTAGAATAACTAGAATTTTAAAACAAGTAAAATCCAAAAAGAAGAAAAAGGCGAGTAGAAATAAATGAGAAAAATGAAAAACAATCTTGAGTGAAAGTGAGAAAAAGCATGAAAGGTGAAAAAGTCACAAGGTCAAAAGAAAAACTTGTTTAAGAATGTAAAATGCTCGTAGGCTAGCTAAAGGGATTAGACCATATTGAGATTTCCTAATTGGAGAGATAAGGAAGGTGTGAGAAGGAGAAATAAGGCGGTGAGCAGGAACTAGGATGCTAAAAGGGAAGAATATAGAACAATACAATGTGCCAAAATATATTCATGTTTGTAACCTTTTGTGCTTACCATTCTTTTGAAATCCATACATGTCCTAAGCCTCAGAACGTTACAAACCAAAAAGACCTATGTGACCTAAACAGATCTATGCATGAATGAATATGGCAATACACAAGTCCACTACATATGTTTATAACTAGAATAATTAAAGTATTTATATTAGTTATTGATGGAATTTTTGATCTACTGGTTTTGTACCTAGCATATTAAACTTATTTTCACATTTGATGAGATTAAATCAAGTAATTTCCCTTATGTTTTATGAATTTTTAGTTTAGTTTCGTTTTCTAATAAATCGTGCTAAGAGGGTTGTATTATAGCTTTTAAGGCCAAATGAGGCCTAAAGATTAGCTAACCTACTTCGTGAGTGCACAGGAGACTAGTAGCAATGGAGCCATAGTGATACTGACCGCTTCGTCACAATATAAATAGCCCTATGTCGCAACAAAGGGATCAATAGCGAAGAATCAAGGGAATGCCTTCTATATCGCGACACAAGTCCTGGTGTGTCGTGACATCTAGCGAGGGGCATTTTCATCTTAACAACGCATTAAGCACGAAGGACTGTAGCTGACCTAGGGTTGAGGAAAAACGACCATCTAAAAGCTATAAATAGGACCTTTAAGCACTAGGGTTGGATACCATTCAGTAGATTTAGTTTTTAGCTTCATTTGTATTTTTAGTTTTTGAAACGAGATTGTAGAAACTAGCATAAACGATCGAGGAGTTTTTCCCGACAGATTGCTAATACAGTTTTAGTTTCTTTTTCATTCTCTTCTTTGTTTATATGTTTGCATATATTATTTTATTGACGAATAAAGAAACCATGATGAACTAATTCCATTTTGGGGAATTAGGGAGTGGACGTATGAATAATTGATTGTTATTTTATAGGGACTTTACCTTTCGAATCAACTATTTGGGAAAGGAAGAGCATCAAACAAACACTAAGCCTGACAACCCTAGAAAGTCATCTAGGTGGGAATGAACCCAAAATTGGTATTGCCCATCCGTGAACACCTTTTTCCCAAACCGGTTTAGATTGTGACATCTAGCTATAATAATCTCTATCAACTGGCTATGCCGCCGAAAGATCGAGAGATCCAACTAGGGTTGTGACTAGTTGATTGCAGGGAAATCCCCAAAACCCAATAATCGAGGAAATCATAAGGAAACGACATAATCTCCCTAAAATCGTTTATAAGATTTTCTACATCTCAAACTTTTTCTTTTATTTTCTATTTTATTTATCTTTTATTTTTATGCTCTCAAAACCACTCTTTTATTTTTTTCGTACAGGGATTTTATTTACTATCGCTTTACGCCTCCTTTGGCCACGATCCTCGGAATACTACCAAGTGTTCCGTTTTAACACACTATATTTACAACCTGACTCGTATACTTGTGGAAAGCTGAAATCTACGTTGAACGGGAGTACGTTTGGGGGCGATCAAGTTGTTGGCACCATTGTCGGGGAAGCAACGCTTTAGTAAATTTTATTCTTTCTTTGTATTAAAATAATTAGGAAAATTTTAGGTTATAGATACGATTTAACCATACTAACAATTGTTATTTTTCAAATCTAACACTTCCATTTAATTTCTATCATATTTAAATCTATGGATGCCTACGATTTATTCTGTTTAGATCTCATGTATAATGATGATTGCGATGCTGATATTTACGAAGCGTATTATGAAGATTGAGAGATATAGGAGAATCAAACGTTATTAATGTTAGAATTAAATCAACTTCGTGAAGAAGCCTAGATCTTCGATCAACATGGCGGTCTATCCTTTAGAGAGATGTATTTTGAATCCGAATGAATAAAGCGAGAGTAGGAACAAAGCCTAGAGGAGAAAATGGAAAGAGAATGTTTTGAGGAATTAGAAGATTGGACCGTCGAGCCAAAAGAGAACTCATTTTTGGAAGAAAAAAATTATGATTGCGTAAAAATCGAGATAGAACCTTAATCCAATGATGAATCAATCCTTACAAAGGAAGAAGACGGTTCCCAAATCCCAAATTTAGATCTTCAACTAATTACTATTACAAAACCGTCAACAAAAGAATTATTAGTTGAAGATATCCTTGAAAAAAAATTCGATTTCCAATGGAAAATGACTACTATGTATAAAAAATTCGATTTCGAATGGAAAATGACTACTATGTATAATACTTTCCTAGAATGGAAAATGACTACATTTTTTTGCAAAAATGAATTTTTTTTTCAATTTTTGCAAAAAACATGAAGCATTTACGAGCTAGAGCCCCAGCCTTCGACTAGCACCTGTAGAGCAAGATCATATATGCCTGTGGGAGAGGCAATTACTGCACTGGTACCACAATCCAAAGGAAACAGACTGCAATGATGAAAATTACAAGGAAAACCATATAGTTGTAGTGACATCAAAACACGAATTTGCAGTAAATCCGCCATTTTTAAAAGGGGTGATCAAGCAACTATTAACCCACCACACAAAGACATGTGAGTTTAACAAGTGGATCAATGATAAAGACAATCATGTGAAAGAGTGATGGTATAAATTCGTAGACTTCGTAAATAAATATGATCTACGAAAGGAGTTGGCGGTGATCTACGTAGGAAGAAAAGGAAAATTTCGGGAAAGAGATAATTTCCAAAGAGTAGCGTAGCACGACGACTTCTGGACGAACAATGATGAAACGGGCTGTTCATGGGTGCTGCAGTGCACCTTAGCACTCTTGTCAAAAAATTCTGACAAGTACTAACATTAAAGTTTTAATTTATAGCTACTAACGTATTGATTCACTAACATTTTTTTCTATTTCAGGGTTTGTCTTTGGTATCTAACAGATTTGTCGCGACACAGCTTCCTCAACTCACGACGAAGCAACCAGACTGCTCCAAGTAAACCTAGGCATGCTATGATACGACATACCCGTATGTCGCAACCAAAGGGTCAGGATGCTAAAAACAAAAAATTGATGGCTTCTTCGCGACATTAGGGGAGCTACGTTGCAACATGGAAGCTAGTCAGTGTGAACATCAGGATTGAAGGGTTTGTCACAACACAGGGCGAGCTACATTGCGACAAACAGGCACTGGCAGGTTAGTTGCGACAAACTTATGCTACGTCACGACATCGTCTGCAAATTTTGAAAGGTTGACCTGATCCAATTACGTAAATCGGTGGCAAAACCTAACATTTATCCGATTTTTAACACCCAAAACCCTAAAAATACCCACCCCTATATATATTGACCTAAACTAAACTCACTCCCTTCACTTAAACACTCCCTAACTAATCCCAAATCCTCCAAAACTGTCAAATTCCCTTCCCATTCAAAAACCTAAAACTCAATTCCTTCAAGAGTGGTCCTTCATTCAAAGGTGCAAGGGGACTCCATTAACAAGGGTTACCCTCAAAATCAAAGGTATTTTCTTCATTTTTTCTGTTCCATTGGTTATTGTTCATCTCTTCTTTGTGATAGATTACAATGCCACCTCAGAAGACGACAATGGTGCAAGAGAGCGATAGCGATTCGGATTTCGAACAATTCGCAAATGCTCAGATCGAAAAATATTTTTGGCTTCACAAGAACAGACTCTCATTCAAGAACGGGGCTTTGAACCGTCCATGATTCTCTGGAAAGAGGTATGACCACTGGTGCGGTAACATTAGTGGGGGCAATTTTGAGTTCTCCTAACAGGTAACACAGCGGTACTGGTGGTCCATGAATTTTATGCATCCCTTAAGTATGACATAGTTAAGAGAAAACCTTTAGGCATAGTGATAGTTCGAGATTGTGAGGTTTGCATGTCATCTAAGGATATATACAATTATTACAATGTCCCTTACTATGAGAAAGATTATGTACAGAGAGTAGACTTGAACACATTTCAAAATATAGATATGGAGTAAATAGTTAAGTTCTTGACAAAAGGGTGAGGTGTGTGGAACTTTAGGCTTGACACTGGCACACCCTCTAACTTTAACCAAGCTATCATGTTCCCGGTAGCTTAAATGTGGATGCAATTCCTATCTACACAACTTATACCTTCATTAAATGTTTCTAAAGTTAATTATTTGCGAGCTTTGCTATTATATGGCATTTTGCAGTGCAAGAAGGTTTGTGTATGCTCTTGAATATATGAGGAAATGAAACGATGCACGTAGAGCCAATAGAGTGGTCTCTTTTTCCCACACTTGGTAACCGCCTTATGCAAGAAGGCGAGCGTACCAATGAAAGATGATGAATAATTTCTAAATCTGACTTGGAGCATCATCGGAGATTCCGTATACAAGCAATATGTCAAGCTGCAGAGTAAACAAATCAAAGAGTGGAATTAAAGACAAAAAGAAAAAATGGATGTATCGGCTTCATTGAAAAGAAGTGAGAAGACCAAAAAGAGCCAAGGAATCATCAAAGCCAAGCTCAATGGGATGATAGCTTGGATGAAAGAAATAACTCCTCTGCTCACAAAGTTTGCGAGGATACACGGGCTACCAACTTCGAATTACCCGACGGACATGTTTGGGGAAGAAGAAGGAAGTGAGAATGAAACCGAGTTGGGAGAAGCCAACATGGAGTAGGACGAGCCTAACACTGATGACGAGTATGAGGCAATGTTTCAACCTCAATACTCCACTCCCAAAGGATAGGTAATTCAGAGCCCAACAAGACTAGAAGGTGGGAGCTCCCAAAAAAAGTACTCCGGCAAGGCAAGGCTCCTATGGATCCTCAATCTTACTCGAAAAAAGACGAGTGAATTTTAATTTATTTTTAAGATTTGGATTTATTTTAAAGACTTGTAACTTTTGGGATAATTTTCTTTTTAATATTTAGGATTATATAATTTGTAAGAGTAGGATTAGAAATTATTTTGTATATATGTATTAATTTTTCATGTAGGAACCTCATATTATGGAGATACAACAATTTCAAGCATTCACGCCAAAGGAAGAAGGACAACTACCATGAGAAAAAGAGAGCCTTCACGATCAATCGGGTAACTTCTTTCCGTTATTACTCATAGGGGCACACATTGGGGATAATGTCTGTTATACATGGGGGTGACATAGGAATTTTGGCATGTAATTGTTTTTATTTCTTCTTTTTTATGCGTGCTTGAGCTTGTAGAAATACAAGTGATTGGTTAAGAGCATGTATAATAGGTTGATTATGTTTTCTTGATAAACTTGGCATGATAATGAGAAATTTTACATTTTTGAGCGTGAAATTTTTGAAGTTCTATAGGTTACACTATGTATAGATAGAAAAAGTTTTATTGATACCAAATGATATGTATAATATGAGGAAACGAGCATGCTAATAAATGATAATTTTGAGATTAGGTGATTAAATTGATATTTGTGCATATTGAGTTGTTTAGGGATGACCTAAGGCATTATTTGGACACACTTAGAGCTAAAAAGCTAAACCCTATTCTGAATTTCTAATTAGTACCCATCTTTGAGCCTTATGAAACCTTTTTGATGAGCCACATTACAAGCCTCTTAAGCCTAAAATGACAATTTGTGTATATCTTTTTCTTTGGACCTATTTTGCATGAAAATGGATGTATGGCCATATGTATTAAGGGTAGGTAGACACATTATGGAGGAGATTATAAAACAAAAAAGGGAAATCATGACGAGGTATGAATTTTAGAGTTAGCCAAGGAAGAGGAAAATAGTGAAAAAATAAAAAGACAATAACCCCCATTACCCGGCCCAAGAGATATGGTCAGATCCCAAAGGTTATTTACGTAATTATACCCACACGCAATCCGGTAGGCCACAATCATTCACATACATTCATATATATATAAATATATATATATAGTCTATAATTAAAATAAAATAATTACCTCCAAACAAATACCAAAATCCCCAAAATTAAAATCAACTTACAACCCAATAAAATAATAATCAGCAAAGTGTAATAAAAACCCAAAAATAAAATAAAATAAAAGATAAAATAAAATAAATCTATAATTATGCCTTTGAGTACCAAGTCACCTATGTCCTGAGTATCTGTAAAGAAAACTGTTGGGAAATGAGCTATAAAGCCCAGTGTGTCTCTAAAGTACATACTACCTAGTATTTAATATCACTACGATTTATAACGCAAAAAGTAACAACAAATCATGTTACAAACACATGCACAATGCAATGCACCCATACTCCAACACACCAACACAGTGAAATGGTTCCCCAGAACCCTTTCCCAACCAATCGTCACCAATCGCAGTGTGGTTTTAATATCAGCTGTTTAAAGGGGTGATAGCCATGTCTTCCACCATACAATCCCAACCCATGAACACACAGTGGTATGATTACATGAATATCTCAATTTTAGCCTCAATCTCAATCTAATATTATTTCTCATAAATCACAATGCACAGCAGTATAATCATAATAATTTTAATCAGCCACACGTTCTATATATATGCATGACAATATCAACATGATTTACACAGGTCAACCACAATCATACCATCTCTACATCACAACATAATCATCACAATACAATATACCTCCACACAACATGTATTCACATATGACACAACATATCATACAATAGGTTATGTTACAGTTAGAAACACACCTCTAGGAAGCAGAAACTTTAACGACGAGGAGGTCATCCACCACGCACTGATCAAGTACCCGGTCTAACAGGATTAGATCCTACAAACACAGCTAAATATTAATACTATTCCTAACCACCAATTAAACACAAAACTTAACTAGAATAACTCATGTGTAACTCTCGGAACCAGTGTAGGAGTAGGTTGTATAGGTGGAGGAGGAGGTAAATCGTCAGCCTCGGAGTTGTGATCACCTAAACACAAATACCTCACATTAGATTACCCAAATTAAATCTCTAAATAACTCTAAGTACAAAATTTAAGATAAAACAGCCAAAACGAGGCTTTCGAGTTAGAATTTGACAAAAAGGATAGAGGAAATGGACTCAGGATGTCGTAAAATGGTAGGATAGGGTTTCTCGAAAAAAGCCAACGGTCAATGGTCAACAATCAACGGTCACCTGTCAATGGTCAACGGTCAACGAGTTCAGGTCGGGTCAACTGGTTTGGGGTCGGGCCGATCGGGCTTGGTTTACTTGGTTTGGTTTTAGTTTAAAAGGGTTTAGGTCAAAAGGCTTATAAGGGTTTGGGTTTGGTGTTGATTAAAATTGGGCTTATATGGCTTGAGATTTGGGCTTAAACAAAGAGTTAACCCACTTCATGTAACACTAACAAGGAACATAGGGTTTGAAACACCCCCAACGGTAGCACCAACCCACCACCACCATACATGGTGTCCGACCACCAAGGAAAACACCACAAATAACCAACCAAAACCTTTACCACTCACGAATTGCTCACCAAAGACAAAACCCACCATATGGAGGAGATGTACGGTGAAGGAGAACGAAGGTAGAAAGTCCCCACCAAAGATTTCTCACAAACGGTGGTGGCTAAGGCAGTTTTGAGGGTGTGGTTTAGTTCGTGAAAGAGCGATGGTCGCAACAGTGAGGGTAGTGTAGGACACGAACGATCAGAGAATGCTCGTCGGAGCCTCATCAAAAGCAAAAAGGACGGGAGAGTTGAGAGAGATAAGAGAAATGACAGAGAGAGAAAGAATAAAGGAAGTGAAAAAGTCTCCCAAAGGAAAAAGAAGTATTTATACCCAATAAATTGAAGCATTTATTTGGAGGTCCTTAGATAGTTCTAGGGTTTTTGATTAGCCTCAAAAGCTTTACACTTTTCACAATAAGGTCTTAAACTTCCAAGTTAGCCACAAAATTATTTCTAGAGTTCAATTAAATCCTTAATATTACTAATAATTACGAAAAGACCCCAAAATTCCCAAAATTTCCCAATCTAATCCATAAAAAGAAAAATTAGAGTGTTACAACTCTCTCCCCTTAAAAGAAATTTCATCCTCGAAATTTACCTGGACCAAAAAGATGTGGATATTGGGCTTTGATGATGGCTTTGGCCTCCTAAGTAACCTCCTCATAACCATGGTTATGCCACAAGACTTTAACCGTCTTAATGGTCTTCCTCCTAAGAACCTTCTCGTCCTGAGTAATGATTTCAATCGATTCTTCCTCAAAACTCATATCAGGACGAACCTCGATCTCCTCAATGGGCACAATGTGAAACGGGTTCGACCGATAACGCCTCAACATGGAGACATGAAAGACATCATGAATCCGCTCAAGCTTAGGCGGTAACTCAAGTTGATAGGCAATCGGTCCCACTCGACGAAGTACCCGATAAAGCCGATAAAACGAGGACTCAACTTGCCTTTTCGCCCAAATCTAAGTACCTTCTTCTATCACGGGGCTAGATCTTTAGTGTCGCAATCCATGTATCCTTAGGTATTCCTTTCTCGTAAACACGCCTAAGTCAGCCTAACCACCACGATTTGAAGATTCTCAAAAGAATTCCTCTAAGACACCAACTTGTATAGCGGAAGTGACTAGCCAAAAGAAGGCTCAAAAGGCAACAGAAAGCCACAAGAACAAAGAACACCAAGTGTTTGAGTAAATACTCTCAATTGTATTACTTTCTCTCAATGCTTTCTTCTCAACAGGCTTCCCTTCCTCCAGCTCATCTTGTGTCTTGATGGCCGAAAGCGAAGATACCTTTGGACAATTCTTCTTCATATGCGGTCCCTTACAAAGGTAGCATCTAATCTTGCTCCTCTTCTCTTTTGGGTTGTTGGGTCTCTACTTCTCATGTCGTGGTTTCCCACCATCGCTACTATTACTGCTACCATAATCGCTATGTCCTTCTTCATTCTCATCATGGTCTCCCCCACCATCGCCCTTCCCATTGGGCTTGAAAGGTTCAAACATGTCTCTGCTCGGATCAAATTCTACTATGGACTCTACAACCATCATGGCTTTGGTAAGCTCTTTGACTCCTTGGTGTTGCAATTCTTGCTTCGCCCATGGTTTCAACCCATCTATAAAGGAGAAAAATGCTTCCTTCTTGCTCAAATCAGAAATTTGAAGCATGAGTTCACTGAACTCCTGTACATACTCCCTCACAGATCCTCGTTGTCTAAGCCGCCGCAACTTTGCTCGAGCTTCATCCTCGGCATACTCTGGGTAAAATTGCACCTTGAATTCCTTTTGGAACTCTACCTAAGTCCCAATCTTGGTCCCACCACGTTTCACATCTGTGGACCTACGTTGCCACCATAACAATGCAACGTCAGTAAAATACATAGCAGTAGTATTTACCTTAGTAGCATCATCCTCGATGCTCATCACTTGGAAGTATTGCTCCATTGCCCAAAAAAAGTTGTCCACTTTACTTGCGGACCTTGCCCCTTTAAACCCTTTCGGTTTAGGCACATCCATCACCTATTTCTTTGGAGTCAAAGCCAACATTTCATTTTCCAAGGCAGCCTTGAAAATCTTGAGCTCCCCTTTAAGCTCGACGATTTCTTCCTTCAAGCCTACTACCATTGCCTCAAGAGTATCATCTTTCCTCGTCATCTTGCTCTTTAAGGAACCTAGAGTATCCCAATCATACTCTCTCAGCTGTACCTTCATGGATTGCAACCTACTTGAGAGTCCCTCCTCGACTTTATCAAACCTCTCCTTGACGTCCCTCATGGACTCTTCGAGAGTGACCACTTGATTTTCCAAAGTCGATAGTACATCCCTCGAACGACTCTTATGCTTGGCTCTCCCACGGGTCTCCATTGGCTTAGTCTGTTCAACAACTTATTTTGACATCACGGACGGTGCCTTTGCAACCTTTAGCTTGGATACCACTTGTCACGGGGCTAGATCTTTAGTCCGCAATCCGTACGGCCTTAGGTGATCCTTTCTTGCAAACACGCCTAAGTCAACCTAACCACCATAATTTGAGGATTCTCAAAAGAATATCTCCATGGCACCAACTTGTATAGCGGAAGCGACTAGCCAAAAGAAGACTCAAAAGACAATAGAAAGCCACAAGAACAAAGAACACCAAGTGTTTGAGTAAATTCTCTCAATTGTATTACTTTCTCTCAAAAAATACAAAGAATATACAATGAATGAAATGGAATGAGTTACAAATGAGAAGAGGCTCCTATTTATAGTTAAGATCCTCCATAACCAACGGTCAAGATCAAATTAAACCAATTACTGAGATTAGCCTCTCCCTTAATTCATGGGATTTACAAGATTATAAATCTTATCTAATCCTAAAGATATGATTCTTCCTTATCTTCTACGATTAGTTCCCATATTTGCCAAGATGCCTTTATGTTGTCATATCTTCATTATTGGGCCACCCAGGCTTCAATCTGATAGGCTTGACCAATAGCTCTTTGAATTGGGCCAACTCATGTGGGCTAAATGTCCCAATGTCAATGACAGACCTCTATTGGGCTCATTATGTTCAATGGTCACGGGCTCTAAACTCTAGCCCATGACACTTCCACGGAGATAATATTAAGAAAATCTTATCACTCACACTCAACTCAATATCTAGACGCTTTAAATTGGCATAAGACTTCTGCCTATCAAAAGCAGCCTTAAGCCTCTCACGAATCAATCTAACAGTATCTTCAGATTTCTGAATAATATCTGGTCCTAACAATCGATGCTTAGTCAACTCAGTCCAACCAATAGGAGTTCGACACTTGCGCCCATGCAAAGCCTCGTAAAGTGCCATCTTAATACTGGCATGATAACTGTTATTGTAAGCGAACTCTACCAATGGCAAAAAGTCCTCCCAACTACCTTGATACTCAATCACACAACCCCTCAACATGTCTTCCAAAACCTGAATCACACGCTCGAATTGACCATCAGTCTGCGAATGATAAGCGGTACTGAAGTTTAATCGAGTACCTAAAGCACGGTGCAAAGATTCCCAAAACCTCGAAGTAAACCTCGGATTTCGATAAAAAATGATAGACAACGGCACCCTATGAAGGCGCTCTATCTTCGAAATGTAGAGTCGGGCTAACTTGCTTAAAGGATAGTCAAGCTTAACTAGAATGAAGAGTGCGAACTTAGTGAGTCGATCCACAACCACCCAAATTGAATCCTTCTTAGACAGTGTTAAGGGAAGACCACTCACAAAATCCACAGTCACACGTTCCCATTTCCACTACAGTATCTTAATCGGTTGAAGTAACCTAGAGGGACACTGGTGCTCAACCTTGACTTTTTGACAAGTAAAACACTTCGAGACAAAGTTAATAACATCTCTCTTTAAACCCTTCCACCAATACCTATCACAAAGATTCTTATGCATCTTATTCCCGTCAGGGTGCATGGAATAAGGGCTATCATGCTCCTCATGGAGAATAGTCTGTTTAATTCCAGAATCCTTCGGAACACAGTATCGACCTCGACAGCATAGTATACCATTTTTATCCATGGAGAAGCCCATAGATGTACCTTCTTCCACCTCTCTCATACGGTGCTATAGATATGGATCATTAGACTGCTCAGCCATAATCTCTGAGAGTAAAGTGGGAATAACTTAGAGTTCAGCTAAAAGAATGTCATCCTCAAACAAACTCATTCTAGCAAATAAAGCCCTTAGTTCAGTCACAGCACTACGACTTAAGGCGTCGGCAACCACATTAGCCTTGTCAGGGTGATACTCAATCTCATAGTCGTAGTCCTTAAGTAGTTCTAACCAACAACGTTGTCT
Source organism: Gossypioides kirkii (assembly GCA_005610355.1). Lineage (NCBI taxonomy): Eukaryota > Viridiplantae > Streptophyta > Magnoliopsida > Malvales > Malvaceae > Gossypioides > Gossypioides kirkii. The sequence continues at coordinate 18,044,124 of CP032246.1, read as the reverse complement.
TAAATTAAGTTCTTTCTGAGTAAGCAAATACTTTAGGCTCTTATTATCAGTGAAGATGTAACACTTCTCCCCATAGAGATAATGTCTCTAAATTTTAAGAGCGAAGATTACCGCAGCAAGCTCAAGATCATGGGTAGGGTAATTAATCTCATGCGATTTCAACTAGCGAGATGCATAAGACACAACCTTTCCCTCTTGCATTAGCACACATCCCAATCCCGTTTGAGAAGCATCACTATAAATACTATAAGCTTTCCCAGATTCAGGTTGGATCAGAACCAGTGCTTGAGTCAACACTAGTTCAACTTCTCGAAACTAGACTCTTGAGCCTCGATCCAAACAAATGGAACATCCTTCCTTAGGAGCTTAGTCAAAGATGTCGCAATAATCGAAAAACCCTCAACAAACCTTCGATAATAGCCAGCTAAACCCAAGAAACTATGAATCTCAAGAACATTCTTAAGTTGCTTCCAGCCCATAATAGTCTCAATCTTTTTGAGATCCACACGAATACCCTCAGCAGAAACTATATGCCCCAAAAACATAACCTCTGAAAGCCAAAATTCACACTTGCTAAACTTAGCATAAAGCTGCTTCTCTCTCATGGTTTGCAGAACAATTCTAAGATGCTCCTCATGCTCAGCCTCAGACTTAGAGTAAACCAAGATATCATCTATAAACACCACCATAAACTGATCCAAGTAGGGTTGAAACACCCTATTCATCATGTCCATAAAAGCAGCAGGAGCATTAGTTAACCCAAAAGGTATCACCAAAAACTCATAGTGCCCATAACGAGTTTGAAAAGCTATCTTGAACACATCAGAATCTTTCACCTTAAGCCGATAATACCCAAATCTCAGGTCTATCTTAGAAAATACAATAGCTCCTCGGAATTGATCGAATAGGTCATCAATACGAGGCGAGGGGTATTTATTCTTAACCATCAACTTATTCAACTTTCAATAATCAATGCACAACCGAAGTGTCCTATCTTTCTTCTTTACAAATAGAATTGGTGCTCCCCAAGGTGAAACACTAGGTCGAATAATACCTCTATCTAATAGCTCTTGCAACTGTAATTTCAATTCCTTGAGTTCCTTATGTACCATTCGATAAGGTGCCATGGACATAAGAGTCGTACCGAGATAGACCTCAATACCAAACTCAACCTCATAACTTTTAGGTGGCACACCAGGCAACTCTTCTAGGAATACATAAGGGAAGTCTCTCACTACATGAATCTTTTCAATCCCAAAATCTGATTGCCTTGGATCGAGGATGTATGCTAGATAAGCCATGGACCCCTTCCTAATCATCTTTTAAGCTTTAAAGGTTGAGATCACATTAGAAAAAGCCCTTTACGTTTACTAATTAGGGTTATCCCACGATTATCAATAGTTCTCAAAGTTGCCCTCTTTTTCTCATAATCCAAATTAACTCGGTGCTTAGAAAGCCAATCCATTCCAAGTATGAAATCAAACTCACTGAATGCTAACTCCAATAAATTGGCAGGAAAGATTTCCCCTTGGATTTCTAGAGGACAATTGCGATATATCTTATTAACCTCTACAGAAATACCCACTGGACTTTGAACAGTAACCGCAGACTCAACATTTTCAGTAGCAATCTTAAGACCCTACGACATCGCACTCGCCACATAGGAATGCATCGAACCATTATCAAGCAAAGCAAAATAAGGAATAGAGTGAATAGAAAAAGTACCCGCTATGACATAGGCTCATCATGATCCTCATGCCTCCTAGTCGCATACACTAACCTAGGCTGTCTCGCCCTAGATTTAGCTGCTCCACTACTCTAAACCGACCTACCTCTGGTAGTTGACCCCAAAGCAGTTGATCTAACCTTCCCTTTGCCCCTAGTAAGAGCCTGAATTAAATCCTATGACTGACTCTGCACAAATGAACTAGTAGGAGGATGGAGGCAATCCCTAAAAAAGTGCTCCTATGAACCACACCTAAAACATGCCCCAATCTTTCTTCACCACTCGTCCCCATGTCTTTTATTACAATAAGAACAGAGATTCAAGGGACGAGGACCAGTAGAACCACCAACACTACCCACAGAAGTTATCGAAACCATAGGCCTCACCCTCGAATAACTAGGCTGAATTGCCTCCTCTCTCGGCCTCTTAACAGAAAGACCACCAAAAACAGGCTGAACTGGTCTACTTGATGGCTTCTTACTACGCTCCCGATCTTGAGCCCTTTGAGCCTTAGTACGAGCTTCTAAACTCTCAGTAGATCTTGTTCGACTAACCAAATCACTGAATACCCTAAAATGACCCTAACCTGGAGCGAGAGTCACAGCCCCTTTCTAAACCAATCACACTTCTCCTTCTCATTAGTAACCAGCCCAGATGCATAGCAGACCAACCTCAAAAACTCAATCTCATAGTCATTAACAGACATGTCTCCCTGCCTTAAATTCATGAAGTCATCCCTACACTTATCAAGGAACTCCTCACCCATATAACGATCCTAAAAAACCTCTCTAAAATTATCCCAAGTAATCTGACCAGCAAGAGTAGACTCTTCCATAATATCCCACCAATTTTGAGCCTCACCCCGAAGTAAAGAAACAGCAGCCCTAACCTTTTGCCCAGCAGGATAGTTCATCTCTACAAACAATCTCTGAAGATCCTTCAACAAACACTCAGCAATAGAAGGATCCGTACCAATCCTACCCTCACATATCTTTATCCCAGTAGCTATAAAATTGGCAAAAATGGGCTTCCTCAGACCCTCAGATTGACCCCCAGTAGAACCACGAAGTAATCTAAATAATTCCTGACTAACCGTAGCACTATCCAACTCCACGGTCTCGTTATCCCCAGTGTCAGGCACATCCTCAACAGGAGCTTCCTCAGTAAGTAAGTCTCCCCCAACAGCTTGCTGACCTTTAGCACCTACGGGTAGCTCATCCTCCTCAACACGAGGCAATTCATCCACATTCACCTGAGGCTCAATTACAGGAGTAGGGTCACTAATGACCCTAGTAGTACAACCCCGGCCTCGGCCTTAGCCGCGACTAATCGTAAGTTTAGCACTCCTACGTGGTGACATACTATCTATCTACATAAGTAAAAAAAACTAAGGTAAGAGTTGGTACCGGAGATTTAGAGTAAATCACAACTTTTATATATTTATACAACAAAAAAAATCATTTTATAACACATTAATTTATTAAAAATCCCTATTTAACCCAAATTTTTTTTAAAACTCTATCTAGAAAGCCTCACAGTCCATAGATTGAACCTGGCTCTGATATCACTAAATGTAACCCCCATTACCAGACCTAGGAGATATGGTCGGATCCCGATCATTATTTACGTAATTGTACCCACATGCAATTCTATAGCCCACAATCATTCACATGCATTCATATATATATATATATATATAGTTTATAACTAAAATAAAATAATTACCTCCAAATAAATACCAAAATCCCTAAAATTAAAATCAACTTACAACCCAATAAAAAAATAATCAACAAAGAATGATAAAATCCCAAAAATAAAATAAAATAAATCTATAATTATGCCTTCAGGTACCAAGTCACCTATGTCTCGAGTATCTGTAAAGAAAACTATAGGGAAATAAGCTATAATGCCCAGTGTGTCTCTAAAGTACATTTTACCTAGTATTTAATATCACTACAATTTATAACACAAAAAGTAATTACAAATCATGTTACAAACACATGCACAGTGCAATGCACCCATACTCCAACACACTATCATAGTGAAATGGTTCCTCAAAACCCTTTCCCACCCAATCATCATTAATCGTAATGTGGTTTTAATATCAACCGTTTAAAGGGGTGATAACCACGTCTTCCACCATATAATCCCAACCCATGAACACACAGTGGTATGATTACATGAATATCTCAATTTTAGTCTCAATCTCAATCTCATATTATTTCTCATAAATCACAATGCACAGTAGTATAATCTCAATAATTTTAAACAACCACAAGTCCTGTATATATGCATGACAATATCAACATGATTTACACAGATCAACCATAATCATACCATCTCCACATCACAACATAATCATCACAATACAATATACCTCCACACAACATGTATTCACATATGACACAACATATCATACAATAGGTTATGTTACAGTTAGAAATACACCTCTAGGAAGCAGAAACTCTAACGACGAGGAGGTCGTCCACCACGCACTGATCGAGTACCCGGTCTTACAGGGTTAGATCCTACAAACACAACTAAATATTAATACTACTGCTAGCCACCAAATAAACACAAAACTTAACTAGAATAACTCACGTGTAACTCTCAGAATTGGTGCAGGAGTAGGTTGCACGGGTGGAAGAGGAGGTAAATCGTCAGCCTCGGAGTCATGATCACCTAAACACAAATACTTCACATTAGATTACCCAATAAATCTCTAAATAACTTTAAGTATAAAATTTAAAGATAAAACAGCCAAAATGAGGCTTTTGGGTTAGAATTTGACAAAATGTATAGCGAAAATAGACTTAGGATGTCGAAAAATAGTAGGGTAAGGTTTCTCGAAAAAAGTCAACGGTCAACGGTCAACTGTCAATGGTCAATGGGTTCGGGTCGGGTCAACAAATTTGGGTCAAGCCAATCGGGCTTGGTTCACTTGGTTTGGGTTAAAAGGTTTGGGTCAAAAGGCTTATAAGGGTTTGGGTTTGGTGTGGATTAAATTTGGGCTTATATGGCTTGAGATTTGAGCTTAAACAAAGAGTTATCCCACTTCACATGACACCAACAAGGAACTTAGGGCTTGAAACACCCCAATGGCGGCACCAACCCACCACCACCATACATGGTGTTCGACCACCAAGGAAAACACCACAAATAACCAACCAAAACCTTCACCACTCATGAGTCACTCACCAAAGACAAAACCCGCCACAAGGAGGCGATGTACGGCGAAGGAGAATGAAGGTCGAAAGTCCCCACCAAAGATTTCTCACGAAGGGCGGTGGCTAAGGCAATTTTGAGGGTGTGGTTTAGTTCGTGAAGGAGCGATGGTCGTAATGGTGAGGACACGAACGATCGGAGGATGCTCATCGAAAATAAAAGGGATGGGAGAGTTGAGAGAGATGAGAGAAACGATAGAGAGAGAAAGAATAAAGGAAGTGAAAAGTCACCCAAAGGAAAAAGAAGTATTTATACCTAATAAATTGAAGCATTTATTTGGAGGTCTTTAGATAATTCTAGGGTTTTTGATTAGCCCCAAAATCTTTACACTCTTCACAATAAGGTCCCAAACTTCCAAATTAGCTATAAAATTACTTTTAGAGTTCAATTAAATCCTTAATATTACTAATAATTACGAAAAGACCCCTCAAATTCCAAAAATTTCCCAATCTAATCCATAAAAAGAAAAATTAGAGTGTTACACAATGAGTAAAAACCAGAGGAGAGAGTAAGAAAATATTTGAAGAGTGACAAAATCATCAAATCGCCAAAAAAGAAAAGGAGAAAGCTTACTCAGAAAAGGAATAAATAAAGGTGCACATAGGCTAGCTAAAAGAATTACTTTAGATTGATTTCCTAAAAATGGAGAAATAAGAAAGGCAAGAGGAGAAATAAGAAGGTGAGATGGAGTAGGACAAAAAGGGAGAAGAATAGGGAACAATAAAATGTGCAAAATTATTTTCGTGCTATGTAACCCTTTGTGTGCTTAACTGTTCTTTGAAAACCATACCTATCCTAAGCCTTAACACGTTACAAGCTGAAAAGCCCTATTCGACCTAATCGACTCTATGCATGGATAGATGTAGAATTGACATAATCTCATTGTAATTATTTTTATTCTACTAGGATAATCAAAGTACTCATGTTAGGTATTGATGGAATCATATTGATAGAAATTTGATATTTGTATCTCTTGTAACCTACTGAACTTAGATTGTTTCTACTTAAGAATAGTGAAGTTGCTCAATTATCATGTTAAGATTATCAAAAGATACATAAAGCCTAAAGTAGATGTTAAGAGCCTAATCTTTGTATGATACAGTTTCAAGCTCACTTTGCTTTCCTTTGTTCTTGTCTTTTACTTTTGCTTTTGTTTTCTTGTTTGCTTGAGGACAAGTGAAGACTTAAGTGTGGGGGACTTTAATCTGCCAGTTTCATGCCTAGCAGATTGAACTTATTTTCACATTTGATAAGCTTGAAATCAAGTAATTTCCCTTATGTTTTATGAATTTTTAGTTTTGTTTTGTTTTCTAATAAATCATGCTAAGAGGGTTGTATTATTGCTTTTAAGGCCAAATGAGACCTAAAGATTAGCTAACCTACTTCATGAGTGCATAGGAGACTAGTAGTAGTGGAGCCATAGTGATACTGACCGCTTCGTCACGACATAAACAGCCCTATGTCGCAACAAAGGGATCAGCAGTGAAGAATCAAGGGACTACCTTCTATGTCGCAACATAGTTCCTTGTGTGTCACGACATTGGCCCCAGACTCCAACTCTGCATCCAGCAAAGGGCATTTTCATCTTCACAACACAACTTAAGCACAAAGGATGGTAGCTGACCTAGGGTTAAGGAAAAATGACCATCTAAAAGCTATAAATAGGACCTTTAAGCACTAGGGTTGGACACCATTCAATAGATTTAGTTTTCAGCTTCATTTGTATTTTCAGTTTTTGAAACGAGATTGTAGAAACTAGCATAAATGATCAAGGAGTTTTTCCCAACAGATTGCTAATACAGTTTTAGTTTCTTTTTCATACTCTTCTTCATTTATATGTTTGCATATATTTTTTTATTGATGAATAAAGAAACCATGATGAGCTAATTCCATTTTGGGGAATTAGGGAGTGGATGTATGCATAATTGATTATTGTTTTATAAGGACTTTACCTTTCGAATCAACTGCTTGGGAAAGGAAGAGCATCGAACAAACACTATGCCTGACAACCCTAGAAAGTCATCTAGGTGGGAATGAACCCAAAATTGGTATTGCCTATCCATGAACACCTTTTCCCCAAACCGATTTAGATTGTGACATCTAGCGATAAGTAATCTTTATCGACTTGCTCTGTTGGCAGAAGATCGAGAGATCCAACTAGGGTAATGACTAGTTGATTGGAGGAAAATCCCTAAAACCTAATAATCGAGGAAATCATACAGAAACAACCTAATCTCCCCAAAGTCGTTTATAAGATTTTGTACATATCAAACTTTTTCTTTTATTTTCTATTTTAGTTATCTTTTATTTTTATGATCTCAAAACCATTCTTTTATTTTTTTTCGTACTAAAAACCCTAAAATAAGTACTAATTAATTTTATTCCTTGTAGGGATTTTATTTACTATCGCTTTACGCCTTCTTTGGGTACGATCCTCGGAATACAACCAAGTGTTCCATTGTAACACATTATATTTACAACCTGACCTGTACGCTTGCGAAAAGTCGAAATCTTCACCGAACAAGAGTACATTCGGGGGCGGTCAATTATACTGATAAGATTTTTATACTTATATCCTTTGTAACTTACTGAACTCATCTATTTTAATCAAAAGTCGTAAGATTATTTATTCATCATGCTAAAATTATTTGAAGATATCAAATGCCTAAGATAGATGTTTTGAACCTAATCCTTGTATGATATATGCTCAAGCCTTTATGTTCTGTTCATTGTTTTTGTCTTTGTTTACTTGAGGAAAAGCAATGACTTAAGTGTGGGAGAGTTTGATCTATCGTAATTTGACCTAACAGATTAAACTAGTTTTCACACTTTAGGATCTTAAAATTAGGCTATTAGATTTACTTAGGATTTATTTAAGTTTTCATAGAGTGGATAAAATGTGTAAAAAGGTGTCTTTTGTTGACTTTAGGGTCAAGTGAGGCCTAAAGATTAGCTAATAGTACTTCCTGAGTGTGTAAGAGATGTATAAAGGTTAGCCTAGAGGATGGCATAGACGTATAAAGGTTGCACCATGGGAAGAAGTCTTGTGCCTCTACACATGAGGTTAGTTGGGAATGAGAACTAGTATGGATTTCTAGTTGATCTTTTAATAAAGTCTTAATTGGGTTTCTACTCGTAGAGAATCAGCATTCTATCTCAACGAGTTTACGAGTTGGGCAGATCCCACAAAATCTGTTTAAGTTGTTGGAAGTGCTAAGACATTTGAGGAAGGGACTTTTGGTATTGGAAGTTCCTTTCTCAGCCTGCGTAACTTAAGTTATGGGCCGTCATCTTCACTAGAATCATGGGTATCCTCCCTTTTCCTAGACCTTTTTTGGTACTTCCTTATAAGGGATTTATTGGACGAATCAGCAGTACTTTTCTTGGCACCAGCCTTACGCAAAAGAGTATTGATGTCCATGTTTACAGTTTGAGGCGTTGTTGAAAGAGGTTTATGAATGGGCCCTGCATCATCAATGCAAGTATTAGTTTCACTTGAGGTAAAGGAAGTAGAAGAATGAATATCAAGAGTTAAAAGTCAATTTTGGGGAAAAATTTTCAGAGTTCATAGAAATAGGAGGGAGGTTCTCATGCTTGCCCAGTCAATATTTTGGCTAGAAGACTTGTACCATAAAATGGCCAGGCTTCCAAAGCTAATGAGACATTAAATTTATCTAACCAGTTAATGGGATCAGTGGCACGATGCCCATTTGGGCTTTGGTTTTGTAAGCAGTACTGGAAAACAATCATGATAGGTACTATTTCCCTTAATTCAAAAGCACGCCCCTTGCTTAGGCGTTTGAACTGCTTCCTTGTGACCTTTGAATCAATAGGTTGGCTGTGATCATAGATGAATTCTCGAGGTAGAGACCAAAAAGTGAGAAAGGCTATTTTGAATAATAGGTTCATAACCTTGTAGAACATTGAGATGAGCAAAACCAGTTCTAATCCCTTGCCTAGTGACCATTAGTTGATAAATCTTTTGGAACACTCCCACTAGGAGTGGCTCATTCCGTCTATAATAGTTGATGAAGTATGCAACGGAGTCCACCAGTACAAAGCTGCCAGCTATCTCAATATGATACGACACTTTATAAGGACAAAGCAGAAGAAGAGATGTAAAAGTAAGTGGAACCTAGCCTCTAACAAAATCAATGGGAGGATGAAACCCTGACTGTTTTCACTCAGAAAACTTATGGTTGGTCATCTAATTTTGTAGGTAAAGTTGGGATGACGAATACCCCAAGCTACTAAGAAGAGATGCGCCTCTTCTTGAGTGGTGTTGCATTCGTATGTGGGTGGTGACACGTGGGGGAGTACTCTCAAATTATAAGGGTCCGAAAATGTAAGGATATTTGGGGATTAGACTTCGATTTTTTTTATTTCGACCCCTACCCCTAGTGTTTGTTCTACCAATTTCTATGTATGTGTGTTTATGTGGGAAGAAATAAGGAAAGGAAGGGAAGGGAAGGGAAGGAAATATTACCTTCACAAACTCTGGGAGTGGAGAAGATGAAGGCGGGAGGTTTAATGTTAATAAATGGAGGGGTTAAGGATTTAACATATATCACGTAAGTGTTAATGGATGACGAAAAGTCTCTGTTTTATAGATAACTTATCCAAGAAGTTGCTCCATGATAGAACTTTTTGAGGTTTCTGATGTGCATTGGACGTATGACAAGAAGGGTAAGACTGTGGCGTTCGAAATCAAGTGGTTAATCGCCAAAAGCTTCTGATATCATGTGTAAACTCAAAATATATAAGATTTTTCTATAGTTTTCATCACCTAACTTGAAAATGATATTAAATTCAAGTTTTTGTTTAATAAATTAATGAATTTTTCTTAAATTTTAATCTTGGGCATGTAATTTCTAAAAATATGATTTTATGCTTTATTAAATGGTTTTTATACATAAAATGGTTTATTTTATAGTATTTAATTAACATGTCATATTTTAATAATAAAGTGGGCCATGGAATTAATTTAATTAAGCATGAAATTTTATTTATTTTATGGACATTTATTATTTCATAAGCATGGGTCGGCTAAGGCTATGAAATATGGGTTATTAAATTATTTAATTTAACTCAATTTAATTAATATGCAATTTGGACAGGTCTGGTTTCTTGCTGGGTCACAAAATCGTCCAACCCAAGAGAACAAGAATCCCAATTCGGCACAAGCAATTGCTACCCAAAAAAGAGCTTTGGGATAATTTCTAGGTGTCCCTACAGTTGAGAATAAATTGGAATCGATCCCTGAGGATTACAGTTGACTCCGTCTTAATCCTTGCTTGATTTAGCTTGATTAAATGCTTAAATCAAGCAAAAAACCAAGCATCAATCCCTCAACTAGTGGTTGGCCATGCATGGGAGAGGAAGATGGGATTCAAACACGCTATTTTTAATAAACCGACCTCTCAACCTCACTTATAAATTCAGCCTTCAATCCCACTTCTCAAATCACCTCTCTATAATCCATTTCTCTCATTTCCTCTCATCCTCTCTAGTTTTGTTTCACACACCTAGCATCCATCCCCTTTCCCTCATATTTTAACCAGAAAAAGCCTCTGAAAGATCATTCCTTGGTCGACCATCCTTGAGGAGTGAAGCAAGAGTCGAAGGAGTCATCCTCAATCAGAGTCCGCACGACAGCCACTCCAATAGAGTTTATTCTTCCTCTTCTTGTTATTTAAATTCATCATGTTTGCTATGTGTTCTTCTATCTTGTTATCAACAATGATAGCTCAATTTTGTTTAAGCTAGGATGATTGCATTAGTTTAAATAAATTCATTTGATTCATGTTTATAGTGTTTGTGCCTCAATTGATCATGTTTTCAATTAAATTCAAGTATGTATTTCATTCGTACGTGATTGGATGCATTAGAATTAGCTGAGCGATCCTAACTAGATGACAACTAGTGGACATAATAATTGAAAAGTGCATGCTCAATGTAGATCCTAACCCGATTAAATTGAAGGTTCATAATAACTTTAATGAGTTCTATTATCTTGCATAGTTTTTAGATTTATGTGATTAAATTGTTTCAAACCTAACATGCCCCTGTTACTTCACATGAATGCTAAGAAACCCTTAGCTTAATATGATCAGTAAAATACATGTTTTACTAAGTAAATGATTCCTAGAGGACCTAATTTGGTTTCCAAACTCATAAAAGATCGAGTTGCCATGGAATGTTTTCCGAATATTATTAAGGATGATAAGAATGAATTTAGTTGATTAATGTAATTGTTTTAGCTTATGCATGTTATTGATTGTTGGAATTGTGTTTTATACTACTAAATCATTTATTCATTTAGTTAATTATCATATTAGATTTAATTACATTTAGGGATCAATTGCATTTAGTTATACTTGTTTAATTTTAATCAACATCTTCCTCAAATATATTGTGGTTTTACTACCAAGTTGTTAACTTTAACTTTACAAAATATCGATTAACATATACAGTCCCTGTAGAGACGATAACTCTTTACTTACTTATTATTTGATAACGAATGTGTACACTTGCACAAACCTACGCGTTACATTATTCAAAACCATGTTGAAGGCATTTTTTTATAAAGCTTTTAAAGGCTATGTTAGTAAGGTGAGAATCTTTGAAGAATGTGTAAGGGAGACTCGTGGTATCGTCATTTTATATTCGTTATGTAAAATCGATTTCTTTTAGGCATTTGGAGTTCTTTAAGGAATAGAAATTTCGAGGACGAATTTTTTTTAGGGGAGGATAGTTGTAACACCCTAGTTTGATGGGCGTAATTGAAGCATGGTAGTGCCACCCAAGTGTTTCTAGGCATACAAGATGGGCGCATCCCACCAAGAGAGTGGATTATCAGTGGATAACATTTGATCTCTAAGCTAATTGGTTTGGTAGGTCGGTCAAGAAATAAGGTACGTCTTATTGGTTTAAGGCATTATGCAAGGTAAGCTAGTTAGGAATCAATTATAACACCCGGTTAACGCGGATCTTGAGTTCTGGCGAGCAAGGTATTTTGTGAAACGTGACTTGTAACACCTAAAATCTGTAACCTTCACCGGTTTAGGATCTCGAGGTCTTTCAAACTTTTTACAACTATTTAAACTTTTCGTGTCTCAACAACAACAATATCACATAAGTATCCAAGCAATAATTTTCAAATTGTAATAACAATAAATTTTAATTATGGTTAAAAATGTCATTTCATGAAATCTAGGGGACTTCTACTGGCACCAATTGGACAAGTATTGGTAGAAGTCAAGTCAATAAGTTTGATCTATTGGTTTCATACCTAGCATATTGACTTATTTCTACATTTGATGAGCTTGAAATCAAGTAATTTCCTTTATATTTTATGCATTTTTAATATAGTTTCATTTTCTAATAAAATGTGCTAAATAGGTTGTGTTATTGCTTTTAAGGCCAATCGAGGCCTAAAGGTTAACTAACACACTTCGTGACTGCACAAGAGACTAGTAGCAACAAGCCAGAGTGGTACCATTCACTTCGTCATGACATAGACAGCTTTATGTCGCAACAAAGGGATCAGCAGCAAGGAATTCCAAGACTTCCTGCTATGTCACGGCAAAGGGCATGGTGTGTCGTGACATCGACCTCAAACTCCAACTATGCATCCTGCAAGGGGCGTTTTCATCTTCACAATGCAACTTAAATACGAAGGACGATAGTTGACATAGGGTTTAGGAAAATCGACCATGTAAATCTATAAATAGGACCTTTAGCACTAGGGTTTACACACAATTCCTTAGCCTTTAATTTTCATTTTTTAGCTTTTGAAACGAGATTGTAGAAACTCGCGTAAATGATCGAGGAATTTTCCCGACAAATCACTTAATAAAATTTAGTTTCGTTTTCATTCAATTCTTAATTTACATGTTTCCATATATTATGTTATTGATGAATAAAGAAACCTTGAGGAACTAATTCCATTTTGGGGAATTAGGGAGTAGACATATGAATAATTGATTATTGTTTTACAGGGGTTTTACCGTTCGGATCAGCTGTTTGCGAAAGAAAGAGCATCAAACAAACACTAGGCCTAACAACCCTAGAAAGTCATCTAGGTGGGAATGAACCCAAAATTAGTATTGCCCATTCATGAACACCTTTTGCCCAAACAGTTTTAGATTGTGACATCTAGCAATAAGTAATCTCTATTGACTCACTATATCGGCAGAAGATCAAGAGATCCAACTGAGGTAGTGACTAGTTGATCGGAGGAAAATATCCAAAACCCAACAATCGAGGAAATCATACGGAAATGACCTAATCTGCCCAAAGACATTTATAAGAATTTCTACAACTCATCTTTACTTTACTTTATTTTGATCTTTTTATTTTCATGCTTTTAACAAACCCTATTATTTTCCCTCGTGCTATAAGCTCTACAACTAGTACTAATTAATTTCATTCTTTGCAGGAATTCTATTTACTATCACCTTAAGCCTCCTTCGGGTATGATCCTTGGAATACTTCCAAGTGTTCAATTATAGACAAACTATATTTACAACCTGACCCGTATACTTGTAGAAGCTGAAATCTATACTGAATGGGAGTACATTCGAGAGCGGTCAAAGCCCTAGAAAATAACTGTAGATTCCTACCGGTAGAAGTGATGTTCTACTGATACAAGTATGGGCATTACCGATACAACCCTCTCATCTACCAATACAACAAACTCCATAGAGACAGGAAAGGTTTCCCTGTAACTTCTACCGATACAGGAAACTCCAACAATCGATACTACTATGTTTTACTGATACCTTCAAAAACTTATACAGATACAACACAAATCAGTAGCCAAAGTTCAAGTTACCCTGTACTTCTATCGATACATGCATGAGTTCTATCAAAACAAGTATGCAATTTTCCAAAATCGTGAAATGTGCATAAAATTCATAAGTTAACGAACAATACATAAGATTACATCTTCAAAATTCACCTTACAAAACATACTCATACTTCTTACATAAAGTGTCATTTAGCATCCAAGGATACACTTAGAAATAGTTCCAAAATATGTTTCTATTTCTATTTATCTAGCATACTCAAAACTTTGCACAACCAAAAGTACTCCAAACAACACTTCCCTAGAACATGTCATATAAATCAAGTGATACAAAAACTACCGAAATGCTCCCAGGATAGTGTGATTTCTTCGAGATGATCCGATCTTCAAACAGCAAAATAAAATCTACAAAACAACAAGAAATCCACGAGTAAGCTTACAAAGCTTAGTAAGTTAACACGGTAAGAATAATTTACCACATCCACTAAAGTTTTGCAACATAACATAATTCATTCGAGCCTCGTACAAAACAATGCTCCTCCCGAGCTAAAATAACCTTACGCTCTAATCAAGACGTAAGTAGATCAAAGCTCTACCTAAACTATACTAGCTTTATACTCTAATCGAGACGTAAGCGGTCCAAATCTTTACCCGAGCTATAATAGCATTACGCTCTAATCGAGATGTAAGCAAACCAAAGCTCTACCCGAGCTATAAGTGAATTAAAGCTCTAATCGAGCTATCTTTCAAAGTAGTCACCAAGTCTTCCATTTTCCAATTTGCCCATAGAAATTCCAAGATAAATGTAAATGGCAATCTCAAGTGTTAAAAAAATAACAGTATGAACTTACCGGACGAAATTGCAATTAAGACAAAACTCTAAGAACGATTTCGCGATTTTCTGTTTTCCACGATCTGTACCACGATCTCAATCTATCACAACAAATCATTCAATTTTCTCCATTAAATCATATAATTTAAATCATTTAATACATTTAAGTCTTTTTGAGAAATTTACAACATTACCCTTAACATTTCATTATTATTCAATTTAGTCATTAAGCCTCTAACATGCAAAATATCCATTTTGACTTAACCCATCCTCAATCGAAACTTCAATAACCACATAAAAATTCTCTCATGGCATTATTTCATAACAAATACGTGTACTATTATTATTTTAATAGTTTAACCCTTAAACCCTAATATCATCAAAAATCACTTTACAAAATCACCAAATCTAACAATCAAGCTCATAATACTTCCATAAGTTTTCAAAAACAAGCTTATTCAACAATGGAAAAATTTATAACATTTGATAGATTCACAAATTAGTCCTTAGGTTAGCTAGATTAAGCTAATGCGGACTCAGAAACATAAAAATTACTAAAAACGGACGAGGATTCACTCACCAATCGAAGCTTAAAGCTTGGTCAAAGCTTTCTCCTATGGCTTCTTAGGGTTTTCGGTTTAAACACAAGAAGAAGAAGATAAGAAATGGATTTTGACTACTTTAATTTTGCTTAAAATCACTTATTTCATAATTTAACATTTTACCCTTAGTTACTTAACTCACTTTTCCATTTCAATTACCCTAAGATCGTTCATTATAACCATTCATGGGCTAATTATCATATTAGCCCTTTTTACTACCTTTCCATAGCTATTTGATAACATTAATCAATAGAAATCAACTTTCTCAACTTTTATGATTTAATCCTTTTTACTTAATTAACTATCTAGATGATAAAATTCCTTAACCAAAATTTAATACGATGCTAGTGACATCATAAATTTTAAATAAATAAGATTTATGGACCGACTCATCGGAGTTGTGGTCCCAAAACTACTATTTCTGACACCATTGAAAATCGGGCTGTTACAACTCTCCCCTAGCAAATTTCGTCCCGAAATTTTGTTCCAGTGAACAGATTAGGGTACTGTGTTCTCATCGAAGCCTCTGTCTCCCATGTAGCTTCTTCTAGCTCGTGATGATTCCACAAAACTTTTACCAAAGGTACTCTTTTATTTCGTAACTCTTTTACCTCATGAGTCAGAATTTTAAGCAATTCCT
Organism: Gossypioides kirkii; assembly: GCA_005610355.1. Lineage (NCBI taxonomy): Eukaryota > Viridiplantae > Streptophyta > Magnoliopsida > Malvales > Malvaceae > Gossypioides > Gossypioides kirkii. The sequence goes on along the minus strand of CP032246.1, from coordinate 18,028,290 downwards.
CTAAATACGATAAATCTGGTTATATCTCAAATTTATAAGTAGTGATCACATGGAAAGGATCTGATCTATACCGCCTTAGCATCGAAACATGGAAAACATTATGAATCTTCTCAAGGTTCGGGGGCAAGGCTAGCTTATAAGCCACTGGACCTACCCTCTTGATGATGTTATACGGCCCAATAAACCGTGGACTTAACTTCCCTTTTCTACCAAAACGCAACACCTTCTTCTAAGGTGAAATTTTTAGAAACACTCAATCTCCGACTGCAAACTCTATAACTTTCCTTTTAAGATCTGCATAAGACTTCTAATGGTTAGACGCTACTTTTAAACAATCACGGACTATTCGGACCTTATCCTCTGTCTCATGTATCAAATCAGTACCAGCTAGTTTAGCTTCAGTCAGCTCAGACCAATACAAAGGTGTTTTGCACTTCCTACCATATTGAGCCTCAAATGGTGTCATTTTAATGTTGGATTGGTAACTGTTATTATAAGAAAATTCTATCAACGATAGGTATCTTTCCAAACTACCCTCAAACTCAAGTACACAGTAACGCAACATATCCACCAAAATTTGTATTACACGCTCGGACTGACCATTTGTCTGAGGATGGTATGCAATGCTGAAATTCAATCTGGTTCCCAAAGCTTCATGGAGCTTACCCTAAAACCTCGAGGTGAATCGTGGATCTCTATCAGAAATAATATATACAGACACCCCATGCAGTCACACAATCTTTGCCACATACAATTCTGCCAACTTCTCTAGTGTGAAATCTACACGAACAGGAATAAAATGAGCTGACTTAGTGAATCTATCAACCATAAACTAGATCGAGTCTTTCTTCCTCGATGTGACTGGCAAACCTGTAAAAAAATCCATAGTAACTCGTTCCCACTTTCATTCAAGAATATTAATAAGCTGAAGTAACCCTGACCGTACTTGATGCTCAACTTTTACCTGCTGACATACTAGACATTTAGTTACATACTTAGAAATTTCACGCTTCATACTTGGCCACCAGTACATTTTCTTCAAGTCATTACACATTTTCACACTTCCCGAATGAATGGAGTAAGTGCTACTATAAGCCTCTACCAAAATATCTCGCTTCAAATCCCAATCATCAGGAACACATACTCTATTTTGAAAATACATCATACCTTTAGCATTTATAGTGAACTCCGTAGTAGAATCACTTGAAATCTACTCTTTCTTGGCTAAGAGCTTTGGATCATTTTTCTATGGTTTTCGAATCTGCTGAAGAAAAAGTGGTCTTGTCCTGAGTTCAGCTATAACAGATCCATCATTCTCCAGTGACAAATGCGCATTCAACGCTCTCAATGTAAACAAGGATTTTCGGCTCAGAGCATCTGCAACCATATTAGCTTTTCCCGGATGGTAATCAATCACAAGATCATAATATTTCAGTAGTTCTAACCATCGTTGCTATCTCAAGTTCAACTCCTTCTGAATCATCAAATATTTCAGACTCTTATGATCGGTAAATATGTGACATCTCTCACCATAAAGATAGTGACGCTAGATCTTCAATGCAAAAACTATGGCAGCTAATTCCAAATCATGAGTTCGATAACTCTTCTCATGCGGCTTTAGCTGGCGAGAAGTGTAAGCTATCACTTTCCTGGCTTATATCAGTACACATCCCAACCCATTCGGTGAAGCATCACTGTAGACAAAAAATTTGTTTCCAGTCTCTGGTTGTGTCAGTATCGGAGCTTCTGTCAACATCTTCTTTAACTGGTCAAGACTCTACTGGCACTTGTCAAACCAAACAAATTGCACATTCTTCTGAAGTAACTTGGTCATTGGCAAAGCTATTATAGAAAAATCCTTAACAAATCGACGGTAATAACTCGCCAATCCCAGGAAATTGCGTACTTTGAAAACATTCTTCGAAACTTTCCAATTGAGAATTATAGAAACTTTACCCAGATCAACCCGTATTCCCTCCAAAGAAACCGCATGACCTAGAAATTCAACCTCTCGAAGCCAAAACTTACATTTACTGAATTTTGCATACAATTGCTTTTCCCGCAAGTTCCACAATAGTTTTCTCGAATAGTGAGTATGTTCCGACTCCATCTTTGTATAGATTAGTATGTCATCGATAAACACCACCACGAATCTATCCAATTAGGGTTGAAAACCCTATTCATCCAGTCCATAAATGCCACTGGAGCATTGGTTAACCCAAACGGCATCACCAAAAATTCATAATGCCCATATCGAGTCATGAATGTAGTCTTCGGCACATCATAGTCTTTTACTCACATCTGGTAATATCCTGACCTGAGATCTATTTTAGAAAATACGGTTGCACCTTTCAATTGGTCAAACAACTCGTCAATACAAGGTAGCAGATATTTATTCTTCACTGTAACTTTGTTCAGCTGCCAGTAATCTATACACAATCTCATGAAACCATCTTTTTTCTTCACAAACAACACTAGGTCACCTCAAGGTGAAATGCTCGGTCGAATAAAACCTCAATCTAGTAACTCTTGCAACTGTGCCTTAAGCTCTTTTAGCTCGATTGGTGCCATCTTGTATGGTGGAATTGATATCGGTGTAGTGTCGAGTACCAAATCAATAACAAATTCTACTTCCCTGATCGGAGGCAATCTAGGTAATTCTTCATAAAACACATCCGTAAACTCATTAACAATTGGTACCTGATTCAATTCTGTTCCTGAATCCCGAATATCAAGTATGTAAGTTAGAAATGCTTCATAACCCTTATAAACTATTTTCTGTGCAGAAATAGCTAAAACCACTCCAGTATCATTTTTCTATCTGCCAATCTCAACTGTAATCATTTCACCTGATGAGCATTTCAAATCAATCTGTCACTGTCTATAATTAACACTACATCATGCTCAGATAACCAATCCATACCCAAGATCACATCAAACTCATGAAACGGTAATAACATCAGATCAGCAGGAAATTCACAGCCCTGAACTTTCAGTGGACATTTACGACACACCAAATTAACTATGACACTAAGACCCTAGGTCAATCAAAGCACATACAATATCATTAAAAAGATAGAATATACTAGTAACAACATCAAGTGCAGTAGCCTCTTCTTTGGCTCGAATGGCATAAGTCTGTGTAGGTGCTCGGGTCTCAGATCAGTTTGTACCATCTTTGACATCACCCCGATTTTTAACCATGCTACTGCTCTGCCCTAGTCGTCTACCCTTCTATGGTGTGACTGAGGGTTCACACTCTAGTCTTCCTTTACCTCAAGTGCCATCAAGTAATTTCGTATATAATGATTAATAGCTTCACATTTGAACCATGTACCCCTCTTCGACCCGCAATCTCCAAAATAAAATTTCCACAACGTTCACATCTAGGATTTGGTGCGTTACGGACATTGGCTACACTATCCGCAAGCTTGTTCTAGAATCTTGACTCAGGTTGCCCAAATCTGCTCCTACTCTGAAATCCGGACGATACAACCACACGATTATCATTTTCTCTAAATTTCTTCAGTGGTGGCATAGGAAAACCCATAGAAGGATTCTTTTAATCGAATTCTCAGAACTTTCTCTCCCTTTGTCTCTTATGATTATAAATTTCCTCCATTTTTTAGGCTCAGTCAGTCAAAATAACAAATGGTCACAGCTCAGATCCACCAACCATCATTTTAATCTCATCATTTAATCCGTCTTCAAATCAGACATCCTTTTTTGAGAAATTTACAAAATTACCCTTAATATTTCATTTTTATTCAATTTAGTCCTTAAGCCTCTAACATGCAAAATATCCATTTTGACTTAACCCATCCTCAATCGAAACTTCAATAACCACATAAAAATTCTCTCATGGCATTATTTCATAACAAATACGTGTACTTTTATTATTTTAATAGTTTAGCCCTTAAACCCTAATATCATCAAAAATCACTTTACAAAATCACCAAATCTAACAATCAATCTCATTATACTTCCATAAGTTTTCAAAAACAAGCTTATTCAACAATGGAAAAATTTATAACATTTGATAGATTCACAAATTAGTCCTTAGGTAGCTAGATTAATCTAATACGGACTCAAACATAAAAATTACTAAAAACGGACGAGGATTCACTCACCAATCGAAGCTTAAAGCTTGGTCAAAGCTTTCTCCTATGGCTTCTTAGGGTTTTCGGTTTAAACACAAGAAGAAGAAGATAAGAAATGGATTTTGACTACTTTAATTTTGTTTAAAATCACTTATTTCATAATTTAACATTTTACCCTTAGTTACTTAACTCATTTTTCCATTTCAATTACCCTAAGATCGTTCATTATAACCATTCATGGGCTAATTATCATATTAGCCCTTTTTACTACCTTTCCATAGCTATTTGATAACATTAATCAATAGAAATCAACTTTCTCAACTTTTATGATTTAATCCTTTTTACTTAATTAACTATCTAGATGATAAAATTCCTTAACCAAAATTTAATACAATGCTAGTGAAATCATAAATTTTAAATAAATAAGATTTATGGACCGACTCATCGGAGTTGTGGTCCCAAAACTAGAATTTCTGACACCATTGAAAATTAGGCTGTTACAACTCTCCCCTAGGAAATTTCGTCCCGAAATTTCGTTCTAGTGAACAGATTAGGGTACTGTGTTCTCATCGAAGCCTCTGTCTCCCATGTAGCTTCTTCTAGCTCGTGATGATTCCACAAAACTTTTACCAAAGGTACTCTTTTATTTCGTAACTCTTTTACCTCATGAGTCAGAATTTTAAGCAATTCCTCTAAATACGATAAATCTGGTTATATCTCAACTTTATAAGTAGTGATCACATGGAAAGGATCTGATCTATACCGCCTTAGCATCGAAACATGAAAAACATTATGAATCTTCTCAAGGTTCGGGGGCAAGGCTAGCTTATAAGCCACTGGACCTACCCTCTCGATGATGTTATACGACCCAATAAACCGAGGACTTAACTTCCCTTTTCTACCAAAACGCAACACCTTCTTCTAAGGTGAAACTTTCAGAAACACTCGATCTCCGACTGGAAACTCTATAACTTTCCTTTTAAGATCTGCATAAGACTTCTGATGGTTAGACGCTACTTTTAAACAATCACGGACTATTCGGACCTTATCCTCTGTCTCATGTATCAAATCAGTACCAGCTAGTTTAGCTTCAGTCAGCTCAGACCAATACAAAGGTGTTTTGCACTTCCTACCATATAGAGCCTCAAGTGGTGTCATTTTAATATTGGATTGGTAACTGTTATTATAAGAAAATTCTATCAACGATAGGTATCTTTCCAAACTACCCTCAAACTCAAGTACACAGCAACGCAACATATCCTCCAAAATTTGTATTACACGCTCGGACTGACCATTTGTCTGAGGATGGTATGCAGTGCTGAAATTCAATCTGGTTCCCAAAGCTTCATGGAGCTAACCCTAAAACCTCGAGGTGAATCGTGGATCTCTATCAGAAATAATATATACAGACACCCCATGCAGTCACACAATCTTTGCCACATACAATTCTGCCAACTTCTCTAGTGTGAAATCTACACGAACAGGAATAAAATGAGCTGACTTAGTGAATCTGTCAACCATAACCTAGATCGAGTCTTTCTTCCTCGATGTGACTGGCAAACCTGTAAAAAAATCCATAGTAACTCGTTCCCACTTCCATTCAAGAATATTAATAAGCTGAAGTAACCCTGACCGTACTTGATGCTCAGCTTTTACCTGCTGACATACTAGACATTTAGTTACATACTTAGAAATTTCACGCTTCATACTTGGCCACCAGTACATTTTCTTCAAGTCATTACACATTTTCACACTTCTCGAATGAATGGAGTAAGTGCTACTATAAGCCTCTACCAAAATATCTCGCTTCAAATCCCAATCATCAGGAACACATACTCTATTTTGAAAATACATCATACCTTTAGCATTTATAGTGAACTCCGTAGTAGAATCACTTGAAATCTACTCTTTCTTGGCTAAGAGCTTTGGATCATTTTTCTATGGTTTTCGAATCTGCTGAAGAAATAGTGGTCTCGTCCTGAGTTCAGCTATAACAGATCCATCATTCTCCAGTGACAAATGCGCATTCAACGCTCTCAATGTAAACAAGGATTTTCGGCTCAGAGCATCTGCAACCATATTAGCTTTTCCCGGATAGTAATCAGTCACAAGATCATAATATTTCAGTAGTTCTAACCATCGTTGTTGTCTCAAGTTCAACTTCTTCTGAGTCATCAAATATTTCAGACTCTTATGATCGGTAAATATGTGACATCTCTCACCATAAAGATAGTGACGCTAGATCTTTAATGCAAAAACTATGCCAGCTAATTCCAAATCATGGGTTCAATAACTCTTCTCATGCGGCTTTAGCTGGCGAGAAGTGTAAGCTATCACTTTCCCGGCTTGCATCAGTACACATCCTAACCCATTCGGTGAAGCGTCACTGTAGACAAAAAATTTGTTTCCAGTCTCTGGTTATGTCAGTATCGGAGCTTCTGTCAACATCTTCTTTAACTGGTCAAGACTCTACTGGCACTTGTCAAACCAAACAAATTGCACATTCTTCTGAAGTAACTTGGTCATTGGCAAAGCTATTATAGAAAAATCCTTAACAAATTGACGGTAATAACTCGCCAATCCCAGGAAATTGCATACTTTGAAAACATTCTTCGAAACTTTCCAATTGAGAATTACAGAAACTTTACCCAGATCAACCCGTATTCCCTCCAAAGAAATCGCATGACCTAGAAATTCAACCTCTCGAAGCCAAAACTCACATTTACTGAATTTTGCATACATTTGCTTTTCCCGCAAGTTCCACAATAGTTTTCTCAAATACTGAGTATGTTCAGACTCCATCTTTGTATAGATTAGTATGTCATCGATAAACACCACCACGAATCTATCCAATTAGGGTTTAGGGTTTAGGGTTTAGAGTTGAAAAACCCTATTCATCCAGTCCATAAATGCCACCGGAGCATTGGTTAACCCAAACGGCATCACTAGAAATTCATAATGCCCATATCGAGTCATGAATGTAGTCTTCGGCACATCATAGTCTTTTACTCACATCTGGTAATATCCTGATCTGAGATCTATTTTAGAAAATACGGTTGCACCTTTCAATTGGTCAAACAACTCGTCAATACAAGGTAGAAGATATTTATTCTTCACTGTAACTTTGTTCAGCTGCCGGTAATCTATACACAATCTCATGAAACCATCTTTTTTCTTCACAAACAACATTGGGTCACCTCAAGGTGAAATGCTCGGTCGAATAAAACCTCAATCTAGTAACTCTTGCAACTGTGCCTTAAGCTCTTTTAGCTCGATTGGTGCCATCTTGTATGGTGGAATTGATATCGGTGTTGTGCCTATAAATTATACATAGAGCGAACTGTGCTCGCTTTTGAATAGTAATGGATTTGCGGTATATATCCGCCAATGGGTTGCACGCAATTGTAATGTTGCATTCGCGTGTAAATTGTATGATAAAGTTGATATGTTAATTACTCTATGTTGGTTTCGTTTCCTTGAAACCTTGTTAGAAAGGTGTTCATTTATTCTTGGAACTCACTAAGTTAAATTTGAACTTAAATTTGAACTTACCTAGTCTCTTCTCTCCCATCTTCTGGAATTATAGTTTCTGGTGGACTCTTAAAGACTCAGCCAGAAAGAGATTTAAATTATTAGCCATGCGTTTTTTATTTTGTAACATGTATATATTGGGGTAGCGTACGGTCAAGACACTCTTATGTTAAAATGTGTTGTATTCTTTGAATCTAGTGGTATCCGCGAACCGTATTTTGTATAAACTAACTTATAGTGGCATTCACGAATCTTAAATTTCTATTTTTAATGTTATATGTTGCGCAGTCTTTTTTTGTTTTGGTTTTTGCCTCCAAATCAAAGTTCGCCAAGTGGCATGCTAAGCATGCTTGCTATTTTAGTTAACAGCTTTCATTAAAACCCCTTTTTGTTTTTTTATATACTGCGTTTTGTTCCTAGCCCGTTTGTAACACTGTCGTTCACCGATCAAACCGTCGAATTATAGGGTGTTACAAATTCATTTCATTACCGTATTCTATTATCAATCTATTTCTTTACCTTTCCAAGTTTCCAATTTCATTTATAATGTTTTGCCCGAAAGAACCCTAGTAAAACGGACTCGTATACACGAGTGAACTAAGTTGCTCATCCAAGTTGAAATTATATCAGGCTACCTATCCAGACTAAACCTGTGTTATGCATTACCCAAGAATCCACAACAAAGGCTGGATCTCATTATATTACCCAAGAATCTGCAATAAGGCAATATCTCATTATATTACCCTGAGAATCTGCAACAAGACTAGATCTCGTTGTATTACCCTAAGAATCTGCAACAAATGTAGTAAGAATTGGTACCAGAGATTCAGAATAACTCACACTTTCATATATATATATATATAATTATTTATAACATATTAATTTACTTTTAAATCCTCATTTAATCCCAAAATTTTAAAAATCAAGTCTAAAGAGTCTCACAGTCCGTGGGATAAACTTGACTCTAATACCACTAAATGTAACCCTCTTTACCCGAACTAGGAGATACGACTGGATCCAGAAGGTTATTTACATAATTATACCCACACGCAAACTAAATATTCACTCTCTTTCACACTCATTCACATGAATTCTTATATAAATATAAAAACTTTAATTAAAATAAAGTAATTAAGCTTCCAAAATAAATACCAAAATTCTCAAAATAAAAATCAATTTACATCCCAAATAAAAATAATAATTAACAAAGTTTAATAAAAATCCAAAAATAAAATAAAATAAATTAACTATAAACAAGCTCTGAGTACCAAATCTCCTAAGTCTCACGTATATGTAAGAGAAAACTGTAGGGAAATGAGCTATAAAGCTCAGTATGTCTCTAAAGTACATACAACCTAACATATTATCACAACAGTTTATAATATGAACAATAACCACAAATCATGATATAATCACAAGCATAATGCAATGCACCCATACTCTAACACACCAACACAGTGAAAAGGTTCCCCAAAACCCTTTCCCAGCCAAACGTCACCAATTGCTGTGTGGTTTTAGTATCAACCTTTAAAGGAATGATAACCACTTCTTCCACCTTACAATCCCACCACTATGAACACACAATAGTATGATTGCATAATTATCTCAATTGAATCTCAGTCTCAAACTCATAGTGTTTCTCATATTTGAATATACATGTATATATATATATATATCACAACACACAGTAGAGTAATCACAATAATTTTAATCAGTTACATGCTCTGTAATTATGAATGACAACATCAACATGCTTTGCATAATTCAAACTCAATCATACCATTTTCACATTACAACATAATCCAGACAACATCAATTTACCTTAATATTACATGCAATCACATATAGCACAATACCCCAAATAATAAGCTAAGTACAGTTAGAAACACACCTCTAGCAACCAAAACTCTAACGACGAGGAGATCGTCCGCCACGTACTGACCGAGTACCTGGTCTAACAGGATTAGATCACACAACTAATATTAACACTATCCTATCCACCACTTAAACACAAAACTTAACTAAAATAACTTATGAGTAGCTCTCAAAACCGGTGCAGGAGTAGGTTGCATAGGTGGGGAGGAGGCAAATTGTCAGCCTCGGAGTCCTGATCACCTAAACACGAATATCTCATATTAGATTCCTCAATCTAAAACTCTAAATAACTCAAAGTACAAAATTAAAGGTAAAATAGTCTAAACGAGACTTTCGGGTTTGAAGTTGGTAAAATAGACAGCAAAATCAGACTCAAGACGTCAAAAAATGGCAGGGTAAGGTTTTTCAAAAAAAAATTCAACGATCAAAGTCAAAGTAAAAGTCAAAGTCAACGGGTCTGGGTCGGGTAGGTTAACAGTCGGGTTTGGATCGATCAACGGTCGTTCCACTTGGCTTGGGATTAGGTTGGGTTGACTTGGGTTTGGTTTTGTTGTTAGGCTTGGTTTTGGGTCAAAAGGTTTGGGTTTGTATTGGGTCAAAAATTGGCTTGAGATTTGGGCTTAGGTACTCTTTAACCCACTTAAAAATCATTAAACAAGAATTCTAGGGTTTTAACACCCCCACCGATGGCACCCACTTCCACCACCATGTACAGCGCTCGACCACCATGGAAACACCAAAAAATAACCAATCCAACCCTCAACACATACGAAACACTCACCAAAGTCACAAACCACAACGAACGAAGGTGACAGAGCACAAAAGGAACCAAAAAATCGAAACTCTCATTAAAAAGTTCCTCACAACGGTAACGGCTAAAGAAGGTTTGAGGGTGTGGTTTTATTCGTGAGATGCCGAGGAAAGTTTTGGTGGTGGAGGTGCAAGGCACGAACGGCAGGAGAGTCTTCGTCGAAGGGTGACCGAAAAAGAAGGAAAAAAAGGAGTAAGAAAGAGGGGGATTTTCGGTAGAGGGAAATAAAGGGAAAAAGAAAAGTCAAAAAGATTTAAGGGTGAAATATACCCAAGGAAAAAGATGAATTTACTCGGAGGTCCCTAAGTGTATTAGGGTTTTTGAATCAAACCCACACTTTTACTTGAATCACAAACAAGTCCCAAAAATCGCCTAATTAGCCCCAAGATTTATTTAATGCCCAATTAGGTCCAACATTTACTGAATTTAAGCAATGTACCCAAAAATTTCCTTAATTTCACAATTTAATCCATAAAAATTCTAGAGTGTTACAACTTTCCCCCTTAAAAGAAATTTCGTCCTCGAAATTTACTTGGACCAAAAAGATGTGGATGACAGCTTTGGGCCCCCAAGTAGCCTCCTCATAACCATGATTGCGCCACAAGACCTTAACCATCCTAATAGTCTTCCTCCTAAGAACCTTCTCATCCCGAGCAATGATTTCAATCGGTTCTTCCTTAAAACTCAAATCAGGACGAACCTCAATCTCCTCAACAGGCACAACATGAGATGGGTCTGAACGCTAACCTCTCAACATAGAGACATGAAAAACATCATGAATCCACTCAAGCTGATAGGCAATTGGTCCCACTCGACAAAGTACCTGATAAGGACCGATAAATCGAGGACTCAACTTGCCTTTCCATCCAAATCTAAGTACCTACTTCCACAGATATACTTTTAAGAAAACCTCATCTCCCACATTAAACTCAATATCCCGATGCTTCAAATCAGCAAAAGAGTTATGCCTGTCAAAAGCAGCCTTAAGTCTCTCACGAATCAATCTAACAGTCTCTTCAGACTCGTGAACAATATCTAGTCCCAATAATCGATGCTCAGCCAACTCAGTCTAACCAATAGGGGTGTGAAACTTGCGCCCATATAAAGCCTAATAAGGAGCCATCTTAATACTGGCTTGATAACCGTTATTGTAAGCGAACTCAGCAAGTGGTAAAAAGTTCTCCCAACTACCTTGATACTCAATCACACAACCCCTCAACATGTCTTCCGAAACTTGAATCACCTGCTCGGATTGACCATCAGTCTGCAGATGGTAAGCAGTACTGAAGTTTAACTGAGTACCCAAAGCATGATACAAAGATTCCCAAATCGCGAAGTGAACCTCTGATAGACAAAGGCACCCCATGAAGACGAATAATTTTAGAAATGTAAAGTCGAGCTAACTTGCTCAAAGGATAGTCCACAATCACCCAAACTGAATCTTTCTTGGACGGTGTTAAGGGAAGACCACTCACAAAATCCATAATCACCCTTTTCCACTTTCACTAAGGAATCTCAATCTGTTAAAGTAACCCAGAAGGTCATTGATCCTCATCCTTGACTTTTTGACAAGTCAAACATTTCGACACAAAATCCACAACATCTCTCTTTAAACCCTTCCATCAATACCTATCATGAATATTCTTATACATCTTATCTCCACCAGGATGCATGGAATAAGGGCAATCATGTGCCTCACAGAGAATAGTCTACTTAATTCCAGAATCTCTCGGAACACAATATTGACCTCAGAAGCATAGAATACCATTCTGATCCATAGAAAAGTCCACAGATGAACCTTCCTTCACCTCTCTCCTACGATGCTTAAGATACAAGTCATTAGCCTGCTCAGCCTTAATCTCCGAGAGGAAAGTGGGAATAACTCGAAGTTCATCCAACATACTTTCATCCTAAAATAAGCTCACTCTGAGTAAATAATGCCCTCAACTCAGTCACAGCACTACGACTTAAGGCATCGGCAACCATATTAGCCTTTCCAAGGTGATACTCAATCTCACAGTCGTAGTCCTTAAGGAGTTCCAACCAACGACATTGCCTCAAATTAAGCTCCTTCTGAGTAAGCAAATACTTCAAGCTCTTATGATCAGTGAAGATATAACACTTCTCCCCATAAAGATAGTGTCTCTAAATTTTAATAGCAAATATTACTGCAGCAAGTTCAAGGTCATGGGTAGGATAATTAATTTCATGCGATTTCAATTACCGAGAGGCATAAGCTACAACATTTCCCTCTTGCATTAGCATACATCCCAATCCGGTGTGAGAAGCATCACTGTAGACAGTATAATACCTAGACCTTAAGTCTATCTTAGAAAACACAATAGATCCTCGAAACTGATCGAATAGGTCATCAATATGAGGCAAGGGGTATTTATTCTTAATCGTAGCTTATTCAGGTTTCGATAGTCAATGCACAACCGAAGTGTTCCATCTTTCTTCTTTACAAACAAAACTGGTGCTCCCCAAGGTGAAACACTTAGTCAGATAAAACCTTTATCAAACAGCTCTTGCAACTGCACCTTTAACTCCTTGAGTTTCCTTAGGTGCCATTCGATAAGGTGTCATGAACACAGGAGTCATACCGGGATAAACCTCAATGTCAAACTCAACCTTATCACATTTAGGTGGTACACCAAGCAATTCTTCTAGGAATACATCAAAAAAGTCCCTAACTACTCGAATCTTTTCAATCCTAGAGTCTGATTGTCTTGGATCCAGAACGTAAGCTAAATAACCCATGGACCCCTTCCTAATCAACTTTTCAGCTTTAAGGGCTGAGATCATATTAGATAGAAACCTTATACGTTCACCAATTACGGTTATCTCACAGTTATTAGAAGTTCTCAAAATAGCCCTTTTCCTTTCACAATCCAAGTTAATCCGGTGCTTAGAAAGCTAACTCATTCCAAGTATAAGATCAAACTCACTGAAAGTATAATATCAAACTCACTGAATGCTAACTCCAGTAAATTGGCAGGAAAAATCTCTCTTTGGACCTCTAAGGGACAATTACAATACACCTTACTAGCCTTCACAGAGATACCCACAGGACTTTGAACAGTAATCGCAGACTCAACCTTTTCAGCAGCTATCTTAAGACCCCAAGACATAGCACTCGCCACATAGGAATGTGTCGAACAATTATCAAGCAAAGCGAAATGATGGATAGAATGAATAAAGAAAGTACCTACTATGACATTAGGCTCATCACGATCCTCATGCCTCCTAGTCGCATACACTAACCCAAGCTGTCTTACCCCAGGTCTAGCTGCTCCACCACTCTGAACAAGCCTACCTCTAGTAGCTAAACCCGAAGCAACCGGTCTAACCTGCCCTCTACTCCAGCTAGAGCCTGAACCGAAGCCTAAGACTGACTCTGTGCAAATGATCTAGTAGGAGGATGTGGAAAATCTCTAAAGAAGTGCTCCTGTGAACCGCACCTAAAACAAGCCTCGATCTTTCTCCAACACTTGCCTCCATGCCTTTTATTATAGTAAGAGTAGAGATGTAAGGGACGAGGACCAGTGGAACCACTAACACTAGCAACAAGAGCTATCCCACAAGAGCTATCGATATTGTAGGCTTCACCCTCGGATAACTAAGTTGCTACCTTCTCTCTAGGCCTCTTAGTAGAAGGACCACCAGAAACAAGTTGAACTAGTGCGCCTGCTGACTTCTTACTACGCTCCCTGTCTTGAGCCTTCTGAGCCTTAGTATGAGCCTCCAAACTCTCAGCAGATCTAGCTCAACTAACTAAGTCACTGAATACCCTATCGTGATGCATGTTAACCCCAGCTTGAAGTGAGAGTCGAAGTCCCTTCCTAAACTAATCGTACTTTTCTTTCTCATTAGTCATCAGTCCAGATGCATAGCGAACCAACCTCAAGAACTCGGTCTCATAATCATTAACAGACATATCTCACTATCTCAAGTTCATGAAATCATCCCTACACTTATCGAGAAACTCCTCACCCACATAATGATCCTAAAAGGCCTCTCTAAAATACTCCCACGTAATCTGACCAGCAAGAGTAGACTCTTCCACAGTATCCCACCAATTTTGGGCCTCACCCCTCAGCAAAGACACAACAGTCCTAACCTTTTGCCCGGCGGGATAGTTTATCTCCATAAATAATCTCTGAAGATCCTTCAACCAGTACTCAGCAACAAAAGGATCCGTAACAGTCCTACCCTCAAACACCTTCATCCCAGCAACTATAAAATCAGCAGAAATGGGCCTCCTTGAACCCTCAGATTGACCCCGATAGATCCACGGAGTAATCTCAATAATTCTCAACTAACCGTAGCACTATCTAACTCCACGGTCTCACTGTCCCCAGTGTCAGGCACATCCTCAACAGGAGTTTCCTCAACAGGTAAATCTCCTCCGACTTGCTGACCCTCAGCACCTATGGGCAATTCATCCTCCTTAACATGTGGCAATTCATCCACATTCACCTCAGACTCAATCACAAGAGTAAGGTCACTAACGGCCCTAGTATTACGGCCCCGGTCTCGACCTTGGTCGCGACCAATCGTAAGTCTAGCACTCCTACGTGGTAGCATACTATCTATCTACACCAATAAAAAGTACTAAAGTAAGAATTGGTACCGGAGATTTAGAATAACTCACACTTTCATATATATATATCAAAAATTATTTATAACATATTAATTTACTTTAAATCCCCATTTAATCCCAAAATTTTAAAAATCAAGTCTAGAGAGTCTCACAGTCCGTGGGTTAAATTTGGCTTTGATATCACTAAATGTAACCCTCTTTAACCGAACTAGAAGATATGATTGGATCTAGAAGGTTATTTACGTAATTATACCCACATGCAAACCGAAAATTCACTCTCATTCACACTCATTCACATGTATTCTTATATAAATATAAAATCTTTAATTAAAATAAAGTAATTAAGCTTCCAAAATAAATACCAAAATTCTCAAAATAAAAATCAATTTACATCCCAAAAAATAATAATAATTAACAAAGTTTAATAAAAATCCAAAATAAAATAAATTAACTATAAACAAGCTTTGAGTACCAAATATCCTAAGTCTCGAGTATATGTAAGAGAAAACTGTAGGGAAATGAGCTATAAAGCCCAGTGTGTCTCTAAAGTACATACAACCTAACATATTATCACAATAGTTTATAACATGAACAGTAACCACAAATCATGATACAATCACAAGCATAATGCAATGCACCCATACTCCAACACACCAACACAGTGAAAAGGTTCCCCAGAACCCTTTCCCAACCAAACGTCACCAATCGCAGTGTGGTTTTAGTATCAACCTTTAAAAGAATATAACCACTTCTTCCACCTTACAATCGCACCCCATGAACATACAATGGTATGATTGCCTAATTATCTCAATTGAATCTCAATCTCAAACTCATAGTATTTCTCATATTTGAATATACATGTATATATATATATATATATATATATATATCACAACACACAGTAGAGTAATCACAATAATTTTAATCAGTTACATGCTTTGTATTTACGCATGACAACATCAACATGCTTTGCATAATTCAAACTCAATCATACCATTTTTACATTACAACATAATCCACATAACATCAATTTACCTCAATATTACATGTAGTTATATATAGCACAATACCCCAAATAATAAGCTAAGTGCAGTTAGAAACACACCTCTAGCAAGCAAAACTCTAACGATGATGAGGCCGTCCTCCACGCACTGACCGAGTACCTAGTCTAACAGGATTAGATCCTACAAACACAACTAATATTAACACTATCCTAGCCACCACTTAAACACAAAACTTAACTAAAATAACTTACGAGTAGCTCTCGAAACCGGTGTAGGAGTAGGTTGCACAGGTGGAGGAGGAGGTAAATCGTCAGCCTCAGAGTCGTGATCACCTAAACACGAATATCTCATATTAGATTCCTCAATCTAAAACTCTAAATAACTCAAAGTACAAAATTAAAGGTAAAATAGTCTAAACGAGACTTTTGGGTTTGAATTTTGCAAAACGGACAGCGAAATCAAACTCAAGACACTGAAAAATGGTAGGGTGGGGTATTTTGAAAAAAAGTCAAAGTCAAATTCAAAGTCAACGGGTCTAGGTCGGTCAATGGTCGGGTTCAGGTCGATCAACGATCAGGTTCGGGTCGGTCAACGGTCAGTCCACTTGGCTTGGGAATTTGGTTGGTTTGACTTGGGTTTGGTTTGGTTGTTAGGCTTAGTTTTGGGTCAAAAGGTTTGGGTTTGCATTGGGTCAAAAATTGGCTTGAGATTTGGGCTTAGGTACTCTTTAGCCCACTTAAAAATCATCAAACAAGAATTCTAGGGTTTTAACACCCTCACCAGCAGTACCCACTTCCACCACCATGTACAGCGCCTAACCACCATGGAAACACCAGAAAAATAACCAATCTAACCCTCAACCCTCAACACACACGAAACACCAAAGTGTATTAGGGTTTTTGAATCAAACCACACTTTTACTTGAATCACAAACAAGTCCTAAAAATTGCCTAATTAGCCCCAATATTTATTTAATGCCCAATTAGGTCTAACATTTACTGAATTTACGCAATGTACCCACAAATTTCCTTAATTTCACAATTTATTCCATAAAAATTCTAGAGTGTTACACATATGACCCTATTGACATGACAATCATATCCTAACCTTTTATTAAGTTCACACGAGCAGCATTTATACGTATATGCATTATCATGCCTATAATCATTCTTTTTCACCTGTCATACCATGTGTTCAATAACATTTGCATTTCTGTACCATGTACACTATTTTATCACATGACAACCATTTATCTCAATTCATTTCAATTTAACCCTATTCATATATATACTTTAACATTCAATTTTATAATCACATCTCAAATCATCACCAACCCACAATTAACTCATACCATATAACATGATACAATCCATTTAGATATTACAAATCATATTTCATAAAATCGCATTTACTTTCCATTTTATTCAATCTATTTCATTATCATGATATTCAACAAAAATAACAAAAAATCAATTCATACGAAAATGATATAATCACCACGATGATTAATCATTCAATAAAAAAGTAATTGTACAGAAATATTTCTATTTCAAACCATAAAAGTACGAACCAAAAATCTCGTGTCACTCGTCGACGATTCTTGTTTTTCCTTTCCCTCTTGATAGCTCAACGTCGTCTTTTATTACATACGACCATACAACAAATAAAAAAAATTATAAGTTCCATCCAATTCACAACCAAACATAAAGTCAAACATATTTTACATTTTATTCAATATAATCCCTAAACTTGGGACGAGTATAACTATCGATTCCTAGCTTCCGATTAAAATTTGATTTCACATATTCTCATTAGAGAACTTATTTCTAACATAATTTTATGATAAATTTTACATTTACTCAATTTGATCTCTAATGTAATAAAGTTAATAATTAAGCTTGAATTTTTTTTTCCCTTTAATGGCTACGGTGGAAGTTGAGAATTAGTTCTCTTTCTTTGCACTTGATTTAGCCTATATATTTAATTAACCTTTACTAATCTTAATTAATTAGGGTAATTAAAATTCTATTATATTATTTTAATTATTAATTCAACTAAGTGGCATAATCATTGTCATCCACCAACCGAAGGGAAAAAATGGTTTACTAACCATTTAGGCCATTTGAATTATTTCCATCTAAGTCCCCAAACTTTTTATTAATTAAAATTTTACAATTAGCTTCTAAGCTTTAATTAACTACTTTTTTTGTTAAATTATTTAATCAAAGTTTAATATATTTTTATAATAATTCTGTAAATATTTTATTTTATATTTACAAATTCAATTTACGAAATAAAATTTTAAAACTACATTTTGAATCATTACACGTTCTAACCTGATTTTGAGAATTTCCCAATCTAAAAATTGATGCCCTCATTTAAACTATAAAATTAATAGATATGATAGAGTGTTGAATTCAAAGGATTATTAGAATATTAATTATTAATAACAACTAAAAATCATATCTTACTAAATATAAAAAAATAAATAAGTAATTAACCATCCATATATTATTCAATTTATAATAAAAATGGAAAAAAGTGTTTCACCGATGATAGGGGATGGTCGAGTCTGGAAAAAAGTGCAGCTCCATGAAGATGAGCCATTGTATATTGATGGTGATGCCGACATGGTTGGGGGTGGCTCTCCGAAGCCTTTCTCTTTTCGTGATGCGGTTCGTGGTTCTATTCCTGAGGATGGGAATGTTGAGGATGAGTGGTTGACTGATGATCTTGCGCTCAAAGATGATGATGTGAAGAAGCGCGTTCTGGGTGGTGTCCCTACAATTGACTTTTCGGATAGAGTTTATGGTCTTATTGATGAGAGTATGGCCAAAACTCTCATAGTGAAGTTGCTTGGGATAAGAATAAGTTATACTGCACTCTAGAACAAAGTTTGTGCGATCTGGAAGCCGGCTATGAGGTTCCAACTTATGGATATTGAGAATGGCTATTATCTTGCTATGTTGAATATGAGTCGGATTATAACAATGTTCTCTCAAGAAGTCCATGGGTTTTATATGGCCATTATCTAACTGTGCACCCATGGTCGTCTCAGGTCTCTACTAAGGATGAATTTCCATGTTGTGTGATGGCATGGATTTGCGTTCCTGGTCTGTTTGGGGCGTTCCATAAAAGGAGCTTATTATAGGAGATTGGGAGTCTGGTTGGGAAGGTTGTGAAAATCGACATGCAAACGGATAAGGGAACTGAAGGACAGTTTGCAAGGTTTGTTGTGCAAGTTAATTTATCACAACCTCTGATCTCTAAGGTGCGTATAGCGAGTAAAGTCCATCGTGTTGAGTATGAATCGCTCCCGCATATTTTTTTTAGCTGTGGGAGAGTTGGACATCTCGTTGACTCTTGTCCTAGTGGTACGTTAGGCGAACATGGTGATGGAGTTGGGCGTGTTGCTCTAGGGGAAAAGTCTTCTTTGCAAGTTTCGGGGGAGCAAAAGGTTCAAGAACAGGTCGAGAAAGAAAATGTTGGTGACTGGATGGTGGTAAAACATCGCCAAAGACGGCAGCAACGGCAAGTTGGTCATTTGCTAGAGGCTAGTGAATGCAAGAATCGGGGTGGATCACGGTTTGGATTACTTTACAATTTGGAGGAGACAAATGAGCAAGATTCGGGGCAAATTGCAAGTTTATTCATGGAAACAAATTTGAATTTGACAACTGGAGTGGAGCTTGGTGGGAATGTTGAGTTGACTAATTTAAATGGGGCCAGTTCAAGTCGTGGGGTTGGAGCCTCTAAATTCAACAAGTCAAAGCAAAAATTGGGTGGTACTAAGAATGGGAATTTGGGTTTGCGAAAGGAGAGTTTGGGCTCTGGGTTAAAGCATGCTGTCTCTGGTTTCAAAGTTGGGTCGAGTAGGAAGGCATGGGAACGGCCCACTGGGTTTAGGGAATTAGACCCAAAACATCACTCGTTTGTGGTTTTAGACGAAAACAGTAATCCCAATTTGTTGGTCTCTA
The DNA here is from genome assembly GCA_005610355.1 of Gossypioides kirkii. Taxonomy (NCBI): domain Eukaryota; kingdom Viridiplantae; phylum Streptophyta; class Magnoliopsida; order Malvales; family Malvaceae; genus Gossypioides; species Gossypioides kirkii. The sequence goes on along the minus strand of CP032246.1, from coordinate 18,008,389 downwards.
AGGGTGATAATACTAAACCTAATATTGGGATAAAAAAATCTTGTCTTGACGAGCTCGTTGCCTATTTCTTTGAAAAATAAAATGGCGAAAGCAAAGGCTCCTTTGAGAACTAATATGGGGGAGATTTGTCTAACTCCTTGGAACCTTCTATCCATATTGATTGTGCCATTGCCCATATTGTCCAGCAAATTGAGGGAGAGGGTTGTTTCTCTGGTGAGAATATTGGGGGGCATCAGTTAGTAAGCCAGCAGGGCAAGCATCACAGCCCAAATTTTGATGATGATATTGAGTCCGACGATGATGAGGCAGAAGCTGGGATGGAGGACTATTCCGATTGAGGGAGTTCTCCAGATTTGTCCTCTTCTATATTTTTCTTATGAAATCTGAAATTTTTGTTTGGAATGTTCAGGAAGCAGCGCGTTTGAATTTTGGTAGGATTATGAAGGAGTATTTGCGAGAATTCAGTCCTCATTTGGTAATTTTGGTTGAAACCAGGGTTAGTGGTTTCCAGGATAATCGTGTGGTACAGGGTATTGGTATGCCGAAATCTCATAGGGTGGAGGCGAGAGGTTACTCTGGTGGGATTTGGGTGCTGTGTAAAGATAACGTGGATGTGGAAATTCTTATTAACAATTTTCAGTTTGTCCATTTAAAAATCAAGTTTCTAGAGAGTATTGAATGGGTGCTTGTCACAAGAGTGTATGGCAGTCCGAAAGGGAAGGAACGGAGGAGACTTTGGGCGAATCTTGCTATGGTTGCACGTGTTGTTTAGTCACCTTGGTTGCTAGCTGGTGACTTCAACGCTCTGCTTGGTAACAATGAAAAGAGGGGTGGTTCTATGCATGTTAATTCTTCTTGTCGATTTTTTCAATCTTTCTGTTCCGAGTGTAGGTTACGGGACTTGGGTTTTCAAGGACTTGAATTTACTTGGAATCGTGGTTCTCTTTTCGAACGGCTTGATAGAGCCCTATGTAACGTTGAGTGGGAAGATTTTGCTCTGGCTACGATGGTCCATCATCTTTACAACTGAAGTCAGATCATCGACCGCTTGCTATTAGCCTGGGTCGGAATGGTTCAAGTAAATCTGTTAGACCATTTCGTTTCTTTAGTGGGTGGTTGTCTCACCGTGAGTTTAGTCAATTTGTTAGCGATAGCTGGGCTCCTGAAAGTTGCTTGGAAGGGACTTTGAGGAATTTTGTTTCAACTGCAAGGAAATGGAATGAAGAAGCTTTTGGTAATATTGTGAAAAAGAAAAGGGTTTTGATAGCTCATATTAATGGTATTCAGAGATGCTTGGAAAAATACTACTCTCCAAAACTTATTGCGTTGGATAAAGATTTGCGCAAGGAATTAGAAGTCATTTTGGACAATGAGGAGCTTCTCTGGAAACAAAAGTCTCATAATGACTGGCTTGCCTATGGTGATAGAAATTCTAATTCCATAGTCAGGTTCATAAAAGGCGGCAAAGGAATAACATTAAGTCTCTTCGTTTGAGTAATGGGGAGTGGTGCTATGAGGAAGATAAGATTAAGTCAGAGGTTATGGACTTTTCAAATTGTTGTATACTGAGGAGGATGGTAGTAGAAATTCAGGATATTTGTGTGGAGATTGTCCTCATGTTTGTAACAGTTTTATGCATGCCCTTGAAAAGGATGTGACTAGTCAGGAAGTCCTTGATAGTCTCTTTGCTATGGCGTCGTTAAAAGCCCTTGGGATTGACGGTCTTCATACTCAGTTTTATCAGTCACAGTGGAGCATTGTTGGTGATTTGTTAGTTTCCATGGTTTAACAGGGGTTTGAAAAGGGTGATGTTGAAGAATATCTCAACAAAACTCTAATCATCCTCATTCCTAAGATTGTTGGCCCCGAAGTAGTATCCCAGTTTCGACCCATAAGTCTATGCATTGTGCCTTACAAGTTGATCACTAAAGTTCTTGTGAATAGGCTTAAACCTCTGTTACCTTTACTGGTGGATGAGAATCAAACTAGCTTTGTTAGAGGCCGCTACATTATGGATAATGTTATTGTTGTGTAGGAAGTGGTCCATTCGTTGCATTTGAAGAAAGGTAAAACGGGTTGGATGGCGATAAAGATTGATTTGGAGAAGGTTTATGATCATTTAAGGTGGAGCTTAATCGAAGAAACTTTCGAAGATGCTAGGATTCCTACCAACATAATTCGTCTTATTATGCAATGTGTCTCTACTCCTACCATGCAAGTGTTGTGGAATGGGGGTTTTACAGAAGAATTTACTCCTACCCAAGGGGTTTGACAAGGGGACCAATTTTCCCATACTTGTTTGTCCTTACTATGGAAAGGCTTGGGCATGTGATTAAAAGGGCTGTTTTGAGGGGCTTGTGGAAACCGATACAGTTGAGTCGGGGTGGTCCTTTTTTGTCCCACCTATTTTTCGCTGACGACTTGATCCTTTTTGGTCATGCGAATGATGACACTGCGATGGCTATAAGGGCAGTCTTGGATGAGTTTTGCTTACACTCGGGACACAAAATTAGTCTGAGTAAATCCAAGCTTTGTTTTTCGACTAACACTGAGGAAAGTGTCCGTCGAAGGGTTGGGAAGGTGTTGGGGTTTCAACAGACGGATGATTTGAGGGTGTATCTTGGGTATTTTATTCTAGAGTTAAGAAGAACACCTTTCAATTCCTTGTGGATAAAGTTCAACAGAAACTATGTGGGTATGATGCACGTCTACTATCTCTTGCCGGAAGGATTACGCTTGCTAAGTCGATTCTTCTGACAAAACCCGGTTATTTTATGCAAGCAGCTTGTATTCCTATTGGTGTGTGTCAAAAGATTGAACAGCTCGTGAGGCAATTTGTATGGGGGTCAGTCCGTCGAATCTAGAAAACCAGCTCTGGTGAACTGGGACACTTGTTGTCGACCTTTAATGCTTGGTGGTCTTGGGATCAAAAAGCTTATCCCTCAAAACAAAGCTTATATGATGAAGCTTGCCTTTCAATTAGTTACGAAGGTTGATTCTCTGTGGGTTTGTATCCTTCGGGCTAAATACAAAATTGTTGAGGTATGTCCTACTTCCATTAATAGACAGGTGTGCTCTTTTGTATGGAAATCCCTATCGAAAGTTTGGCCCTCCTTTCGTGAAAGAATCACGTGGAGTACAGGTAATGGAGATACTGTTGATTTTTTTCTTGATGATTGGCTGCCTAAGTTAGGACCGCTTTATCGGTATGTTCTTCTTGGAATAGTTGTTCCGGAGAAAACTAAAGCTTCTGAATTTGTGACTGATTTGGGGGGTTCGAAATGGGATTTGCTGTGGGGTTTTTTTAGCAATGATATTCTGGAATTTATAGCACCTGTTCATCCCCCTAGCTCCATCTTGGGAAATGATATATGCTTATGGAAGCGTCAGACAAATGGTCAATTCTCTGTTAGAACAGCGTACAAAAGCTTGGTTGAAGATAGCTCCATTGTTGATTCGGATCAATGGGTGCTTATTTGGAAAAATCCACTCCCTCCAAGAATCAAACATTTCTTATGGCTCGCTTGGCGCCAACGATTGCTTACCAACTCAGAGAGGACGAGCGTATGGCGAATGATTCGAATTGCGTCTTGTGTGGTGCTTTGCATGAAACGATTGTTCACACACTTCGTGACTACAGTTTTGCTTCTGCAGTTTGGTTGAAACTACTATCATCGACTGTGGTTTGCAGTTTTTTCGCACTAAACTTTACAGACTGGAAGTGTAGTAATTTGGAAGGGCGTTTTTGTTTGGGGAGTACTGAGGACAAGTCTGGATTGATATTTTTAGTGGTGTGCTGGCTTCTATGGAAACAGAGGAACGTCGCAGTGTTTCAGTAGCATGTTGGTTAGGTGGATGACTTGTTGCGGACAGTGGACTGTATGGTGCAAAACATCTAGGACATAAGCTGTAATTTGAAGCTGAAATCTACACCTAAACACGTGGATAAACGCTGGAAACCTCTTGAGTCGATGGTTGTTGATTAATACTGATGGGGCTGATGGGGCTGCTGGGTTGAATGAGGAGTGGTCAGCTTCGGGCAGTGTGGTCAGGGACTCGGCTGGTAGCTGGATATTGGGATTTCAACGTTGCATTGGACCTGGTTCGGTTTTGAATGCTGACCTATGGGGCATGCTTCACGGGCTTCAAGTGGCAGCGAATCGGGGATACAAGAAGATAATTCTTGAGAGTGACTGCCTGGTTGCTGTTAGGATGGTTAAGGACTGTTTGCAAGGGCTTCCATCGACCACAATTGTGAGACAAATCATTAACACGGCTAGATATCTTGTTGGTTTTCATGTTAGGTTCATAAGCAGAGATGGCAATGCAGTGGGAGATAGGCCTGCTAAGACTTGTGCAACAATGGATACTGGCATACGATCATGGATGTTCCGGACGAGCATGTTCGAAAGTTAGTGCTGAGTGATTGTAGGAACATTACCACTGTAACTTCTACTTGATTATTAGGCTATAAAATACTTCTTTTACTATCAAAAACTATAAAAAAAAATAAAAAAATAAAAAAATTATGACTTACCAATTGAATTAAAACTTAACTTGATAAGTATTATTTTATTTTAAATATTTTAATTATTCTTAATTTAAAATATTAATTTTGATATAAGAAACTAATAAAATCTAAAACTCACAATCACAAACTTGTCATCAAAATTAATATTTTAAAAAAATTCAATTCAGTGATAATATCTAAAATTTTTATGAAAAATTTAATATTGTTGCAATAATATGCGATAACATGGACTCCGGTTACAAATTTTTACAAATGGTATGTACTCTGAAAAGAAAAGTTTCCGTTGTATACCATTTTCTTGGCCAACGATGGAATTAACAAGCTAAGTTAAAATATATTCTAAGTTTTTGTACTTTCTCTTAATATAATATTTAGTAGTTAAATTTAAAATTTTTTTTAATTTGATATTTAAATTTTTTTATTCAATTTAATATTTAAATTTATATATTTTTTAATTTGGTATTTAAATTTTTTGACTCAATTTGGTGTCTGAATTTAGTATTTTTTTCTAATTTGATACTTAAATTTTTTTTATTAAGTAAAGTGTCAAATTCAAATATCAAATATTATATTAAACCATTAAATTTCTCAATTTTTTTATTTTAAATTTCATATTTCTTTAATAAATAGATTATGGTTAAAACTTCCAATTTTTATAAAAAAAAATTAATGTAACATTTTAATAAAAAATAGTCTAGTCAATTTTTAAAAAAATTATTAAAGCGACCTGTTAAATAAAAATATTTACACATAATTAATCTGAATTAACAATTTAAAAATTGAGAAGAGAGTATATGAATTGTGATTCCACACGTGAAATCAATGTTAAATAGATTGTATGACTTGAAATCACCTTAAAGTTAACCAAAATTTTGAAATATAAAAAATAAAGTTGGAAGAGTTTATGAAAGAGTATAAAAACTATAGAATATTTTAACCGCACATTAACATGCAAAACACTGAATCTTCCTCTTTCCAGTGAAATTAATGGCTGATTCTGCGTCGATCTCTATCTCGTAAAATTTTATAAAAAAATAAAAGAACACAGATACACTAATTTGGTTCATGTCATTTTGCATGAAAATATATAAGACAAACCCTTTATTAGTTAACAAATTACACTGGCAAGGAACGGTTACAACACTAAACAGCTGAAGTAGCAAACACTACATTAAATATTAGAGATACATTGTAAAACGTCATAAACTAAGGAGCTGGGATAACTAGGTTTTTAGCTAGAAAGTTTTGGAAGCGTAATTATGCAACTATGGCTGAAGAGGAAGAGGAGGGGGTGAAAAGTATGGGATGGGAGGAAAAGTGAGAGGAGGTAAAGGGATATTGGGAACGCTTGGAACCTCAAAGGGTGGTGGCAGTGGAAATGGAAATGGCGGAAATTGAAGTGGTGGTGCAAATGGCATGTCCGGAAAAGGAAAGGGAAAAGGTGGCAAGTTCTTCATCTCCCCGAAGTTGCTTTTAGCTTCCTCTTCCTTTCCCAGAGCCACCTTCTCCTTTGACATCATCCCATATTTATTTCCAAGCTGACGAGGGCGAGCTGCATCGCTCGGGATGGCCAGAACAAAAATAAGAATGAGGCTTAAGAACAAGTTTAGACTATTTTTACGAACCATGACTGCAACTAAACATGTTGAAAGTCGGGAAGCAACCACCACTGTTTTTATATAGCGAAAGTTTGCATTTGAATTGAATGAATGCTGTGATATGTAATGATCTTCCCTTGATGATCGTGCCAGACAGCCGTAAACTTCGGAGGGTTATAGAGGAGAGTGCCGCAAGAGCGGTGTTTCAGGTTTTCAATGCATCAAGAGAAAAAGATTGAAAAGAGTGCCATTGCCATTAACCGCTCTATCTGATTTTGATCTCTAAAATAGGACAAAAGCAGAAGTTGTAAAATCTGGACATCTGTCTAACATGCAATTGTATGCGGATTCCCACTGTGATAATTTTGAACTGCTTCTTAATGCCTTAGTCACATCCTATTTAATCACAATGCCACCCAACTTATTATTTTATTTATTAATTACTTATTAATTTATTTTTATAATCTTCTTTTATGATTCTCAATTAGAAATATAAAAATTTAATTAATTCCAAAATTGATTTTATCATTATTAAATTAAATTGTAAAGTATGATATAGTATAGCATAATATACTTAGGATTATTTATATGTTGATTACCTTAACTTTGCTTGAAATGACATTTTCATTTCTAGTTTAATGTTATTTCAGTTGGTTTTTGTAACACCCCAAGTCCGATGGGTTGGCCGACGAACTGTCGTGTTACCGAAAAGACGAATGGACTCGCGAAAACAGTACTTTAAGATTTTATATAATAAGTTTTATCGAAAAAGGGGTAGCAGCCAAAGGCCTCAAAGAACGCTAGGCGGGCAACGAATTCGAATTATAATCAAAGGAAATGAAAAGAGTTTGCAATGACTTTTTCAAGAATGAAGCTTGAAGTTCCCGGCATTTTAGGTAATAAAATAGGAGAAAATGGCAAACAATTCTATTGATATTTGGCGAATACAGATATTATACTTTACTTTGTCTTTCAGCGAAATAAAATATAAATGCAAAAGTCATTCACAATACGATTTGAAATATGGCATGACGCTAGAATTATGAAATCCACACAAGAATGAAATGAACTTCACATTTATTGATTAACTCTCATATCTGAATAGGTACAATAAGGCTGATATTTATACAAACTTAAACAGACTTAACAGAAACTATACAAACAGATTTTAACTACTCCAACTACTTCTAACCAACTACATTGCAACTATCTTCATATTTCATAACATTCCCTCATCTTAGTGACTCCTGTCTACTGTCATCTTGTGTTTCACCATATCTATTAAGAACTCTTAACTGATTGCGAAACTTAGTGAACAAGCCAACTGATAAGGGTTTGGTGAAAATGTCAGCTACCTGGTCCTGACTAGGAACATGACCAACTTGAAGTATACTTGCTGCAACTTTTTCCCTCACAAAAAACAAAATTAACTCCACATGTTTAAACTTGGAGTGCAATACTAGATTAGCTACAACAGCTACTGCTCCTGAACTATCACACCACATCAGAGTTTTGTTGCCAACCTTCACATGCAATTCTATCAACAATGACTGTAACCAAATTACTTCAGTAGTTGCATGAGCCAAACTTCGATACTTAGCCTCTGCTGTAGACCTTGAAACAACTTGTTGCTTGCGAGAGCTCCAAGACATTGGATTCCCCTCAAGAAATACACAGAACCTTGTGGTTGAGCATCGATCATCAACATCCATTCCCCAATTTGCATCTGAAAACCCTACCAAAAATAACTTTGAAGCAGAATTAAACACCAAACCATAGTCCAAAGTACTTTGTAGATACCTTAAAATCCTTTTGACAGCTTTAAAATGCTGATCAAGAAGTTTATGCATGAACTGACAGACTTTATTAACAGCAAAGGCAATGTCTGGTCTTGTGATAACAATGTATTGCAATGCACCAATTATACTTCTGTAAGTAGAATCATCTTCAAGTGGAGAGCCAACACAAGCTGACAAATTAGAAGAGGTAACCATTGGTGTAGGAGAACCTTTTGCCTCATCCATTTTACTCTTCTTCAACAAATCAAGTATATACTTTCTCTGATTCAAAAACAAACCAATAGAAGTGTATGACACTTCAATCCCCAGAAAATAACTCAACTTGCCCAAGTCTTTTAGAGAGAACTCAATGTTTAGAGACTAAGCAAACTTGTCCACAGCTTCTTGACTATTCCCAGTCACTATGATATCATGCACATAAATTAACACATAAAAAACTGTGGAACCACACTATTGAACAAACAGTGAAGTGCCTGACTTGATCATCACAAACTTGGCAACCAACAAATACTCTTTTAGCTTGTGAAACCAAGCTCTAGGAGCTTGCTTAAGACCATATAAAGCCTTTTACAATTTACACACCAGCTGCTGATCACCTTGATGTTTCTCAAAACCAGGTGGTTGAAACATGTAGATTTCTTATGTCAAATCTCCATTTAAAAAGGCATTATTTATATCTACTTGCCTGAGTTGCCAACCATAAGTAACAGCCAATGTAAAAACCACTAGTGGTTGTAGGTTTGACTACAGGACTAAAGGTCTCTTGAAAATCAATTCATGCTTCCTTCAAGTAACCTTTGACCACCAATCTGCCTTTGTACCTTGCAACAAACCCATCAGCATTCCTTTTTAGTTTAAAAACCCACTTACACCCTACTACCTTTCTATTTTCAGGTAAAGGAACTAAATCCCAAGTCTAGTTTTGAATTAGAGCATCAAATTCTTGTTAAGTAGCTTTAGTCCAAGCTTCATGTAAACTGAAAAATATATAAGTTTTTTCCTATGTAATTTATCACCTTTTTATTTAAATTCAATGTTAAAATCAAGTAAATGTTTAATAAATTGATGAAATATGTGAAAATATGAATTTAGGACATAGAAATTATTAAAATGTGATTTATGCTTTATTATATAGTTTTCATGCATAAAATGGCTTATTTTAGGGTTATATTAACATAATATATTTTTAAGCCATGCATGATTAAATTAAATAATAAAACATGAAATTATATTTAATAATTTAATATAAAATATTTCATTAATGATTTGGGTTTATTTGATTATTTAATAATTGGGTTAATTTTATTCTTTGGTCCTTTAACTAATTAAAATGTTTTGGACAGGTTTGATAATTTTGCTAGATCACAAAACCGTCCAAATTGAAGAGGGACTTAGCCCAATTTCGGCTACACATGGCTACCTAAATAAACCATTTTTGGTTTAATTTCAAGATACCCTTGCACTTTAGAAGAAATTAGAGATTGGTCCGAAGATTTGTTGTTGACCAAGTTTTAGTCCATAGTTGATATGGCATGAAGATTGCTTTAAATTGAAGCATAATTCCACTCAAATTCCTTCAGTGATGGCCAGCCACCCATTTGAGAAAAATGAAGAATTTTAAACTCTCTATTTTTAGTAAACAACCCCTTAATCCTCACCAATAAATAAGACCCCATTTCCACCATTTCAAATCATCCCTCAACACTCATCATTCTCTCTTCTCTCTCAAATACTCTTATATTTTCTAGTATTTACCATTTCCCATGCCTAGCATCATCTCTTCATAGAGATTTTAGCTAATTAAGCCTCTTAAAGAGCTCTTGGTCGGCCACCTCAGAGTGCCATCAACAAAGGAGCAAAGAGAAGGAACGAAGGAGTCTTCTTTGATCAGAGTTTTAGGTGACAACCACTTTGATTTGGGTTTATTCTTTCTTTTCTTTAATTTGATTTTAAATGTTTGCTATGTCTTCTTTGTTCTTGATTACAACAATGTTAGCTTAATTATATTTAAGCTAGGATAATTGCTTTGATTAAATAATATTCATGTGATTCATGCTTATAATGTTTGTGCCTCAATCGATCATGTTTTCAATTAATATCAAGTCTGTATTTCATACATACGTGATTAGAATGCACTACAATTAGCTAAGTGATCCTAACCAGATGACAGCTAGTGGCCACATAATTGAAATGTGCATGCTCAATTTAGATCCTAACCTGATTAAATTGCAGGTTGCATAACAACTGTAACCAAGCTCTGTTATCTGCATAGTTTTTAGATTTGTGTGATTAAACTGTTTCAAACCTAACACGTTCCTGTTACCTCACACGAATGCTAAGAAACCCTTAGTAAATAAGGATCAGTAAAATGAGTATTTACTAAGTAAAAGATTCTGAAAGGACCTAATTTGGTTTCCAAACTCATGAAAGATCGAGTTTCCATGGAATAATTTCCGAATGTTATTAAGCATGTTGATAATGAATTGAGTTTAATTAAAGTAATTGTCTTAGTTTATTTATGTTATACTTGTGAATTGTGTTTAATCTGTGCTAAAATCTATTCATTCATATTGATAAGTTGCATACTTAGATTAATTTCCATTAGGGATCAATTGAATTTAGATTAATTACATTTAATTTTAGTCACTACTCATCCAAATATATTGTGTTTTTATTTACCAAGTTGTTAATATAATTTTACAATTGATTGATTAAACATATACAGTCACTGTGGAGACGATAACTCGATACTTACTTATTACTTGATAACGACTGTGTACACTTGCACAAATCTATTCGTTACACTTCACTCTTAAAAGCTTCCTCAATGGTCATTGGTTCTTGGTCATGTAGCTCAGTTGAAAACACCTTTAGCTTGTAGATCCCACTTTTTGATCTAACCTGCATAACATGACAATTAGAAGGTCCTTGTGTGGGAACATCTTCACCATGAGTCTGTAACCTTGTAAATTCTTGATCAAAACTACCACCAGCTGACAGAATTGGACTAGGAACACCAACATCTTCTTGTCGACTAGGAACACCAGCAATTCCTTGAGAAACACCAGTTAACTCATGACCACTAGAGTATTCTTCCAAAGGATCAGAATTGGGGCTCCCTTCTGTTAAATTCCAAAGACTAGGAACTTCGGTACTGTCAATATTACCAGCATAGAAATAACCAGAACTTGATTTGAAAGAGACCACAAATGGCAAATAAGATTCTTTATGATGTTGAATTGAACTCAAAGAATTTTGTTTAGTAAGGTTAGGAAAAGGGAAACAAGTCTCATCAAACACAACATGCCTCGAAACAAAAATTCTACTAGCTTCATCAAGATACTTAAACCCTTTCTGATTTGAATTATATCCAAGAAACACACACTATTTTGACCTGAACTGCAACTTGTGTTGATTAAAGGGTCTGAGATAAGGAAAACATGAGCAACCAAACACCTTAAACTTGGAGTAATCTGTTCTGGATTTAAACAAATTCTCATAAGGACTCTGACCTCGCAAAACCACAGTAGGAAGCCTGTTTATTAAGTGGACAACATGAACAAAAGCATGAGACCACAACCTTATAGGCAAAGAAGCTTGAGCTAAAAGTGTAAGGCCCAGTTTCAACTATGTGTCTGTGTTTCCTTTCAGCCACACCATTCTGTTCAAAGGTGTAAGGACAAGTGACTCTATGTTGAATGCCACTTTGAGACATAACCTTGGTGAATGCTCGAAATTCTCCTCCCCAATCACTCTAAAATATCTTGACATGACATCCAAATTGAACCTCAACATATTTTTGAAAATCCACAAAACACTTCAAAGCTTCTCCCTACTATAAACATCTTGAGATTTTGAAGGAATTTGGTTAAACATGCTTCTCCTTGGATTTTCTACAATAGGGACGGAGTGGCTACTAAATTCACATGGTTTCTATGGTGGAGGAGCAGAGAAATTTCTAAATTCACTTCTTTTACTCGAAGCCCCTTTCTTGGTCTTGGCTTGCTTCTTCTCCTTTGATATAGCCTCTATTTCCTGAGCACGTTATGATAATACCACAATTTCTTTAATTTCCAACATCCCTACCATGACTCGAATGTCTTCATTCAGTCCTCTTTCGAATCTAGAGCACATCTCAGCTACTGAAGTCAATTATTCTCGTGCATATTACTCAGATTCACAAACTTGCGCTCATATTCTACTACTGACATATTCCCTTGTTTCAGGTCAAAGAATTCCTGTTTCATGTCATCCAAATACAGTTGACTGACATATTTCTTTCTAAATTCCCGTTAGAAGAACTCCCACGTTACTTGTTCACAAGGAATTAGAGAGGTTAAAGTGATCCACCACTAATATGCATCCTCTTTCAGAACAGAAACAACGCATTTCAAATAGTCTTCCAAAGAGCAATTTAATTCATCAAAAACTCGTTGTACATTTACTAGCCAATACTCTACTTTGGCAGGATCGTCATTATACAATCTGAGAAACTCTTCAGCCCACGCTTACGTATTTTATCAATGGGTGGGCAGTGAATTGATGCTTGCACTATAATATGAGGCCGATTAGGCATAAGCATGGTAGAAGGTGCTTGAGTGGGTGGAGGTCGTGGAGCCATAGGATTATTTTGCATTAATTAAGTGGACCACTCATTTATCATTTGAAAGAACATATCACGATTCCCGTTCCCAACCGTTTGAGATCCAAACACTTCCGGGTTGGCTTCCTCACTAGCAACCGAAGCATGACTTTCTACCTCATCATTAACCGGAGGATTGTTTCTATCTACCATTTCTAATCGATTTAAAAGAAAACATGTTAGATTAGATCATGAGCGTCACATAACTTAAAGGTTAATATGGCATGTAACTTCTAGACTTTATGCATATTATATTTAGTCCTAGAATCGACTAAACCATAGCTCTGATACCAATAAATGTAAAACCCTTAACCCATTTTCATAATCGAATTAAGGTTAAGGTGCTTTACCAATCGATCATACACTAAATCTTTCATATTAACTCAACTAAGGTTATACATTCGCAATCTCATATTATACGTATACATTAAACTTAAAATCGTGCCATAGAAGCCTTAAACATAACTTGAAAACACATCGAGACTAATTTGAAATAATTTGAAAAAAAAATAAGAAAAGTTGAAAAATAGGGGCACACGACCGTGTGCCAGCCCGTGTGTGATTCCGAAAATGGGTCACATGGCCATATGCCAAGCCGTGTGCCAGACAATGTGACCACTACACCTAATTATAAATTCCACATGATCGTGTGCCAGGCCGTGTGTCTTTTCGGACTTGGGTTACACCCTCGTGTATCAGCCCATGTAAGCCCTGCAGTTAACACCCTCAAGGCACACGCCTATAGGCAGACCATGTGTGTCCAAAAGTCCAAAATTTAAGGCTCGACCACCACATATTAGTCTCGATACCTAAATATATCTATATCACAACATTTCTATGACTTAAAGCACACTAAAAAACATTTAAAATGTGTTTCAAATATCCATTTAAGCAACACATGTATCCACATTACAAAAAGCATAGAAATTAGACATATCAATCCAAAATGTAATCATTCCAAAAATGACCATTTCTAAATTCAAAGATCATCACAAGAATTTTCAAAACATACAATGGCTAGAGTAAAATGATGTACAAAACATGGACATAGTCTAATTTTAATGCTTCTACAACATGACATCCTAAGTACATGCCATAATTAACCAAAAAGTCAGGGTGTTAAAGTCTACTAAAAGGTGTGTAGCCTGTTGTGATTTGCTCTAATGATCCAACCCCCAAAATTACAAAAACTCAAAATCTACAAAAGAAAATGTCAACAAGTTTTAATAATACTTAGTAAGTCCTCATAGAGATTAACATAACTCAATATAACCGTAAGGAGTGTCATTATGTATTCATTAAATTGTATAACTTCCACGTTTTCGCTCATCAGCATGAATATACGTTTACGCTTGTTAGCTTGAATATATGTTTACGTCACTAGAGTTCCCCTGTTATTTGTTTGTTCCAGATTTTCCTTATTTCACTCTGTAACTAAATGTTCATTTCTATATAAATTTTACTCCTTCACTTATATAACCAAAATAAAATGTAAAAATAAGTTAGGTATACAGTTAAGGACTTACTAAGTATTTGCCAATCAGGACTATTCGATGACCTTTCCTTTCCCACTACGTCCTCCACTTGTTGCAATCCTTGATCTAAATAACAATGTTTAATTTCATTAAACACTCTATTCCCACTTAATAAATCAATTTACTTTTGATGACCTTCTTTTAGGGTAATTTTACAAAATTACTCCCCCAAGGCTTTAAATTTTATGCAACAAGTCATTAGCTTAAACTCAAGTTTCATTATAATGCATAAGAAACTAATTTAACTTATTTTAGTTTCAACTCACATGCACAAAGATAACTCATAACTATATCTATTAAACAAAGTCTCCTTTGAAATGTTATTTTCTAGGCATTTTGTTCTTAGCTTCCAAAATCACAAATTTACTCATCAAAATACTCATACCCATCATTTATCACTAGCAATTAATTCCTTGAAGTCCAAAACTATCAAGAGAACAAATGGTAAAACCCTAAAATTCCAAAGATTTTACATATAAGCCCCCAAATGAACTAAATCAAGCTTAAAACAACTTAAATATACAAGAATGATAAAAGAGAAATCTCAAAATCTTACTCAATTGAAGAGATTTCTTGAAAGCTTTAGTTTCTTCCCAAAAATGAAGGTTCTCACGTTGAAGAAGAATAGAATGATCTAAAATCCTCTTTTTCTCCACTTTTAAGCTCTAAATTTATTTTATTTCAATTTAATATTCATTTCCATCTAAAATATCATTACTTTGACTACCTAAGATCCACTAATTTTCTTAGGTGTGGTGTCATCTTCCACTAGGCTCTATAATTTCTGTTTTCACCAATATATAACATAGTTAAATTTTAAATTTTTAAAACTTTATAACTCTTGCAATTTAACCCTTTTCTTTTAATTATTCACTCTATCATCTAAATTTCATAGTTAATTTCAATATGACTCTACCTAAATCCATTTAAATATTTAATTAAAAATATTTACTAACTTATTTGTCGAAAATATATGGTCTCAATCATGGTTTCTCGACACCACTAAATTCGAGATGTTACAATTCTCCACCCCTTAGGAAATTTTGTCCCCAAAATTTCTTACCACGAAATAGATTTGGATATTGTGATCTCATCGAATCTTCAGTTTCCCAAGTATCTTCCTCGGCCCCATGTCGGTTCCACAACACTTTCACTAAAGGCACTCTTTTGTTTCTAAACTCCTTTACTTCACGGGCTAAATTTTTGATCGGTTCTTTAGAGTATGACAGGTCTGGTTGTATTTCCACCTCACAGGGGGTAATTATGTGCTAAGGATCTGATCGATATTGCCTTAACATCGATACATGAAAAACGTTATGAATCTTTTCAAGTTCTGGAGGTAACGCTAATCGGTAAGCCACTAGACCAATCCTCTCTGTAATTTCATAAGGTCCAATGAACCTTGGACTCAACTTCCCTTTTCTTCCAATTTGCAATACTTTCTTCCATGGTGAGACTTTCAGAAATACTTTATCACCAACTGCAAATTCTATGTCTTTTCTTTTTTAATCTACATAAGGCTTTTGGCGATCCGACGCAGCTTCCATATGATCCCTAATTATTTGGACCTTATCTTCTGTCTCACGAACTAGATCACTACCAACTAGCTTGGATTCACTTAAATCTATCCAGTAGAATGGCGTTTTGCATTTATACCATTTAAAGCTTCAAACGGTGCCATTTTAATACTATATTGATATCTATTGTTATACGCAAATTCTGCCAAGGGTAAATACTTTTCCCAACTACCCTCAAAATCTAATATGCAACATTTCAACATGTCCTCCAAAATCTGAATTACTCGCTCTGATTGTCCATATGTCTGCGAGTGCTACGCGGTACTAAAATTTAGTCTAGTACCTAGAGCTTCATGTAGTTTATTGCAAAATCTTGAGGTAAATCTCGGATCTCTATCGAAAATAATAGATAGCGACACTCCATGCAATCTAACTATCTCTGATACGTATAACTCTACTAGCATTTCTAATGAATAGTCAGTACGAACAGGGATAAAATGAGTTGATTTTGTCAACCTATTGACAGTAACACAAATTGAATCCTTTTTCCTTGATGTTACTGGTAAACCCGAAACAAAATCCATAGTGATTCTCTCTAATTTCCATTCGAGAATAGTGATAGGATGTAATAGCCCCAACAGTACTTGGTGTTCAGCTTTCACTTGTTAACAGACTAGACATTTGGCTACAAACTCTGAAATCTCTCGTTTCATACCCGACCACCAATACATTTTCTTCGAATCATTAAACATCTTAGTACTATCCGGGTGTATGGAACACGAGCTACTATGAGCCTCAAACAAGATGTCATTCTTAAGTTCAGGGTCATTCAGAATACAAAGTCTATTGGGAAAGCACATCATGCCATCAACACTTATCATAAACCCCATAGTTAAATCATCTTGGAGTTATTCCCGTTTGGCTAGCAACTTCGAATCTTTTTCTTGTAATTCTTTAATCCTCTGAAGGAATAATGGTCTAGCTCTTAACTCGACATTTATGCAACCATCACTTCCTATTAATAGTCGAGCATTTAACGCTTTCAAATTAAATAATAGTTTTCAACTCAAAGCATCCGCGACAACATTTACTTTTCCCGAATGGTAATCTATGATCAAGTCATAATCTTTCAATAATTCAAGCCACCTCCTCTGATAATGATTGAGTTCCTTTTGAGTCATTAAGTATTTCAAACTCTTGTGGTCCGAAAAAATGTAACACTCTCACCATAAAGGTAATGCCTCCAAATCTCCAAAGCAAACACTACCGCTGCCAATTCTAAATCATGTGTCGGATAATTTCTTTCGTGAGTCTTGAGTTGCCAAGAGGCATATGCTACTACTTTACCTTCTTACGTAAGGATACAACCCAATCCATTTAACGACGCATCACTGAAAATTACGTACTCTTTCCCAGATTTGAGTTGAGTCAAAATTGAGGTTGTCGAAACGTTTATTTTTGGGGAAAACAACAAGTCTCGAACAATATTTAAAAATCAAGAAAATGGGTATTCTAAATGATAAAAAAGGGAGTCGCCACCAATCCTTTTATATGGTGTGACTGGATCACCACCAAAATGTTTAAAATTCATTTTGAAAAATATTTTGGTCTTCGAAATCTAGAAAACAGGATCGGGAGTCGATTACGCATGAGGAAGGATTAACACCCTCATACGCCCAAAATTGGTACCACATTAATTATTTTCGGGTCTTGGTTTGTTAAAAATTTGAAAACTCGAGTAAAACTTAAAATACAATCTTTGTTCTCAGAAAACTTCGCGTAATTTTCAATAATCATATTTGAGAAAAATCATCCGTGCGTTTCGAGTTTCTTGGAGAATTGAAAGTCATGTCCAACACGTTAGGGCACTACATTCTTGGACTTTCGAAATTAAAGGACATTTTGAAAGACTTTAAAGAGGATATTCGATTTCGTGAATTATATGAAAATCACACCCAGCACGTTAAGGTATGGTTTTTCGAAGTCTTCACACGAAAGGATATTACCTTGTTTTTGTTTTAAAATTATTTGTATATATATATTTTTTGAGAACTTGAAATTTCGTGTTGAGTTTAAAATACAATCCTCGGACACATGACTTAAAAAATATTTGAAGAAAGAATGCCCGTTTTTTTCGACTTTCACGGAGAATTAAAGTCGTGACCAGCACGTTAGGGCACGACGTTCTCGAAATTTCAAAATTAAAAGGTATTTTAAAAAAGCTTGGAAAAGGATATTCGATTCGTGTGAATTATACGAAAAATCACACCCAACACGTTAGGGCATGATTTTCTGAGGTTTCCACACGAAAAGGATATTACCTCGGTTTTAAAGGTTTATGAAAATAATTTTGAAAACAAATGAGTGAATTAAAATATGAATAGGAAATTTATAGCAAAAATTAAATAACACGAAACAAAATAGTTAAGCAGATGAATACATACACAAAAATAAAAAATAAGATAATATAAAATACGAAAGAATAATAATTAAAATTTAAGTATGAATATCGAAGAGAAAGAAAAGCAAAACAAATGGAGTCAAAAATGTAATTTTTTGATGTCAGGGGGGGCAAAACGATAATTTTTGGACACTCGAGGGTAAAACGTTAATTTTTGGACACTTGAAGGTAAAATGGTAATTTTTGGATGTTTAGGGGTCAAAAATGTGATTTTTGGACATCTGGTGGTAAAATGGTAATTTTTGGATGTTTGGGGTAAAATGGTAATTTTTGGAAAGTTTGGGGTCAAAAATGTGATTTTGGAAAAGTTCGAGGTCAAAAATGTGTTTTTTGGACATGCGACGGTAAAATGGTAATTTTTGGATGTTCGAGGGTAAAATGGTAATTTTTGGAAAGCTTAGGGTCAAAAATGTGATTTTGGAAAAGTTTAAGGTTAAAACGGTAATTTTGGAAGTTTAAGGGGCAAAAATGTAATTTTTGAGAAGTTCGAGGGTCAAAATGTAATTTTTGGAAAGTTTAAGGGCCTTCTGGGCAATAAAACCAAAAAGAAGTGACACGTGGCAACTTCTCATGCCTTCAGAAGTCAAGGGACCAATTTGAAAATCTTTTAGAATCTCTGGGAAAATTTATAATTAAATAAAAGTTGATTTAAGGACAAAATTGAAACAAATAAAAAGTAAAAGGGACCAAATGCATAAATAATCCAAAATATGACACGTGGAAGCCTCTCAAGCTTCTAGAGAGTTAGAGGACTAAATTGAAAATGATTCAAAATAATTGGGCAAATTTAGAATAAATTTAAAATATAAAAAAGACCTGATTGTAGAAATCAAAAAATGCGGAAGGACCAAAGGCATAAATGGCCCAATTTTTGAAAACACGCGGATCCTTGGCTTGGAGTGGGTCGGGTCATGGGTCTAAGGTTCAAAATGACGTCGTTTTGGCCTCTAAGTTCAGATGCCAAAACAGCGTTGTTTAGATAGGGGTATTTAAGCCTATTTTTCATGAAAAAAAATCACTCTTTCTTTTTTATTTCACAAAAGACCTCTTTCCCCTCTTCTTTTTCTCTCTTCTCTCCCCCTCTCTCCTCATGCCCGGCCTAGCTCCGGTCGCCGGGCCGTCGTCCATCCACTGCCAACCGTCATCGAGCGTCGTCGTCGACCACCGTGCACAGTGGTCCAAGTAAAATTTCCTCTTTTTTTTTATTTCTTTTCATTTATTCATCTTAAAAGAAAAGGGATTTGAAGCAGATCTTTCAAAAAAAGGTTTTCCATTTTCCTCTTTTTATTTTTCTTTGTTTAAAACAAAAATCGGGTTTGAATCTCTATAGATTGAGCCTTGATCTTCAAGAATAAATCTAAAAAGCTTATGTTTTCATTGTATTTGGAATATGTTTTATTTCTCTTTTTTAGTTTGAAAGGAAATCTAAGATTTTGGGATGCTCAACCCACGTATTTGATAAAGATGCAAGGAAGTTGGATTCATTGACAAAATTGTACATGTTTGTGGGATATCCTAATGGAACAAAGGGTGATTTGTTTTATGACCCAAAAGAGCAAAAAGTTATAGTGTCGACTCATGTTACTTACCTTGAGGAACCTTGAGGAAAGTTACACAAATGACTTTAAGCTTGAAAGTAAAAGCAAAAATAATAGAGGAAAAAGGGTACTTTGATTGGGATTGAATGAAGAAGGCCGATTTGGTTGACCAACAATAGGAGAAGGTTGGTTCTGTTCTTGGCTCATGGCTTGGGACTCTTGAAGATTCTATTCTTTTTTGGGGTATGCGTTTGAATAATAAAGAACTATTAGAGATAATCCTGTCTAAGCATTCTTTTGTTATTACTATGGAGAGGCCACATGGTTTCAGGATTTTGATTTTGTGCTACATTGTTGATGGTACACTACGAAACCAAAAATGGATTTTCGTCAGCCTTTTCGTTAAAGTTTACATTTTTTTCGACTCTACACCTGGTTGCTGTTTCAACTAGGAAATATTTATGACAAAGCTTTTGAAAGTTAAATAAAAAAATTGAGAACTGAAAAATACCTACATTTTCTTTTAAAGTTATATTTGTACCTAATAGATATTGGGAATGAAGTGAGGGAAGTGAAGAAAAATGGGTGTTTGGAAAGAGAGAAAGTCTGAGAAAATCTGGGAAAACAATTAAAGGGGAAGAGAGGAAGAAAGAAGAAGAAAGGAGATGAAAAAAATGAAAAAAAATTATTTTGATGATGTCATCGATGACGTCATTATGCTTATGTGGCATGCCACATAGGCTATTTCGGTGACCTAGCATTTGTGTGACGGTCAACTCACGTTGACTGTTAAAATTGCGCTAATTTCAAAAAATATCATAACGTTGAGGGTGTCAATAAAAAAAAGTTATGGGCATATATCCAAAAGCCACCAAAGGTTGAGGGCTTGTTTTGCAATTATGCCATTATTATTAATGTTACATAAACTTATTCTCTTTCAAAATGGTGTTTGGCAAGAGAGAAAATGAGAGAAAAAAATAGGGGGGAAGAGAGAAAGAAGATGAAAAAAATGAAAAAAAATTGTTAAATAGATGATGACATCTATGACATCGTGTGCTTATGTGACATGCCACATGGGCTACTATGTTGACCTGCTGTATGACTAACAATCAACTTACATTTACAGTTAAAATTGAGCTGATTTTTGAAAAAAATGTAACATTGAGGGTTTTAATAAAAAAGGTCAAGGGCACAGAACCAAAAGCCCTCAAATAGTGAGGGTTTTATTTGCAAATATGCCTTTAATAAAAACCCTAAAAATCTTAAAACCAGCAAATAACATCGACAACCAAAATCCTAACCCAATAAGCAATAACCCTAATCTCATCTCCCTAAACTGAAAATCCTTTGGAAAGTCCTAAAATCCTTATTATCGACAACCACTAGTCATCGTCGTAACTCAATGCAGTGATGCTCCTTCGAGTTCGACTTCACTCACCACCAATCGGTCACCATCACCTTCAAGTGATACCCTAACTCGACAGTCAAAACACTCACCATCATTTGGCGTTCACCAGGTCAACAAATCCCCCTACTTTTCGACACTGATGGGTTAATAAAGATAATGAAATAATGTGACCTCTTTCTTGATTTTATTTTTTCAAAGACATATATATTATGTCCAATTTGATATTTCAAGCAGCTTGTTGATTCAAAGTTTCTGATAGGTTAGGAATTGAGATTATAAATGCAATCTAACATTTTTTTTGTAAAGTTTCTATTGGGTTAATGCAACATATTTCTGGTAGATTAGAGGCTACTTTATTTTTCATGTTTACTTGTTATTTAATAGATTCTATTTATGCTTATTTTCAAGGCTTGATTTGTTTCATAATTTTTTAATTTTATATATTTTTTTCTATTTTGAATTGTTCATATAGCGTTTGTTTGGTAGCTAAGAAAATCCAACAAAAAGGGATATATGACTTAATTATGTTAAATTGTGAATAAATGTACATTGAAAGAATTGAAAATAATTAATAAATATGGAATGAGGTGGGATGGATGAGGTGGTTATGGATGTACATTCATCAAGATAGTCATTGTATTGAAATTTTAACATCCATAGTAAAAAAGGGTGTGGTCAGGGCAAAGTATGGCAGTGTGACAATGGATTTTGCAATATTTACTCTAGCCTTGTTGCATTGTTATACCCTATATGTGTATATAGAAATTGGAAGCATTTACATTGTAGTAATTGTAGATTTGTAGTGCCTAGTTCTCATTTTTTGTTTGAAGTTTGAGAAACTCCAATATGATAGATAAATTTGTACTTGAATAGGATTTCTAATACGTTTTACATTCCATACTTGAATATGATTTCTTCTTCTTTTTCAATGTTAAAAAGCTTTGAAGTTGTGAATTGATATGTCACAATCTATTGCTACACTACCATTAATACACTTTCTAATCCATTATTCACCTATTTAACAAAAAAAAGTAAAAACATAAAATTTTTGATTAATTCGGTTAATCAACCAAAATATTTCGGTTCGGTTAATTTTTTGAAAAAATTTTGGTTCCGTTAACGGTTAAGGGTTTAAAATTTTTTGTTAATACTAGTCCGTTCGATTAATCGATTGAACACCCCTATTTGTCGCAGTGGGAGGGTTTCTTGCAGAAATGAGTTCTTCCAATCTGGTGGAAGTGTTTTAAACATTGAGTTTTCCGAACAGGAAGACGATGACTCACTCACATTTGATAAAGCGATGTAGAGTGTTAATTCCAAGCTCTGGGAAATAACTATGAAAGCTAAGATGGATTCTATGATAGACTTACCGGAAGGGATGAAACTCATAAGGTGTAAGTGGATCTACAAGAATAAAAGAAATGCAAATGAAAAAGTGGAAACTTACAAGTGCAAACTTGTAGCAAAAGGTTATATAGTCGGCAAATTTTTATCCATGCTAAATTCAATCTGCATATTTTTTCATCCATTGTGTCAGCTCTCGATTACGAGAGCTGGCAAATAGATGTCAAGATAACGTTTTTTGAATGGCTATCTTAAAGAGAGCATCATATGATGAAACCCACCAGATATATAGCTAAATGAAATGAGCATAAAGTTTGCAAACTACTTAGATCCATATATGGATTTAAGTAAGCATCCCGCTTATGGATTGAAATATTTGATCAAGCGATCAAAATTTTTGAATTTGAACAAAACGTAGATAAACCTTGTGTTTATAAATGTATTGGGAAAAAAGGTGGTCTTTCTCGTTCTATATGTCGATCACATTATATTTACTGAAAATGATGTAGGGACATTGACTGCTCGCCCCGGGTGTGCGTGCGTCAGGGTTGAAAATCAACACAAATACGACAATAAAATCAGAATAACTATGTGCAGTGTCTGCAAGTATGTTAGGTCAATTGTAATATAGTTTGTACAATAGGGTACAAGAGTACTCCAAGAATTGAATCCACATGAGTTAGTGATTGGGTGAATTTTAGCTAAAAACATGCAAATAAAGAGTCTAAAAAACTACTCGCTAGATAGCATAGTACGACAGACAATGAAATTGAGAGTATTTAAACTATTTGACTAGATAATTAATAAAATGACTAAATCGTAAAGCATGCAAAGTTGTAAAACTGTCTAATCAATGAAAACCAATGGTTGTTTGAATTCAATATGGTTCATTAATCATCAAATTAGGGATCTAAATGGTTGAAACTCCTAAAATGGCTCCATTTTACCTCTCGATCTCAATTTTACCAAATTAGATAAGTTGGTTCGGTTTATCACTCGATCTCACCCAACTAACCTGAAACTAATGAATTGATGCCCAATAAGATTACCTCTCAGTCTCACTTATCTTGATTTTCCCTTAGGGTGTTAATCCTAAGTTTTAAGGTTCATTCAATTTAGTCCAATTTATTGCAATTTAGTCTCTAACTCCACAAATTAATTTAACCACATTTCGATCAACCAACCCCTTAGGTTTAGTTACCCATTAACATATCTAAGCTAACTAACATCAAAGAAACACACATGAAAGGATTAATGTAAAACTTGAACAAAAAGATAAAAGCTTTGGCTTTTACTTTGAAAGGCTTAAAGGAAAAGCAACTGACATCAAGATAAATGAACAAGAACAATAAATATAAGATCTTAATAAAGAAAAAGAAAAGAGTAACGCCCCAAGTCCCATGGGCCAGTCGGTGGACTTGTATTTTCGCAAGTTAATCAAGTCTGATCTGTAAGGAATTATGTGAGCTAAGTTTAATTCGTGAAATTTGACTGATTTTATTTTTGTCGATTCGCCTTGGGTGAATTGCTTTGTGGTGATCTGCCATCTTGCGGACTCCCATTTTGTTTTGGCGAGTTCTTCTACTGGTAGACACGTGTAATATCCTTAAACCAGGTCTAATAGTTTCGAGTATATTTTTTCAGGTTCCGAGCGTGAATTTAGGAATTTACCGGGTTAATGTAATTTTTAATTTAATTTCGGAGGTCAATTTCATCTAAAATTGATTAAACAATTATTCAAAAAAATAAAAATATTCTTGAAAAATTAATTTTTAAAGAAAATAAATAATTATTAGTGAAAATAATTAATTTAGGTTGAAAAAGAATTTTAAAATAATTTTTATTGGGGGTTAATTTGAGTGAAATTTAAATATTAATTAAATTAATTATAAAATAAGGGAAATTTTGAAGTATTTATTTCACAAATAAACCTCTAAATTCAGAATTTTGGAGGAAAAGGATCAATTGGTAAAGTAAGGAAAATGTGGGAGTGGCCATTGGTCAAATTTCCCAATTTTTAAATTTTCTGGTCGATTGTTTCAGTTTTTAAATACAATGTATCTAGCTTAATTTTCACACCATTTACATCAGATTAAAGAGCTATAAAATTCATTTTCTTTGCATGATTTTAAAGATTTATCATCAGAGAATAGATCCAACAAATTTCCTTCTCAAAATACTCTCTTTTCACCCAAAATTATTCACAAAAGTAGCCAAAAATATTCTGAAATTTCTCAAGATTCTTTAATCAAGATTTTCAATCAAAGGATTTAGAATGAATCAAAGGTAATTACTATTTCTAAACTTATTTTTATGATGATTAGAAACATATTTACAAGATTTTAGTGATAATTACATGATTTTTTTTATCAATGTCATCTTCTTCAAAAGCTTAAGATGCTTTAATGGTGGATCTTAAATTTTGAGAGGAAATCCACAAATAAATGGATGTTCCAACTCAAAATGGATCTATTAAAAGGTTTTTGATCTTATTTATCAAGATTATACATGTTTTGTAAGTTAATTTAAAGAAATTCGAATTTCATCATCTTAATGAATAAATTTTTCGGATTTTTATGAAATTGATTTAAATGTGAAATTAATGCTCAGTATATTTTTATTTGGTCTAGTATTGATGTTTGAAAGTGATTAGGAGGGCTAGAGTGATCGATTTTGTGAGGAATCAAGTTTTCGACTTGATGTTGCAAATTCAGTAAAGTAACTTTGTAAGAGTATTTCATGTAGCCTAGTTGATTAAAATTTGTGTTTATTATATTTTTTGAAAGATGATAATCTCTATTTTATCTCTATTGAAGCCCCGAATCTTGAAGATGATCATGCTAATCGAAATTGAAGCTTGGATTTGCTTGGTGGTTTTGGTTGAATTGATTGTATGGTGAGAGTTATTAAAGGGTGATTTGGTAAATTGACCCTTATTTATGCCTAATTTGATGATTAATTACTGATTACAAATATTTAATTAAGTTTTGGTTGGTTGATTTTGCAAGATATATGTCCAAGTGATGAAAATTTTGTTAAGTGTTGGTAAGTGAGCATTTAGTGATTTTATGTGCTTTGATTTGATTGATTATAATGATGAATTAAGCAAGTATGCTAGAGTTTTTGGTTCATGGAATGTTGATATTTCAATTGATAAATGAACATTGATAATTGGTAATTGGTATGCTTGATTTAATTTGATGTTAAAATGGCTATGTTACATGATTAACATATGCATTTTGACACTTTAAATTGAGGACATTATTGACTGAAATTATGTTATGACTGGTTGTTATATTGACATTATAGCATGGTGGATCCATTGGATATAGTTTGCATGCCATAGGATTTGTGAGTACTCACCATATTGATATGTTATTTGTGAGAATGAGGCTCTAGGAGGACTGATTTGGAGTAGATAATGGAGTGTTGAGCTTGTGTCTCCACTCAACGGGACTGATTTGAGGCGATATAAGGAAGCGTGTGGCTTTGGCCCACTCAATCCGAGACTGATTTTGATTCTATTTGGGAGTAAGGAGATCCATTTATCCAATGTATGATCACCCGATTAAGCCATGATTGTATATGCCAAAATAAAAGTATGAAATGTTATATGCTAAATTGATGATTGTATGCTATGATTAATTATGATTTTTGATACATTGTTAAGCATATGACATTGATTTATTATGGACTGATTTTGTGACTGAAAATTGGTATTTGATTGGTTTCGATTTAAGCATGATTTAGGTACTAATTTACTCGTCATTTTATTAACATTCATTGGCCTTTTTAAGCTCACACCCTCACATTCGTGCAGATATCCGATGGGATTGAGGAGATAAGGAGCCAAGCAAGAGAGTTCCAAGAGATTAAGGCTCGGTAGAGATTTAGTTACATGTTTTAGACACTGTAATCAGCATTGTGGAACTCTCGGGACTTGGTTTAATTTTGGTTGTAATTGGACTTGGACATTGGAATTTTTTAATTTTGGATGGTTTTTTAATATCATATATGCATATTTGAGCTTGATTATTGAATAATTTACGGTGTATTGTTGCTTGACAACACGGTGTGTGAGGCATGATGTTTACACTAACCATTGTTTAAATGAAGCTTCCATGGAGTGGTTTACTAGCGAATAAGGTTTAATTCGTGTATGAATATGTATGATATTTAATCGTAGCTAAATTGGGTTTAATTGGCCATTAAAGTGCGCAAAAATGGGTTTAAAAATGTGTTTTTTGCACAAAAATCTACAGTGGTCTTCAAATAGGCGTGTGAGGGTGACACACGGCTGTGTGGGTTGTTGGGGGTCTGAAATTTGGTTTTTTTAAATTGGTATTCTAATCCGTTTAAATTACAAAGTAGTCCTAAAACTTGATAAGTCTAATTAAGGCCTTAAATGATAAGGAAACTTGGTAAAATTTTTAGATTAGACTCATAATTGGTAAAATTTGTTAGAAATGCATTAAATTTAATATTCGGGTATAGTACTGATAGTTTGAAAATGTCATGATTTAGTCTTGAATGTTAAAACTTGAATTAGACATAATAAATAAACTCGGATTAAGTTGAAATTTTTAGGGCTTATATAAATTGACTAAAAGAACATCGATAAATTTTTACATCTAAAATTGGGTTTGTTTAATCATAAGTGGTAAAACGACAAAAATGCCCTTAAGTTAAATTACATTAAAAAAGATTAAAATTGATTCACAAATTACTTCTACATTAATAAATAACTAATAAATGGATAAGATTGAGATGTTATAAGGTCTGGGTGTGTCTTGGGAGGTCGCTAGCCGAAGAGTCACTTAGGTGACTAATGTAGCGTTTCGAATTCGGGGCAATCCGTCTATGTCGGGTTTAGGGTGTCACATTTGGTGGTATCAAAGCCACGTTAGGTTTAAAACCTTAGGTTAGCCTAGGTTGTCGATATTAAAATAATTGCGATCTTGGATTTATAATGTTTGCTTGCTTATGTTGTTTGAAATTGCATGTTTTGCCTATGCATATTCTTTGCGATATAAATTGTTACTAGTGTAACACCTAAAACCCGACACCGTCGACGTTTATGGTTCTGAGGCTACTAACATTCATGTTCTAAAATAATTACGTGATCACATCTCATTTCAATATCATTCTCGATATAATAAATACATTCAAATCTAATTCATCATTCTTATTTTGTTTATCATCTCAATTCACAAGGACTTGATTGAACACAACAAAATAGTAAATGAAACACAGAATTAATCAAAATAGGAGTCACACGGCCATGCCCCAAACGTGTGTCAGATCGTGTGCATACACGAAATACCCATACACGACTGTGTCATAGACCGTGTGATAAGCTGTGTGAACAAGCAAAATTACTCCACATGACCGTGTGAAACTGTGTGTTGGGTTGTGTCAGTTCGAAATTGGGCCACATGGCCGTGTCCTAGCCCGTGTGTAGCCCGTATGTAGCCCGTATGAACCCTGCACCTATTTTTCCCAGGGTACACGCCCGTGTATTGACCCGTGTGAACCCTGCACCTATTTTTCCCAAGGCACACGTCCGTGTATTGGCCCACGTGTCAGGCCATGTGTACCTGTGAAACTCCATAAATGACATGTATAATCTCCAATAAACCTACTCAAAATGTACCAAACTTGACATAGTTCATTTACTTATAATCATATATCAAAACAAGGAAAATAATTCTTATAATCTTACCATATCATTGATAAACATACATCTAAATGAGTAGACTCATTACTTACACATTACATAATAAAACATACAAGTCTAACAAGCATTATACATTTTCCTCTAAGTTGTATCTTTCAACTATTCACTTCAAAACCTAACAACTTAAGTAAGGTACCAAATTAACATCATAACACATATCATCAAAATAGTTTTGAAGCATTCCTAATAACTAAGAAAATTCCCTAGTACATGCTGTATAACCAGGTGAGGTAAGACTACTGAACGAGCTTCCAGGATAGTGTGATTTTCTTCGAGGTGATCCGATCTTCAACTACCAAAACGAAATCTACAAAACAACAATAAATCCACAGGTAAGCTTTCTAAGCTTAGTAAGTTCGCAAGTAAGTATAATTTACCACAACATCAAGTGTCTTGCAATAACATAATTCATTCGAGTCTTGTTACGGAAATCGCTCCTCCTGAGTTGAAATGGCCTTATGCTCTAATAGAGACATAATCAAATCACCAGGCATTACGCTTTAATCGAGACGTAAGCATTCCAAAGCTCTACCTAAGCCATACATGGCATTACACTCTAACTGAGACGTAAAGAAATCACATAACATTACGCTCTAACTGAGACGTAAGCAAACCACATAGCATTACACTCTAACCGAGACGTAAGCAAATCACATAGCATTATACTCTAACCGAGATGTAAGCAAATCATATATCATTACGCTCTAACCGAGACGTAAGCATTCCACCGAGTAGTTGCCAAGTCTTCCAATTATCATATTGTCCAAAGAAAAATCCAAAATAAATGTAATCAACAATATGAATGTAAAATTTAACAATACGAAATTACCGGACTAATTTGCAGTTAGAGTTAAGCTCTATGGATAATTTCTTAATTTTCCCTTTTCCTCGATCTGTAGCACGATCTTGATCTAAAACAACAAATTATCCAATTTCCTTATTAAATCATGAAATTTAAATCATTCATACATTTAAGTCATTTTGGGAAATTTACGAAATTACCCCTAATATTTTATTTTTATTCAATTTAGTCCTTAAACCAAAAATGTGAAAAATAGCCATTTTCTCTATAAACCCATAATAGCCAAATATTTAAGGGCCTTTCAAAAACCCCTACAAATAATTATTTCATATCAAGTACATGTAATTTCATACTTTTAACATTTTAGTCCTTAAACTCTAAAATCATCAAAATCACTATACAAAATCAACACATCTAACAACCAAGCTTTCAAAACTTTCATAAACTTTCATGAACAAGCTTATTAAAAAATGGCAAGATTTATAAAATTTGATAAAATCACAAATTAGTCCTTGGGTTAGGACGATTAAGCTAATACAGACTCAAAAACATAAAAACAACTAAAAACGGGAGAAGATTACTCACTTGATTGAAGAACTAAGACTAGTCGAATGTCTCTTCTCTTCCAACTGGGGTTTTTGGTTCTAACTTCATGAAGAATATGAAGTTTTACTTGGTTTTCATATTTCATTTCTTTTGTTTTTCCTTAACTAACAAATTTACTAATTTACCCTTAGTCTTTAATTAACTAAATTCATAATTACTTACCCATATTTGTCCACTAACCTTCTTTATGGTTTATTAATCATATTAGTCCTCATAACTAAATTTCGTAAACCAACTAACACCTTTAACTAATAGATGCTAACATTCTCACCCTTTGCAATTTAATCCTTTTTTATTTAATTAACTATCTAAACGATAAAATTTCTTAACCAAAATCTAATACTATACTAATGACATCACAAGAACTAAATAAATGAAATTTATGACTCGACTCATCGAAGTTGTGATCTCGAAAGCACTATTTCTGACACCATTAAAAATCGAGCCGTTACAACTCCCCTGCTTAGGAAATTTCGTCCCGAAATTTCTTACCAATGAATAGATTAGGGTATTGTGATCTCATTGAAGCTTCAGTTTCCTAAGCAGCTTTTTCAAGCCCATGTCGATTCCATAAAAGTTTTACCAGGGTACTCTTTTATTCCGTAACTCTTTCATCTCACGAGCCAAAATTTTGACTGGTTCTTTTGAGTACGATAAATGCAGTTGTATCTCAACCCAACAGGGAGTAATTACATGAGAAGAATCTGATCTATACCCTCTCAGCATTGAGACATGAAAAACATTATGAATCTTTTCGAGTTCCGGAGGTAAAGTGAGCTTGTAGGCTACATGACCTACCCTCTCGATGATCTCATACGGCCTGATAAATCGCGAACTCAACTTCCTTTTCCTGCCAAAATGTAACACCTTCTTCGAAGGTGAAACTCTAAAAAAAACTCGATCTCCAACTACAAACTCTATCTTTTCTCTTGAGATCTGCGTATGACTTTTGTTGATCGAACGCTGCTTTTAAGTAATCACGAATTACCCAAAATTTGTCTTCTGTCTCATGTATCAAGTTAGTCCCAACCAGCTTAGATTCACTCATCTCTCACCAATATAGTGGTGTTTTGCACTTCCTATCGTACAGTGCCTCAAACTGTGCCATTTTAATACTGGACTGATAAATGTTATTATAAGAAAACTCTACCAATGATAGGTATCTCCCAATTACCCTCAAACTCAAGTACACAACTTCGTAGCATATCCTCTAGAATCTGTATCACCCACTCGGACTGACCATCTGTCTGCAGATGGTAAGCAGTGCTCAAATCCAATCGGGTCTCCAAAGCTTCATGGAGCTTATCCCAGAACCTCGAAGTAAAACGCGGATCCTTGTCAAATATAATAGATACTAGCACCCCGTGCAGTCGCACGATCTTAGATACATACAACTCAGCCAACTTCTCAAGTGTGAAATCTACACAAATAGGGATGAAATGAGCTGACTTAGTCAATTTATCAACTATAAACCATATCAAATCTTTCTTCCTTGGTATCATTGGCAAACTTGTAACTAAGTCCATAGTGACTCGCTCCCACTTCCACTCAAGAAAGGTAATAGGCTACAACAATCCATACGGTACCTGATGCTCAGCTTTTACATGCTGACACACCAGACATCTAGTTACATACTTAAAAATCTCATGTTTCATGCCTGGCCACTAGTACATTTTTCTTCAAGTCATTATACATTTTCACACATCCCAGATGAATGGAATAAGTACTATTACGAGCTTTTGTCAAAATTTCTTGCCTCAAATCTCGATCATCAGGGACACACACCCTGTTTCAAAAATACAACATACCCTTAGCATCTACAGTGAACCCTGTAGTGGAATCCTTCTAAATCTGCTCCTTCTTGGCTAAAAGCTTTGAATCATTTTTCTACAGCTCTCGGATCCATTGTAGGAATAATGGTCTCGTTCTGAGTTCAGCTGTCACAGAACCATCACCCTCTAGTGATAAATGTGCGTTCAACGCCCTTAATGTGAACAATGATTTCTAGCTCAAAGCATCTACAACAACATTAGCTTTTCCCAGATGATAATCAATCATAAGATAATAATCTTTCAGTAACTCTAACCATCATCGCTGTCTCAGATTCATCTCCTTCTAAGTCATCAAATACTTCAAAATCTTATGATCTGTAAATATGTGACATCTTTCACCATAAAAATAATGACGTTAGATCTTCAATGCAAAGACAATGGCAGCTAACTCTAGATCATGAGTCGGATAATTCTTCTCATGCGGCTGCATAAGCTATCACTTTCCCAGCTTGCATCAGTACACAACCCAACCCATTCAGTGATGCAGCACTGTAAACAACAAATTCTTTTCTCGTCTTAGGTTGTGTTAACACCGGAGCTTTTGTTAACATTTTTTTAGCTGATCAAAACTCAGCTGACACTTTTCTAACCAAGCAAACTGAATATTCTTCTGAAGTAACTTTGTCATCGATAAAGTTATGATGGAAAAGTCTTTAACAAATTGACGGTAATAACCTGCCAATCCTAGAAAACTGTGCACCTCTGAAACTTTGTTTGGATCAACCCGTATTCCATTAGAAGACATCACATGACCCAAAAATCCAACCTCTCGAAGCTAAAACTCACATTTGATGAATTTCGCGTACAACTATTTTTCTCACAAAATCTGCAACACCTCTCTCAAATGCTGAGTATGCTTTGACTCTATCTTGGAATAGATTAGCATATCATCAATAAATGCCACTAAAAATCTATCCAACTAGGGCTGAAAGACTCTATTCATTAAATCCATAAATGCTGTCGGAGCGTTAGTCAACCCAAATGGTATCACCAAAAATTCATAATGTCCATATCGAGTCCTGAATGTAGTCTTTGACACGTCACAATCCTTGACCAGTATATGATACTAACCTGACCTGAGGTCTATTTTAGAAAATATTGTTGCACCTTTCAATTGATCGAACAACTCATCAATACGAGGCAACAAATACTTATTCTTTACTATCACTTTGTTCAACTGTCGATAATCTATGCATATTCTCATTGAACCGTCTTTTTTGTTTACAAATAACACTGGTGCACCCCAACGTGATACACTCGAACGGATAAAGTCTCTATTTAATAATTCTTGCAACTGTGCTTTGAGTTCTTTTAGTTCAGTCAATCCCATTCAATACGGTGGAATCTATATCGGAGTAGTGCTAGGTATCAAATCAATGTCAAACTCCACTTCTCTGATTAGAGGCAATCCCTGTAACTCTTTAGGAAACACATCTGTAAATTCATTAAAAACTGGTACTTGATTCAATTCTGTCCCTAAAACTCGAGTGTCAAGTATATAAGCCAGAAATGCTTCACAGCCCTTAAGAACCATCTTCTGTGAAGAAATAGCTAAAATTACTCTAGCATTATTGTTCAGCTTATCAAACTCAACTGTAATCATTTCACCTGTCGGACATTTCAAACAATCTGTCTCTGTTTGCAGTTAACCATCGCGTCATGCTCAAACAACCAATCCATGCCCAGGATCTCATCGAACTCAATGAAAGGTAATAGCATCAGATCAACAGGAAATTCACAGCCTTGAACTTTCAGTGGACATTTAAGACATACCAAATTAACTATGACACTATGACCCAACGGGTTTGTAACTTGCACGTCAAATTTAGCTGACTTGACAAACAAATTTTTATCAGTTGTCAAAGCAGTACAAATATAAGAATGAGTCAATATTGGGTCAATCAGAGCACACACAAGGTCATTAAAAAGATAAAATATACCAGAAACAACATCAGGCATAGTAGCTTCTTCTCTGGCACGGATAGCATATGTTTGGGCTGGTGCTCGACCCTCCGACCTATATTTACCATCTTTAACCTCACTCTGACTTCCAGCCATACCACTTCTCTGACCTGGTTATCTGCCTTTCTGTGGTGTAGATGGGAGTTTCACACTTCGATCTTTCTTTACCTCGATTGCCATTAAACAATACCATATATAATGATCGGTTACTCCACATCTAAAACATGTGCCCCTCTTCAGCCCGCACTCTCCAGAATGAAATTTTCCATAGTGTTCACACGTAGGCTTTGGTACATTATGGACACTAGCTACATTATTCGCAGGTAAATTCTTAGATCTCAAATGAGGTTCCACCAATCTGCTCTTACTTTGGAATCAAGATGTTATAGCTGCACGATTCTCATTTTCTCTGAATTTCTTCGGTGACGGCATAGAGAAAGTTCTAGAAAGATTCTTTTTGTCGAACTCTTAAAATCTCTTTTCCCTCTGTCTTTTATGATTGTAAATTTCTTCCATCTTTTGAGCACGATCAATTAAAACAACAAACGATCGTAATTTTGAACCATCTACCGTCATTCTAATTTCATCATTCAGTCCGTCTTCAAAACGAATGCACATATCCTCATCCGTCGGTACAATCTCTCTAGCGTATTTACTGAGTTGCACGAACTCCCTTTCGTATTCAGCAACTGACCTGTTTCCCTACTTTAACTCCAGAAACTCTTTCTTCTTTCGATCTAGGTACCTTTTGCTGATGTATTTCTTTTTAAATTCATTCTCAAAAACTACTGCCAGTATAGTCGTCCACCAACTGTAAGCTTCATCTTTTAACAGTGACGCGGCACATCTCAGATACAAGCCATTTCATTAAGAACTCTCTGAGTGTTCTCTAACCAATACTCGGCCTTAGAAGGATCATCCATTGAGACTATTTTACGGTTTTCCCTTTTCCTCGATCTGTGGCACAATCTTAATCTAACACAACAAGTTATCGAATTTCCTTATTAAATCATGAAATTTAAATCATTTAATTCATTTTTAAGAAATTTACAAAATTACCCTTGACATTTTATTTTTATTCAATTTAGCCCTTGAACCTAAAATGTGCAAAATAGCCATTTTCTGTACAATCCCATAATATCTTAATATTTGAAGGCCTCTCAAAAACCCTTACAAATAATTATTTCACATCATGTACATGTAATTTCATACTTTTAACATTTTAGTCCTAAAACTCTAAAATCATCAAAATCACTTTACAAAATCAACAAATCTAACAACCAAGCTTTTAAAACTTTCATAAATTTCAAGAACAAGCTTATTCAACAATGACAAGATTTATAACATTTGAAAAAATCACAAATTAGTCCTTGGGTTAGCTAGATTAAGCTAATACGGACTCAAAAACATAAAAATTACTAAAAATAGACGAATATTACTCACTTGATTAAAGAACTAAGACTAGCCGAATGTTTCTTCTCTTCCAACTAGGGTTTTTGGCTCTAACTTCATGAAGAAGATGAATTTTTACTTGGTTTTCATATTTGATTTCTTTTATTTTTCCTTAACTAACAAATTTACTAATTTACCCTTAGTCTTTAATTAACTAAATTCTTACTTACCCATATTTTTCCACTAACCTTCTTTATGGTTTATTAACCATATTAGTCCTTATAACTAAATTCCTTAAACCAACTAACACCTTTAATTAATAGATGCTAACATTCTCACCATTTGCAATTTAATCCTTTTTATTTAATTAACTATCTAAACTATATAATTTCTTAACCAAAATATAATACAATGCTAATGACATCAAAAGCATTAAATAAATGAAATTTATAACTCGACTCATTAGAGTTGTGATCTTAAAATCACTATTTTCGATGCCACTAATTATCGGGCTGTTACAACTAGGGTAAGATTTGGGAACACAATGCCCTATAGGAACTGTACTTAGTTGATCTTGGATCTCTTGTTGCTACTCACTCCTAGTACATTTTCTTTACTCTTATCTTTAGTATACAATAGTCGTTATGCTCTCGCATCACGATCGGGGTTGTATGAAAGATGATACGCCTCTATGGGATGATGCTCAGATGGGTCGCATCGAGCACTTCATGTTAGAGATGGTCGGGGCACTATAGTGTATCGCTAGTGCTAACATTGCCCTGGCTCGTTAGGGTTTGCCATTGGAGCGCTAATGAGCTCAAGGTGGTAAAGAGTTTTGTGGTGTTAGGGGAGGTGATCCAACACGTGCTGGGTACTGGTTAGAGAGTGTCGTTCGTATCCTTAGTTAGATAGGTTGTTTTGATGAGGATAAGTTGGGTTGTATCGTATCGCTGCTGACAAACGAGGCTCATAGATGGTGGTTGATTATCGAGATGGGTACTGAGCCAGATCGTTTGAATTGGGACTTCTTCTTATTGTCGTTCCGATGGAAATTCATGGGTGAGCAGTATCTCGAGGTTAGGAGATGAGAGTTTATGGATCTTGTCCAGGGTACTCTGTCAGTAGATGAGTATGAGGTTGAGTTTATTCGGTTGAGCCAATATGCTCTCGAGTTGGTGGCTCATGAGGTAAGCCGTTGTAAGAGGCTCAGGTTTAGACTGAACCGCATGATTAAACTATATTTGGTTGCTTAGAGTACTCAGGTCTTCAACGAGTTAGTTGAGAAGGCTTGTGCGCTTAAAGAGACTTTGGGGGAGGAGCCTAAAGTTGTTTCGTCTAGAGTTGTTAAGAGGATGACCGATACTGCTAATGGTTCTATTCATAAGGGTAAGAGAGAACTTTTTGGTAAATCTAGACGAAGTGTTATTTGTGGTTACAATCATGATAGATAGGTCGCGAGAGTCAAGGCTGGTCCTACTGTTCAGGGTTGTGCTGCGTGGAATTTTTGTAAGCATTGTAATCGTCGACATCCGAAAGAGTATTGGAGGATGATGGGTGCTTGTCTGGCTTGTGATACGATAGAGCACTGAGTTAGCAATTACCCGAGGAGAGCGCTTATTGTCCGTGATCAACCTTTTGTTGCTGCTATTACATCTGCTCTGGCTCGAGGTGGAGGCCATTGCAGAGGTGATGGTGGTAGAGGTGTTGGTCAGCGTGGTGTTGTTCGAGGTGGTGATGGTGGTCCAGCTAGAGTTTATGTAGTAAGGGAGCCCTAGACTAGATAGGTCACCGATGTTATCACAAGTACCTTCACGCTACAGTCTTTTCCACTTCTAGCTTTAGTTGATTTTGGTACCATGAGATCATTTATTTTGAGAGACGTAGCTAAAGAATAAGGGATTGTTGTAGAGACTTCTAGTTCGAGTGGTACAGTTAAGAGCCCTATAGGTTATAGTGTAGTGGTTGATCGGGTATATTGATACTGTCATCTGATTGTTCAAGGACAAATGTTTTTGGTTAATCTGCTTGAGTTATCATTTTAGGGTTTCAAAATTATTCTTGGCATGGATTGTTTGTTTGAACATCAGGTGAAGGTGGATTGCGAGGTGAAGTTAGTGACTTTATGTGGTGTTGGTGGTTTCGTAGTGGTTGTTGTGGAAGAGAAGTTTGAGTTGTTGTCAAATGTAATATCTTCACTCCGTACTGAGAAGTTGGTTCGAAAAGGTTGCGAAGCTTATCTAGCCTATATCCTGAATGTCGATAGTAGGAAGATGAGGTTGGATGAGATTCGAGCTATTTGTGATTTTCCAGATATGTTTCCTGAGGAGTTACTTGGTTTACCATCGAATAGAGAAGTCGAGTTCAGTATTAAGCACTATCCCGGTACTGCTCTGGTGTCTATTACGCCCTACCGCATGGCACCAAAAGAACTGAAAGAGTTGAAGCTGTAATTGAAAGAGCTTTTGGATCGTGGGTTTATTCGTCCAAGTGTGTCTTTCTGGGGAGCACCGATGTTGTTCGTTAAGAAAAAGGATAGGACTTTGAGGCTGTACGTTGACTATCCCCAGTTGAATAAGTTAATGATCAAGAATAAGTATCTGTTTCCGAGGATTGATGATCTCTTTGATCAATTTCAGAGAGCTTTTGTTTTCTCGAAGATTGATTTGCGGTCTGGGTACTACCAGTTGAAGGTTAAGGATTCGGATGTGATAAAGACTGCTTTCAAGACTTGATATAGTCACTACTATTTCTTGTCATGCCATTCGGATTGACGAATGCACCTGCCGTATTTATGGATATGATGAATCGAGTTTTTCACTCCTACTTGGATCGGTTCGTGGTGGTCTTCATAGACGATATATTGGTGTATTCCCGATCTGAGGATGAGCACGATGAGCAATTGAGGGTAGTTCTACAAGTATTGCGAGAGAAGTAGTTGTATGCGAAGTTGAGTAAGTACGAGTTTTGGCTTCGAGAGGCGGTGTTTCTAGGTCATGTCGTTTCAGTTGAGGGTATTTAGGTTGATCTGAAGAAAGTTAAAATGATTTT
This sequence comes from Gossypioides kirkii, assembly GCA_005610355.1. NCBI lineage: Eukaryota > Viridiplantae > Streptophyta > Magnoliopsida > Malvales > Malvaceae > Gossypioides > Gossypioides kirkii. Next base: position 17,970,637 of record CP032246.1, on the reverse strand, counting down.
AGATTGGAAGTTATCGAGGTCTATTTTTGAGGTTAAGAGTTTTCTAGGGTTTGTAGTTATTATCGTCGCTTTGTCGAGGGGTTTTGGAACATTGCTGCTCCTTTGATGAAGTTGCTTCAGAAGAACTGCGTTTGAGTGGACTGATGAGAGGAAGAAGTGTATCGAGAAGCTAAAGTCGATTTTAACCTAAGCGCTTTTGTTGAGACAACTGAAATCCGATAAGGAGTATGTCGTCTACAGTGATGCTTCTTATACGGATTTAGGTTATGTGCTGATGCAAGAGGGTATGGCAGTTGCTTATGCGTCGAGGCAGTTGAGGCTGCATGAGTGTAACTATTCGACTCATGATTTGGAGTTGGTTGCCGTAAACTTCGTGCTCAAGATTTGGCGTCACTATTTGTACGGTGAGATGTCTGTGATTTACACCAATCACAAAAGTCTTAAGTATCTCCTAAAAGGAGTTGAACTTGAGACAGAGGCATTGGATCGAGCTACTGAAGGATTACGATTGTGTGATCGAGTACCATCCGGGTAAAACGAATGTCATCTCAGATGCTGAGTCGCAAGTCTTTGGTTGATTTGACTATGTTTGAGAGGCTATCTGTTTCGAAAGATGGTGGCCTATTGGTTGAACTTAAGGTGAGGCCAGTTCTTTCATAACAGATTTGTGACCGTCAGCCTTTCGATGAGAGTTTGGCCCGTCGGATTCATCACGTTGAGTCGGGAGTTTAGGCAGATTTTGATCTCAACTTTGATCTGCATTTTCAAGGTCGTTTGTGCATTTCGGAGGACAAGGATATGAGGTGCTTGATTCGTATTGAGGCACATAGCAATCCTTATGCTATGCATCCCGGTAGGAACAAGATGTGTCAGGATCTTTGAGTTCTGCATTGCTGGCCTGGGTTGAAGAAGGATGTTGCCGATTTTGTTGCAAGATTTTTGGTTTGTCAGAGAGTGAAAGCCAAGCATCAGCGTCCATCTAGTTTGCTCCAACCTATTCAAATTCTTGAGTGGAAATGAGAGCGGATGATGATGGACTTCGTTTCATGTTTGCCTTTTACTCCAACTTGTAAGGATTCGATCTGGGTGATTGTGGATAGATTTTTGAAGTCTGCCCATTTTCTGTTGGTCCGTACGACATTTAGTTTGCATCAGTTAGCTGAGCTCTATATCCAAGAGATTCTTCGTTTTCATGGAGTTCCTATTTCGATTATATCAGACCGAGATCCACTGTTTACTTCGAGATTCTAGAGGACGTTACACGAAGCTTTGGGTTCGAAGCTTCATTTCAATTCAGCTTATGATCCACAGTACGATGGACAATCCAAGAGGGTGATTCAAGTTCTTAAGGACATGCTTCGTAGTTGTGTTATCAACTTCAGAGGTAGCTGGGATTGTCACTTGCCATTATCCGAGTTTACATATAATAATAGCTTCCAAAAGAGTATTCAAATGGCACCATTCGAGGTTTTGTATGGTCGGAGGTGCACGACTCTCTGTGTTAGTCTGATATGAAGAAGAGGAGCTTGGGTCTAGAGTTGGTTCGGGAAATTAAGGATAAGGCGAGACTTGTTTGTGATCGATTAAAAGCTGCTTCTGATTGGCAGAATTCTTACGCTGACATAAGACGTCGAGACATTGAGTATCAGGTCGGAGATAAGGTCTTCTTGAAGGTTTCGCAGTGGAAAAAAGTTCTGAGGTTCGGATGGAAAGGTAAGTTCAATTCAAGATTCATTGGCCGTTATGAGGTAGCCGATAGGATTAGACTGATTGCTTATTATCTATTACTGCCTCCTGAGCTAGATCATAATCATGACGTCTTCCATGTCTCCATGTTACGGAAGTACCGATCTGATCCTTCTCACGTTATGCCAATTGAGGAGATTGAGGTTAGGTCTGATATTTCGTATGAGGAGGAATCGGTTACGATTTAAAATCATGAGGACAATGTGCTATGCAATAAGATAGTTTTATTGGTGAAAGTTTTGTGGCGCAACCCCAAAACTGAGGAAGCCACTTGGAAATCGAAAGATTTGATGAAACATCAATATCCAAACCTGTTCGATTCAGGTAAAGTTTCGTGGACGAAATTTCTTTTTAGAGGGAGAGAGTTGTAATATCCCTAAATTGAGTCTAGAAGTTTCGAGTATATTTTTTCGAGTTCCGAGCATGAATTTAGGAATTTATTGGATTAATAGTAATTTTTAACTTAATTTAGGAGGTCAATTTCATTTAAAATTGTTTGGAAAAATAAATATATTTTTGAAAAATTAATTTTTAAAGTAATTAAATAATTATTAGTGAAAATAATTAATTTGGGTCGAAAAAGAGTTTTAAAATAATTTTTATGGGGGTTAATTTGAGTTAAATTTAAATATTTATTAAATTAGATTTAATTGTAAAATAAGGTAAATTTTGGAGTATTTATTTGGCAAATAAACATCTAAATTCGAAATTTTGGAGGCAAAGGATCAATTGGTAAAGTAAGGGAAATACTCTCTCATTTCACCTGAAATTATTCACTAAAGTAGCAAAAAATATTCTGAAATTTCTCAAGATTCTTGAATCAAGATTTTCAATCACAGGATTTAGAACGAATCAAAGGTAATTACTATTTCTAAACTTATTTTTATGATGATTAGAAACATATTTACATTATTTGAGTGATAATTACATGATTTTTTATCAATGTTATCTTCTTCAAAAGCTTAAGGTGCTTTAATGGTAGATCTTAAATTTTGAGAGGAAATCCTCAAATCAATGGATGTTCCAACTCAAAAATGAATCTATTAAAAAGGTTTTTGATCTTATTTATTAAGATTAACTATGTTTTGTAAGGTAATTTAAAAAAATTTGAATTTCATCATCTTAATGAACCGATTTTCTGGATTTGTGTGAAATTAATGCTTAGTATATGTTTATTTGGTCTAGTATTGATGTTTGAAAGTGATTAGGACAGCTGGAGTGATCGATTTTGTCAGGAATCGAGTTTTCAACTTGATGTTGCAAATCCAGTAAGGTAACTTTGTGAGAGAATTTCTTATAGCCTAGTTGATGAAAATTTGTATTTATTATATCTTTCAAAAGGTGGTACTCTCTATTTTATCTCTATTGAAGCTCTAAATCTTGAAGAGGATTGAGGTTTGAAGAGGACCGAGCTAATCTAGTTTATTTGGTTGTGGTTGAGTTAGTTGTGTGGTGAGTGTTATTAAAGAGTAATTTGGTAAATTGACCCTCATTTATGCTTAGTTAGATGATTAATTACTAATTACAAATATTTAATTAAGTTTTGGTTTGTTAATTGCAAGATTATTAATATTTGTCTAAATGGTGAAAATTTTATTTGGTAAGTGAGCATGTAGTAGTTTTATGTGCTTTGATTGGATTAATTATAATGACGATTTAAGCATGTATGTTGGAGTTTTTGGTTCATGGTATGTTGATATTTCAATTGATAAATGAACATTGATAATTGGTAATTAGTATGCTTGATTTAATTTGATGTTAAAATGGCTACGTTACATGATTCATATATGCATTTTGACACTTCAAATATAGCACATTATTGACTGAAATTATGTTATGATTGATTTATTATATTGGCATTATAGCATGGTGGATCCATTGGATATAGCTTGCATGCCAAAGGATTTGTGAGTACTCACTATTGATATGTTATTTGTGAGAATTGATTTGGAGTAGATAAGGGAGTGTTGAGCTTGTGTCTCCACTCAATGGGACTGATTTAAGGCGATATAAGGGAGTATGTGGCTTTGATCCGCGCAATCCGGGACTGATTCTGATTCTGATTGGGAGTAAGGAGATCCATTTATCCAATTTATGATCACCCGATTAAGCCATGATTGTATATGCCAATATAAAAGTATGAAATGTTATATGCTAAATTGATGATTGTATGCCATGATTGATTATAATTTTTGATACATGGTTAAGCATATGACATTGAGTTATTATGGACTGATTTTGAGACAGAAAGTTGGTATCTGATTGGTTTCGATTTAAGCATGATTTGGGTGTTAATTTACTCGTCGTTTTATTAACATTCACTGGGCTTTTTAAGCTCACACCCTCACATTTGTGCAGATATTCAACGGGATTGAGGAGCTGAGGAGCCGAGCAAGAGAGTTCCAATAAATTAAGGTTCGGTAGAGATTTAGTTGCATGTTTTAGAGACTATAATCGAGCATTGTGGAACTCTCGAGACTTAGTTTAATTTTAGTTGTAATTGGACTTGGACATTGGACATTGGACATTTTTAATTTTGGATGGTTTTATAATATCATATATGCATGTTTGAGTTTGATTATTGAATATTTACGGTTTGTTGTTGCTTGATAACATGGTGATTGATAGCACCGTGTGTGAGGCATGATGTTTACACTAACTATTGTTTAAATGAAGCTTCCATGAAATTGATTGTTTAATTCTATTTAATTGAGGCTTAATTGGTGTTAATAAATTCAATTGACGGTGCATGAATATGTATGGAATTTAATCGTAGCTAAATCGGGTGACGGTATTTTGCCTAAATAGTAAACACAGGTAATAAATAACAGAATACTAAAGATTCGAGCCATAGAATTCCTAAATTCTGATACAAGATACTTATTAGATCGAATAAGTACATTAGACCTAATTAAATTATTTTGTTGTATCCAGACTAATACCAACCTAACCCATTTCATCAATAAAATATGACCAATTAACCATCCAACAAAACTACTTGTTACAAATAACATATTGTTGTTGCATCGAAACATATAAATGTTGACTAATCTGGCTAACATTGAACTTGGTAAAATGAAATGGTTGAATAATTGAATAATGAGATTATTCAGGAATATATATTGAATGCTCAGATTACGCATTGAATTCCTGGTAGGACGTCTATGATCAAAAAAGTCTTTGTGATTGTTCTAGAAGAAATGAAACAAAAGATACGGTAGAGCTAGGACAGTTATTGTATGAGGTTTACCCAATGCTAAATGCAGAGGTACATAGTAGATTGATATGAACATCATGAACTGTCCTTTAATAAACCCAGTTGTTGCTGATACCCTCTTCTCGGTTCCTCCTTCTCCTTCTTCCATAACCCAAGCTTGTAGAAGGAAGATATAATTGGGACCTATGGATAATGTGGTCAGAAATCCATAACAGAGTCCGACCATAACGACCGAATTGATTATCGTCATGCATAAGGATATTAGATTCCCTGGTATAAAAGATTTTAAAATCATCATTAACCTCCCTTTTTTCTTTTCTATTTCTGGATTATTATATGATGATTTTTGAACTTTCCATATACATATATAGAAATAGAAAAAGATAGACTAGAACCGACATCTCTTATGTCATGTCAATGACAATATAAAAATGGAAGTGGGATCTGGATGGAATATAATGAAATAGAGCCACTTTGAGGTTCCCTATGAAATGAGGCATGGAACGGAGCCACTACGAAGAAGTTTTAGGGGTTACGAAGGAAACTTCGAGTTCATATTGGTCAAACGGGCCTGTGAGGGTGACACATAGCCATGTGGGTTGTTGGGGGTTGGAATTTTGGCCTTTTTAAATTGGTATTCTAATCTGTTTAAATTACAAATTAGTCCTGAAACTTGATAAGTCTAATTAGGGCCCTAAATGATAAGGAAACTTGGTAAAATTTTAGGATTAGACTCATAATTGGTCAAATTTGTTAGAAATGCACTAAATTTAATATTCGGGTATAGTACTGATAGTTTGAAAATGTTACAATTTAGTCTTGAATGTTAAAACTTGAATTAGACATAGTAAATAAACTAAGATTAAGCTGAATTTTTTAGGGCTTACATAAATTAATTGAAAGAAGGTCGATAAATGTTTAGATCTAAAATCGGGTTAGTTTAATCATAAGTGGTAAAATGACAAAAATGCCCTTAAGTTAAATTACATATAAGAAGATTAAAATTGGTTCACCAATTGCTTCTGCATTAATAAATAACTAATAAATGGATAAGATTGAGGTGTTATAAGGTCAAAGTGTGTCTTGAGAGGTTGTTAGCCGGAGAGTCACTTAGGTGACTAATGTAACACTTCGAATTCAGGCCAGCCCGTCCCGATCGGGTTTGGGGTGTCACAACACATTTGTGGTGAGGCCTTCTATGGCAGACTTTTCCTTCCATTATGGAACCCTCTGGTGGTGGACACATATTAGATACGTGTCAAGTCTTAGTTAGGAACGTGTCATTGTGCATGACACTTGGTGAGTTTCACTTGTTGTGCTTGATTAGTGGAATTGTGTATGCAAGTATTCTGATTGGTAGCTAGCCAAAAGTGTTCTTTTGTTTGTATTATATATATATATATATATATCATGGAGGAGAGGGATGAAGAGTTCAATTATCCTTTCTCCTTTTTCCTTTTTCTTTCTATCTGAGTATAGAAGTGTTAACCTGTGTGCTTGTGGAAAGAATTGTGTGTTGACTAAAGCTTTCTAGGAAAAATTTCCAAGTGAGTTCCTTTTTCCTCTTCTTGATGAGTTAAGAAACTATTTTAAAAACATTACATGTCTGAGAAAAAGGTATGATTGTTTTTGTGTGCTAATAGGGTTATGTGTAGCCATTCTTCATGATTTAATCATATCGACTGATGGTAGGGTTACCATCTCGCATAACTATTTGTTCTAGTATTCTTGTTTTGCTCATGTGATTGTATATGCATTACATAATGTGCATAATTGTGTTAACTAATAAAATAATAAAGATAGAACATGTATGAATGATTGAATGGACACTTCTTCATTGGAGCACAAACTCTATATCCGAATTGGTTAAAGAGGGGGTTGTAGAGTTAAATCGTTGATGTGTAAATGTGATTGGAGAAATGTGTGAAGAATATGAAATGATATGAGATTTACCTCTGGTAGGGCATGTTAATGCAAACCATGATTTGTGAATGCCCCGACCTTGTGGGGAATACTTAGGTGCTCGAATTAACAAGAAGGATTTGTGTGTTGGAAAATCATGTTTGGAAAACGCAGCAAAAAATAAATTTAGGGAAAAACAAAGTTTTAAATTTTTTTCCAATATAAGAACTTGGTTGTGATATCTAAAGTAATAAACACTTAATCAAATTTGTACCTTTTCGATTCGTTTAGGATGAATACTTCGATCGAGTTGTCTTCTCTACTATCCTCAAGCTCACTTCTGCCGAGTGTGAACTCACTTTGAATCATAAAATTTTTCACAAAAGTTATTAGTGGGTTAGTTTCATAATTTCTCTAAACTTCTAGGTCAAGTTATAAATAAAAAATATCTCCAGAAATTTTCTAAAATAATTTCTTCAGAGAATTTTCTCTCTACAACTTTCTCTTCAATTCAAGTGTACGAAAAATAATGACCCAAGGCTCTCTTTATATAGGAAGAGTTTAGAGAGTTTCACTATGATAAACTTAATCACTTTAATATTTATCAAGATAAATATTAGATTAAATTAAATTTAATAATAAATATATTAAAATAATATTATTTTTGGAATAGTTAATTGAAATCAAATTCTCTAGCAAAGTCCAATAAGAGTGTAATTCTTCCACTACTCAACCACCGAAGAACCACCGTCGTCGACCATTCATCGACCACTGGAATGTCACCGTCGCAATCGTCGTCACCACCATTTCCGATGGTGTAGGTGAGTCACCCTCACGACACCCCGAGCCGATTCAATCTGGGTCAGTGATGACTCGATTTCGGTCTAGCCATTGGTTGGACTGTCAACCCGATTTCACATACTGAGCCTAATTCGACTAGTTTTGGGTCTTGGTCTCGGTTTTGGGCTCTCGGGCTCAATTTACGATCTCAAGACCAATTTTCAAGTTCAATTACCTATTTGATCAATTGTCTGACTTGAAAATTAATTTTCAAAAATATTATATTAATTTTAATTAATTTAATTTTACTTGATTAAAATTAAATTTTCTAAAAATCACTTAGATTTTTCAAATTAATTTTTCAAGAAAATTCTTTAATCAAATTATCTAGTTGAATAATTCTTACGACCACCCAATTTAGTTCCACATCGAATAAATTGACTCGATTAAATTATTTCTGAAGTCGTAGATGTTGGAGCCCAATTTCGTCTGGGCCCAACTCAAAACCCAAACCCAAAAATAAACTAAAAATAAATAAATAAATTTAAATAAAATTTATTTAATTTAAAAGTCCAATGACAAACCCGTATTACCTAAACTACCTAAAACCCAAATGACCCAATTACAAATCGTAAGGCCCAAAAACCTAAAATATTTTAGAAAACCCTAATTTCCTAACATCTCTTTTGCAACCACACCTCCCATTGGTCATCCTTCGGCCACGTCAGCGGGCACGCACCCCAAGGCACCACTCTTAAGGCCTGCCACCTCCGCTACCACCATGTGATACCTGCCAAAACAGAGAAGAAAAGACAGAAGCAAAGCAAAGAAACAATATTTTGTAATAAATTTTGGCTATAAAGCCATCATCTCAGATCTGTAATGGGATTCAATGAATAGAAAAAACACAAAAAAAATTACGAAGAAATCAAACGAAGCATTTGAAATCAATAGAGAACAACAAAATTCAGATTCAAAAGTACAAGATTCTACAGTTTATTTTGTTGCAAGGTATATTTAATATTTGCCTATCCATACATGTATATATACGCATATTTACATACTTGGTTATTTCTTCTTCTTTTTTCTACTTTCGAAATATATATATATATGTAACATAAATCCTTTTTTCATTTTTATATTTTTCTTATTTTTTTAATATTTTGAAAATAAGGCTAAAATAAACACAAAAAACAAAACAAAAAAGGTGGTTTGAAACTCTAAATACAAAATAAAGTTTGAAAATAAAAATATAAAAAATCATTTTTGAAACTCCTTTGAAATTTGGGGGTTAGATATACAAGATCTAGCCCCGATCAATTGTTTAAAAATAAAAAAAATTACCTTGCGCCGTCGCACATGGTGGCAGCCAGCGATGGCGGCGGAACGGCACCGACGGTCAGAGGGGACAAGGTTTTAAAAAAAGGGGGGTTGAGAAGTTTTTTTAGAGAAAGAGATTTTTATTAAGAAAGTGGGTAAAATGATTTTTTTTAGAAATTTTGGGGTATATATAGCCATTCAAAACGATGTAGTTTTGGGAGTGGCTTAAACACCCCAAAATGACGTCATTTTGAAGTTGACTGATCCAATCCGCTCTAACCCAGCGAGGGGATCCACATGTTTTTGAGAAAGGGGCAAATTTTCTCTTTGGTCCTTTCATATTTTTTATTTATTTCAATTTAATCCTTTTGTGCTAATTTTAATTTATTTCAATTTGCCCAATAATTTTAAGATTTTTACAATTTAGTCCTTGGCTCAAAAATGACCCTAATATTGCCACATGTCAACATTTTTGGGTTTATTACCCACGAAGCCCCTATTTTATATAAAAATTATGTTTTGACCCATAAACTATCCAAATATTCATATTTGACCCTAAACTTTCCAAAAATTATGATTTGACCCCTAAACTTTCCAAAAATTATATTTTAACCCATGAACTTTTCAAAAATTCAAATTTGACCCTTAAACTTCCCAAAAGTTCTAATTTGGCCCCTAAACTTTCCAAAATTTTATTTTTGACCCCATTTTTCCTTATTTTCATATTTTTACCCCAAAATTTTCATTTTTGCCTAAATTTAATCTTATATTTTTATTGCTTCTAAAATTAATTTTGTTTATTTATTTATTTTATTTTTAGATAATTTTGAGTTGCATTTTCTTTCACATTGTGTATTTTGTTTATTTTTATTTTTATATATTTATTTTGTGTATTTATTATTCATGTAATTGCACCTTCTTCGTGTTATTTAATCTTGTCATTAATTGCACAACTCGTATTTAATTTACATGCTCATTTTTTTAAAATATTTTAATTAAAATTATTTTTTGGTTTTCTCTAAAAATAAAAATATTTTTAAAATCAAGGCAATATTCCCTTATTTCGGGATTTGAAAAATTGTACCTTAACTTACTAGGCGTGATTTTTCTTCAAACCGGAATAATCGAATACCCTTTTAAAGGTTTGAAATTGGCAACGAAGGAATGCTCGTTATTTTCGGTTCTTGAAATGTTATGTCCTAACTCACTAGACGTGACTTCCTTCCTCGATCATTTCGAAATAACGTGTACATAAAATAAATCATGTATTTAGGGATCGCATTTTAAATTTTACTCAAGATTTCAAATTTTAACAATCAAGATCGGGAAAAAGTCGACAAGGTACCAATTTTTAGACGTGTGAGGGTGCTAATCCTTCCTCATACTTAATCGACTCCCGAACCCATTTTTCTGGATTTTAAAGATCAAAATGTTTGTTAAAACGAATTTAAAACATTTTGTGGTGATCCAATAACACCAAACAAAAAAAATATTAGTGGCGACTCCATATTTCGATTTTTAAAATATTTTTGACACTTTTTTCTTTTTTTCAAAAAATGGTTTCTACAGCTTGGCGACTCCACTAGGGAGGTTGTTTAAAAATAAAAGAGTCAAGCCAAAAGTAGATTATTTTCGGGTCTTTTTGTTAAAGTTTTTAACTCGGTCTAATTTAATATGTGATCCTTGGCATTTTTTTGTGATAATACTGTATTGAAACTGCTAGTATAGAGTTGCATTCATTTGCATCTGTCATTACACCCTTTAAGCGGAAGTGAGAAGCTACTCCTTCGTAAAGTTTTCACCTCCGTGCAAGATAGTGAATCGCTTTCGGGATTACATCCATACCTATGTTTTCGTGAAGTTTTCACTTCCATGCAAACATATGGGAAATATGTCCCCTTAAACCAAACTCATCCGTATGAGCCTGTAATGGGTGAGGATCGAGGAATCTATTGGTTTGGGTATCTTTTACTCTAGAACTTAAACCACATATACTGAGCCCTAAGTGCTTGCCTTAGGATAGAACTACATCGAATTGTTAACAGTTTCCTGAATGCATAGGTTCCTTGTTTTATATCTGTATTTTGTTATCGTACTAACTTGTTTTTTTTGCTTTTTGATTTTTGCTTGCATTACATCCTCATATAAGGAAAGGTGTTGATTTAACCTTAATTACTAAATAGAAAACTAGTCATAAGAAAACAAGTTTCTTGATAAGGTAGAAAACAATATGGTCATGCGTATATGGTCAAAATAAGGACAAAAAAGAAACCGATGGTTTGCTAGATGAGTAAGACGGAAAAAAAATCGCACAATAAGTCAAACTTTGACCTAAGTACGAGAGGTGACTAATCACTTGACCATTTAAGATTGACATTTGGACCTAAAATCGGAGTCAAACCAAGGAGAAGTCAGAGGATTTCCTTGTGAAGATTAAGGCTTTTGAACACTAAGGCACGACCACATACGAATCTACCTTATGTAAAAAAATTTGTTTTCTAGTAAAGTTGTTCTAATAGAATTGAATTATGAGTCGATACCTTTCCTATGCAAGTATGCACTCATAAGCATCACATTTTTTTAACTTGCATTTAATTCCATGAAATGAGCCCTAAGAGCCTACCTTAAGTAGAACTGTGTCAAACCTTTAATGGTTACCCGAATAAGGTAAGAGATGCGGTTATATTCTTGTTTCTTTGCTTTTAATTGCAATTTATTTTCAAATTTTATTCTTGTATTAATCATACTAATTTATTTTGAATCTGTTTGCATTGCATTTTCATCTAAAAAAGGTGTTGATTCATGTTCTATTACTAAATAGAGAACTGGTCATAAGAAAACGGGTTCCTTGATAAGGTAAAAGTCAATGTGGCCACGCGTGTGTGGTAAAAAAACAACACGAGAAGGGGGATAGCCTGTCAAAAGGGCACATATTAGAGTTTTGGGATTACACCCAAATAAATGTAACCCATAACAATTTGCAAGAGTTGAAAGAAATATGGATGAGGAAACGAGGTAGATGTTTTACTTCGAATATGGTGATCTGCCTTACCTACTCAAGGTTAAAGTAGATACACACCTTTTTCGAGGCCTAACACAACATTGAGATCCAGCTTAATTGCTTCACTTTCAGAAACATGGACATACGGTAGAAGAATACACTACATCTCTCCATTGCCCAAGGATTTAGAATAATAAAGCCTACTCTAGATGAGTGAGCATTGAGTTGTAGCCTTGATTAAGGAAAAAGGGGATACCAAGTGCATTGAAAAACCTACAAGATGTAGTACGCTCAGATGAAAGAAAGAATGTCAACATTTTCGCCTCAAACACGAATGAGTTAGTTGTATTCCCTTAAGTATTGGGGCACGTAGAGGATGCGGTTGCAGTTTTGTTTGACCGATTTGAGAAGAGAATCACTCATGTTCTATCAGTCTTAGCCATTAAACGTCTGTCGAAGATAGGGTAAGAGAAGGTTTATGGGTGCACAACTTTTGCTAGTTTGGTCGTAGCCATTTTTAGAAAGTAGAAAAGGTCTCTTATTGAATATTTCCTAAGGATTACTCTCCGTTGAAAGAATTTATGGCAATCCAAAGACGAGAAGATATCACCAAAGAAAATTGGAAATAAACGAGGAATAACCCCAACACTCTTAGGGGCAGGTCTGAGATAGGGACCATGTTGTGAGCAAGGATTTGACCCAAGTACAAGAAGAGACTAATCACTTGCTAGCCTTATCCATCAAAGTCGACGTGTTGAGCTTGAAATCGAAGTTGAATTGAGATAAAAGCTTAGCTTGGCTTCTTAAGAAAGATTAAGGCTTTGAGCATTAAGGCACGACCATATATGTATCTTCCTTATGTAAAGAAATTCGTCTTTTAGTAAAGTTGTTTTAACAGAATCGAACTAAGAATCAAAGCCTTGTTGTATACATGCATTCATTAGCATTTTCATTTCATTACATAGAAATAAAAACCTCTACATATCTAAAACAATCGTGTCAAGGGAGTGTTAACAACTCTGAATAAAAACAGAGAGAAAACATGATAAATCCGGATAATAGGGGAATGTTAAAAAAAATTAAGCGAAAGTCATGTCTGAATAAGAGAACGAAGAGTGAAACCTATCGAGAGTTTGCCCTTACACCCTTGGAAGTGTTTGGACAACTAGACTGTGGAAGAGCTACCTGTAGTTTTTAGGACTTTTCCAGATAAATATTCAGAACACACTTATCACTCTAAATCCGAGAGTAATAAGGATCCTTTTGTAAAGGGCACATAATCACTATCTTTTATTTCAATAACAATGATGCATTGTTTTTGTCCCATTTGGCAAACACCTTACCATTCTTCTCATTCGTTCATACCACAATTAATCATTTTTTAATTCAATTATTCTTTGGATCCCCTTTTGTCTTTATGCTAGGTCCCTTGATATCAAGGATACGAGCGACACTACTATTGACTCAGAGCCCTTTTGAGAAGGACATGTGTCCAGAAAAACCTTAAGACTTCGAAAGTGATCAAGAATGTAACTTGTCTCCTGATTTGCTACGAATACGGGAGCAAGACGAGAATAAAAAATTATCTCACAAAGAATCAACAGAAATTACGAGTTTTGGGAATGAAAATGGATAAGAGATAAAGAGGGTGAAAATTGGGACATGTATCTCTACAAAAATAAAACGAGATTCTGTAAAGTTGCTTCAAGAATTCAAAAAGGTCTTCTCATGGTCCTATCAAAGCATATCGAGTAAGGAACTGATGTCGTGACACACAGACTCCCATAAAAGAAGAACGCAATCAGTTCAATGAAAACTTCAAAGAATGAGGCCTGACCCACTATTAAAAGATGAGATCAAAAAAAAAGAAAAGAAAGAAAAAGTAAAGATGAAACCCCATAAAGGGCATCTTTTTTTAAAAAAAAGAAAAGAAAAGAAGAAAAAAGAAAGTTAAGATGAAAACCAGTAAAGAGCATCTTGAAAATCTATATATCTCATTCACCTCTTCACATCATAGCTTCTTTTTATGTGGGGCATTGACGTCCCTGAGCCAAATTCGTCAAAAGCTTCTAATGGGCATCGATTCATTACTTCACCAAATAGGTAGAAGCTGTTTCTTATGTCAATCAGCGGTTAAGCAAATTCTTGAAAAAGAAATTATATGTCAATATGGAATGCCAAAAATGGTCATATCCAACGAAAACTTGAATAACGGCACGATAGCGAAAGTTTGCGGCCAATTCAAGATCAAGTATCACAACTCAACATCATATCGCCAAAAAGTGAATGGGACGGTGGAGGCAACCAATAAGAACATCAAGGGATTGATTGGTAAATAGCAAAGACCTACAAAGGCTTGGCATGAGAAGTCAACATTTACTCTCTACGCTTATTTGAACGTCCATCGGGACTTACACCGGGGCAACACCTCTTTCAAAGGCAGTTTTACCTCTATGAAGTCAAGATTCCCTCCACCCAAAGCAGAAAGAAGTCAATCTAGATTTGATTAGTTAAACATTAATCAAGGAAATGAGGCTAAAAGCTATCCGTCATGATTAGATGAACAAAAAATGAATCATAAGGGCTTATGACAAAGAAGGATCCGCTCTAGAGAATTCGACAAAGAAACTCTGGTTTTGAAAAGGGTCTGGCCTACAAAAAACCTCCAAGGAAAATAAATGTTGAATTTGGAAGGGCCCTATGAGGTGAAGAAAGCCTTTTTTGGAGGAGATTTGACTTTGACCAAGATAGAAGGCAAAGACATGCCTAATCCCGTGAACTCGGGTTCGGTGAGGAAGAAATTTCACCCAGAAAAAAGAAAAAAGAAAAAGGAGAGGTTAATGTGAAAACCAATAAAGGACATCTCGAAACCTAAGGAGATTTGAGTTGAAAACCTAAAAGGGCGGGTCAAATTTGAATAAACAAAGAGACATGAAACGATCTTCTCTCTCAAAAGTAACAAGGTGGAGAAACTTTACACCTTGAGGCATCAACGAAATACTCTAGGTTTCATGGACACATATCAAGCTTAGAATGGTCCTCATCAAGTTTGCTTAGCGAAGCTCATACTTTGATATCTCGGGCACCTAACTTCATTCTTTGCTCACTTGATGTTTGGCAACTTTTGATCAATGTTTGCCATTTTTAATCTTTTCATTCATGCGAGCTTTGCCTCCAATAAAATTCAATTTTATCCACCTTACAACCCTGTTCAAGCATTCTTGCATTGAAATGACAGTTAGTGGACTAATGATTTTTAATCTTTTCAATCATGCGAGCTTTGCCTCAAATCAAATTCAATTTCATCCACCTTACAACCCTATTCAAGCATTTTTACATTGAAATAACGGTTAGTGGTCTAACAATATAAGGAATAAAAGGATTTCTGCACTTCGCTCTAAAAAATTTCTAAATAGTACAGAGACCTGAAACAGAACCACTAGTTGGAAATAACCAAACTCGAGGGTTGGAGAGGTCGTAAGGTGCATAGTTCGGATTACGACTACCTCTTTGGGTTTCATGTAAAAAGCATCAAACCAAAAAGGAAAAAATGGTGACACATCAGTGATAGAATTTGGACAAATGACAAACCATGTCAATCTAAAGACAAAGAAAATCATTTTTGAATCTGACATTCATGCCAATATCATGCACACTCATTTAGTTAGGAGCATTTGATTCATTCTGATTATGGCATCCTAATAAGTTGGCCTGCATAGAGGTCCATAAAAGCATATTCTATAGGTTTGGAGGGAAAGGTTGAAGCCGCAAAGGTGAACCTTGTGCTTTAGAGACGTGATGGGAAATATTGAAGCTGCAACGGTGAATATAGTACCATGAAGATATGGAGGGAAAGGTTGACGTTGCAATGGCGAACCTTATACCTTAAAAAAATAATGGGAAAGATTGAAGCCACAACGACAAATCTTGTACCATGGAGATGTGGAGGGAAAGGTTGAAGCTGCAACAGCGAACCTTGTACCTTAGAGACATGATGGGAAAGATTGAAGTCGCAACAGTGAATCTTATACCATGGAGATATAGAGGGAAAGGTTGAAGCAGCAATGGCGAACCTTGTACCTTGGAGACATGATTGGAAAGATTGAAGCCGCAATGGTGAATCTTGTACCATGGAGATATGGAGGGAAAAGTTGAAGCCGCAATGGCGAACCTTATACCTTAAAGATGTGAAGGGAAAGATTGAGGCCACAACGGTGAATCTTATACCCTGAAGATGAGGAAAAGCATATTGAAGCCACAAAGGCTAATCTCAAGACTGTAGAAAAGCAAATTGAAGCTGTAATGGTGAATCTCAAAGTTGTAAAGGGCTAAATTAAAGCTGCAAAGGTGAATCTTACATCTCTAAAGCTGAATAGGAGCAGATTGAAGCCGTAATGGTGAATCTTCTACCTCGAAGTTGCAATGGATCAGATCAAAGCTGCGGTAGCAAGTTTTTTTATCTCTCTGAAGTTATAGTAGAGCAAAGCGAAGCTACCATCCGATCTCATACCCTGATAATGGGGCAAATTGAATCATCTAATCTTTTACCCTAATTAGGGGGCAGATTGAAGACACACCAATCTCTTACCCCGATCATGGGGCAGATTGAAGCATCCAATCTCCTACCCCGATCATGGGGCAAGTTGAAGACACTATCCAATCTCTTACCCCGATCATGAGGCAGATTGAAGACACCATCCAATCTCATACCCTGATCATGGGGCAGATTAAAGTATCCAATCTTTTACCCTAATCAGAGGGTAGATTGAAGACATACCAATCTTATACCTCGATCATGGGGCAGATTGAAGCATCCAATCTTTTACCCTAATCAGAGGGCAGATTGAAGACACACCAATCTCTTACTCCAATCATAGGGCAGATTGAAGCATGCAATCTTTTACCCCTAAGTCAATAGGGGCAGATTGAAGTTACCATCTCACAAAAGCGAATCTTAATCTCCTTGAAGTTGCAGTAGAATGGACTGAAGCTTCAACATCAAATCCTATATCCCTGAAGTGTCAATGGATTGAATCAAAGACTATGATAGCAAATCTCAATCTCCTTAAAGTCGTAGTGAAGCAAAATGAAGCTGCAATAAAAAATTGTCTCTTTGAAGCTGCCTTAGGGCAAGAGGAAATCACGACACTAAATCCTATCTTCCTAAATTTGTAGAGAAGCGGATGAAATGAAGTTGAACGACCAATAAAGCAAAGTGCAGGTCACTTGAAGAAGAAGTGCCAAAGAAGCCAAATTCAGTGGGATCAGACAAAATTGGTCTTTCTTGAAGTCTTTGCTCTGTTCCTGTTCCACAGTAACAAGCAAAGAGGGGTAGCTATTGGAACCCAATTTCATCCGGGCCCAACTCAAAACCTAGACCCAAAAATAAACTAATAAATAAAAAATAAATTTAAATTAATTTTTTTAATTTAAAAGTCCTATTACAAACCCAAATTACCTAAACTACCTAAAACCCAAATGACCCAATTACAAACCTTAAGGCCCAAAACCTAAAAAAATTTAGGAAACCCTAATTTCCTAACACCTCTTCTACCATCGCACCTCTCTTTGGTCACCCTTCGGCCACATCAGTGGGCACGCTCCTCAAGGCACCACTCTCCGAGGCCTGTCACCGCCTGCCATCGCCGCTGCCACCATGTAATACCTACCAAAATAGAGAAGAAAAGACAGAAGCAAAGCAAAGAAACAATATTTTGTAATAAATTTTGGCTATAAAGCCATCATCTCAAATCTGTAATGGGATTCAATGAATAGAAAAAAAACACGCAAAAAATTACGGAGAAATTAAATGAAGCAATTGAAATCAATAGAAAAATAACAAAATTCAGATTCAAAAATACAAGATTCTACAGTTTATTTTGGTGCAAGGTATATTTCATATTTGCCTATCCATACATATAAATATATGTATATTTACATACTTGGTTATTTCTTCTTTTTTTCTACTTTCAAAATATATATATATGGAACATACATCCTTTTTTTCATTTTTATATTTTTCTCATTTTTTTAAACACAAAAAAAAAAAAACAAAAAAGGTGGTTTAAAACTCTAAATATAAAATAGAGTTTGAAAATAAAAATATAAAAAATCATTTTCTAAACTCTTTTGAAATTTAGGGGTTAGATATATCAAGATCTAGCCCTGATCTATTATTTAAAAATAAAAAAAATTACCTTGCGCCGCCACACACGGCGACGATCAATGGCGACCGACCACGACGGCGGGAGCAGCACCGGCGGTTGGAGGGGATAAGGTTTTAAAAAAGGGGGTTGAGAGGTTTTTTTTAGAGAAATAGATTTTTTTGAAGAAAGTGGGTAAAATGATTATTTTAAATTTTTGGGGTATATATAGCCACTCAAAACGGCGTAGTTTTGGAAGTGGCTTAAACACCCAAAAATGATGTTGTTTTGAAGTGGACCAATCCAACTCGCTCCGACCCAGCAAGGGGATCCGCTTATTTTTTAGAAAGGGGTAAATTCCCCCTTTGGTCCTTCTACATTTTTTATTTGTTTCAATTTACTCCTTTTGTGCTAATTTTAATTTATTTCAATTTTGCCCAATAATTTTAAGATTTTTACAATTTAGTCCTTGACTAAAAAATGGCCCTGATGTTGTCACGTGTCAACATTTTTGGGTTTATTGCCCACGAAGCCCCTATTTTATTTAAACTATCCAAAAATTTGGATTTGACCCCTGAACTTTCCAAAAATTATTATTTGACCCCTAAACTTTTCAAAAATTATGTTTTGACACTTGAATTTTCTAAAAATTCAGATTTGACCCTCAAACTTCCCAAAAATTCTAATTTGACCCCTAAACTTTCCAAAATTTCATTTTTGACCCTATTTTTCCTTATTTCCATAAATTTACCCCAAAATTTTCATATTTGCTTTAATTTAATCTTATATTTTTTATTGCTTCTAAAATTAATTTCGTTTATTTGTTTATTTTATTTTTCGATAATTTTGACTTGCATTTTCTTTCGCATTGCGTATTTTGTTTATTTTTATTTTTATATATTTGTTTTGTGTATTTATTATTCATGTAATTACACCTTCTTCATTTTATTCAATTTTGTCATTAATTGCAGAACTCGTATTTAATTTACATGCTCATTTTTTTAAAATTATTTTAATTAAAATTATTTTCTGATTTTCTCTAAAAATACAAATATTTTTAAAATCAAGGCAATGTTCCCTTATTTCGGGATTTTAAAAATTGTACCTTAACTTACTAGGCGCGTTTTTTCTTCAAATCGGAATAATCGAATACCCTTTTAAAGGTTTGAAATTGGCAACAAAGGAATGCTCATTATTTTTGGGTCTCGAAATGTTATGTCCTAACTCACTGGACGTGACTTCCTTCCTCGATCATTTCGAAATAACGAGACTTCCTCACAAAACTCAATTACCTTCTTAAATGTGTACATCAAATAAATTATACATTTAGGGATCACATTTTAAATTTTACTCGAGATTTCAAATTTTAACAATCAAGATCGGGAAGAAGTCGACTAGGTACCAATTTTTGGGCGTGTGAGGCTGCTAATCCTTCCTCATACGTAACCGACTCCTGAACTCATTTTTTTGGATTTCGAAGATCGAAATGTTTCTCAAAACGAATTTAAAACGTTTTGTGGTGATCTAATCACACCAAACAAAAAAAATATTGGTGGCGATTCCATATTTCGATTTTTAAAATATTTTCGAAACTTTTTTCTTTTTTTCAAAAAATGGTTTCTACAGTAGAATTTTCTTCTAATTAAAATACGGTCCAATCGAGCTTTTCTTGAACTACCAGAGGGGCCAATTGGACATATACAATTAGACTTTAGTAATTGCAATTATGTCTAGAAGCATCGTTCCGATAATTCACAATTGCTTAATCATGGAGTCAATCCACAAGAAGTATCATGATTTGAAACTCCTTATTGTATACTCTTTACGAAAGTAATTCATCCAACTACTTTGTCTAATGACCTCGTCATATGTGTGTTACCCTCATATGATATCCTTGATTCCTTAGAGTCAAATCCGTTCACTCAATACAATCCTATTTATCCCATTGTCGCCATTGTGTCTTTTTAATGATTAATATGATCATTGTCAACAAATGACTGTGATAAATTGCTCGTTTGAGAATAAACAATCGTGACCACATTCCATATTTATCAATCCACACAATACCAATGAGAGGATATCATTAACTCTTTAATTGAGTTATGAATTCCACTGTTGCTAGTAAAACCATGACATACACAATTCATGTACCCAACATACCGACTATGGGCTCGATCATCTTAGAGCATAAGTTTCCACTTATATTAAAGCACATGAGTTACATACGCATGGTTAGTGACTAACTCAGGATTTAGGTAAATCACACCATGAACTTCACATGTGAATTAATTCACAAATGAATTCATAATTAATTTATCTTGGGTCCATTCTAATGTATCATTCTGGCAATGAATACATTTATGTCTCTACCCATAGAGTCAACTACTTCGATAGCAAAGACTATTCATCTTCTCATTTGGAATTATAGATGACATAATAATCCTTCTATGTATTTGAATCAAATGCACTCACTTTGATTCTTTGATGGGATTACGAACTTATTTAGAATATCTACTAAAGTAAGTTGTCTTTCTCGCAATGCAAACGTTCTCGCAATGCAAACGTTCTTACAATGCCACTTATCATCAGTTTGAACTTAGACAATCAATTAGCTAATATTTGTTTGTCACAATTTCTCTATTCATGCAAAATATGAAAGACAGAGACATAATAGTGAAATGTGAAATTAACTTCGTTTATTTATTCATTGTACAAATAAATAGAAAACAATTTAATGTTTACTACAATATGCACACATTTCCCAACATTATGGAGGTTCAGTTGGATAAATGAAATACTAAATCTATGGAGCAATGCCATATCATGGCTCTTCAGAACGTATTATGGATCATAAGCTAAGGAAGGATGTCCAATCGTCTGTAAGTATTTTGCTTGTAATCCGTTCTCAAATGTATAAACGAGGTCAATAACTGTTTTATTGAAATGGTTTGTGCTTTGCGGATAGTATCCGCCGTAAGGTTCCTTTAAGTGGTAACATGTACCTGAATGTGAAATGTACTTAGGCATTTAACTATATGCGGATTGTATTTCTAATGCATGAACGTAATCTATTATCAATATATGTGTGATTTGTTCTGTGTGCGAACTATTTCTATGGTCTTCTATGAGCGTATAGAAAAGAAAGTGTTAGTGACTACATATGATAGTCATGAGTGAGTGGTTCGGATAAGATGGTAACAGGTGAACTATTCTCAAATGAGATAGTATCTGTTTGTAGAGTGTATGATTGGAGACTCCACCGTGGAACAAGTTTCTGTTTTCACTAGCATCTGCATGCAAGTTATTGATAAGATTATTCAACCTTCTTGATCTTGTTGTTGGGATTCTTCCTTTTCTTTAGCAACATTATTAGCATTATTATCCATTATTTAAACTTCAAATATATTATTGTTAAGCAGTTTGTTATTCCTCTATGTATATATATACGTTGGTATTGTTTGCTAGGGAACATGAATAAAACCTTCTTCTTTAAATTACTTTCTGTTCCTCTTTTCCTATATGGTATCAGTTGCCTATCTCATACGAGGTTAGGTTTCGATTCCAATGGCTATTAACAACTCTCTTTCCAACCCTCTTGACCCCAACAATCCCCTCACCATAGTCACAATCCAAAACTCTATCAAACTCAACTCCACCAATTATCTTTCCTGAAAAACCCAAATTGAATCCATCCTCATAGGTTATAACCTCTTCAAATTCATCGATGGCTCACATCTTTGTCCACCAGAATTTATCACTACCAATAACACCACCTCCTCCAATCTGGCATATCAAACATGGATATGACAAGACAAACTCTTATTTGGTGCATTAGTTGGCACCATCTCACAAAATCTTGTACCACTGGTCTTACGGTGCACAACCTCGATTGAAACTTGGACGATCCTCGTCAACATTTATGCTCGTCTGTCTTGTGGCCATATCAAACAAATCAAAGATAATCTCAAAAACATTTCCAAAGGCTCTCAAACTATCACCGATTATATGCAAGCTATTAAAATCAAAGCCGATGAGCTTGCTACTCTTGGTAAACTTTTAGATGTAGAGGATCTTATTGAAAAAGTACTAAAAGGCCTTGATAACACCTTCCAACCAGTTATTGATGCTGTTAATAGTCAAGATAGTGTCATCACCTTTCAAGAGTTACATGAGAAACTGATCAACAGAGAGCTCACCTTACGCAACTCCTCCTCAAGCGTACCAGTCACCACCTACTCAACCCACACTCAACGCTCCAACTAGCAGTCTCACCAATCTCCTACTCCATCTGCATCTTAATAGTACAATAGACCTATGCGTCCTTTTTTGGGAAAATATCAGTGGTGTCAAACTTAGGGGCATGTTGTCACTCAGTGCCCTCTCTTTCGCCATTAATTCTCGAATGCATCCGTACCTTTACGCCAGGTCAATTCATCCACATCTCGTATGCCTCCACCATGGTAACCTCAAGCTCATGTAGCCACCTCCAATTCCTCATCCTCTAATCCCTGGCTATTGGATAGTGGTGTAACACACCACATCACAACCAATCTCCAAAATCTCTCCATTCATAATCCCTACACTAGCTCGGCTGAAGTAATGATTGGTGATGGCTCTGGTGTTCCAATTACTCACTTTGGTTCTACCACTCTTCCCACTCCCTCTCACTCCTTTACTCTATCTAATGTCCTTTGTGCTCCTAATATGAAACGCAATTTAATTTCTGTGTCTAAATTTTGCAAATCGAATAATGCTTCTACTGAGTTCTTACCTTCTTTTTTTGTCAAGGATCTACAAACTGGGGCAATTCTTTTCCAAGGTCAACCTAAACATGGTGTCTATGAGTAGCCCTCCAACTCCACACCGTTACTTGCTTTCTCTACAATAAAGATAACATCTTTTGTCTGGCATCACCGACTTGGTCACCCATCTCTCTCGACAGTTAAGTACATGATTTCCTCTTTTCATTTAGATGTTAATAAATCCTCTCTGTCGGATACATATTATAATTCCTGTCACTCTAATAAAAGTCAGAAACTACCTTTCTCCACTTCCATCTTATCATCTTCCTCTCCTCTTGAAATAGTTTTTACTAATGTATGGACCTCTCCAATACACTCTGTTGACAACTTTAAATATTATATAATCTTTGTCGATCACTTCACCAAATACATATGGTTGTATCCTTTAAAGCGCAAGTTTGAGG
Organism: Gossypioides kirkii; assembly: GCA_005610355.1. Lineage (NCBI taxonomy): Eukaryota > Viridiplantae > Streptophyta > Magnoliopsida > Malvales > Malvaceae > Gossypioides > Gossypioides kirkii. Next base: position 17,947,322 of record CP032246.1, on the reverse strand, counting down.
CTCGTGATACTTTCATCCGTTTCAAAGCCATTGTCGAAAAGTTCTTCACCACTGAAATTAAAACAATTTACTCTGACAATGGCGGTTAATACCAAGCCTTATTGCCATTTTTCACTGTTAATGGCATTTCCCATCTTACCTCTCCTCCTCATACCCTTGAGCACAATGGCTTTGCTGAACGTCGACATATTGTTGAAACTAGTCTCTTCCTTATTTCCCATGCTTCCCCGCCTCTATCCTATTGGTCATATGTCGTTTCCACAACCGTTTATCTAATAAACCATCTGCCTACGCCTACCCTTCATAATGACTCCCCATACTTCAAACTTTTCGGTATTCTTCCTAACTATAGCAAACTCCGAAGCTTTGGTTGCCTTTGCTATCCCTGGCTACATCCCTATGCCTCTCATAAACTTGAACCCATATCGACCCCTTATCTCTTTGTTGGTTACTCGTCTACTCAAAGTGCCTATCTTTGCCTTGATACGTCTTCCCGTCGCCTATATACTTCTTGTCATGTTCGTTTTATTGAAACTATCTTCCCTTTTACACAAACTGCTCCCACTCTCCCGAGAGTTACTCCCGTTACTAATTCTGAATGGTTTTCCTTGTCTATACCAATCATTACTTCATCCTCCTCAACACCTACCATTACACTTGCCTCAACTGCTTCATCTCCTTCCACCACTCCATCCGATCCAAATCTTCCACCAACTTCCCCTACTACACTTGACCAAATCGTCTCAACAAACACTACACCTAATCAACCTGAATTACCAACCTTCCTCACCTCCACTCAAACCGAATTACCAACCACCACCACCATACAGTCACCCTCACCCCCTCCCAGCATTATTACACATTCCAAACATAATATACGTAAACCCATTCCAAAACTCAACCTTCATGCCAAACTCCAACACCTTACACATGAACCAACCACAGCCATTCAAGCCTTAAAAGACCCTCAATGGAGGTGTGCCATGTTTGATGAATTTGATGTACTTATTTGTAACGAAACATGGGAGCTTGTTCCGCCGAGCCTCACTCAAAATTTGGTAGGCTGTAAATGGATATTCCGTACTAAATATCATCTTGATGGCTCTCTTGACAGGTACAAAGCCCGTCTAGCTGCAAAAGGCTTCCATTAACGCTAGGGCATCAATTTCACTTAAATTTTTAGTCCGATTGTTAAACTAACCACGGTATGCCTGGTACTTAGCCTTGCTGTTAGTCATGGTTAGGCCCTTCATCAGTATGTCAATAACGCCTTTCTTTAAGGCAACTTTTCAGAGGATGTGTTTATGTCTTAGCCTCCAGGATTCATCGACCGCGATAATCCTAGTTGTAACATCCATATTTTTAATATGTATTTTTGAAGTATTACTTGAATTATAAATTATGATCGGAATAAAATGTTAAAGGACTTATGGAATATTTAGTGATTGTTAGATAGAAGAAGGGACTAAAAGGATAATTAGCCCAAAAATAAATGATGACTCATTAAGGAAATTATGGTGATTAGAGATGGGAAAAATGGTAATTGAGCATATTTTATATTATATGAATGAGTAATGATTGAAGTTTGGACTAAAGTGTAGAAGTGATGAAAGGTTAAGGGACCTAAAGTGAAATTTGACCATTTTTATTAGACAAGCCTATTATAGGCTATAATTGGACAAAATTTAATGGGAAGGATATCAAATTTTTGTCTCCCAATTTCCTCTTGTTGCCGTCCACTTCTCCCTAGTCTACTATTCACCTTCTTCTTCAATTTGCATAAGCTTTAGACACCATTTTTGAAGCTTCAAAGCTTCATACTTTTAGTTTTCTTCAAGTTTTCATTAAGAAGATTGGTAGAGATTACCATTATCTCTTGAAAAAGATCCATTTTGAAAAGTTTAGGTGCAAGAGCTCTAGTTGATATCATTGAAAGTTTCAAGTGTTAAGGTAAGAGATGAAGAGAATTACATGGCATACATGTTTATTTTCATGATTTAGCATGAAAAGATTATTTGATTGAGTTTATAGCTTATATGTGAAATTTTTGGTTTTATGAAACTGAAGAGAAAAAAAAGGAGAAGGTCCAAGTTGAAGGAAAAGGAAAAGAGAAAGCTGAGTGAGAAGAGATTTTCAACAAGTGTTGTAATTACTACAAGTATAAAAGATTAAAAGAAATTAATTCTATGTGTTTATAATTCTAATATATGTTTAAATATGATGAAATTGAGAAATATGGTGAGTTTAACTATAAATATTTATCATGTGATTAATTGATGAAATTGTGGAAATTATTGAGAAAATAATGATAAGAACCATATGATGATATTTCTATGAAAGAATTGTGTATATGATGAATAAGTTTTGAATAATGATGAGAATTGAGATTTTTCCCATATAGACTAATTTTAGAACCATTGTGATATTAGTGGCATGCCATTAAGGGACCTTAGCGTGCTCTCCGTTTAGCACTGTCTGTGCTCTCCGTTTAGCACTTTGTGTGCTCTCCGATTAGTACTTTGTGTGCTCTCCGATTAGTACTTTGTGTGCTCTCCGATTAGTGCTTTGTGTACTCTCCATTATTAGCACTATGTGTGCTCTCTGTTTAGTACTTCGGTACTCTCCATTTTGTTTCGTGTATCCAATAGGTTCTATAGAAGTCTACTATGGGCTATGTGAATAAATAAGCTATCTGAGCTATGGTTAAGAAAGTTATGAGCTAAAATGTGAAATCTGAGAATCTTACCAATGAGGTAAGTTATATGTTAAGTATATGGAAGGTATGTATTTTCATATAAATGAATATTCTTACATGTGTTAAAATGAAGAAATAAGTTGATAAATGTTTAATTACACTTGTATTGCTTACTAAGCCTTCATCGGCTTAACGCGTTTATTTCAATGCTTAGGTTTAAGAACTCCGAGAAGCTAAGGTTGAATTAAGTGCCTCTCGTCAAATCACATCAACAAGAAGGTTATTATGTAGTATTTTTATTTTATGTGAAATGGCATGTACAAGGGGTATTTTATATATATTTGAAGAAATATTTGAAATTGTGTTTGAGCTCAAATGAGAGCCTTTTAATGTGTATTTTGATGTATAATATTTGCTCCCAAATGTTGGTTTAAGTTGGGATTATTTTAAGAGGGTTTTGAAAAAGTTAAAGATTGATTTTTATGCAGGTTTTAGCAAAATTATCGATACCATTATGAAAGGTATCGATACCCATTTAACAGAATGGATCCTTGGTATCGTTTTAAAGTAAAGTATCGATTTTTAATGAAAATTATCGATACCTCTGGAAAGGTATCGATACTAGAGTTCCAGAGAGCCTCTTTGGTATCGATTTTTATAAAAATACTGATATTTTTGGAAAAATATCGATACCTTACAAAAAGTATCGATACCAATTTGACAAAATGTCTTGTATGTCTCGATTTTACTGTTTAGTATCAATATTTTATAAATAATATCGATACCAATTATAAGGTATCGATAATTTACCCTATTTCGAAACAAAAATCATATTTTATTATTTGTAAATTAGTTTTAAGTCTCGGTTTTAAATATACTCAATTATAATGAGTTGTTTTGAATAAAATAACTTGAATAAACATGATTTGAAGTAAAAATTTTATTTTTCTCAATTTTGCTTCTCGGACTTCCAATGTAATACTCCTATACTGGATTTATACATGTAGGCTAGGTATGGGAGTGTTACATTTGTTGGTATCAGAGCGTCGGTTTTTTGATATTTTGGATCGAGAATGAGTCCACGTGTACATGCCATTTTACATGTTGATGTGATGAGAGGTTATTTAGTTGTTTAATCGTTTAAAATTGTGAATATTGTAGTAAGAAGAATGTCAAACATCCGACGTGAAGAATTAGGTGATGAGGTAGAAAGTAAGGTTCCAAATCCTATAAGAGAATCGATACATTCCAATGAGCGTAGACAACCTAAAATAGAAGAAAGAAATCAAGTTTCTAATGAGCTGAGATCATCTCAACAAGAGTTACCTATAGCGACTCTATCTCAAACTGTGAATACTTTACTACAACAAGTAGTGAAAGCTAGAGAAGATGTAAATGTTCTTACCCCCAATACGCCTCAACCTCAACCATCTTCCTCAAGCCATCAATCTTTTTTGGAGAAATTGAGAAAACATGGCACTGAGGAATTCTGAGGCAAGAAAGATGATAACCCAGCTGATGTTGAGGAATGGTTAGAAAATAGCTAAAGAATATTCGATGAGTTACAGTGCACTGATGATGAAAAATTGAAATGTGCATTATCTTTGTTGAAAGGTGAGGCATACCAATGGTGGACTACTGTGATAAATATCCACCCAGTTGAGAGAATTATCTGGAACTTCTTCATATCTAAGTTCAAGAAGAAGTATGTCAATGAGCTATACCTCGAGAAGAAGAAGAGGGAATTTCTTGAATTAAAGCAAAACGGCATGTCTGTTGCCGAATTTGAGCATGAATTCCTTCGGATGAGCCGATATGCGAAGGAATTGATTGCAAGCGAAGTGAACATGTGTTGACGCTTCGAATGGGTATTGGACGAGGAGATATATGTTCCCCTTTTACCACTTCATCTACAGGGGTTTCCTGTGTTGGTTGACAGAGCTTAACATTTAGAAGAGGGATTAACCCGTTCTAGAGAAATCAATGTTGGAAAGAGAGTGGCAACTAGTTCTGTACTGCCACCTTCTTCGAAGAGAATGAGAGATTCTAAATACACATCATTTTCTATTGGGTAGAAATCCAAAAGTCATATAAGACAACCTCAACAAGGTGCTTCCATGGTTAGTACTGGTGGTACCAGAAGACGACCACCACAGCCCACATGTGAACACTGTAGAAGATTCCATTGGGGAGAATGTCGAATGAACAGTAAAGCTTGTTTTAAATGTGGATCAAAAGATCATTTTATCTGAAACACTCCAAAGATGAGGGAAAGTACTACTGAATAGTCTGTAAGAGGAAGTACGACCCCTCAAAGAGATAGATTCCCTGGCAATACCGGTGGTTCTGGTTCAAGATTGGCAAGAGACGTAGCCGACAAATCAGAAGTCCGTAGACCTCGGACTTATGCAATCAGAACCCGAGATGAGGAGGATGCCCTTGATGTGACTACTGGTAAATTTTCTTTTTTTAATTTTCCTGTAATTACATTAATTGATCCCGGTTCTACGCATTTATACATATGTATGTCATTAGTAGATGAGAGAGAGCTAGCCGTAGAACCAACTGAGTATGATGTAATAGTTACAAATCCTCTCGGTCAAAGTGAAAGGGTTAATAAAATATGTAAGAAGTGTCCTCTAGTCGTCCAATGTTGTGAGTTTTCATCAGATCTTATGGCCCTTACATTTCAAGAGTTTGATGTGATATTGGGAATGTATTGGTTATCCGAACATGGAGTGATGGTAGATTGTAAAAGAAAGAGAATTTCTTTGAGAACTTCGGAAAGAAGTTATTGTAATGGGTGAAAGGTTCAGTGCTTTGTCAACTGTGATCTCTACGATGAAATCCCTTAAGATGATGAAGAAGGGACACACTACTTTTCTTGCATATGTCCTAGATACGCGAGTAGAGGATTCTGAGATTGAAAAGATATCGGTAGTGTGAGAATTTCCAAACGTGTTTCCAAAGGAATTGCCTGGATTGCCTCTTGAAAGAGAAGTTAAATTCAGGATCGAGCTAATTCCCAGAACTGCTCCAATTTCAATAGCACCATACAGGATGGCACCCACCGAGCTGTAAGAGTTAAAGACACAGTTGCAAGAGCTGTTAGATAAGGGATTCATATGTCCTAGTGTATCACAGTGGGGAGTTTCGGTTTTGTTCGTAAAGAAGAAGGATGGGTCTATAAGACTTTGTATTGATTATCGTCAATTAAATAAAGTGACAATAAAGAATAAATACCCATTACCCAGGATCGATGATCTGTTTGATCAATTAAAGGGAGCCAGTGTATTTTCTAAGATTGATCTCAGATCGAGGTATTACTAACTGCTAGTAAATGAGTCTGATGTACTAAAGACTACTTTTAGGACTCGTTATGGTTGCTACGAGTTCTTGGAAACGCCATTTGGATTGACCAAAGCTCCGGCTGCATTCATGGACCTCATGAATAGAATCTTTCAGTCGTATTTGGATTAATTTTTCATGGTGTTTATAGATGATATCCTGGTGTATTCTAAAGGAGAAGAACATGAGAAACACCTTCGAATTGTATTGCAGATCCTGAGAGAGAAACAACTATTTGCCAAGTTAAGCAAGTGTGAATTCTGGATGAAAGAAGTAACTTTTCTTAGTCATATCGTATCAGCTGATGGTATACGAGTTGACTCAAAAAAAGTTAAAGCAATACTCGAATGAAAATCACCAAAGAATGTAATCGAGGTAAGAAGTTCCCTTGCTTTGGCGGGCTATTATAGAAGATTCGTCCAAGGATTTTTTATGATTGCATCGCCTTTAACAAGGCTATTGCAGAAAGAAGTAAAGTTCGAGTGGAACGAAAAATGTCAACAGAGCTTTGACAAATTAAAAGCAGCATTGACTGAAGCTCCAGTGTTGATCCAACCTGAGTGTGGTAAAGAGTTCGTGATTTTTAGTAATGCATCCCACAATGGTTTGGGTTGCATGCTAATGCAGGAAGGAAAGGTAGTGGCTTATGCCTCAAGACAACTAAAGCCACATGAAAAGAATTACCTGACGCACGATCTTGAATTGGCTGCTGTGGTATTTACACTAAAGATTTGGAGGCACTACTTGTATGGAGAAAAGTGCTACATTTATACGGATCACAAGAGCTTAAAGTATTTGCTAACTTAGAAGGAGCTGAATCTAAGACAAAAAAGATGGATTGACTTGATAAAGGATTATATTGCATAATTGATTATCATCTAGGAAAGACGAATGTTGTGGTCGATGCCTTGAGTAGGAAATCAATGGCAGCCTTAAAGGCAATGTGTGCGCATTTAGAGATGTAACAAGATGGTGAATTAATGGTTGAGTTAAGAGTGAAACCGACTTTGTTGTAAGAGGTGAAAAATGCTCAAGGGCAAGACGAAGAAATATTGAAGATCAAGAGACTAATGGAGGAAGGAAAGAATAATGGATTTGGAGTTGATAATAATGGAAATTTGAGGTTTCATGGTCGGTTGTGTGTAGCTAATCAAGGAGATTTGAGGCAAAAGATTATGGATGAAGCTCACCACAGTCCTTTTGCTCTTCATCCAGGGAGCAATAAGATGTATCAGGACTTGAAGCCATTCTATTGGTGGAAAAAGCTGAAGAGAGAGATAGTTGAGTATGTTTCTAAGTGCTTGACGTGTCAAAGAGTGAAGGCAGAACATCAAATGCCTTCAGGATTGCTTCAATCGATCACCATACCAGAGTGGAAGTGGGAAAGGATCACTATGGATTTTGTTACAAGTTTACCACTTTCACCAAAGAAAAAGGATGCTATTTGGGTGATTGTTGATCGATTGACAAAGTCTGCTCTCTTCGTTCCGGTGAGAACTGATTTTACCATGGATAAGTATGCCCAATTATATATAGATGAGATAGTGAGACTTCATGGTGAGCCAATGTCCATAATTTCTGATCAAGATCCAAGATTTACATCTAAGTTCTGGGGAAGGTTACATGAAGCTTTGGGAGCTCGATTAAATTTTAGCACAGCTTATCATCCTCAGACTAATGGATAGTCAGAACGAGCGATTCAGATCTTAGAGTTTGAGAAGTTGCATTATTGAATTTGAGGGCAGTTGGGAGAAATACTCGCCATTAGTTGAATTCACGTACAACAATAGTTATTAGTCTAGCATTTAGATGGAACCTTATGAAGCACTATATGGAAGAAAATACAAGACTCCAATGTGTTGGATAGAATTGAACGAGAAAAATTTAGTGGGTCTTGATTTGATTTAAGAAACGAAGGAAAAAGTAAAGCTGATTCGAGAGCGTTTAAAGTCTGCTTCGGACAGGAAAAAGTCTTATGCTGATCTAAAGAGGAGAGATATTGAATTCAATATTGGTGATAAGGTATTTTTGAAAGTATCTCCATGAAAGAAAGTTCTTCGGTTTGGAAAGAAAGGAAAGTTAAGTCCAAGATTCATCGGACCATATGAGGTTTTGGAAAGAATTGGCCCAGTTGCCTATCGATTAGCACTCCCTCCAGAGTTGGATAAGATCCATAACGTCTTTCATGTATCGATGTTGAGAAGATATCGATCCGATCCGTCCCATGTGATTACTCTAGAAGAGATAGAGATACAACCAGATTTGACTTACGAGGAAGAACCGATAGAGATTCTTACACGAGAAGTAAAGGAATTGAGAAATAAACAAATTCCTTTGGTGAAAGTCTTGTGGAGGCATCATAATTCGGAAGAGAAGACTTGGGAAAGAGAAGAGACAATGAGGCAACAGTATCCCCAATTATTCAACAGGTAAATTTCGAGGACGAAATTTCTTAAGAGGGAGAGTTGTAACATCCACATTTTTAATATGTATTTTTGAAGTATTACTTGAATTATAAATTATGATCGGAATAAAATGTTAAAGGACTTATGGAATATTTAGTGATTGTTATATAGAAGAAGAGACTAAAAGGATAATTAGCCCAAAAATAAATGATAACTCATCAAGGTAATTATGGTGATTAGAGATGGGCAAAGTGGTAATTGAGCATATTTTATATTATAATAATGAGTAATGATTGAAGTTTGGACTAAAATGTAGAAAAGATGAAAGGTCAAGAGGCCTAAAGTGCAATTTGACCATTTTTATTAGACAAGCCTATTATAGGCTATAATTGGACAAAATTTAATGGAAGGTATATCAAATTTTTGTCCCCCAATTTGCTCTTGTTACCGTCCACTTCTCCCTAGTCTACTATTCATCTTCTTCTTCAATTTGCTTAAGCTTTAGACACCATTTTTGAAGCTTCAAAGCTTCATACTTTTAGTTTTCTTCAAGTTTTCATTAAGAAGATTGGTAGAGATTACCATAATCTCCTGAAAAAGATCCATTTTGAAGAGTTTAGGAGCAAGAGCTCTAGTTGATATCATTGAAAGTTTCAAGTGTTAAGGTAAGAGATGAAGAGAATTACATGGCATACATGTTTATTTTCATGATTTAGCTTGAAAAGATTATTTGATTGAGTTTATAGCTTATATGTGAAATTTTTGTTTATATGAAACTGAAGAGAAAGAAAAGAAGGAGAAGGTCCAAGTTGAAGGAAAAGGAAAAGAGAAAGCTAAGGAGTGAAAAGAGATTTTCAACAAGTGTTGTAAGTACTACAACTATAAAAGATTAAAAGAAATTAATTCTGTGTTTATAATTCTAATATATGTTTCAATATGATGAAATTGAGAAATATGATGTGTTTAACTATAAATATTGATTATGTGATTAATTGAAGAAATTGTGGAAATTCTTGAGAAAATAATGGTAAGAACCATATGATGATATTTCTATGAAAGAATTGTGTATATGATGTATAAGTTGTGAATAATGATGAGTAATGAGATTTTACCCATATAAACTAATTTTAGAACTGTTGTGATATTAGTGGCATGCCATTAAGGGACCTTAGCGTGCTCTCCGTTTAGCACTGTGTGTGCTCTCCGTTTAGCACTTTGTGTGCTCTCCGTTATTAGCATTATGTGTGCTCTCTGTTTAGTACTTCAGTACTCTCCGTTTTGTTCCATATATCTGATAGGTTCTATAGAAGTCTACTATGGGTTATGTGAATAAATAAGCTATCTGAGCTATGGTTAAGAAAGCTATGAGCTAAAATGTGAAATGTGAGAATCTTACCAATGAGGTAAGTTATATGTTAAGTATATGAAAGGTATGTATTTTCATATGAATGAATATTCTTACATGTGTTAAAATGAAGAAATAAGTTCATAGATGTTTAATTACACTTGTATTGCTTACTAAGCCTTTACCGGCTTAACGCATTTATTTCAACGCATAGGTTCAAGAACTCCGAGAAGCTAAGGTTGAATAAGGTGCCTCTCGTCAAATCACATTAACAAGAATGTTATTATGTAGTATTTTTATTTTGTGTAAAATGGCATGTACAAGGGGTATTTTATATATATTTGAAGAAATATTTGAAATTGTGTTTGAGCTCAAATGAGAGTCTTTTAATGTGTATTTTGATGTATAATATTTGCTCCCAAATGTTGGTTTAAGTTGGGATTATTTTAAGAGGGTTTTGAAAAAGTTAAAGATTGATTTTTATGCAGGTTTTAGCAACATTATCGATACCATTATGAAGGGTATCGATACCCATTTGACAAAATGGGTCATTGGTATCGTTTTTAAAGTAAAGTATCGATTTTTATTGAAAATTATCGATACCTCTGGAAAGGTATCGATACCAGAGTTCTAGAGAGCCTCTTGGTATCGATTTTGAAAAATAGTATCGATATTTTTGGAAAAATACCGATACCTTACAAAAAGGTATCGATACCAATTTGACAGAATATCTTGATTTTACTGTTTAGTACCGATATTTTATAAATAATATTGATACTAATTATAAGGTATCGATAATTTACCCTATTTCAAAACAAAAATCATGTTTTATTATTTTTAAATTGGTTTTAAGTCTCAGTTTTAAATATACTCAATTATAATGAGTTGTTTCGAATAAAATAACTTGAATAAACATGATATGAAGTAAAAAATTTATTTTTCTCGATTTTGCTTCTCGAACTTCGAATGTAATACTCCTATACCGGATTTATATGTGTAGGCCGAGTGTGGGGGTGTTACACTAATCATGTGTGTCGACTTCGAAAAGCTATCTATGGGCTTAAATAGGCTCCGCGTGCTTGGTATCATGAATTACGCTCATTCTTGCTATCTTTTGAATTTATCAACTTCATCGCCAACGCCTTGCTGTTTGTCTTTCGCGACCAAGGTACTGTACTTTATCTTCTTGTCTATGTTGATGATCTCATTGTTACCAGTAATACCTCTTTAGTTATATCTCAGTTTCTTCAGCACCTATGCACTTAGTTCTCATTGAAGGATCTTGGTCACTTGCATTATTTTCTTGGTGTCGAGGTTATTCCCCATGCTGATGGTTTATTTCTTAGTCAGTGCAAATATAATGCTGTCCTTCTTCAAAGAGCGCAAATGACTGAAGCTAAATCTGTTTCAACACTTATGTCCTCCTCGGTGCCTCTTACATTACATTATGGTTCCTCATTAGCAGATGCAACTGCCTATCGTAACATTATCGGCAGTCTTCAATAACTCTCATTAACACGGCCCGATATCTTCTATACTGTTAATAAGCTATCGCAGTTCATGCATCAACCCACGATCGAACATTAGACTGCCGTCAAAACGACTATTGCACTATCTCTATGGTACCTTGGATCATGGCCTCTCTGTCAATCGTCATTCACCTCTTTCCCTTCATGCTTTCTCTGATGCTGATTGGGCTGGTGACAAAGATGGCTTTACCTCTACAAGCGCTTATATTATCTATCTTAGTCGCAATCCCTTGTCTTGGAGCTCGAGGAAATAAAAAAGGGTTACTCGGTCTTCTACCGAAGCTAAGTATCGCTATGTGGCTGATACAACTGCTGAATTATGCTAGTTGTGCTCCCTTCTATCTGAACTTGGTATCATCATACCACAACAGCCAATGATGTATTGCGACAATGTTGGAGCCACACATCTTTGTGCTAATCCGGTATTTCATTCGCGTATGAAGCATGTTGCGCTAGACTACCACTTCATCCATGAACAAGTACAAAGTGGTTGTCTTCGTGTGTCTCATATTCCAACTACCGACTAGCTTGCTGATGCCCTCACAAACTGTTATCTCGCCAACATTTTGTTAACATTATCAATAAGATTGGCCTTACTTCAACGTCATCCATCTTGCGGGGGCATGACAAGATTATTCAACCTTCTTGATCTTGTTGTTTGGATTCTTCCTTTTCTTTAGCAACATTATCAGCTTTATTATCCATTATTTAAACTTCAAATATATTATTGTTAAGCAGTTTGTTATTCCTCTATGTAATATATATATATACGTTGGTATTGTTTGCTAGGGAACATGAATAAAACCTTCTTCTCTAAATTACTTTATGTTCCTCTTTTCCTATAGTTATCTCACCAGGTGAATTGTAGCGTGGGACGAGCTGTATTAGTAGGTGAATTGCTTTTAGTGAAACCTACGTTTCTATGAACTCTAAAGGATTATGCAAATGGAAGGAATGTGCATTGCTTTGGTGTAGAGTTTGATGACCAGTTCTCCTAAGTGCGGATAAGCATTAATTATCCGTCAGTGTGTTGTGAGTGCGGATATGTAGTCTATATCCGCCAATGTAGCGTAAGCGTGGGCTTGATAGATGATGTTTGATAAGCGTGATTGTAGGCTTATTTTGTAACCTATCTACCTTGAGGATATGTACTGTTTGTGATATAGGAAACCTTGGGCTGAAAGGTTTTTGTTTATGTGAGGAACTCACTAAGTTCATTTTCAACTTACTCCATTTCCTTTTTTCTTTTCAGGTGTTTTAGGTCTTTTGTGTTCGTGAAGGGACTGAGCCAGATTGTCACTATATTTGTGAGCTTCCTTTGTTTTTCCTGTAACATGTACATAATGGGCAGCTCTCAAATTTCTCCCTTTCATGTTCAAATTTGGTTATTACCGAACTTATTTGATTCGCACCCTTATGTTTTGTAAGATTGATGTATTCTGTGTTATGGAATATGAAGACTGTTGCAATGTAGTTGGTTAGAAGTAGTTGGAGTAGTTAAAATCTGTTAGTAGTTTCTGTTAAGTCTGTTAATGTCGTTTAAGTTTGCATAAATATCAGCCTTATTGTAACTATTCAGATATGAGAGTTAATCAATAAATGTGAAGTTCTTTTCATTCTTGTGTGGATTTCATCATGGTATTAAGAGCTAAGGTTTTTTATTTGTTTAGTTGTTAAGTTTTCAAGAAGTTTGTCATGGCAACTGAAGCTGTTCCAGATAATGAGGGTAGTCATCATTGATCCTCTAATATTGGAGGTCAAGTTCATTCGCAGTAGTCTGAGGCAAGTTTCAAGAAGGTTCAACAATTTCCTAAACATGATACTGTTAAATTGAGTGAGAAATTTTTCTTTTGTGGAAGCAACAAGTGTTTTTGATTCTTGAAGGTTATGATTTGCAAGGCTACATTTTGGGAACAGTTAATATCCCATCACAATTTGTTCCTAGTGGTGAAGGTCAAGTGGTTGAAAATCCGGAATTTACACTGCATAGGCAACAGGATAAACTATTAGCCTCCTTGTTGTTGTCTACTGTATTTGATGAAGTGTTTATCTATCTTACTGGCGCTCGAACAAGCTTTGATGTATGGCAAACCATTGAGAAAAAGTTTGCTGCAAAATCAGGTATCAAGATTTCTAACTTGAGGCATTCTTTATATTCTCAAAAGAAAGGATAGCTGAGTGTGAAAGATTATCTTTTCAAGATCAAGAACATGTGTGATAGTTTGGCAGCAGCTAGAAATTTAGTATCTGATCAAGAACAAGTCAGTGTGGTCTTGGTTGGACTTCTAGTCGAATATGAAGCAGTTCGGATTGTGGCCACAACAACTCCTATGTCACTTGATTTACTTACTGTGAGATGCTTCTTGATTGCGAAGCAAGGCAGTTGGAGTTTGTTTATGAGATTCCTATGCAAGCCAATGTGATGAGACAATGGAAAGATAGTAGTGATGCTCAATCCAAAACTGGTTATAGCATATCCTTTTCAATTTTAATGTAAATGTAAGTTTACCGTTAGTCAAACAATAAGTCAACATAGTAGCCCATGTGGCATGCCACATAAGCGCACGACGTCATAGATGACGTCATCTGTTTAACTTTTTTTTCATTTTGTTTCATCTTCTCTCTTTTTCTCTCTTTATCTCATTTTCTCTCTTGCTAAACATCATTTTTCTTCTTCAAAACTTCCCCCCACTGTCGGCTGCCATTTTTTTCTCTCATTTTCTCTCTAGTCAAACATCATTTGCCATTTTTCTCTCTCATTTTCTCTCTTGCTTGGATTTTCTAAAGGAAACAAATACAGATTGTTGGGTTTTGGTGGTGGAGAGGAGCTTTCAGTTTATCAACATGCAAAATTAAATGGCGTTAATAAGTTTACCATTTCACTTAAGCTTACCATTTCAGTTCACACTGCAAAAATTTCTACAGAGCCAACTGAAGACTGCAATGATGATTGCTTAGGTTTGTGGGGTTGCACTTGCAGTTCACGCATTAATAAGTTGGATTTTTGTTTACAAGCTAAGAGTTGGGATTGTTGGGACAGCTCTCACCCTTGATTTCTCCTGGTGGTTGACTGTTTTGGGATTCTTTGTTTATGTTGTTTATGGTGGTTGTCCACTTTCTTGGACTGGTTTTTCTACACAGGCTTTCTCTAAGCTTTGGGATTTCGTCAAACTCTCGCTTGCTTCTAGTGTCATGGTTCTGTATGTTCTTGATTAATTGATAGTTGAACCTCCTATATAACACTGAAGTAATTAGTAATAGATTGCGACTTTTTAATGTTTCAGCTTGGAGAATATTTATTACAGAAAATTAATCATAGTGTCTAGATATTTGCACAATACATAAACTGCAATTGATGCTCTTTCAATTTGGTTAGTTCCACTTCCTTTGCTAACCTTTATTATTAGGCATAATTGTAAAAAGACCCTCAATCTTTGGGGGCTTTTGGATATATAACACTCTCTTTGGTTTTCCATGGAACTGTATATATATTAATAAAGAGAATTGGGTTTTTGGCAAAATGAAGAAAAAGTAAATTGGGTAACGTTACTGGCAATTCCTGGTTTCTATATTGAAGATGTTCACTAATACACCTATCAAGAAAGGATTGGAGGAACACATAGAGGTAGAGGAAGTTTATTTGTTAGGCAATGCCTTGAACCCTCAAAGTGGAAAATTTTTCTTTTAGTCCTTATAATAATTACAAAATTTTAAGTTAATCAAATGGTAAAACTATATTTCCCCATAAAATTTAAAATTCTGTTGCAGTTCCTTCAAAAATGAAAATTTTATATTTTAATCCTTCAAAAAGTTGTAAAATTTTATATTAATACAGTGATAAAAATACTCGTTATCTCTATAAAAAATTACAATTCAAATCTACTATACCAAAAAATATTTATGGCTTCACTCAAGTTTAGGTTCCTCAAATAATTTGACTTGTCTTATTTTTTAAAACAAGTTGCGATGGGGCATATACAACATTTTATTTTTCAAAATTGGACACTTATTATATTTTTTGTTTGTTTTTTTTAATATACTGATGTGATTACATGGTAGTATCGATTCATACTTTCTTAACCCTTTGACAAGACATACATCTTGCACACATAGGTGCTCGAACTCGGATCTCCTAGAATGAACATTATCCTCTTTTTTACTGGAGCTACTTGTTGGGTTATTGTTTGTCTTTTTTTAAATATGAATTTTTTTTTTGTGAAATTCAAATTCAAATGTTAAAAGAATAAGTAATTGTAAATTATTTGACAAAATTTATTGAAAAAATTAAGATAAGGATGGGAATATACAATTTAAAGGCTAAAGAAATTTGAAATGATTAAATTATAAGGTAAATTATATAATTAGTAATTAAATTATGGTAATTTTTTTTGTGACTTAATTAAAAAAAGTTATAATTTGATCACTAAACTATTTGAAATTTTTATTTAAGTCACTGAACTATTTAAAAGTTTTTTTAAAGTCATTGAACTGTTAAGTTTTTTTTTTCAAAAAAAAAGTTTCGCCAGTGAGCTCCAAGCGAGGATTCGACAATCGATACGGTGGATCAATATCCATCGATAATAGAAGAACATGTCTTAAATTCAAGTTGATTTGATGGCCAGTGTCAAATATCGAAGAAAAAAACTTTTTAAATTTTGATTTACAGATTCGTGACATTCTAAGTTATTTCATAAAAAAACTGAACTATAGAAAAGAAAGGAAATCAGAGCTTTTAATTGGTGCAAACAGCTCGAATTGAGAAAACCATATAGTATCGATTTTAATTGACTAGTAACTTAAATGTAAACTTTTGAATTGTTCAGTGACCAAATTGTAACTTGTTTTAGTTAAATGATCAAAACAAAAGGTTACCCATAGTTTAATGAATAATGCTGTAGTTTACCCAAAATTATTATAATGAGGACTAAATTAAACAAAAACGCATAGTACAAACACCATTTACAGAATTTGAATTTGAACTAATATTTCTGTTAACCGCTAACCCAATAGGTTAATAGATCTGTCTGATATATTATAGACAGAGAAGAAACGGAAGGAGTCAAGACAGAGTTGAAGATCTGAAAAAGGAAAAAAGCATTTGTAATTGTAATTGTAATTGGTTCGAGATCTCTGTGTGTATAGACAGTATCAAATGGCAGCAGCTGCAGCACCAGATCACTTGTTCCATTTGAGGAACAATTTCTACTTGGGTTCCTTTCAGGCTGCCATCAACAACAGCGATCTTCCCAACCTCTCCCCCGACGAAGCCGTCGAGCGCGACTGCCTCGTCTACCGCTCTTACATCGCTCTCGGCAGCTACCAAGTAACCCCCCTTTTGTACTCAATTTCATATTCTTCTTCTAATAGTGTTTGCAAATCTAAAACTCGTTTTTGTTTCTCTACTCCCAGCTGGTGATCAATGAGATCGACTCCGCCGCTGCCACTCCTCTCCAAGCCGTTAAACTGCTGGCCCTCTATCTCTCCAATCCTCATGATAAGGTGAAATTCGTTTTAGATCTGCTTGAATTTTGCTGTTATAGGTAAAGATCTGCTAGAACAATGGGAAAAATATGTTATTTTGATAGAGGATTATAATTGGGTTTTGCTGAATATCGCCTTTAGGAATCAACAATTGCGAGCTTGAAAGAATGGTTAGCAGATCCAGCGATTGGAAGCAATGCCATATTAAGGTTGATTGCAGGAATCGTTTTCATGCATGAAGAAGATTATATTGAAGCTCTTAAACATACCAATGCTGGTGGCACCATGGAACTGTGAGTTTTATTATTCAACTGTATTTTCATTCTTGCTTGAGTTCTGTTATCATTGATGATGCAGAATTCAGCTTCAACGATTCTTGTTCTTTGTTCTATATATGTTCAAATTGGTGAACATTGGTTTGCACAGTTAAGTCATCTACCCTTCTTAACGGTCGCATAGAAGAAAAAGGCTCATTAGATAGGGTAACATTACCTCCCTTTATATACCTTGAGACTAGTTAAGGCACATACGAAACGTAATACTGTCCGAATTCCACTTGAATCAGAATTATTAACACCTATATAGTCCTAAATTCTCTGCAATTTCATATTGGTCCCGAATCGGCAGTTGCCCTGTCAAAGGTGCTAAAATTCAGACATTTGATAATAGAAACATGTCATTTATCTTTTATTTTTTTTCTGTAAATGAAAGCACACTGAAATAGTTATAGACACTAGTGTAGAAAATGGGTTGTAGTTGTAAAGTGCATTACTAATCTGTTCTCTTGAGAGGGGAGAGGGAGAGGATATTAACCCATGCAGTGGTGTAAGCGTTAAGGATGGGCTTTCCTATAAAAAAGAGACCAGTTGATAACAATGTTATTAAAATAACATCAATGTTTATCCACTTTCCCAATCATTGAAGATAATGTGGGAGTGACTAGTTTTATTTTTTATTTTCTTTGCAGTGACGGAAAGAAAAGAAAAAAGAGTGCACATAAAATTTAAATGGATCAAAATAGGTGTAACTGCAGCATATTGACTTTCACCTATTTATTTTACTTTATTCTGGTATTACCATCCACAAACTGAAAATCCTATTTTACATGGAAATCACATATCATAATAGATTTTAAATCTAAAGAAACAGATCCTATATCTAAAAAGATGTTATCTCTTCAAATTACTAGATACAACAGCAAGAGTAGATAAGTTTCAGTAAGGCATTCTCTATATTCTGATTCAAGTACTGCCGATGCTGCAATAGATCCTCCATTGTACCGAATGGAAACATGCAAGTTTGTATTTGGTAATAGTGCAAAAAGAATTACTTTTGGTTGATACCTGACTTGCATGTTGCTGCATTTTCCTTGCCTTTATGTTTGTGGTCAGAGGTGAACGATACTGCTTTCATATAGTTGAAAGCTAATACTTGAAGTACAGGACAGGATTCTAGGTATATAGTGGTAAGTCAGATGTTTAAAATTGCAAGTTTTGGCTGGATTTCATTGAATTTTTCCACCTAGGAACCCACTTGTATGGGCTGACTGTGACCTTTGAGATATCCTCTTCCACTGTAGCTAAAATGTTGAGTCTTCTATGGTTTCACAGAACAGATTTGGCTCCGACTTCTTTGTCCCTCATATCTATAAATTAGAAAATATGGAACAATAATACAGTATGATGGGTTAACTGGGAACTATGTAAACAAATTAGGTTCTTGCATGTTGCAGGTGATTTCTACAAGCATGCAATTTATATTTAGAAGGAAATATAGCTGCAGCCATACAATTATTTCTTTTTGATTGGTGTTTAGTTTGTAACTTGGTATAAAAGAACGTGGACTATTTATGTTTCGAAGCTCCTGATACTCTGTGAGCTTGATGCCCAAGGAAAACTTTTCTAAATAAGGCTACTTAAGTAAAAGCCAAAATTCATGGTTAAACCACTCCAATGGTGGTCTGCATCACCTAATTTGTCAAAGGCTGATGTTATGTGAACATTGGTCACAGTTGCCTTTGCAACTTGTAGTTCATTCCATTTCCCCAATACACTAGCAGTCTAATTGGCTGGGATGCTGCATTAGATTGGCTCACAGTTCCTCTTTGGATTAATTTTATAAGGAATTTTGCTGATAGATAAATAGTAATTAAGTAAATTCATAAGCTGGTGACAATAAAATATATCTTTCCTATGCAAATTCTCTCATCTTTCCCACAAATGAAATTTTCATACATAAGTTTGTATAGCGCTGGCTTAATACTGCATTTCTATGAGAATTTTCCTACTTGAAAGTTGTTGAGTTATTCTGTAAAATCTTTGTACCAAATATACTTACAAATGTGAACTAGGAGTTGCTATCCAATTCCTCTAGAAATGTGAATGTTCCATTTAGTGAGCCTCTAAAAAAAGATTCTTTTCCTTCTAGTGAATTTGAGTTGACTCTTTGATTGCTAAAGCGTAACATCAGCAACTTATACATCCAGAAGCAAATTGGAACCTGTGATTCATCTATTGAAATTTTCTGTTCTCTATTTTCAGTCATGCATTGAATGTGCAAATCTTCATTAAGATGCACCGGTCAGATTATGCAGAGAGACAACTGAGGGTCATGCAGCAGATTGATGAGGACCATACACTGACTCAACTTGCAAATGCATGGTTGAATCTAGCAGTGGTATGAGATAATTTTCATTTTAATAATACTATAAATGAGAAATCATGGATATTGTGTAACATGTTATCCTACCCAATCAGGGTGGTTCGAAGATACAGGAAGCATATCTGATCTTCCAAGATTTCTCTGAGAAATATCCAATGACTGGTTTGATCCTAAATGGGAAGGCTGTCTGCTGTATGCACATGGGAAACTTTGACGAGGCTGAAACACTGTTACTTGAAGCACTTAATAAGGCAAGACCAAATTGTGGAAATTAAACTTTTGTTTTCTCTAGATTTAAACCTATGATTTGGCTACTCTTTTGGTCTGATTATGGCCCCATGAACAGGACTGACTACAGTAAATGTGTTTCATGATCATAAATTGCTCTGCCAATCTTGACATGCTTTAAGTTTCTGTTGCTGATATAACCTCTTAGTGATGTCAAATGATACTGAATTTAACTCTTGGATATTCCTCTAGTCCCGTATATTCCTGTCAATTTAAAGTTTTGGATGCATCACGGCACCAAATATTTCACTACCAAGCTTCATTGCTTCGAATTAGTTGGCTCTTATATAACTTTGTGATAAGGGGTTGTTTGTCAATGGATAGGATGCAAAGGATCCTGAAACTCTGGCCAACCTGGTTGTATGCAGCCTTCACCTCGGTAAATCATCTTCACGTTACCTAAGGTAATCTAGTTATTCGTATCCTTTATCTTTGCTTGTCCTGGCTTTTATTGTTGACTACTCCCATATCAGTTTGGAAATTTCACAAGTTTTGGTGACATTTTTCTAATTTAGCATTAAATTAACGAATTCAATACACTAATAGGAGTTTCCACCGAAGTTCCTAGTTTAAATTGCCTAGTTGGTAAATGATTAAGTTAGGCGTGTCCGTTTAAACTCAGATTCAGCCGTCTTTTTAATCAGTTTTCGTGGTCCATATTCACTAAAGTTCTCTTAATTTCATGTATTTCATTTTTGAAACCTAAGGTAAGGCTTGAAAGTCTTGCAAATTTGATGCATAGGTTGCACTTTTTTCACAGAAAACAGCTTCTGAAAAGTGATTTTTGGAAATGCTGATGTTTTCTAGTGTTTAGATGATTCTGCATAAAATATTTTTCATTATTCGACAAAATTTTCTGAAATCGATTTTTAAAAGTTGTTTTTAGTGAAACAAACACAATATAAATATATTTGCTATAAAATATTATAGTAGCATTCCTTTTGGCAATCAAAATTTATTTTTATAATAATTAATATCTTATATAAAATTATTAATAAACTTTCCCTAACTAAAACTTAATTTAAATTACATATATTACAATATGAGAGTGAATAGTGGCATATTAGAGTTGGAAGGGATAAATGAACCTAATAATGATTTAAACAAATATTCATATTTTATACTATAAAATATTTATTACTAAATAGTTATAAATTGTAATATATATTTATTATTAAAATATTAATATAAGTATTTTTCAATGACATTAAAAATATTATTTAAAATTAAAAATGTTATTGTTAAAATTTATTATTAAATTAAAATTGTAATATTCAATAATTTATTCAAATAATAAATTAAACTAATAATTTATTATATTATTATATAAATAATTAAATATGTATGTTTAATAATATTGAACATTATAATATTTGATATTAATATTTGAATATTTTGAATGTTTTTAAAAATTAAAGATAAAAAGTTATTATTAATATGAAAATATTTGGCTTGATTCAAATTAATTTTTATATAAAAAATAAAATTATTCATAAAGCAGTTATTTTCCGAAAAATGGCTTATCCTTTTCAAAACAATGTGTCAATTTTCAGAAAATAATGTCCTATTTTCTATTGACATGTTAGTAATTTTTCTTTGACCAAGTTGTTTACATTAAACAAATATTGGAAAATGCAAAAAAAAAAAAATCCGAAAGTCATTTTTCTTGAAACAAGTGTAAATGATGTTAGCTGGTGCAAAAATAGCTTTTCCTTTTCTGAATTTTCCATTCACCTAATTATTCATGATGAAGATGGCAGGTGCTCTAAGCTTGAATCAATTGAGAAAGGTAGACTTTATATATATACCTAAATGAGTTAACATGACTTGTTATGCATGTATTTTGAAGAGTGTTTCAATCTTAAACTCGGTAGGTATTCATGCATGCTTACGTTGCAAAACTAGATACTTCAACTATGTAAGTTGAAGCAGCATTTGTGTGTGAAGAGAACATGCTGGTTGTTTTCCTTTAAATGTAGCTTGTATATTATCTTTGCTCTTTTTAATGCACCAGAATATGACCGTTAACCAAATCAGTTTTCTACCTGAGGCGGCTTCAAATCTGAATCCTTAGTTCTAAGCCGTTTGTAAAAAGAAAAATGAGCAAGTCTTAGATAGGCTAATGGCGTTGCAGCCAGATCTTAATTGAGATGCTCCTACATAACATTGTTGATTGTTTTGGCAAATGCTCCCAACCCTGACCTTGTGTTTGCCTACTTGGCAGCCAATTGAAACTCACACATCCAGAGTACATTCTTGTTAAACGTGCATCATCTGCTGAAGATAGCTTTGAAAGAGCAGTGCAATCAGCTGCTTGAAGAAGTGGAGTTATTCTACAACTGTTCTGACTGCTATTCTTTGCCCTACCTGAGTCTATGATCAATTACGAGATTGTTGGCAAATTTAGTGCTTGCTCGGCAAAATAGAAGGGTACTTGGAAACATTTGGTATGTTTTTTGGCTGTTGTTTGTACTGTTCTTAAAAAATATCACTTGAAATTCATCATCTTTTACATCACTCTGCTATTGTTTGTACTGTTAGAAAGAAAACTCTTTTAAGTTGTTCATGGAAATTTTGGGTAAGGATGTTATTTATTGTAATTTGATTAAGGCAACGGAGCTTTGGGCCAAGCTTAAATGGGCCTGTGTACGGGATGATCTGGAAGCTTATCTCACTTTTTAAATATTTTTTACTAGATTTATCTTAACACTCATTATGAAGGACAAAGGAAAATATTTTTAAACAGATATGATTTTTATTTTTATCCTTAAATTTGAATAAAGAAAATCCTTTAAAGTAAATAAGGTTTATATATAGGAGAGAGATAAGTGTTCGATCGAATCGAATAAAAAAATTCGAGTTAATTGTTTTGACAAATTTTATTTTATTATTTTAATTTGATTTGAAATTTTCTTGAATAAAGTTGAGTGTGATGGAATTTGAGTCGAATTGAATATATTTGTTCGAGTTATATTTTAAAATATAATTTTGGGTTCTTGTAATCAATGTCACTTATCGTAATTAAATTTGTCTATCATAATCAAATTTGTTATTAATTTTTATCACCTCATAATTTATTTATTAATATTTTATATACGGGTTAGCTTCTTCGCTTACATATTTGATTCAATTATCTTCAAATTTTGTCACTATGAATTTTGAAATTAAAAATATATTAGAGATAAAAACATAAAATTTTAACACGAATATTTTAACATTATTAATAATTTAATTTGAATATAAATATTTAATATTATTAAACAATTCAATAATATAAATATTACAAAATGTGAAATTTAATTTAATAATATAAATATTAGATATAAATAAAAGTATTATTATTTAGGTTTAGAGATTTTTTTTGGATGATTTTGATTTTTTATTTGGGAGTAAAGAGTGAGAAGTAGAAGTTTAGGTAGAAAATAAAAAATTTTGAGAGTTTTGGAGAGTAAAATTTGGGGGAAAGTAAATAAAGAATAAATTTTGGAGGGAAAATATTATAAAAAATGAGAGGGGAATGAGTTTAGGGTAGATGGTGGGTGGGATGAAAGAGGTTAAAAGTTTTGGGAAAAAATAAAAAATTTGGAGGGTTTTTTAAAATAAAATTTTTGGGGAAAATAAATGGTTGAGTAAAATTTTGAAAGGAAAATATTTAAAAATATATTGGAGGGAAATGGTTTTGGATAGATGGGAGGTGGGATGAGAGGGGAGGGGAGTAAAAATTTTGGAGGAAAGTAAAAAAGTTTGTAGGTTTGAGATAATGTAAAATAGTATAATTTGATATTCGATTTATTCAAATGATTCGAATTCTAAAATTTAACTCAATTTGAACTAGAAATTCAAAAAAATTTGAATTGACTATAATAACTCGATTTGTTTAACTCAAAATTCGAATTCTTTTTCGATTTTTTCTATTCAAATCGAATTTTATCCATCCATATATTTATATATATTAAGAAAACTCTTATTTAAATAAACTCTTATAGTATTTCCATACTTTAGCAAATACCTATTTTTTAATCACAAAACCCTTAGTTTTGATTAGATATTTTTTTTGATGATATAGAATTTTTTTGAGAAGTTGATGACATGGAATTTAAATTTATAAATTGCATGGAAATTAATGGGTTATTTGGGTACACGAGTAAAAAAAAATATTTTTGAATGTTAATATATATATATATTTATCACAAATCTGGTATAAGATTGACATAAATCTATAACTATACAATTTGTTAACCTAATGAAATGATTTTTCCTTTTGGTTCTTCACTGGCTTTGGTTGTTTACCTATAACATTGCTAAAAGAACTTGATACTATTTTTTAGAAAAATGTTAGGTTAAAATAATTTTTTTTTGGTTAATCATAGATTTCATTGTTTTACCATCTAAATTTAATTTTGAGATAATATTTAGATAAAATCTTCTTAATAATAATGACTCTAATATTCGGACTTAATTCTAATGCTTAGGGAAAAAATCTACTATCACTTCTTCGGATCACTTATTTGTAGGTTAAAATAATATTAATAAACTACATTTAATTGTATAGGTATAGATTTACATCAATCTTTTACCACTATTAGATTTGTGATAAAATTTATTAAAAAGGATGAAATTTTGTTTTTGTGCATCTATCCAAATCATCATTTAATTTTCTTATAATTTATTAATTTAAATTCCTTATCATAAAAAATCAAATAATAAAAAATAAGGATGGTTATGAGTATAAATTAAAGAAAAGAGGCTTATTTAGGGTATACAAGTATTATAAGGGCATATTTAAACAAGTCTGGTTTAGGATTTTTCTAATATATAAGCCTAAATTTCTAATATATAACCTTAAAAATAATTTATTTTAAGGAGTTAAAATGTAAATATTATATTAAAATAAAATTTTGATTTAATGGTAAAGTTAATATTTTATTTATTTAAATAATATGGGTTTAAATCTCACCACAAGTAAATTTTTATTGTTTCTTTTTCAAAAAAAAAAGAAAAACTAAAAGAGTACCCTCATGTAATATAACTTATTTTAACTACGAAAGGGCTTTTTTGTAATTTATCTAATCGAGTGGGTGCTCGATTCACTCGTGTCACCAAATTTGTTAGTGGCTTAAATAATAGTATAGATAAAATGACTAAAGTACCTTTAAATAATATAACTTATTTTAATTACGGAATGACATTTTGTAATTTTCCTAACAAAGTTGGTGCTCGGTTGACTCATGACACCAACTCAGTCAAGGACTTAAATAATGGTACAAATATATAAAAGATTATGGCACACCCATGGTGTAGGTGAAAAAAATAATGTAACAAATTTATAGAAAAAGTTGGTACTAAAATCAAATATAACTTTCGTTGAAAGGGTAAACTACAAAAATAGTCACTTTTGTTTACCTCAGGTTACATTTTAGTCACTTATGTTTGAAATGTTACGTTTTAGTCACTTATGTTATTATTTTGTTACGAAGTGATCACTCTGTCATTAAGTTTCGTTATCTTCCTAACGGTAATCCTACTTGGCAATCCAACTAGAATTTAAGTGCCAACTTGGATATCCAAATGGGATGAGAATAGATTTTTAATTAAATAAATTTAATTAATTAAAATTTTAAACCTAAATCTTAGTTGAAAAAACCCTAAACCCATTTCCATACACTTGTCTTCTTCATCGTCATCTTCTTTCTTTTTGATTCTAACATCTTTAGTTATAAATCTGTCTTAAAACTTGAATCTTTAAAACTCATTAAGCCAAAGAAACTTAACGGGAAGAAGATATTGAACCTTTGAATCTTTGGGTTAATGGGTTTTAAAGATTCAAGCTTTGAGACAGATTTGTAACTAAAAATATTTGAATCAAAAAGGAAGAAGAAGAAGATGAAGAAGAGAGGTGTGTGAAAATGAGTTTAGGATTTTTTCAATTAAGGTTTAAGGTTTAAAAATTTTAATTAATTAAATTTATTTAATTAAAGATTTATTCTCATTCCATTTGGAAATTCAAGTTGGCGTTTAAAATCTAGTTGGACTGCCACGTAGGATTACCGTTAGGGAGATAACGGAACTTAATGGCATAGTGATCACTTCGTAACAAAATACTAACATAAGTGACTAAAACGTAACATTTCAAACATAAGTGACTAAAATGTAATATGAGGCAAACAAAAGTGACTATTTTTGTAGTTTACCCTTCGTTGAAATTGAAAAGTTAAAAGTGTAAAATGCATGATGTTTTGTCTTCAAATCCTATGATTCTCATCATGTATATGTAATAAATATAAATTATATAGACTTTTTCAGCACTTTTTTACTAGCAATTCATGCAAATTTTGAGTATTTAAATAATAAATTTTGTAATTTTATTACAAAATTACTTGGATGGACTAAATTAAAGATAAATTTTCATTTTTAATTATTTACACGCTAATTTGGCATATTTTTACGTTTTTTGTTGCAGTTTTGTGCAATAGGAGAAAAATTGGCCTCGAAGCTCACTTGCTCAATGCTCGATGATGTAGCAGTCTTCTATAGCAAAACCCATGCAAAGGAGGGCTGATAATTAATTAGCTATGGACATCCAAAATTAATTTGAATTATGGATGATGGATAGACTTGACCCAACTTGGAAATTGGATCAGTGAAGTAGTCAAGCTTGTTGCTCAATTTTAAAGCTAAATCGTCCAATTAAGGAAGGGAGTGTAACACCCAAACTTGGTGGGTCCTGAGTTTGGGCGAGTAGCTTGAAGAGAATCTGATTGGCGTGATCCTATCCGCCTAATTGACATTTCGACGCACTTGTAGGGCGCATAGGCAACAACAAGATTTAAAGTAAGGGTTGTTCTCTAAGAGGTGTGTGTAAGTGTAGAAGTAAAGATTGGTAAAGATATTAAAGGTTCTTGGGTTGTAAGGGATGTTGTCAAAGTTAAGGTATGCCTGGTTTGTCTAGTTAATGTAAAAGTTGTGTACTAACAAGATACTTAAAAATGAACAATGGGTCAAATAAAAAATTTGAAAAGATTTTGAATTCTTGTATATGTTTCTCCACAGCTATATGCCACTGATAAGAGCAGTATTGAAAGTTAGTGACACATGTCAAACTTCAATAAGAGAAAGTGAGTTTTATATATAGGCTTATGGAAACGAGAAGAGTTATCTTCTTCCTTCTTGTGAAAACACCATAGTTGACCTACTTTGAGCTAATCAAGGATTTGTCTTGATAAGCTGACCTACTTCTTTGATCACTTTTTTGGGAGAAATATTTTTTATATTTTAAGAGAGTTCTAAGAATCAGTATGTAAAATTATAGATCGTTTGGAAATGTTTACCCAATGAAAAATATTTTTTCAAAAAACTTTCTAGGTAAAAAAAAGAAGTTGTTTTGAGGTTGTTTGTTAGAAATTAGTTTTTTATGAACACAAAAAATACCTAAAGCTCTCAAATTTGATACTAAATGATAAAGGATTGAGTAAAGGAGGCAGATTAGGGAGGATCGTATTCAAGTTGTTCGATTCGAGAAACAAAAATTTGGATGTGACTTGTAAGGAAGAAACCAAATAGATTTAGAAAAAATAAAAAAATAAGAAAAATAAGAAATTTAGAAATAGAATAAATATTCAAAATAATAACTACATAAAGAAAAGATAGATTAAAAAAATGGATGATGGAACGAGTAAACCAATGGATATGATGGATAAATGTCCACTTGAACCCTTTGAGATATAAATCCCAACAAACTTAATTAATGGCTCTAATCAACCATTCAAGAAATAATCTTTGGAAAATTGAAGGATGAAGAATGAATTCCCACAACTTCTTAAAGAAAATCGAGAAGAAAACTACTTCTAAAAATCACAAGAAAAATCTCGCAAAAAAAAAAAACTAACTCCCAGAGTTGAAAACTTTATTAATGATAATAATTGTCTCAAACTATGAAAAAGCCTTTATATGGGTTAGCTAAGTACATCCGAATAAAACTCTAAAGTATATTGAAACTCTAATTAATCTAAACAAGAAGTAATTTTAAACTAAACTTTCTTATTTGACTAAGAAACAAAAACTCCTAAACAATTAAAAATACTTAAATAATATCCAAAATTTGAAATAAATAAATAATAAAATAATAAAATCTAATAAATACAATATTGAGTTCATATATAATACAAAATAAGCATAAAAACCAAACCCAATATGATTTAAACCCGAATTAAAAGCCTGAAACTCGTAATTCCTGTCATAATCCCGTACAAAAATTCTACTCGCATAATCTTCACTAAAACGATCATAACTTGAGCTCTCAAACTCAAAATCGAGTGATTGAAAGTGAATTTCGAAGCTAAGAGATAGATATTCAAATGCTATGTAGACATATAAGCCCATAAATATCTGGATCCCATCCAAAAATTCGTCGCAAGTTGACTAATCTTTTTAGTTTGAAAACAAGCAACTTAGTTTGATTGACTAATAAATTTCACTCATTCTGTGCATGTATCATTCCTTGTTTCCTAAAAAAGATTCATACTCACATATTTCCTTTGATCGGGTCTTGGTTTGATTTACTTAGCCTTTGACCTTTTTTGTTGGACCTTGAGGTAGTGTAAGCCTATCACATCTATGGGTTTGAAATTGGGCCTTGAGACTCACATCACAAGTTCATCTGGTCAATATGTCTTTGTTAATAAATATATAAAACAGTTAACTGAGAATTTGGGGCCATGAGTTTTCTGCTAATATGATGTTATTGTTGTTTGGCAAGTTTAATATTTTTATTAGTATGGACTAGTTAACTCTACATGATGTTGCAGTCAATTGTAGACATAAATGGATAGTACCGCAATGTTGCGAATGGTGAACTGATAAATGTTGAGATAAATAGATTTGACTATTCAATTAATATTATTTTAGTGATATTGACTTGAGAACTTATCAGAAAAGGTAGTGAAGTGTATCTAGCTACATTTTAAATATCAAAGTATCGGGATCAAATGTAACCTCCATTATTCGGTCTAAAAAATATGACCAGATCCAGAAGGTTACAAATGTAATTTCACCCTCACGTAACCACTTAATCCATAAACACAAATATTTTTATACATAATTCATAATTAAATAATTAACAGTAAAACCATCCATTACCCAATGTTTGTGAATAATCCTAAACACAAAATTATTCATCAAATACTTTAATAAACATCCAAATCCCAAATTTAAATTAACATTAAAATCCAAAAATAATATAATAATAAAATAATATGAAAATCCAAAAATATCTTATATTGAATAGTAAAAGAAAAACAAATAAAAATTAAGAGTTCCTCCGAGTAGCAAGTCGCCTATGTCTAATGTATCTGAAAGAGAAACTATGGGGGAATAAGCTAAAGAGCCTAGTGTGTCTCTAAAGTGCATACATCCACCATCACAATATCACAGTCATTTCATAGCATTTTAAGTAACCACACAACATGTTACAATTCGATGCAACAAACCAAAAGCATAATGCAATGCACCCAATCACCTGCACACTAACACAATGGAGGGGTTCCCCAGAACCCCTCCCTATCCAATCGTCACTAACCGCAGTGTGGTTTTACTATTAGCCGTTTGAAGGGGTGATAACCATGTCTTCCACCGTACAATCCCAACCCATGTGCACACAATGATATGATAGCACATATATCAGGAACGATGAAAATGTGCAAGTGTACACAATCCTATTCAAGTAATAAAGTGACAAGTAATGTCGAGTATCGTACCCACCGGGACTGTGCTATCAGAAGTATTTATGAAATATTAATCAACAAATTGGTTAGGAACAAGATGATAATTATAAAGGATATTAATCTAAAGTATTAATCTAAACTAAATTAATCTAAGTTAAAGATAAAGTTAAATTCCAATGCACGATTTCTAAAGGATTAATCAATATGACATAAGTGTGTTAGGTTAATTGCTTAACTACTTAATTAAATCTAAATCATGTTCATACTTGTTACGAAATAAATTCACGACAACTTGATACACTGCTAACTTATGAACAACATCACTTACTAAAATTCATTCATCTCTTGAACATATCTCTATGCCAATTCAACCGACTAAACCAATTTTAATAAGTAAATGTGTTAATGCACATACATACTTTATGAAACCTAAATAATCTCTTGTACATA
Organism: Gossypioides kirkii; assembly: GCA_005610355.1. Lineage (NCBI taxonomy): Eukaryota > Viridiplantae > Streptophyta > Magnoliopsida > Malvales > Malvaceae > Gossypioides > Gossypioides kirkii. The sequence continues at coordinate 17,917,401 of CP032246.1, read as the reverse complement.
TATTTATGCTAATTTAATCGACTAATTAACAATCATAAGCAAGTAAAGGATCAAGTGAAGTAACAATCATATCTCTATGTTGAAATAATTTAATCACAAAAATCCTGCAAGTTATGCAAGGCTATGTATTGTTTAATACAATCATTAATCTAACCTTCAGTTCCCTTAGAAGACTAGACATGCACAAATTAAATAGTGTGTCCATTAATCATAATTTCAATGCGCTTAAATGATTAATTCAATAGTTATATCACAAGGGTAATGCAATAAGAACTTAGACATGTAATATTTTATTAAACAGAATATTCAATGCCTATAACAATATAAACATGATTCAAAGATAAATAAGCAATTAAACACAATCAACCCAACACTTAAAGAAATTAAGTCATTTTAATTAAATAAATAATAACATTCATAATAGCATCATCAAAATAACAAACAAGAATCTAAAATAAAGAAAATGACTAGGATTAAATCCGGCGATTTCTAAAGAACTGCTGTTGGGTTCTTTGTCGTTCTTGCTCGATTCTTCTTAAATCGAGGTCTCTGATGAACACTCAACAAATCTATTTCAAGGGCTGAAGAACCACTCTTTCTCAAGAGGGGAAATCGGCAAGGGAATGGAAGGGAAAATGGATGAAAGGCTTAGAGAGCAAATGAGAGAAAGAAGAGAGAATGAAGTGAATTGGTGTGGAAAATGAGGTGAGTGAGGGTGATATTTATAGGTGAGAGTCGGGGAATATATTTAGTAAATAAATATCAGCCACCAACATCCCTTGGCCGGCCGTGCATGAGCAAAACTTGACTAGTTCAAACTTTGCTAAATTTGGTTTGAGGTGAATATTTGAAACCACCAAAAGTGGAGGGGTTTGAATAAGATTTTGGGAAAGTTTAAGGGCTGTTTTGCAAGGTTGAAAGTCAACATATTCAGCTGTATGGGTCAGCATATGGATGGCACATGGGCTAGCTCAAGTCAGTGCGGTTCAACCCTCGGTTGCATGCACATCGAGTCATTTTACTTCAACCTATATAATTTATTTTTAACCCAAATTAATTGAATTAAAATATAATTATAAAGAATAATTTTGCTTCATGTTGGACTGACCTTGGCTGGAAAAATAAATTTCTTAGCTCTTCATTGACTCGGTGTAAAAATTCCCTTAATGGTTTAAGCTGTAAGTAGTGTCTATCGGGCCGATTCTCACCAATTGTGCAAAATTGTTAAAAAATCACCAAATTCATGCTTAATAATTATAAAAATAATTAAAAATCAATATGTTGGAAATTTTAGCACAAATTAATTATTTTATAATTAAATTTTATTTTTCGACATTAATTTATCAAAATTTGCATGAATTTAGGTTAAAAGGATATGAAAAAGTCTATATATTTTTATCATTTAACACCCCCGGAGGAAGAAAAAAAAACATATTATTATTTTTATTGTTGCTTTTTTTTTTTTTGTGTTTTACAAGGTACAGAGGTCAAGCTTTTATTGGTCAAAAAAGAAAAAAAAATAGTAAAATTCTCAAAGGTTTTGATCCATGGTTTTTTTTTTGGGGGGGTGGGGGGTTGTTAGCTTCATATACATACTCTTCTAGCAGCTATGGAGCTCAAACTCTGATATAATCTCTTCTGTTGGTTATCGTTCTATTTTCTGTGTCTATTATAGACCTAATTTTCCTAATCGATTGGGAATTCCTTCAAGTTACATGAAAACTTGTTGTAGGGATAACCTGTAGTTTTAGGTACTTTTGTGTTAGAGAAGAGTAGAGTAGTACCGGTATTATCTTTTACATATTGAACTAAATACTAAATGTAGGGATAACTCATAGTATTAAGTTCTATTTTATACATCTATGATAGTTGGCTAATGCTTGTATTGCTGTGCCATTTTGTATTTTTTAATTCATTGATTCCATTTTATTTCTGTTCAAGTTTCCTTTTGTTGTGTAATAATTTTTACCTCCTTGCCTGTGCCAAGTTTAAAATTGTTGTGATCAAGAAAAAATGATATATGCTTTGGTGCTGAAGTTCTGTTTTTATTTCTAAGGTTCTTTGTATTATGTTGGCCTAATGTGTTATAGTTTGACTTATCATTCATTAATGCTATCTTTAAAATTGATAAATTTTTTGCCAATAAGAATAGGGTTTTAGAATTGTCAATTTGTTTGTTTAAAGGGTTAGTAATTAGTCTTGGCTGATCCAAGTTTTTGCTCTTAAGACATCCTTGCATCTCTATTTAATTGGTTTTGTCAAACCTTACTCACTGGCTGCTGTGTTTGTATATGTATATGCTGCAGCTCAAGTCAAGAAAGCCATGGAGGTAGGTGTTTAACCATTTATAACAACAAAAGGGAACTATGTATTTTTGTCCTTTAATTTTTTTAAATTGCTTTTTAAAAAAATCTCTCCATGGTTGAACTAACCGTTCGAACCAATAAATGAAGGTCCACCTCCGATCCAGTTTTGTAATTCCTTGATTGACAGATTATATTGGTGTGCTATTTCTGTTGATTTTTTTTCTATAGGTGACACACTATCTAGGGGGAGAAAACTATGTGTTTTGGGGTGGTCGTGAAGGTTACCAAATACGATATAGATACATGATATTAATGAACTTGATGATTATATAGGATGGTTCTTTGGCTAAGCTTATTCATAAACGATATTCGAGCTTCTATAATGAAGTTGGTGCCCTCAATGAGGTGATTTTTTTCTTTTCTTTTTGTGTAAATTTTTTTTTGGACTAAAGCAAGGCAGTTCCGATAGCTGATTGAAGTAATATATTATCCTATAGGCTGGTAAAGCTGATTTTGAAATGCTTGAGAAGAAAGCAATGGAATGGGGTGAACCTATGATGGCTTCAGCCAAGCAGGTACTTGAATATATAACTTCGTTGTAACTCGGATTTAAGTGTTAGACATGAGTATATGCACGTGTATATAAAGGATATCCCAAAGACTGTAAGGTCAGAGCAATGTAGGTTTATATGCTTATTTAACTTCATGCTTATTATGGTGAAGTTTAGAGTTTAAGATTCAGGACTCAGGATTCATTTGCATGTCAGATTTGAGTATGATTTTGCATTATCTTATTTATTAGAAAATAGTTTGATTAAATGTTTTCTCTCAAACTTTCTTCATTTACTAGCCATTGACATAAACTAATTCATAATATTGTATGAATCAAATCGAACCAAATCAAATTTGAAAATGATTATATTGCTTATGTTGTTGTAGGAACTTGCGGAGATGATCTTCAACTCTGTGCTATATGAGGGACCTTGACTAGCAATGTCTTTTGCAATTTAGCATTAGGAAAAATTTAGATTTTTTTGTCTAAATTTTACATTTTTTGTTTCAATTTTGTTAAGAATTTTTGTTCTTTTTTGGTAATTCGAGTGCAATTGAATTATTAGATTTTTGGATATTTAGTTGCTTGTGAAATGCAATTTTAACTTGTCACATGTTTCAAGTTATCTACATGTATTTACATATTCTAGCTTTGCAAGACTTCATCACTAACACTTAAAAAGGCTCGATCGTTCAAGAAATTTTTGAAGATCTGAGTAAAAATTCAATTTAAAATGAATTTGAATTTACAAAAAAAATATTAAAAATTTGGGTTCTATATGAATTAAAATGAGATGGTAAAATTTGTTAATGTTAGTGGCGTTTGTGGGAAAAACGCCGCTAAAGATCATGTTCTTTGGCGGCGTTTGTGGGAAAGCGCTGCTAAAGACCATGTCCTTTAGCAGTGTTTGTGAGAAAAGCTCCGCTAAAGATCATGTTCTTTAGCGGCGTTTGTGGGAAAAGTGCCGCTAAAGACCATGTTCTTTAGCGGCGTTTGTGGAGAAGCCGCTAAAGACCATGTTCTTTAGCGGCATTTGTGGAAAAAGCGTCGCTAAAGACCATGTTCTATAGTGGCGTTATTTTTAGCGGCTTTTTTTTGCAAGTGCCGCTATAAACCCAAAAAAATACCGCTAAAAACCTGTTTTCCTGTAATGCCCAAACTTAATTCATTGCTTGTCTCGAGTAATGCACAAATAAAAAAAAGTTGATCATTTCTCCTCATAGTTATGAATTCAAAATAATTAAGCATAAAAATAAGAATTTAGAAATTATGTAGCTCAAGTATTTTTAAGTTAATTATCATCATGCTTATCTTAATAAAAACATGTCAAAATCCTATCACTCAATTTTTATTCCCTAGTTAAGGCCAAACTTCAATCATCAAGTTTAACTTATGCCTTCATATGTTGAACATAACAAATTCTCTCCACTAATGTAGGTAGAGTTGAAATCTTGGATCAAATAGGTCTTTTGCATAGGTTGTAATGGGGCTAGGCTAGGGGTAAGGAAAAGATAGATAAATTTAAGCTAAAACCCAAGACTCAGCTTGCAGCAGACCTTCAATTTCACCAACTCTTTTGAATGTTGATTCTCTTTTCTTTTTTCTTTGTAGTACATATGCTCTTTTTTTTTCTTTTTCATTCAATTTTTCTGAGCATCATTTTTGTATGTACCACACTTTTGTTGAGCATTTTGGTACTTCTTCTTAACTCCCCCAAGCTTATTTTCAGAACATAATCTTGATAGACTGAGTCTAGTAGTTGGGACAATTTAGAGATAAGTACAAAATATAGGATGACTTATAATTGTAAGGTACAAAGAAAATCAAGCCATATAGTCTCAAAGTTGGCTTCAAGGGATAACATTCATCAAGGTTAGCTTGAAAGGCTCAAACGGTCTAAACAAATGTTGCCTAAATCATTTTCAAAATTTCATGCTTCCTAAGATTTCGCCTCAAGAAATTACTAAGCCAATTCTAGAGACTTAAACTTTCATTCATATCTAGCTTCTATAAGGAATTAAAAATTTTATGATATGATTCACATATTTTATTAAGAGTAGCAGTCATATCATGGTTCAACTTAACATCATCACCACTGAGATAATTAAATTTTGTTTATACTAAAGCATTAACACAATTAACATAGATTCAAATTTTCAAGCAAAATTATAACTAAATTCATAAAATAAGAAGAAATAATACTTATTAAGAAGTTTTCAATTTTCGGTCCCCCTACTTAAATTGAACAATGTCCCCATTGTTAAAAGCAATAGATAATGTAAAAAGTGAATAAATACTATACACCAACTAGAATCAAAGAAGAGGAGATGAGTCAAATTTTGACTGCTTAAGTACCAAGGTCTTTCAATGTTCAATCCTAGACATGTACATATTTGTTACCACACTCTTATTTTTCTAAGTTGCTCAATTATTGTCTTCAACCTCTTAATTTATTATGCAAGAATTAAAAACTAACCTAATGATCTAATCCTAAACTCATTCAAGAATTAAAGACTGAAAATAAAATAATAGAAATTAAAGAAAAGACAAGTTCCCCCTTTTATTTATGTTCAGATCCCTTAGACTTTGACTCTTCTTTTGCTTCGTAGTCCCTATTGTTTCTCGAGTCACCTTGCTCCTTCTTTTCCAATGGAGTCCATGGTTCAAATATATAATCTAGAAATTCATGCACAAAGACAAATGGGTCATGAAATACTTTTTCAAGTGCACTTTTAAGTGCATTGATAGTACTAGAAAGAACATATGTTTTCTCTCTACTTATTAGTTAATTTGTCCCCATTTAGTTATCTTTAACACATATTTTAGCATTTTTAGTTTAGTAAATTGCATTTTATAACTTAGTGGACCTTAGCCTATTTATCCTTAATTTTGTCATGTTTTGGTGCTGATGTCGCTGTATGAGTATTTCTAGATTGCGTCCAAGACTATTACCGCACCCGACAGCTGTCAAAGAAGCTTCCAATGCGGATAAGAACAAATATGTGTGAGCTGTCCAGTCTGGTATAACCAACATGTACGGGCAGAGGCAACATGATTCTTATGAAAGGACACCTGTACTATTTGGAAGAATATAAATATTCACGAAGAAAGAGAAAAAGGGTGCATTTTCGTGCATTATCTTCTTCAACTTATCTTTTGAAACTTTTAGGCTATGGCGGCTTAAGTCTTTTATGGGTGAATTGACGTGAAAGGGATGTAGATAAACTCTTGAGGAGGAGCCCTGAATGCAACATGAAATAGTATTCTCCACTTGTTTCTTTTATATTTCTTTTCTAGATGCTGGTGATTACTTTCTATTTCATGTTTTTATGGAAGTACATATGACTTTTGGGTTAAATATTATTTTATTCAACTTTGTTTCTACTGTTTAATCTTTGGGTTTGAATGTTTTTAGCATAGAAATGTTATTGCGGTCACTGCCACTGGAAAGTGCAGCAATAGTTCGAGCTAACAAGCATGACAACGGAAGTTGCTTGAGGATTAGAGGGATTTAATCCACTTGTTCTTAATTGTGTTCCATTGCCATCATCGGAAGGTGTGGTTAATGTGCATGTTTAAGTTTTAGATCAAATATAGAAGTTAAGATTGGTAAGATATTCATTGCAAATTATTGCATCGACAATCACCTATCCTTTTATATCTTGTGAGCACTTAGTATTCTATTGAAGATTCACTTTGGAGATCCCATTTTATCATTATCATATTTCATCTTTATTTTCAAGTTATTGCTCCGATAACTATTCTCACAATTTATCTCGTTTTTATTTGTTTATTGCACTGACATTGATAGACAAAAGACAACCATCCTCGTGGGATCGATATCCGATAGACTCATATCTGTCTACTATACTTGCATCGACAGTGTATGCTTGCACAATATTACTGTGACGTTAAACAGTCGATCAAGTTTTGGCGCTGTTGTCGAAGATGGCGTTCGTTTGATGTTTATTTTTGTTTTTGCACTTTATTTTTATTATACAATATTTAGTTGTTACTAACTTGTTTTCTTTTTTTGCTAATTTTATTTTAGGTGTTTTATGACCCGAAACAATTCGGAGTTTATTGTAGATTTTGATCCAGAAATTGAAAGAACCGTTCCAAGGAGACTTCAAGAACAAAGGAATATGGCTTTACCAAGAAACAATGTAGCCATACCCCTAATGCAGCAACAAAATCCTAATGACCCATCGTTGCTGCAAGATGCTCAAATACAAAATAGGACTATATGAGATTTTGTAGTACCTATCTTGGATGACTTACAACCGAGAGTTGTTAGGCCAGCAATCTAAGATGGGAATTTTAAACTCAAGCCAGTAATGTTTCAAATGTTGAATTCTAATGGCCAAAATGCTGGACTGCCACATGAAGATGCACGAGAATATCTTAGATCATTTTTATTGATTTGTGCTTCCTTTAGTCAACAAGGCATTCTTGATGATGCTTTGAAAATGCAATTATTTCCTTATTCCTTGCAGGGAAGAGCTCGTACTTGGTTCCTTGGGCTACCTGCCAGCTTAATTACTTCTTGGAATGCACTAGCAACATAGTTTGTTTTGCTCTTTAACCCGCCGACTATGAATGCTCATCTCCGAAATGATATTACAACTTATCATTAACTGGATTATGAGAATCTTCACACTACATGGGAATGTTATAAATCTTTGCTTCGACGTTGCCCCAGGCACAACATTCAACAGAAAGCATAAATTGAGATTTTTATAATGGGCTGAATTCACAAACGAGGAATTTTGTCGACGCATCAGCCAATGGTCCTTTGTTGGATTGTACTTATAATGATGTTGTTGGAATTCTTGAGAGAATTTCTCAGAATGATTATCAATAACCTATCTCTAGAGCTGCACAAGAAAAAGCTACTCCGGGAGTTATTGAATTGGATGCAATATCTGCACTTACTGCTCAAGTTTCTTCTCTTGCAAATATGATAAAAAATATGCAAGGGACTAGTGACGTTGCACCTATACAAGTCGCTCAACAAGTTGATGTTCCTACCTTTTGTTGTGAGATTTGCGGTGACAACCATAGCTATGAAGATTGTCCACAACATGCAGAGAATGCCTTCTATGCTAGTAACATCTGCAACAATTCTTATGGAAACTCTTATAATAATTTTGCACGCGATCAACAGTTTTGAAGAACTCAAAATGCTGGACAAAATGCTGCGATATTCCGATATGGGAATACATATACTTAAGGAAATTATAATCCAAGACAAGGGAATTACAATCAACAACAGCAGAACTAAAATCAGCATACTCAGATGCATCCACAACAAATCCAGATGCATCCACACTAGAATCAGATGCAGTCACAACACTCTTCAATGCAGAATCAACATGTTCAAAGACATTAACAACAATAGTACACGCAAGCTTCTCCTTCTGATCCGTTAGCAGCTCTTGAGGCTTTAATGCGAGAGCACATTACTCGCATGGAAGCTATTTTGCAAGGGAATTCATCTTCTATTTGGGCGTTGGAGGCACAATTAGGACAACTTGCTTCGAATCTGAATACTCGACCACCAGGCACACTACCAAGTGACACAAAAAATCCCAATTCGAGGGGGAAAGAACACTACAAGGCTATCACTCTTAGGAGTGGTAAATGAACTGGCGAGCCGACTACAGACTCTACTATAACACCTCAAGATACTGGTAAAGTGATCCCTGGTGAAAAGGTTCAATCTGAAGAGCTTATCGATGTACCAAACAAAGAAGTTCCAGAAATTGTCACTCATATGCCTAATGTCCAACCCTCGAAACTATCGACGCAATCAAAGGTGTCTGCGCAATCTGATGTATCTCCACCTTTACCTTTTCCACATTTCAAAAAAAATTGAGTTTAATGAAGCATGCAAGGTTTATTTGTGGTTAATGCTAATGTGTTTGAAATTTTTTATTACATTCGATGCTTAATTCTTGAATCATGTAAATTATTAATGAATGAGTTGGATAAATTTGACTGAATGTTGTATCTTCAATTGTTTGATGAATGATTTAGGTTGCATTAGTAATGGATGACAAGTAGCATTCCTTGAATCTTGAATGAATCTGCCTTTTACAGCTGCTTATATATATATATATAGTTATAAATAAGAGACACTCCAATGTGGGTGTATTGTGAACTGTTAAAGAGGGAGCACTCCAATGCAATTGTTAGAAAAATAAATCTGGCCAAAGGCTATCGCTGCATGAGTATGTGTCGGCGCAATTACATACTCCTTGGGGGTTTGTTGCACTCCATCTTTACCTCTCAGGAAGAAGGGTACAGTAATGCCACGATATCCCTTATTAAAAAAGAAAAAAAGAGGTATATATTTGTGATCTTCAAAGACACTTAGTATTGTACAATAAATGCTGTATTAGTAGATAGAATTTAGGATTTGAGACATGATGCTGGCTTTGATGAAGTTGCAATCTTATTCATTCATACTTATGTATTGTCGATGCAATATTTTGTCATCTGAATGTGACTCATTCATTAGGATTTTAGGTGATCCAAGTTGCTAGAATGATCATTTGCCTTAGTGAATTCTTGTGTAGCCTTACTAGTTTCAATTTTACTTGAGGACAACTAAAAACTCAAGTTTGGGGGTGTGATAGTACTAGAAAGAACATATGTTTTCTCCCTACTTATTGGTTAATTTGTCTCCATTTAGTTATATCTTTAGGACATATTTTAGCGTTTTCAGTTCAGTAAATTGCATTTTATAACTCAGTGGACCTTAGCCTATTTATCCTTAATTTTGTCATGTTTTGGTACTGATGTCGCTACATGAGTATTTCCAGATTGCACCTAGGACTATCGCCGTACCTAACAGCTATCAAAGAAGCTACCAATGTAGATAAGAACAAAAATGTGTGAGCTGTCCAGTCTGGTTTAACCAACTTGTATAGACAGACGCAGCATGATTCTTATGAAAGGAAACCTGTACTATTTGGAAGAATATAAATATTCATGAGGAAAGAGAAATAGTGTGTTTTTGTGCATTTTCTTCTTCAACTTATCTTTTGAAGCTTTTTGACTATGGAGACTTAAGTCTCTTACGGGTGAATCGACATGAAAGGGATGCAGATCAGCTCTTGACGAGGAGCCCTGAGTGCGACACAAGAGGGAATTGAGAGATCAAATCGAGATTATCTAGGAATAGTATTCTCTAATTATTTCTTTTATATTTCTTTCCTAGATGCTGGTGATTACTTTCTATTTCATGTTTGTATGGAAGTACATATGACTTTTGGGTTAAATGTTATTTTATTCAACTTTGCTTCTACTGCTTAATCTTTGGGTTTGAATTTTTTAGCATGGAAATGTTATTGCGGTCACTGCCACTGGAAAGTGCAGCGATAATTCAAGCTAACAAGCATGACAACGGAAGTTGCTTGAGGATTAGAGGGATTTAATCCACTTGTTCATAATTGTGTTCCATTGCCATCATCGGAAGGTGTGGTTAATGTGCATGTTTAAGTCTTAGATCAAATATAAAAGTTAAGCTTGGTAAGATATTCATTGCAAATTATTGCATCGACAATCACTTATCCTTTTATATCTTGTGAGCACTTAGTATTCTGTTGAAGATTCACTTTGGGGATCCCATTTTATCATTATCATATTTCATCTTTATTTTCAAGTTATTGCTCCGATAAATATTCTCACAATTTATCTCGTTTTTATCTATTTATTGCATTGATATTAATAGACAAAAGACAACAATCCTCGTGGGATCGATATCCGATAGACTCATATCTGTCTACTTACTTGCATCGATAGTGTATGCTTGCATAATATTACTGTGACGTTACACAACCGATCATGCATCATCTCGTATCTTCGTGTATCTCCAATAAGATTGTTGCTGCCATTACATGTGTTAAATAAAGCCTTATTGAATAATATATTTTGATATAACAAATTAAAGTGTTTTCGAATAAAAGTAAAGTTGAACAAATTGATAAAATCAAGTTGAAATGGTTTCAATTGAGTCAAACATTTTCAAATATGTTTTAACCATTTTCAAACAAGTTAGAATTGCTCAAAGACAAAAAAATATCGATACTTTTTGTCTAAGTATCGCTATTTTATGAGATATCGATACCACTCTGATAATTGAGACCAAATTGACATTGTTTTTCATTATTTTTCAAACAATTTCAAAAAGTATCGATACCTTTTCAAAAAGTATCGATATGTGACACCCCTATCCTGACATAATAACGAAACTCTAGTATTTGAATAAAGCTTTATTACATAAATCCTTCTTAGATAGCAATAAATAACATTTCAACCTTTTGTTAGCATATAACTGATTATTAAGAGTTAAAAATAATTGAGCAAACATATGCTGAAAATACAAGATCATCACACAAATTATTGTGAGAAAAGAGGCATCTATTGATACATGAATTGAAAAGTATCAATAGAACACATGATAATTAAATAGGTAAAAACACAATAGTGAACTATTGAAACTTTAAAAGTTCTACCGATACCTCAAACCTCAGTGAGCAAATCTACTTAGCCTGGATATTTCTACCAATACTTAAATTAGTCCTACCGATACTAAAATTGACAGTGAGCAAAGTTAACAAAAATTGGCATTTTCTACTGATACCTAGATTAGTCTACTAATACTACTCATATAATTCTACCGGTAGTCTAAGTCCCTAATATTGAAACCAAATAAGTCAGTACCTAAAGTTTCCAAACCCCTGGACTTCTATCGATATTATAACTCAAAGTATCAAAACAACCTAGATTGCTTCTTGAAATTCATTTCATTTTTTTAAACAAGACTCATATCTACTTATAACTCAATATAAGCTTTCTATCTAAACTTTAAACAAACACATTTGTGCATGCATAAATCCATAAATCTCAATCTTGGCAACCAAAACACAAGCAAAATGTTAAATTAAGGCATACTATATTCATTATATTCATTCATTACACGAAACTCACAACCCAGAATCACTACAAATAAGTACTTCAAAAGTTACATAAGCTAAAGTCTTAACACAAGCTACCCATTAACAAAATAACCACCAAAACATCCTATATACATGCCACTCTTAAACCCAAAACAAGTTACTCAAAAGTCTATCGAGGATGAAGATGATAGTGTGCACTCTTGATCGGATCCAATCGATGCCAAGATTTCTCGAGACCTACAATCATGAAAATCAAACGTGGTAAGTCATTTAAGGCTTAGTAAGTTCAAAATACAAGTGGTAATGTAATTAAGGTAAACTAACGACTATAGTTTAAGAGTCAAATACTCGTTCTTGGATCACCAGCACAAAGCTTGCTAAGCACATAGCCCGAATACACCGGTACAAAGCCTACTAGGCACATAGCCTGAAAACACCGGCACGAAGCCTACTAGGCACATAGCCTGAATACACCGGCACGAAGCCTACTAGGCACATAGCTTGAATACACCGGTACAAAGCCTACTTGGCACATAGCCTGAATACATCGACACAAAGCCTACTAGGCACATAGCCTGAATACACCGGCACAAAGCCTACTAGGCACATAGCCTGAATATTTAGATGCAATTGTACCAATCTACATAGGATTATACATATCAACAAGTAATAACTATATATACCAAAACATATAACCCAACAATGAACAATTACAAAATGAATTTATAATTTGCGTAGTACTAAAATGAACTTACCTGTGTAATGGCAACGGATAGTTATATGTTGTCGATTACTCAACCACCTTCCCTTCCCTCGCTTATCTATAAAAGGGCCCGTTTCTTGATCTAATTAATTAAGATTTAAATAAATAAATTTTAGCTTAAATATCTAAATTCATTTTATTACTCAAATAAATAACATAATTACATAATTTTTGCATTATTTTCCTCCGCCTAAAATATACTAAAAAATTCCCATTATTTCAACGAATTGGGTTTTAATTCTATAACTCAAATTCCAACTAAACAAGAGTAAAATAGATAAATAGGAGAATAAAATGTAAATTTTCTTTACATTATCATAACATCACAATGGTCTAATTAACTAATAAAGTCTTTAGTTCTCATGCTTTGACAAACAAGTCCATATGCTACCACTCACCCTCAAACTTGCCATGTAACCCTCCAATCAACATTTCACCTTCCATTTCATTCAATAACAACAGCTAAAGTATGAATTCAAGCATGGAAACTTCACCGAATCTTGACATTTTTTAACAAAAATCACTAGATTACATGATCCAAACTCTAAGGACCATAAGTACACAAAAATTAACAAGAAAGAATCACAAAATCACGTACATGCATGGAATTTTCTCCACAAAATGGCCAAGCTTTTTCCCCTTCTAAATTTTGGTTCCCACATGCAAGAAAAGAAAAATGAGGAAGATGATGGTCTTTTCTTTTTCTCTTATTTTGATTACTAAATCTTTTATTTACTTACCAAATTAACCTTTTACTCATTAAAATCCCTATTTGTTTCTTTATTTCTTTTATTATTTTACCCACTTACAATTTTTTTTATATTAGTCAACTCATCCCACTAACTAATACATGTCGAATTACTCTTTAAGTCCTCACTTTCTTTTCTTCTTTGAGTAATTACTAAATGTTATTTTAACACTTTCCAAATATCGCACCAAAATTTCTACTTTCCTGATTTAGTACCATACACTAATGCATCATTTATCATATAAATCCATATACGAAATACCTTATATGATCTTATACCCATAAAATAATTAATAACTTCACTCACTTAAGATACTTCGGTTTCAAAACTAATATTCCCGGCACCATTGAAAATAGGCTATTACATGATACTTTTTCAAAAAGTATCGATACCTTTTATCAGGTATCTATACTGCAGCTCCAACGATCACTGAATCTGCATTTATTACAAAAATTATCAGTACCCTTTTAAGGTATCGATACTCAAAGTTGTAGATGATATAAATGCTCTAGTTTTTCATCCCCAACGACTACAATTACTTTCCCAACAACCAAAACAGTTGGAAATCACTTAGAGGGCATAAAATACCATCTCCCAAAGGTCTAGCAACAACTAGAGAATATGCAAAGCTGATCGCACTATAAACGTCACAGCAATTATGTGAAAGCAAACACTGTCGATGCAAGTATAATAGACAGATATGAGTCTGTCGGATATCGATCCCACGAGGATGGTGTTCTTGTTACTTAAAATTGTCAAAACAAATGGAATTAAAATAAGGAAAATTGTTAGAAATAATGTCAATGCAATTAAGTCAAAACTGCACAAAGATTAGAATTAAATCTATCAATGCAAATACTATAAACTGTAACATAAAATGTCAAGGCAATTTAATAGAAAAATGAATTGAATATTTGAAGATTTTTTATGAATGTAAATTCAAAAAATTAAAAGAAGTAGATCAAGTGTAAAGAAATGGAGGGATCCTTGACTTGGCAAGTTGGCAGACACTAAATGTGACTACAAGGTAACTGGTAGATAAATTGTCGCCGCAATTAAGTTCTAATGAAATCTCATTGCTATCAACTTCTCTGTTTAGCAAAGACCCAAGCACTCAATATTACCACACCTTCCAATGTTGGTAATGCTTTGCACTTGAAAACAAGTGGCCAAAGTTCCTTCTTGCCTCAAGCAACTTCCATTGTCTTGCTTGTTAATCTAACTTTGTCACCGCACCTTCCAGTGATTGAGACTGCAATTTCACTTCTGTGGTCAAAACAGTTAAATCCAAAGATAAATAGATGAGAAGAATTTAGTAGAAATCAAAATAGATCTAACATTAATAACTACTTCCATACACAATTAAAGTTAATAGAATTCATCAACATTCAAGAGGAATTAAAGAAGAAATTGAAGCATGCTATTCATAGTCTACTAGAATCCTTCACTAATTGCTCCTCTTGCGTCGCACTTAGGCACTCCTTGTCAGAAGTAGTCGCCTCCTTGTCACATCAGATCACCCTCCTCGGAAGTTAAGCTTCCATGGCATCTCACTTTAAAAGAGAATCATAAAATGTGGAATTAATTTCTTCACGAACTTGATGATGATCTTCTCTCTCTCTCGTCTATTTATAATCACTAGAAGGTACAGGTTTCTTCTCCTTCTCAGATCTAACTCTTTTTTGCAGCTGTACAAGTTGGTTATTTCCAGCTGCTCACTCACGCAGATCTAGTTTGTGCATTGGGTAGTTACAGGTTGTTGCGACATTACTGGATGCAAATTAAGATTTTTATTTGCTGCGACAACTTGACATTCTCCTGCACTAGTGCTTCTGGATATGTTAGCAGCATAAAGTCACTGGTGTAATGTAGAAATATTCATGTCGTGACATATTTGGTTGCAATTCTACACCAAACTTATGGCGACAACTCTGAATGCTTTCCTGCTCCGATCTTCTAAGGTGGATTCTTGCGTTGACAACTTTAGAAGCAAAATTGATGCTGAATGCAGCGACATTAATAGCAAAAATGAGATAAAATGAAAGAAAGTAAGACCATACAACACTGATTTAGAAAATGCAAATACTAAGTATAAACTTCTGAAAATGAATGCTAAATGTAATACAAAGGAAACAAAGCATACACTAATCAGAAAGATTTTAATGGTCATTTCTAATACCATCAAAAGCCTAAAGATTTATCAAAAATAACCTAGAGCTTAATTTTTTCTTACTTTTTCTTGTAAACACTTGTGAGCTTTCATTGTATTCATTTATCTCAAGTGTTCTTCTTTATATTTGTGCTTAATTGGAAAACATCCTAATCTTGTAAGAATTATTTCTTTGCTTGCTTATTTGTTTCTCTTTTAAGAGAAGGTTTATACTTAAGGTTTGGGTAGAAACCTTAAGGAGTTGTCTCTTCGGACTTTGGTTATAAGTCTTAAGTGGTTGTAAGGTTAAACCTTGTCCTCAAAGGTTATACAAATCTAGTGGATTTGGGAAAATCCTTAGTTGTGGAAAGCTAAGGTAGTGGAGTAGGCATTTGGAGCCGAACCACTATAAATCATTGTGTTCTTTATTGCAAAATTAAATTGCTTCCACCAAAACTTCTAAAAGGTTGATTCAACCTTCGTTACCATCATTTTCGAGTTGATCCATCAAGATAACAATTGGCATCAGAGTTAGAATTCTAAAGACGGTTTAACAACCAAGAGAAGATCTTCGAAGAAGCTCAAACGATCAACAAGTCATCCAATAACAATGATGTTACTTCTCGATCAACGTTCATGGGAGAAGGATATTCCATCATAAGACCTCCTCTATTCAATTGCACTGACTATTCTTTTTGGAAAACAAGAATGAAATTATTTATCTAAGCTAATGATTATGAAGTATGGAGGATAATCACAAATGGGTCATTCATTCCAATGAAGTTGAAGGTGTTAGTGTTCTAAAGGAGGAGAATGAATGGGATGCTAATGACATCAAGAAGGTACAACTTAATGCAAAAGCTATGCACACTCTATTTTGTGCTTTTGGTAAAAATGAGTATAATAGAGTCTCCTCGTGCAATGATGCTAAATAAATATGGGACAAGCTTAAGGTCACCCATGAAGGAACGAATAGAGTCAAGGAATCAAAGTTAAGTATTCTCACCCTTGACTATAAGTTATTTAAATCAAAATCAGAGGAAGGAATCAAAGAGATGTCCAATCGATTCACCAACATTGTCAATGGTCTCAAATCCCTTGGGAAGGTTTATCCCAACAAGGAGATGGTGAAAAAGATGTTGAATAGTCTCCCAACATCTTGGGAACCAAAGGTGACGGCCATAGAAGAATCAAAGATCCTATTATTTGCTATGAGTGCAAGAAACTGAGACACATCAAGTATGATTGTCCTAAAATTAAAAAGATGGGGTCTAGCAAACAAAAGGCTTATGTTGATTGGAGTGACAAAGACTCATCCGATGAAGAAGCCAAATTAGTACTCATGGCCATCGATGATCTTAAGGTAACTTCTAACTCATCTACTTTAAATGATTATTCTTTTGATGAGTGCAACAAGCCTGTAATGAATTGATTTTGGAATTAAAAGTCATGATGTCAAAACACAAGAAAAGTGTTTCAAAATTGAAAAGTGAAAATGACTTACTTTCCAAAATCAATAATGAACTTGAAGAGAAAGTAAAAAAATGCAAGAAATCATTAATGATTTTGAAAAGAAAAATTTAGACTTGCATAATTTACTTTCAAAAGTTTATGAGGATCATCAAAAGCAACTTGAGTTGCTTAAGAGTGAAAAAGCTCACTCTAACAAAGTTTTTGAAAAAGAAGAAAGTTTAAAACAAAAATTTGTTAAAAATAGCTTTAATTTCTATAAACATAGTGGTCTATCAAGATTTTACAAGGGAAAACTTGTTAAGAGTGTATGGGTCCTTAAAAGGCTTAGTGCTACTCAAGACAAGGAAGGTCTTTCAAAATGGTTACCTAAAGGGACTAAGATTTTGAAAACTAATGATTATGAACCCAAAAGACATTGGGTACCAAAAACTTAATTCTATGTTTGTAGATAAGGTGCATTACTTCAAGGTAAACAAATGCAAATTCTATGTGATTGCACCTTAATATTGACTGATATGGTAGATCATTAATTCTTTATATTTAATATCTATATTTGAACTAACCACTTTCTTTTCCTCTTAAGTTTTATTTGTTTATTTTTATATAACAAGAAGGAGGAGAAGAGAAAGGTAAATTTCATGGTTGATTGATTGCTTAGATCAGTGACCAATTTTTGTAAAGAAAAATGAATATCAAATTTGAGCTTATTGAAAATTTATGCTCCAAATCTTTATGCCTTAAATTGAAAATGATTTTTTATATAAGGGGAGTTTAATTTCAAAATGTCATTTATCAAGGGGAGCAATTATTCAAAAACAAATTTACAAAAAGTTTTGTTATATCAAAAAGAGGGAGCTTGTTAAATAAAGCCTTATTGAATAATATATTTTGATATAACAAATTAAAGTGTTTTTGAATAAAAGTAAAGTTGAAAAAATTGATAAAATTAAGTTGAAATGGTTTCAATTGAGTCAAACATTTTCAAATATGTTTTAACCATTTTCAAACAAGTTAGAATTGCTCCAAGACAAAAAGTATCGATACTTTTTGTCTAAGTATCGATATTTTATGAGATATCGATACCCCTCTAATAATGCAGACCAAATTGACATTTTGTTTTCATTATTTTTCAAACAATTTCAAAACATATCGATACCTTTTCAAAAAGTATCAATACCTTTTATCAGGTATCTATATCGCAGCTCCAACGGTCATTGAATCTGCATTTATTACAAAAATTATCGATACCCTTTTAAGGTATCAATACTCGAAATTGCAGGTGACATAAATGCTCTAGTTTTTCATCCCTAACGACTACAATTACTTTCCCAACAACCACAACGGTTGGAAATTACTTAGAGGGCATAAATACCATCTTCCAAAGGTCTAGCAACAACTAGAGAATGTGCAAATCCCAAAGATCAATAAAAAACCAATCTAGAGCTTAATTCTTTCTTACCTTTTCTTGTAAACACTTGTGAGCTTTCATTGTATTCATTTAGCTCAAGTGTTCTTCTTTGTTTTTGTGCTTAATTAGCAAACATCCTAATCTTGTAAGGATTATTTCTTTGTTTGCTTATTTGTTTCTCTTTTGAGAGAGGGTTTATACTTAAGGTTTGGGTAGAAACCTTAAGGAGTTGTCTCTAAGGACTTTGGGGTATAAGCCTTAAGTTATTGTAAGGCTAAACTTTATCCTCAAAGGTTATACAAATCTAGTGGATTTGGGAAAATCCTTAGTTGTGGAAAGCTAAGGTAGTGGAGTAGATATTTGGAGCCAAACCACTATAAATCCTTGTTTTATTTTCTTTTTTGCAAAATTAAATTGTTTCCACCACAACTTCTAAAAGGTTGATTCAACCTTCATTACCGTCATTATCGAGTTGAACCATCGAGCTAACAACATGTGTTGCATGCAATCCATCATCTTTGACTGCTCATTTTGAAGTTCAAATGGAGGTGACTGAGGTCTCGGTATGGATATGTCGGGCTCAGACATTCATTCAGTAGACTTTACATTATCATGCATTCCAATTGGTTTTGTCATCGAAAGATCTTCTTCAATTTCTACAGGATCTTCTTCTCCTTCAAGATCTTCTTCTTCTTTAGCTTGCTGTTGAAGAGTTGAGTTTCTTGCTATTCGATATAGACCCTAATCAGTGATCGCTCCTTTTCTATATTATCTTTTCTGCACATTCCTAAGAATTTCAGCTTTTAAGCACAACACTGTGATGGTGAATGGGAAGTATGCTTGAACAGAACGTCTCGCAATACAACTTCAAATTTCTTTGATGATGATCTTTCCCACATCGATGGCCTTTGCCTTCAGAATTGAATAAAACAACACCTTTCATTCTAATGAAATAGTAGTTCCTTGTGGGATAGACATGAGACTGAATCGAATAAAGTAAAACCTCACTTTTTCTAATTGTATCAATTTTTCTTTGTAACATGTACGAATTTCGCTCTTTGACAGTATCCATTCATACCTTGGAACTGTAAGTTCTTGGAGAATCTCTTGCAATTTTTCAGCCTCTAAGTTCTTCAACAGAATAGAGTACTCGTCTTCCTCGAAATCAGGTAAGTCAAAGAACTCATTGATGGTGCTTGACTTTAACGATACCTTGATTCCTTGGATGAGGATTTCTGTAAGTTTACTCAAGGCAAAATTTGCATAAAATTCTCGAACCAAATCCTCATCTACACTCGGTCGCTTTTCACAAAATAATCCCCAGTTCAGAGCTTCAAAAACTTGTCAGTTACTTGCCATGAAGTTTGTATATTTATTTTCTTCCTATGCAAACCCTTTCTCTGGCAATATCTGCTGATTTTTGAATATATTATCATATCTTGCCTTAGCTTCTGCACTATGAAATTTGTTAGGCACTTCTTCAATTATAGCACAAGTTCTCTTGCGCGGCTTGATTTTAACCTGATAAAAAATAACATTGACAACAATTAATTTTCTAAAATTTGATTAGTATAAAATATTAACAATTTAAATTAAATTAAACAAGTTAAACAAATTTAAAAAATAAATTTCTTACCACTTTTTGATGAATAAAATCCAAATTAAATAATAGGGTTAGAAAGAAACAGGTTTTAATCTAGGGTAGGTTTGGAGGGTGACATAAGTGTTAGGGTAATAGGACACACGGCCTAGGTTCTTAGGGCGTGTCGTGCACATGACTTGGTGTTTGGCGCAGAAGGGCAGCAACACTCGGCATAGGCGGCAGCAGGTTGGGCAGCGCTCGGCACCACGCTCGACAGTAATAGCTTGCAAGCAGCAGTAGTAGCTCCTGGCTTGAGTAGCAGCACATGGGTATAGCTCAGCAACAGCGCACATTTGGGGCGTGGGAATCAGTTGGAGCGGGGGCTTGTAGAGACTTCCGGTAACTTGTGGCTGGGGGCAATGACGACATCCGATGATGCTCGATAACGTCCACCGACTCCCGATGGTGGCTGCTGTCGGCACTAGCTACTAGGTATGGGATGTTTTGAATGATGAAGTCATGAAGATGGATGATATTTATAATGCATGGAGTGCAATTCTCATTCAAACTCTCACATAAATTAAATAACCTAAGTCCTACTTTAAGTTAATAACAATTAATATAAAAATATATTAATTATTATTACTTAATTTATTTGAATTAAAACTCTAAAATAAATCCTAATTAAACTTTGATAATAAATAATATAGATCATAAAAATTAATTTATAATTTTATATTAAATATTATGAAATTTTAAAATAAATAAAGTTAATAACATAAAAGAAAAATAAATAAAAGTAAAACTTTATTTTTAGCTGTTTAAAAATATTTAGAACAAAAGACAACTAATTTTAATATTTACAAAAATAACAACCAAATTTTACAAAAAATTCAATTAAGTAATTGAACTTAAAATAATTTGAAAATTCGGTTGCAATTAAAACTTAATTGACGCTTTTTATTTGCAAAATTCAAAATAATTTTTTTTTCTTGACTTAGAAAATAATTTCTCGAAAAATTATGTTAAAATTAATTCTCGGGAAAGATTGGAGAGATCACAAACGGTCCCGCTTAAGTTCCAAACACCTAGACAGAATTCATTTAAACATACTAGTCCAGAAAGTATAACCTAAGTTTTTTATTAAAATAAAAACAAAAGAAAATGAATAATTCAATAAAATGAGCGATGATTTATCCCGCTCATTTTCACATCCCCAATAATATTTTAATCGTTGAGCATTGACTCGAAAATTACCTCTCTTACTGTGGAGTTCTACAACTCCATATGGAAAGACTTTATGGATAGTAAATGGATCGGACCAACGAGATCTCAACTTACTTGGAAAAAACTTCATTCTAGGGTTAAACAATAAGACTTGCTGACCTGCTTCAAACTCTCTGACTCAAATGTGCTTGTCATTCCATCTCTTTAATCTTTCTTTGTATAGCTTGGCATTTTTATAAGAGAATGTTTGAAATTCTTCTAACTCATTGAGCTAAAGCATTCGTTTCTCTTTAGTAAGCTTGGGATCCAAATTGAGCTACTGAACAACCCAATAAGCTTTATGCTCTAACACCAAACGCAAATGGCATGCTTTTCCAAATACTAACCTAAAGGGAGACAACCCTAAACGTGTCTTGTATGTTATTCTATAAGCCCATAAAGTATTATCCAGTCTCTTGACCAATCTCATCAGTTCGGACACACTACCTTCTCCAGTTTGCCTTTTATTTCTTTATTCGCCAGCTCAGTTTGCCCATTCATCTGTGGATAGTAAGTTGTAGCAACCTTGTGTCTTATTCTATGTTTATCGAGTAACCACTTTAACCACTTGTTCAAAAAATGAGACCCCTAATCACTGATGATGGCTTTAGGAGTTCCAAATCGTGTGAACACATGCTTCTGTAAAAACTTCTTCACAACTTTGGCATCATTTGTCGGATATACGTCGGCCTCAATCCATTTCAATGCATAGTTGACTGCTACCAGAATATACTTGTTACCAAATGACGAAAGAAATGGAAAAGGAAAGACAATACCCCAAACATCAAACAATTCCACTTCCATGATGTTTGTTCGAGGCATTTCATTTTTGTTGATGATATTTCCAACCCTTTGACATTGGTTACAGCTTCTGACATAGGCGTACACATCCTTGAACAATGTCAACCAAAATAATCCAGCTTGAAATACTTTGGTCGTAATGCGTGATCCTCCGAAGTGTCCCCCACTTGATATTTCAAGATCGCTTGTACTTCATCTTCTTCCACACATCTTCTGATCATCTAATCTACACACTTCTTAAACAAATACAGCTCTTCCCAGAAGTAGTACTTAGCATCATGAAAGAACTTCTTCCTTTGCTGATACATCTTATCATAGGGAATCAAACCGCAAGCTAAATAGTTAGCAAAATCAGCAAACCAAGGGGTGTTATGACTTACCTTGAGTATATGTTCATCAGGGGACATGTCTTGTATGGGTACAAGATTTGATTTTTTTTCTCGTGGCTCCAATCTAGACAAGTGATCAGTTACTGGGTTTTTTACGCCTTTTCAATCTTGAATTTCTAGATTGAACTCTTAAAGTTGTAGGACCCAACGAATCAGTCTCGGCTTAGCATCTTCATCAAAGTTGAATGTTGATTCCTTCCCTAACAACTTGCTTAAGGGTTTAGCAATTTCAGAGAAGTCCTTGATGAATCTTCGGTAGAATCCAACACGTCCCAAAAGCTCCTAAAAGCTTCTCGATGACGTCTACTTTTGCTTTATCAACTTCAATTCCTTGTCTTGTTATTCGGTACCCCAAAACAATATCTTCTTGTACCATAAAATGACACTTTTCCCAGTTTAGAACAAGGTTTGTCTCTTTGCATCGCCTTAGTACCTTGGCTAGATTAGCTAAGCAATCATCATAAGTGTCCCCGAACACTGAAAAGTCATCCATGAACGCTTCCAAATACTTCTCAACCATGTCACTAAAAATGGTCATCATACATCTTTGAAACGTAGCAGGTGCATTACATAAACCAAATGACATGCATCTAAATGTGAACGTACCATACGAGCATGTGAATGTCATTTTGTGTTGATCTTTCGATGCATCTGTAATATGATTGTACCCTAAGTACCCATCTAGAAAATAGTAATAGTCTCACCCTGTGAGTCTATCCAGCATCTGATCCAAGAACGGCAAAGGAAAGTGATCGTTCCTAGTCGCTTTGTTCAATTTCTGGTAGTCAATGCAAATTCGCCATCCTGTAACTGTTCTAGTTGGCATCAACTCATTATTTTCATTCTTTATGATCGTAATACCTCCTTTCCTTGGTATGAACTGGACCTGACTAACCCATGAACTATTTGAGATGGGATAAATTATACTCGTATCTAAACACTTGATAATTTCCTTCTTGACTACATCCTTCATAATGGGGTTCAGTCTCCGTTGTCCATCAATCACCCCTTTCTTATCATCTTCAAGGATGATATTGTGAATGCATACGGATGGACTAATACCATAAATATCGTCTATGGTCCATCCAATACCCTTCTTAAATTGCTTCAACACTTTAATTAGTTTCTCTTCCTGCTCCCCAATTAGTTGTGTTGAAATAATCACAGGTAAAGTAGAAGTGTCACCTAAATAAACATATTTTAAGTGCGAAGGTAATACCTTGAGCTCTAATTTAGATGGCTCTTCAATTGATGCTTTCAGTTGAACGTATTCTCTTCTTTCTAACTCCAAAGATTCAAAACGAGGTTGTGGATTAAATCCCCTCGAGTTAGCATCTAATAAAGCTAAGTTTTCCTCCCCCTCTTCATCACTTAGAGGGTCTGTCAGCAAAATCTTTTCCAAAGGATCTTCAATAGAGTTGAATTCCTCTTCAATGATTAAATCTTCTAACTTGGGCATTGCAAAATAATCATCAACTACATCAGGGAATTGCATAGATTTAAAAACATTAAATGTTACCTGATCGTCCTGAACACGCATAGTTAGCTCGCCTTTCTGCACATCAATCAACGTCCTTCTGGTTGCTAAGAACGACCTTCCTAAGATGATTGGCACTTCTTTATCTGCTTCAAAGTCTAAAATGATAAAGTCAACAGGGAAAATAAACTTATCAACAAGAACCAATACATCCTCAATTTTTCCTTCAGGTGTAACACCCAAAACCAAAATCGTCACCAGTTAGGGTCTCGGTGTCTTAACGTTCATCTATCTCTGTTCATCTTTTAATATTATGTCATAAATCATCAATTAATTATAATCATAACTCAACAATGGCAAAAAAGATCGTTTCCATGATTTTTGGATACTTCTACCGGTTCTTGTTGGATAAGTATCGATAGTTGTCAAGTCAGTAAACAGTTCAAGAATAGTGCAGACTTCTATTGATACTTGAGACAATACTACCGATACAAGTGTGACTTCTACTAAAACATGTCATGCTTCTACCGATACTACGAACTGTAGAGAGCTAAGAAATCTTACCTTGCAACTTCTACCGATACAATTATATAAACTATTGATACTTTTGTGAACAGAACTACCGATGCCTACTATGCAACTACCGATACAACTCAAACCAGTGAACAACCTCTCTCCTACCCTGTACTTCTACTGGTACATGCATGAGTTTTATCGAAACAAGTATGTAAAATCTCATGGATCATGTCAAACCACAAGTTTATCAATACTTACCATGCCTAACTCCAAAATGCATTAGACCAATACATAATTCATAGTTTCCAAGTCACTAAATTGTACTTCTAAGTCTATTTTTCGTCTTTAACAAGCATACATTACTAAGTTCAATATTTCATTAAAGACATATCATGATCATCACAATCTCGAATGAGTAAACAAGAGATAACTTCATCCTAGTACATGCCATATAACTAAGTGATGTAAATATTACCGAACGAGCCCCCGAGATAGTGTGATTTTCTTCGAGGTAATCCGATCTTCAACAAGCAAAATGAAATCTACAAAACAACAACAATAAATAGGTAAGCTTTCTAAGCTTAGTAAGTTCGCAATCATTGTATCACAGCACAGTATTAAGCCTTGCAATGACATTTAACAACCGAGTCGTAGATCTTCCATTTAAACAATCTTCTGCTCTACCGAGTCATAAGTCTTCCTTTAAATATAATCTCATGCTCTTCTCGAGACCTGAGTCTTCCTTTAATATAATCTCATGCTCACCTCGAGACATGAGTCTTCCTTTAATATAATCTCATGCTCATTTCGAGTCACGAGTCTTCCTTTAATATAATCTCATGCTCATTTTGAGTCACGAGTCTCCATTTAATATAATCTCAAGCTTATTTCAAGTCACAAGTCTTCCTTTCCTTTAATATAATCTCATGCTCATTTCAAGTCATGAGTCTTCCTTTAATATAATCTCATGCTCATTTCGAGTCACGAGTCTTCCTTTAATATAATCTCATGCTCATTTCGAGTTACGAGTCTTCCTTTAATATATCAAGTAATTCGAGAACTTCCACATTAAGCAATAATTAGCAGTTTAAATATGAAATTTAACAAACGAACTTACAGGATAAATTTGTAGTAGCGGTTTAAATACAGGGACTACCCATCAGCAAGATTTTCATGACTAGCTCCCGAAACTGTATAGCCCCTAATATATGTCCTTTGTGTTTCAAATTATTCACGAAGTTCATATGTGTCATATACCATGTCCATTGCAACTAACTTTCATCACAATATACCATTTCGAGCAAACTTCAATATAATTCTAATTTATTAGACATAATATCGAATTAACTAAAAATGCCATTTAATTCAATTTATTAATTGTCATATATCAATCGAATTAATTCATTTGTAACATGAATAATAGCTAAAACAACACAAAATCATTTAAGCATTTCGTTGTCACCTAAATTCAACTATATCATTTCTTCACTTACAATTATGCCCCTCAATACAAGTTTTCTTCTAATTTGATTCAATTCCACAATTTAATATTTACTAAGCAAACAAATTTAAATACAACATACTTAAATTATTTCAATAATTCTCAAACAAAGACTAAATCAATTATTTTACTATACGAACTTACCAGACGAAATTGCAGTTAAAGTGAACTCAAGGGATTAATCCGTAATTTTCCCTTTTCTACGACTGGTAGCACGATCTTGATCTATTACAATAATTTCAATTACTTATTTAAAAAAACCTGAAATTTTAATCATTTTGTGCAAATAAACTTTTTTGGTATTTATACAAAATTACACTTAACTATTCACTTTTATTCAATTTAGTCCTATAGCTCAAAACTTGCAAATTAATCATTTTTATTTTAAAATAACTCTAGCCAAATTATCGTGGGTGTCTCTACAGCTCATATATTCTATTATTTAATAACAAGCCCTTGTACTTTTACTACTTTCACAATTTAGTCCTTTAAAATAAAAATTACTAGAAATTACTTTACAAAATCATCAAATCTAACAACCAAGCTTATAAATATTCCATAAACTTTCAAGAACAAGATTATTCATCAATGGTAAAATTTATAAAATTTGAAAAAATAACAAATTGGTCCTTGGGTTAGCTAGATTAAGCTAATACGGACTTGAAAACATAAAAACTACAAGAAACGGGTTAGATTTCACTCACCTATCAAAGAACCAAACTTGGTCGAAGCTTCCCCTTGTTCTTGTAGAGTTCGGGTATGGAGAAACAAAAGTGAAGAAGAAGACACTCACTTTTCTTTCTTTTACTTTGATTTTAATCTTTAATTACCTAATTACTATTTTGTCCTTCTTATTTTAACTTAATATTTCATATAAACTTACCCATATTTGTCCACCTACCACTCTTATGGATTATAACTATAATGATCCTCACCTTAGCTTCCTTAAGCTATTCAGCGTTTTCTATTATAAAATCCAACTTTATCACTTTTACAATTTAATCCTTTTTACTTAATTAACTATCTAATCAACAAAATTTCGTAACCAAAATTTACTACTATACTAATGACCTCATAAATATTAAATAATTAATATTTACGGTCTAACATATCGAATTTATGGCCTCAAAATCACTAGTGCCGATCATATTAAAAATAAACTAATTAGTAAATCGTCATTTTATTAGGATTTAATTGTAATTTACCAAAATCTAAAGATTTTCACATCATTTATGTTATTAGGCCATTTAAAGATGGTCCAATTTCATAATTGATCCTTCAATTATATTAAATTTTAATTAAACAAATTTGTTTTCAATTTAGTCCTAAACTAATTAGGACTAAGTGAACAAATAATCCAAAAGTTAGTGGAAGGTAATCATATGCTCCACCGCTTGGACGTTTTGACCTTGGTGTAATTGCCACCTTGGCCCCTTTTATTTTTAATCAATAGCGATTAATTTTTAACTCTTTTACAATTTACTCCTTTTCTTTAATTAAGAAATTAATTATCAAAATTACCTAACCAAACTTCAATTCACATATAATAAAACTCTATAAATATTTAATAAAAATATTTATGGCTCTTAATTTCAAAAACGAGGACTTGATACCTCATTTTCTATGACCACTTGACTTTTGAACCAACCACTTATACTAACTTTTAATTCAATAATTAAAATTAGTCAATTCAAAATTCCATATAAAATTATTATTGACTTATTTAATTTAAACACTCATTATAAAAAATTTTCCCGTCAGATTTGTGGTTCCCAAAATCACTATTTCCAACACCTCTGAAAAACGGGCTGTTACAACTCTCCCCCTTAGGAAATTTCGTCCTTGAAATTTTAGTTTAGTAGTTCCTGTTTATTCAGAAGTTTTCATATAACAATTGAAAAATCTTTTACCTGAGCTTACTCAAACCCATCTATCAACTTTATTTAACCAAGAAAATCAACCCTACTAAACCAAAACTCACCGTTGATAATTTTCACATAAATTATTTCTCACACATAGCTTATAATACATTTCTCACACATTACGCATATACAGATTCTATTTGAAGTCTATTAGAATATCATTAATAATCACAATTATGACTGTATCTAAATATCTAAATAAGATTGAACAATCTAATTCATCATATTCATATATCAATAGAGATGTTAGTTAATCTAGGCAATATTATCAGAATTCTTAATGATTATCTCAAGTTCAAAGAATTTTTCAGCATCTCATATCTTTAACTAGAACTAAATAACTGAATCTTTATTAACTTTCGGATACATTATTACGTCTATTTTAGCTTGTTAACTAAGTTTTCTATATGGAATATAATATATTTATCTTTTATCTTGAGTTTATTTCATTATCAGGTTTAGGCAAAAATCCCAAAAAATCAAGAGACCTATTAACAAACAATACATAGTATCTGAAACAACTCTGATTATGCTATCTGATTTTCCTGGCCCAACCCTAATCAGTACATCAGTATGATAATTCAGTCAACTCATTTTAGTCTACAATTTACTACAGTATCATATAACTTAAGTTAATTTTATTCCTAGAATAATACCAAATTTATGAAATGATAGTAACATCAAATAGAAAGAAAAATCACAGTCACGAATTTTCAATAGAAAGTCTCGACATACCAGTTCTATCCCAGTGGATTCTGATCCAACATTAATCTCATTGGGTTGGAAAATTAACCCCTATCCATTATTAATATAATGCAAAATATAATAAATTAACTCAATCTTAATTAGTGCATACCAAATAAATAATATTGAAAGAATATACTATACCAGGAATAATATTTGGCACTGTCATTTTAGATCCATCATTACGTCTTTAATCTGACTCCTTTTACCTATACTCAGAGATAGCGGTTATAAAGCCACTCCTTGCCTCAAATATTTTTGAAACCATTATACTATAACTTGCACTAGAATCAGTAGTCAGATATTATTATTAACTCCATTAATTTCGTCACGTTCAGATTCAGATAACACCTTTAGAATCTGCAAATAAACAAGAGTTAGATCGGATAAATTAATCTCACACTATCATAGGTTTATGTGGCATGTACTTTCTAGACATTATTCACACTATACTTAGTTCGAGAATCGACTAAACTGTAGCTCTAATACCACTAAATGTAACACCCGAAACTCGAGACCGTCGTCGATCAAGGTCCCGGTGTCAATGTTCATCTATCACTATTCATCTTTTATATTATGTCATAAATCATCAATTAATTATAATCATAACTCAAAAAGGGAAAAAAAGGTCATTTCCATGATTTTTGGATACTTCTACCAGTACTAGTTGGACAAGTATCGGTAGTTGTCAAGTCAGTAAACAGGTCAAGAGCAGTGAAGACTGCTATCGATACTTGAGACAATACCACTGATACAAGTGTGACTTATTCCAAAATATGTCATCCTTCTACCGAAACATGTCATGCTTCCACAGATACTAAAAACTCCTGAAAGCTAAGAAGTCTTACCTTCCAACTTCTACCAGTACAAGTATATAAACTACCGATACTTCTGTGAACAGAACTATCGATACCTACTATGCAACTACCGATACAACTTAAGCCAATGAACAACCTCTCTCCTACTCTATACTTCTACTGGTACATGCATGGTTTCTACCGAAACAAGTATGTAAAATCTCATGAATCATGTCAAACCACAAGTTTATCAATACTTACCATACCTAACTCCAAAATGCATTAGACCAATACAAAATTCATAGTTTCCAAGTCATTAAATTGTACTTCTAAGTCTATTTTTCGTCTTTAACAAGCATGCATTACTAAGTTCAATATTTCATTAAAGACATATCATGATCATCACAATCTCGAAAGAGTAAACAAGAGATAACTTCATCCTAGTACATGCCATATAACCAAGTGATGTAAATACTACCGAACGAGCCCCCGAGATAGTGTGATTTTCTTCTAGGTTATCCGATCTTTAACCAACAAATGAAATCTACAAAACAACAACAATAAATAGGTAAGCTTTTTAAGCTTAGTAAGTTTGCAATCATTGTATCGCAGCATAGTATTAAGCCTTGCAACAACATTTAACAATCGAGTCGTAGATCTTCCTTTTAAACAATCTTATGCTCTACCGAGTCATAACTCTTCCTTTAAATATAATCTCATGCTCTTTCCGAGACACGAGTCTTCCTTTAATATAATCTCATGCTCACCCCGAGACATGAGTCTTCCTTTAATATAATCTTATGCTCATTTCGAGTCACGAGTCTTCCTTTAATTTAATCTCAAGCTCATTTCGAGTTATGAGTCTTTCTTTAATATAATTTCATGCTCATTAGGAGTTACGAGTCTTCCTTTAATATAATCTCATGCTCATTTTGAGTCACGAGTCTTCCTTTAATATAATCTAATGCTCATTTTGAGTCACGAGTCTTCCTTTAATATAATCTCATGCTCACTTCAAGTCATGAGTCTTCCTTCAATATATCAATTAATTCAAGAACTTCGACATTAAGCAATAACTAGCAGTTCAAATATGAAATTTAACAAACGAACTTACAAGATAAATTTGTAGTAGTGGCTTAAATACAGGGACTACTCATCAGTAAGATATTCACGACTAGCTCCTGAAATTGTATAGCCCCTAATACATGTCCTTTGTGTTCCAAATTATTCACGAAGTTCATATGTGTCATATACCATGTCCATTGCAATTAACTTTCATCGCAATATACCATTTCGAGCAAACTACAATATAATTCTTTTTTATTAGACATAACATCGAATCAACTAAAAATGCCATTTAATTCAATTTATTAATTGTCATATATCATCGAATTAATTCATTTGTACCATGAATAATAGCTAACACAACAAATAATCATTTAAGCATTTCGTTGTCACTTAAATTCAACTATATCATTTCTTCACTTAAATTCTTGCCCCTGAATACAATTTTTATTCCAATTTGATTTAATTCCACAATTTAATATTTACTAAGCAAACAAATTTAAATACAACATACTTAAATTATTTCAATAATTCGCAAACAGAAACTAAATCAATTATTTTACTGTACGAGCTTACCAGACGAAATTGCAGTTAAAGTGAACTCAAGGGACTAATCTATAATTTTCCCTTTTCCACGATTGGTAGCACGATCTTGATCTATTACAATAATTTCATTTAATTATTTAAATCAACATGAAATTTTAATCATTTTATGCAGATAAACATTTTTGGTATTGTTACAAAATTGTCCTTAACTTTTCACTTTTATTCAATTTAGTCCTATAGCTCAAAACTTGCAAATTAACCATTTTTATTTTAAAATAACTCCAGCCGAATTAACTTGGGTGTCTCTACAGCTCATATTTTTTGTTATTTAACAAGCCCTTGTACTTTTACTACTTTCACAATTTAGTCCTTTAACATAAAAATTACTAGAAATTACTTTACAAAAACATTAAATCTATCAACCAAGCTTATAAATATTCCACAACAAGCTTATTCATCAATGGTAAAATTTATAACATTTGACAAAATCACAAATTGGTGCTTGGGTTAGTTAGATTAAGCTAATATGGACTTGAAAACATAAAAATTATTAAAAACGGGTGAGATTTCACTCACCTATCAAAGAACCAAACTTGACCGAAGCTTCCACTTGTTCTTGTAGAGTTCGGGTATGGAGAAACAAAAGTGAAGAAGAAGACACTCACTTTTCTTTCTTTTACTTTGATTTTAATCTTTAATTGCCTATTACTATTTTGTCGTTCTTATTTTAACTTAATATTTCATATAAACTTACCCATATTTGTCCACTTACCACTCTTATGGTTTATTAACCATAATGATCATCATCATTAGCTTCCTTAAGCTATTTAGAATTTTCTATAATAAAATCCAACTTCAACACTTTTTACAATTTAATCCTTTTTACTTAATTAACTATATAATCAACAAATTTCGTAACCAAAATTTAATACTATACAAATGACCTCATAAATATTAAATAATTAATATTTACGATCTAACATATCAAATTTATGGCCTCGAAATCACCAGAACCGGTCATATTAAAAATAAACTAATTAGTAAATTCTCATTTTATTAGGATTTAATTGTAATTTACCAAAATCTAAAGATTTTCACATCATTTATATTATTAGGCCATTTAAAGAGGGTCCAACTTCATAACTGATCCTTCAATTATATTAAATTTTAATTAAACAAACTTATTTTCAAGTTAGTCCTAAACTAATTAGGACTAAGTGAACAAATAACTCAAAAGTTAGCGAAAGGTAATCATATGCTCCACCGCTTGGACTTTTTGACCTTGATATAATTTCAACTTTGGTCCCTTTTATTTTTAATCAATAGCAATTAAATTTTTACCTTTTTTACAATTTACTCCTTTTCCTTAATTAAGCAATTAATTATCAAAATTACCTAACCAAACTTCAATTCACATATAATAAAACTCTATAAATATTTTTATTAAATATTTATGACTCTTACTTTCAGAAACGAGGTCTTGATACCTCATTTTCTATGACCACTTGACTTTTGAACCAACCACTTATACTAACTTTTAATTCAATAATTAAAATTAATCAATTCAAAATTCCATATAAAATTATAATTTACTTATTTAATTTAAACACTCATTATAAAAAATTTTCCCGTCGGGTTTGTGGTTCCTAAAACCACTATTTTCGATACCTCTGAAAAACAGGCTGTTACTACTCTCCCCTATTAGAAAATTTTGTCCTCGAAATTTTAATTTAGTTGTCCCTGTTTATTCAGAAGTTTTCATATAACAATTGGAAAATCTTTTACCCGAGCTTACTCAAACCCATCTGTCAACTTTATTTAACTAAGAAAATCAACCCCACTAAACCAAAACTCACTGTTGATAGTTTTCACATAAATTTTTTCTCACACATTACGCATATACAGATTCTATTTGAAGTCTATCATAATATCATTAATAATCACAATTACGATTGTATCAAAATATCTAGATAAGATTGAATAATCTGATTCATCATATTCATAAATAAATAGAGACATTAGTTAATCTAGGCAAGATTATCATAATTCTTAATGATTATCTCAAGTTCAAAGAATTTTTCAGCAACTCATATCTTTAACTAGAATTGAATAACTGAATCTTTATTAACTTTTGGATACACTATTACGTCTCTTTTAACTTGTTAACTATGTTTTCTATATGGAATATAAGATATTTATCTTTTATCTTGAGTTTATTTCATTATGAGTTTTAGACAAAAATCCCAAAAATCTTTCAGAAAACATATCAAGAGACTTATTAACAAACGATACATAGCATCTGAAACAACTCTAATGATGCTATCTGATTTTCTTGGCCCAACCCTAATAAATACATCAGTATGATATTTCAGTCAATTCATTTTAGTCTGCAATTTACTACAATATCATATAACTTAAGTTAATTTTATTCCTAGAATAATACCAAATTTATGAAATGATAGTAACATCAAATAGACAGAAAAATCACAGTCACGAATTTTCAACAGATAGTCTCGACATACCAGTTCTATCCCACTGGATTATGATCCAACATTAATCTCATTGGGTTGGAAAATTAACCCCTATCCATTATTAATATAAAGCAATATATAATAAATTAACTCAATCATAATTAGTGCATACCAAATAAATAATATCGAAAGAATATACCATACCAGGAATAATATTTGGCACTGTCATTTCAGATCCATCATTACGTCTTTAATCCCACTCCCTTTACCTATACTAAGAGGTTATAAAGTCACTCCTTGTCTCAAATATTTTTGAAACCATTATACTATAACTTGCACCAGAATCAATAGTCAGATATTATTATTAACTCCATTAATTTCGTTACGTTCAGATTCAGATAACACCGTTAGAATTTGCAAATAAACAAGAGTTAGATCGGATCAATCAATATCACACTATCACAAGTTTATATGGCATGTACTTTCTAGATTTTATTCACACTATACTTAGCCCGAGAATCGACTAAACCGTAGCTTTGATACCACTAAATATAACACCCAAAACTCAAAACTATCGTCGGTTAGGGTCTCAATGTCTTAACATTCATCTATCACTATTCATCTTTTAATATTATGTCATAAATAATCAATTAATTATAATCATAACTCAACAAGGGCAAAAAAGGTCATTTCCATGATTTTTGGATACTTCTATCGGTACTTGTTGGACAAATATCGGTAGTTGTCAAGTCAGTAAACAATTTAAGAACAGGGCAGACTTCTATAGATGCTTGAGACAATACTACTGATACAAAGGTGACTTTTACCTAAACATGTCATGCTTCTATCGATACTAAAAACTCTAAAGAGCTAAGAAGTCTTACCTTGCAACTTCTATCGGTACAAGTATATAAACTACCGATACTTTTGTGAACAGAACTACCGATACCTATTATGCAACTAACGATACAACTCAAGCCAATGAACAATCTCTCTCCTACCCTGTACTTCTACTGGTACATGCATGAGTTCTACCGAAACAAGTATGTAGAATCTCATTAATCATATCAAGCCACAAGTTTATCAATACTTACCATTCCTAACTCCAAAATGCATTAGACCAATACATAATTCATAGTTTCCAAGTCATTAAATTGTACTTCTAAGT
Source organism: Gossypioides kirkii (assembly GCA_005610355.1). NCBI lineage: Eukaryota > Viridiplantae > Streptophyta > Magnoliopsida > Malvales > Malvaceae > Gossypioides > Gossypioides kirkii. Next base: position 17,882,789 of record CP032246.1, on the reverse strand, counting down.
CTATTTTTCGTCTTTAACAAGCATACATTACTAAGTTCAATATTTCATTAAAGACATATCATGATCATCACAATCTCGAACGAGTAAACAAGAGATAACTTCATCCTAGTAAATGCCATATAACCAAGTGATGTAAATACTACCGAACGAGCCCTCGAGATAGTGTGATTTTCTTCGAGGTAATTTGATCTTCAACCAGCAAAACAAAATCTACAAAACAACAACAATAAATAGGTAAGATTTCTAAGTTTAGTAAGTTCGCAATCATTGTATCATAACACAGTATTAAGCCTTGCAACGACATTTAGCAACTGAGTCGTATATCTTCCTTTTAAACAATCTTATGCTCTACCGAGTCATAAGTCTTCCTTTAAATATAATCTCATGCTCCTCCTGAGACACGAGTCTTCCTTTAATATAATCTCATGCTCACCTCGAGACATGAGTCTTCCTTTAATATAATCTCATGCTCATTTCGAGTCACGAGTTTTCCTTTAATATAATCTCATAGTCATTTCGAGTCACGAGTCTTCCTTTAATATAATCTCATGCTCATTTTGAGTCACGAGTCTTCCTTTAATATATCAAGTAATTCGAGAACTTCCACATTAAGCAATAATTAGCAATTCAAATATGAAATTTAACAAATGAAGTTACAAGATAAATTTGTAGTAGCGGCTTAAATACAGGGACTACCCATCAATAAGATATTCATGACTAGCTCCCGAAACTGTATAGCCCCTAATACATGTCCTTTGTGTTCCAAATTATTCACGAAGTTCATATGTGTCATATATCGTGTTCATTGCAGTTAACTTTCATCAGAATATACCATTGCGAGCAAGCTTCGATGTAATTCTTATTTACTAGACATAATATCGAATTAACTAAAAATGTCATTTAATTCAATTTATTAATTGTCATATATCAATCGAATTAATTAATTTGTAAAATGAATAATAGCTAACACAACACATAATAATTTAAGCATTTCGTTGTCACCTAAATTAAACTATATCATTTCTTCACTTACAATCATGCCCCTCAATACAATTTTTATTCCAATTTAATTCAATTCCACAATTTAATATTTACTAAGCAAACAAATTTAAATACAACGTACTTAAATTATTTCAATAATTTGGAAACAGAAACTAAATCAATTATTTTACTATACGAACTTACAAGATGAAATTGCAGTTAAAGTGAACTCAAGGGACTAATTCATAATTTTCCCTTTTTCACGATCAATAGCACGATCTTGATCTATTACAATAATTTCATTTAATTATTTAAATCAACATGAAATTTTAATCATTTTATGCAAATAAACCTTTTTGGTATTTTTACAAAATTATCCTTAACTTTTCACTTTTATTCAATTTAGTCCTATAGCTCAAAACTTGCAAATTAACCATTTTTATTTTAAAATAACTCCATCTGAATTATCTTGGGTGTCTCTACAGCTCATATTTTCTATTATTTAACAAGCCCTTGTACTTTTACTACCTTCACAATTTAGTCCTTTAACATAAAAATTACTAGAAATTACTTTATAAAATCATCAAATCTAATAACCAAGCTTATAAATATTCTATAAAATTTCAATAACAAGCTTATTCATCAATGGTAAAATTTATAACATTTGACAAATTCACAAGTTGGTCATTGGGTTAGCTAGATTAAGCTAATACGAACTCGAAAGCATAAAAATTACTAAAAACGGGTAAGATTTCACTCACCTATCAAAGAACCAAACTTGACCGAAGCTTCCTCTTGTTCTTTTAGAGTTCTGGTATGGAGAAACAAAATTGAAGAAGAAGACACTCACTTTTCTTTCTTTTACTTTGATTTTAATCTTTAGTTACCTAATTACTATTTTGTCCTTCTTATTTTAACTTAATATTTCATATAGACTTACCCATATTTGCCCACCTACCACTCTTATGGTTTATTAACCATAATGATCCTTATCATTATCTTCCTTAAGCTATTTAGCATTTTCTATTATAAAATCCAACTTTAACACTTTTTACAATTTAATTCTTTTTACTTAATTAACTATCTAATCAACAAAATTTCGTAACCAAAATTTAATACTATACTAATGACCTCATAAATATTAAATAATTAATATTTATGGTCTAACATATCGAATTTATGGCCTCGAAATCACCAGTCCCGATCATATTAAAAATAAACTATTTAGTAAATCCTCATTTTATTAGGATTTAATTGTAATTTACCAAAATCTAAAGATTTTCACATCATTTATATTATTAGGCCATTTAAAGAGGGTCCAATTTCATAATTGATCCTTCAATTATATTAAATTTTAATTAAACAAACTTGTTTTCAATTTAGTCCTAAACTAATTAGGACTAAGTGAACAAATAACCCAAAAGTTAGTGGAAGGTAATCATATCCTCCACCGCTTGGACTTTTTGAGCTTGGTGTAATTTCCACTTTGGTCCCTTTTATTTTTAATCAATAGCGATTAACTTTTACCTCTTCTACAATTTACTCCTTTTCCTTAATTAAGCAATTAATTATCAAAATTACAAACTTCAATTCACATATAATAAAAATCTATTAATATTTAATAAAAATATTTATGACTTTCAATTTCAGAAACGAGGTCTGGATATCTCATTTTCTATGATCACTTTACTTTTGAACCAACCACTTATACTAACTTTTAATTCAATAATTAAAATTAGTCAATTCAAAATTCCATATAAAATTATTATTGACTTACTTAATTTAAACACTCATTATAAAAAATTTTCTCGTCGGGTTTGTGGTTCCCAAAACCACTATTTTCGACACCTCTGAAAAATAGGCTGTTACATCAGGATATGCTATAGATCGGTCTGCTAATTGAAGTGTAACCGTAGTTGGTCTAACTTCACCTATCTCTAATTTTCTGAATATCAACATGGGCATTAAGTTAATGCTTGCACCCAAATCGCATAGTGCTTTACCACAATAAGTTGCTCCAATGTTGCATGGCATGGTAAAACATCCAAGATCCTTCGACTTTTGGGGGTAGTTTGTCTTGAAGATATGCACTGCATTCCTTCGTTAAGGCTACTGTCTCAAATTCTCCAAGTCTTCACTTCTTCGACAGAATTTCTTTCATGAACTTCACATAATTGTCATTTTCTCAAGTGCTTCTACCAATGAAATGTTGATATGAAGTTGCTTGAGAACATCTGGGAACTTCTTGAACTGGAGTTCCTACTTTTTCTTTTGAAGTCTTTGAGGGTAGGGTGGTGGAGGATTTCTAACTTGAACTGGCTACTTCGTTTTCTATGGCACTTCAACATCTAACGAAGTCTTTAGATTGTCAAACTTGACTGGTTTAGAAGTCTCTTTCTCAACACTCACCGATTCTGGTTCAGGTGAAATCGATTCTAGTTCTGGTTCTGGCAAAGTTGGAGTTTCAACACTTGGTTAAACTTCCACTGATTCATGATCTTCAGGTTTCTCTTCTTCTACTTCAACCACATTGGGTTGCAATGTCTTTCCACTCCTCAATGTCACTGCTTTACAATCCTCCTTCCTCGAATTTCTCAGATTCTCCGTATCACTCGGCAAAGCACCTTGTGGATGGTTTCTAAGCTCAATGGCAAGTTGACCCATTTGATTCTCAAGGTTCTTCAATGTGGTCGCTTGGCTCTAGATCAAATCATCATTCTTCACCATGTATACTTTCAACATGTTCTCCAAGCCATTAGAAGGTTCAACTTGGGTTGGTTTCTGAACTTGCTGGGTCAATCCTTGTGGCTAGATTGGTCTTGATTGAGCGCAGTTATTACTGAATCCAGCTCCTTGATTTCTCCATGAGAAATTAGGGTGATTTCACTAAGATGGGTTGTAAAAATTCAACTGCAGCCCTTGCCTACCTTGGTTTTGGTTTTGATTGCCCATGTAATACATAGATTCTGGGTTTGATGGGCATTCTTTGAACAAGTGCCGCTACATTCTTGAATTGATTAGGTGGTTGAGCTGCAACATTATTAAACCTATTAGTTGTAAAATTTTTAACCATTAAGGAAACCGATGATACCTAAGCTGCAAGTGAAGTTAATGGATCAACTTCATGAATTCCTGCAACTCGTCTTCCCGAGTTTGCTCGATTAGTCGGTCATTGGTAATTATTGCTTGCGATTCTCTCTATAAATTCATAAGCCTCATTGTAAGACTTAGAAAGAATATCTCCATTAGTGGAAGTGTCTACTACCATCCTTGTATGCGAATTAAGATCATTATAAAACGCCTCTAATTGGATGCAATGCGGGATTCCATGATGAGGGAATTTCATTAATAACTCTTTAAATCTTTGCCATGCCTCATACAAAGATTCGTCATCCATCTGTTGGAAACTAGTAATTTCACTCCTCAACTTATAAATCTTGCTTAGAGGGAAATACTTCCTACGGAATCGTTCTACTAACTCTTGTCATGTTGTAATAGAATTTGGTGGGAACGAGTTCAACACGGAATCGTTCTACTAACTCTTGTCATGTTGTAATAGAATTTGGTGGGAACGAGTTCAACCAAGCCCTAGCTTTGTCCCTTAATGAAAATAGGAACAATTTCAATCGAAGTGCATCTTCTGGTACTCTGGCTAACTTGAAAGAATCGCTCACCTCCATGAACAATCTCAAATGAAGATGAGAATCTTCGGTATGCATTCCACTAAATTGGCCTACTGTCTGAAGCATCTGAAACATCACTGGCTTTAGTTCGAATTGTTTTGCCTCGATATCAGGTCTCCTAATTCCCGAATTAAGTTCGTGGAACAATGGCATAGCATATTGTCTCAAGGCTCTATCCCTATCATCAGTAATAAGGATAGGATTATGAGCATGATTAGCTCCATTTCCTTGATTTTGATTCTCAAAGTTCATCTCTTCAGTTCTTCTTTGAGATGCTTATCTTCTTCTTTATCGGAAAGTTCGTTCAATTTCAAGGTCCATTGGGAGTAAGTCGATAGTTCGGTCAATACTCATAAACACCTGAAATGATCAGAAAAGAATAAGTTAGAAATTAAATAGAAAAATAATTAAACCAAAATGTAAAACAAATAATTTCCACAAATAATTTTGACAGTCCCCGGCAACGACGCCAAAAACTTCGAACGATGAAAATGTGCAAGTGTACACAATCGTATTCAAGTAATAAAGTGTCAAGTAATGTTGAGTATCGTACCCACAGGATATGTGCTATGAAAAGTATTTATGAAATATTAATCAATAAATTGGTTAGGAACAAGATGATAATTATGAAGGATATTAATCTAAAGTATTAATCTAAACTAAGTTAATCTAAGCTAAAGATAAAGTTAAATTCCAATGCACGATTTCTAAAGGTTTAATCAATATGACATAAGTGTGTTAGGTTAATTGCTTAACTACTTAATTAAATCTAAATCATGTTCATTCTTGTTAAGAAATAAATTCAAGGCAACCCGATACTTATAACTTATGAACAACATCACTTACTAAAATTCATTCATCTCTTGAACATATCTCTATGCCAATTCAACCGGCTAAACCAATTTTAATAAGTAAATGTGTTAATGCACATACATACTTTATGAAAGCTAAATAATCTCTTGTGCATATATCTATGCCAATTCAACCGACTAATTAACAATCATAAGCAAGTAAAGGATCAAGTGAAGTAACAATCATATCTCTATGTTGAAATAATTTAATCACAAAAATCCTGCAAGTTATGCAAGGCTATGTATTGTTTAATACCATCACTAATCTAACCTTCAGCTCCCTTATAATATTAAACATGCACAAATTAAATAGTATGTCCATTAATCACAATTTCAGTGCTCTTAAATGATTAATTCAATAGTTATATCATAAGGTTAATGCAATAATAACTTAGGCATGATAATATTTAATTAAACAGAATATTCAGGGCCTATAACAATATAAACATGATTCAAAGATAAACAAGCAATTAAACACAATCAACTCAAAACTTAAAGAAATTAAGTCATTTTAATTAAATAAACAATAGCATTCATAATAGCATTCATCAAAATAACAAACAAGAATCTAAAATAAAGAAAAAGACTAGGATTAAATCTGACAATTTCTGAAGAAATGTTGTTGCGTTCTTTATCGTTCTTGCTTGATTCTTCTCAGATCGAGGTTTTTGATGAACACTTAACAAAAATATTTCAAGGGTTGAAGAACCACTCTTTCTGAAGGGGGGAAAATGAAAAGGGAATGGAAGAGAAAATAGAAGAAAGACTTAGAGAGCAAATGAGAGAAAGAAGAGAGAATTGAGTGAATTAGTGTGGAAAATGAGGTGAGTGAGGGTGGTATTTATAGATGAGAGTTAGGGGCTATATTTAGTAAATAACTATCAGCCACCAACATCCCTTGGTCGGCCAAGCATGGGCAAAGTTTGACAAGTTCAAACTTTGCTAAATTTGGCTTGGGGTGAATATTTGAAACCACCAAAAGTGAAGGGATTTGAATAGGATTTTGGGAAAGTTTAGGGTTCAAGGTTGAAAAGTCAACATATTCAGCTGAATGGGTCAGAAAGTGGACGGCACATGGGCTAGCTCAAGTCAGTGCAGTTCGACCCTCGGTTGCATGCACATCAAGCCACTTTACTTCAACCTTTATAATTTATTTTTAACCCAAATTAATTGAATTAAAAATATAATTATAAAGCATAATTTTTCTTCATGTTGGATTGACCTTGGCTGGAAAAATAAACTTCTTAGCTGTTCATTGACTCGGTGTAAAAATTCCCTTAACGGTGCAAGCTATTAGTAGTGTCTGCCAAGCCAATTCTTACCAATTGTGCAAAACTGTCAAAAAATAACCAAATTCATGCTTAATATTTATAAAAATAATTAAAAATAAATATGTTTGAAATTTTAGCAAAAATTAATTGTTTTATAATTAAATTGTATTTTTCGACATTAATTTCTCAGAATTTGCATGAATTTAGGTTAAAAAGGGTATGAAAACGTCTATATATTTTCATCGTTTCAATATCTCAGTCTCAATCACAATCTCATGATAATATATCAGAGTACACAGATTTAATCACAATATTTATATTGTCCACAATCTGATAGATATGCATGCAATATCAACATGCGATAACACAACATAGAACACGGTCATACCAATAACACAACAGAGAATAACATCATATTGATATCACAACTTAGAATCATCACACATACAACTAAACAAAGAGAATTATCATACAACAAAGTGTAGCACAAATAGAAACACACCTCAAATAAGCTGAAGCTCAACATCGAGGAGGACGTCTCTCACGCTTAGATCTAGCACCGGGTCTAGCTGGATTAGAACCTACGAGAACAAATTCTACATTAAAATCTAATCCTATGCCACCTACTAAACACAATACTAAACCGAAACAAACTCATGTGTAACTCTCGGAGCTATTGTAGGGGCAATCTGCACAGGTGGAGGAGGTAGTAACTCGTCCGCCTCAGAGTCGTGATCACCTAAACACAAAATAACTCAAGTTAAATCCCATTTTTTAGTGGTATCAAAAACGATGATTTTGGAATCTAATTTTCGATGTTCGAGCCCATAAATATTATTATTTTTGTTTACGAGGTTAGTATAAAGGTTAATTGAAGTTTGGTCTCTTAATTTTGTTAATTTGATAGTTAATTGTAGTATAAGGATTAAATTGTAAAAATGGTAAAATTATTTTAATTAATCGGGGGACCAATTAAGCAATTGGACCCATTTTAAAATGTCAAACGGTGGTGAAATGGCATTAAAATCCACAAATTTAATAATTGTAATTAGCTTTTACTTAATCAAAAATAAAATAATATGTTCAAAATTAATGAAATCTCATTCAAGAATTTATCAAATTAATCAAAATTAATGAGTTTTGCTTTTGGTTTCATTCAAGAATTTCAATGTCTTGTGTGTGTTTTGTATATTCTTATGTTCTTGTGCAGAGTTCTATTTATAGGGGAGAGGAAAGGATTGTAATGGATGTACCAAGTGTAATCTAGGAATTCGGGATCCCCTCTCTTTTATATGTCAAAATTATGTATTCAAATTCTGAGAACTTGGATTCGAGATTTATCGTGTGTAATTATATGCGTAAGTCTTTAAGTTTCATCATGTGTGGGAGTTTTGGTGCAGTTAGTCACAATTTTTTTTAGTAGATAAAAAAATAGCATTACGTGAAAAAAGAAATATTAAATAACTCTAAAGGAAGATGAAATATCGGACACTAAGATCTCTTGGACCGAGCTTGGTGGATGCTCGAATATCATTAGTCCTAGTGTGTTGTCGTAGATGCACTTTGCCATTTGATTAGAAACCATGTTCTGAATCTCGGTATATGTCAAATTCTTGTCTTCCAGTCTCTCACAAGGTAAGCATGAATTAATTGTAGTTCTGCTATATTACTGTTAGCAGTACTTCTTGCAAGCAAAAATTCCACTAGCAGAGAGTTATCACACTCAATCTCGAGTTGTCTAAATCCTTTCTCCCATGCTATGTGTAGGCCTTCTAGGATCGCTCGAGCTTCAATACGGAAAATTGTCTCCTTATGCAACCTCCATGAATACCCCTCTAACCAATGTCCATTTGAGTCTCTAAAAACTCCACCTATTGAAGCATTATCCTCCAAAAAGGACGCAACACTATCCGAATTCAGTCGAACCCAGCCTGGATCTAGAGGCGTCCAACAATTTGCTACTGTCGATTGGAACGGAAGGACTCCTTTCATGGTATGCGAGAGATAACTCGGTGCCCATGTGGTACTTGTAACAACAATATCCTGGGCGCAACTATTATTACCAGAAAAAATATAGGAGTTACGATTTTTCCATAATAGCTAACAAACTATAACAAAGAGAGATCGCCATTCGAACTCCTCCTCTCTCCATTTGGTGGTGGTTTGCAGATTCACCAACAACCATCTATCGTGAGACAAGGAGAAAAACAAGCTGCGGTTGGAGAATGGTAGAATAGAAGTCCAAACTGATTTTGAAAAGAACAATCCCATATGGCATGCAAATTAGTCTCCATCAAATTGCCACATCTACGACATAAACTTTCAATCGACATGTGGTGTCTCATCCTCTCAACATTTGTTAACAACCTCTGCTGCCATAATAACCAAAGGAAGGAGTGGATCCTTTGTGGTGCTTGAAGTCCCCATATCAACTTCTAATTATTAGAAGGTTCATCATTCACTAAATGAGAGATGTTCCTGTAAGTATCCGTAGTCGAAAAATCAGAATTGTGCATCCACTTCCAAGCAAGTCTGTCCATACTTGCTGCAGTAGAAGGAGTGACCATGAAAGTGATACAAGTGACAATAGAACTAGGAAGAAGTGTGCTTAACTAGATCCAACCCCAAGCTCCAGATGCGATTACCATGTCACACACCCTCAACTGATCATCAGGTTGTCTATGACCCAAAAAGAATGCCCGAAGGCGACCCACCTGAGGAACCCAGCAATCGTTCCAAAAATTAACCAAACGACCATCCCCAAGAGACTAGTAGACGTTGTTAATTACATCCTGCCAAACATTGGACAACTACAGCCACAACTGAGATCAATTACTCCGAGTAATGGACATAGGTAACACTCCAATCATCTTGTATTTGTTCCTAATTACCTGCACCCACCATGCATCTTCCTTAGTCAAAATTTGGAAACCCAATTTAAGTAAGCAAATTTTGTTCTGCATCCTAAAACTTCGAACACTAAGACCTCCACAATCCATCGATTTACGGTAATCCTTCCATGAGACAAGAGCTGGTTTCTTTGCCCCAAATATTGAACCCCAAATAAAATGACGGGCAACCTTCTCAATCTCATTACAAATTGAAGTCAGGATACACATTGTATCCATAAAATAGTTGGGAATAGCTAGTAACACCGATTTAGCCAAAGTGATTCTACCGGCTAACAACAACTTCCTAGCTTCCCACCCATTTAGCTTGTTCCGAACCTTGCTTAAAACAAAGTCAAATAATTTATTTGTAAAGTAATAATTTAATTATATTTGTTTGTTACTCAAATAATTCATTTATAATAGTTACATACTTGTATTTGTAATCATATATCTCAAAAATAAACTATTATCCATTTCTTTTGGCTTAATATAACATTTGATACCTAAACTTGACACTTTTTCTTAATTTGGTACTTAAACTTTTTTTGACCCAATTTGGCACTTGAACTTGACACTTTCCTAATTTGGTATCTAAACTTTTTTAGATTCAATTTGGTACTTGAACTTAGCATTTTTTTCCTAATTTTGTACCTAAGCTTTTTTTTAGATTCAATTTGATACCTAAATTTATTAAATATTATAAAAAATTACGCAAAACAATAACGATGTTGAGTTTTTTTTTGTTATTCTACAAAAATATTGTCAGTTTTAGAGAACATTCATGTTAAAAATAAGTATTGAGTTATGTTTAACGAATTAATATTAAAAAAGATTAGATACCAAATTAGGAAAAAGAGTCAAGTTCAAGTACCAAATTGGACACCAAAAAGTTTAATTACCAACTTAAAATAAAGTGTCAAGTTTAGGTACCAAATTAGGAAAAAATTTCAAATTCAAATATCAAATATTATATTAAACCTTTTATTTACGTATCTAACGGTAATTAATAAAAAATATCTATTATCATGATTTTAGGTATTTTAATTGAAAAAGAATTTTTCTACGTTCTTAACTGATGAAAAACATAACTCAACAAATTAACTTTCAACTTGCCACATGTCACCTAATTAATTAACTATGCCAACAAAACAATTTATCAATTTTGCTCCCAAACTTTATAATATATATTATAGATGTAAAGATATGTAAAATTTTAAATACACATACTTATAGGAATTGTACGAATTTATAATAATGTAACATTATAGAAATTGATTAATTAAGTAAAAGCGGTGAAGTAAAAATAATTAAACGGTGTAAATTATTATAATATATAGTATACACAAGAATCAGTGGTGTATCTACGGTAGACTTGGCCTGATCTGAAAGTTCGTTTAAAAAATAAGAGAGTTTAGATAAAAATATAGGCTCGAAAAATAGACTTGGGAAAATATAGGACTCGTCTAAAAAAATAGGTTGAGCCTCGGGTAAAGCTATTTTGGCTTGAGCCCGGCCCAGTCCGACTCGAGTATGAAAAAAAATGCTTTTTTTTTTACTATTTTCTTGCTTTTTTTATTGTTTTGTTACTATTTTTTTGTTGTTTTTCACTATTTTACTATCATTTCACTATTATGTTGTTACTATTTTGTTGTTATTGTTTAAATATTATATAACTCTTGTTTTATTGTTAATTTTGTTATTATTTTAGAAGCATTTACTTGTTAAATTGTACCTTAGTGTTATTTAAATATGCATATATTTTTCAATTTATTTTCAAATTGTTGAGAAACATTTATTTTAATATTTTTAGTATTTTTGATGTATTATATATATTTAAAAAAATAAAATAAAATTTTAATATGGGCGGGTCAAGTCTAGTTTTAGCATTTTTATCCAGATTAGCCTTGGACAAAATTTTAGGTCCGTTTTTCAGGCCGAGCCTAGCAAACAGGCCTAAAATTTTAGTTGAACTCGATCCGACCCATGATCACCTCTAATTTAGGGGTGCTAGCAGGGATCCGAACTCCTAAAATAGAAAATTTCCATTCAAGTCTTAAAATTTTTAAAATTTTAAATTAGTAAAAATAAAATTACACTTTGGCCCCTCCTAAAATTAATAAAATTTTGATTGAATCCCTTAAAAATTATAAAAATATAAACTATTCAAATGATAAACGTGCATTTTTTATATCCTAAAAATTATAATGATCCCCTAAAAATATTTTATGGCTTTGCTACTGACAAGAATAAATATTAGAATACATAAATTTATCATGTATAATATATAGTATACTTAAGAGTTTTGAATTCAACACATCAAACCAACATTACAAATTAAAAGTTCCAATCTTCACAACTTGAAATCTTTGAAGCAAAAGCTCACTTATTAGAATTACAACTCACAACTTGAAATCTAAATTGAGATAAAAGTAGAAGTCTTCCATGGCCTACCTCAAGCTTCTGCTGATTCATCCATCTTCACATTTGATACATGCAATGTTTTAAAACTAAAATAAGTATCCATAATTTGAGATATATATTAATTCGTAAATAAATAATATATTAAAGTGTTTTTTTAATGATCTTATTATAAGTTTTGATTGTATCTGTTCTTTTTGACACAATACTTAAAATTACCCATAGCCCCACCCTAACCCATAAATAGGAGGATAATGTGTTTCAGCGCACTCGAACTCACATCCTTCTGCATTGACAACAATGCTCATGCCAATCGAGCTAAGACTCAAAACAAGTATATCAAAATGGTTTTAAATGTGAGTCTAAGTGACAAATTCGTAAATAGACATCTTTTAAGTATTCTTCATGATGCTTGGTTGTGAGCTACCATGAAATAAATATGTTAGAGAATTTAAAACTTTACTACTTACCTTAAACTTCGTTTGATTTAATACTCTGGAATATCACGATCTTGTATGTGAGCGATTTTGTGCCAATCTGCACCAACATATGGTCGACATCTTATGCTCAAGTTTGGACATTGTTTAATTGTTAGTTGCCTAAGTCCGATAAACCGTTCCATGCCCCTCGACAGAGCCGATAATTTGGGGCAATCAAGAATCTCAAGTTTATGAAGTGAAGTTAGATTCCTCAGCCACGTCGGAAGCACTTCAAAATTGTCACAATTTCTGATTTGTATTTGTTGTAAAATGGAAGAAGATCCTTCAAGAAGCAATCGTGGAAGATCTTTCAACTCATTTGAATCCCAGAGTGAGAAAGTTTTGAGGCTCAACCGAGGGCGTTTAACATCAAACTCTCTTGGTTCCATTTCTAAATTGATTTTTGTGCACGAAGATAGACGTAGGTCTTCTAATTTGGTTAGAAATATCAAGCTTTGTGGTAATGAGATGAGATTAGAACAACCAAAGAGATCAAGTCTTCGAAGTGATGTGAGATATTGCAATCCTTCAAGTAAACTGTTGGGGGTCAACCCGATTAAGCAACGAACAAGTAAAAATAATGGAAGAAATTGAGAAATTGAACACACAAATTTAAAGTGAAAAAACTCCTCCGAAGAGGATAAAAAACCACGGGCAAAGATAATTTTATTATAATGGCAAAAGAACGAAGAGTACAAAAGATGAAGATAAAACTAAATCTCGAAAACCCGAAAACAAAGAACCTTCAAAATGTAAACACTAAATTCTCCAAAAGCGTTAGGAGTTCTAAACTCTGATAGGTGTATTTCTAAGGTTGTAAAAGAGTCTATTTATAGGCCAAATTCCTAGGTCAAATAATAATAAAATAATCTAGACTAATAAGGAGTTTGACTCAAACAAATAAACAGAGTTTATTTAAACAAATAAACAGAGTTTAACTGAAAGATTATTTCTCAAATTTGACTTGAAATAGGAGTCATAATTCAACAAATCTCCACCTTGACTCGCATTTCCACAATGTCATCTTTGCCAAAGCCCACCACAGGGCCTATCTTGAACTATGTAGGGAATTAACTGAGTCGAATCTGTGCTTAGAAGCTGGAAGTCTTCTAGCCTTCGACTTGTGCACTGCTAAATCAAAACTAAGCAGAGTCTGATTTTCACGAACACAGTGCCCTAACTTTTCAAAACCTGCATCTAAAAGAGAACCTCTCTTCAACGGAACAGTGATACCTTTTTTCCTCTTATGACCAAGTTGCCCCCGCTCCAAACGAGTTGACATCAACTCTGTAACGGATGAGGGACGTTCGATTCCACCGATCACTATAGAACCTTCCAGAATATAAAGACTGTCAGTCTTTTTACCTTTTAACAAAATGAAAGCCCCACGAATCACCTTAATGCTGCTCGACTAGATGATGATTCTGTAACCTTTTGAGTCTAAAATACTTAAGGAGATGAGATTCTTTCATAAATCAAGTACAAACCTGACATCTGATAGTGTCTTGATCGTACCATCGTGCATCCTAATTTTAATAGTACCAATACCGATTACCTTATTGGATGAATCATTTCCCATATGCACAACTCCACCTTCAACTGAACTGTATGTGGAGAACCATTCTCTATTGGGACACATGTGGAAAGAACATCCTAAATCTAGGATCCACTTGGACGTAAGCTCAGAGCTTTCGCTCGTTGACACTACAAGAAATCATCACCAATTTCATCGGCCAAATTAGCACCAGCTAAATCTTCCTCGTTACTCTTAACAGTCTTTTTATTTCACAGTTTATAACAATCCGTTTGACGTGACCTGACTTCTAGCGACACCTTTTGTCTCGTTTCTTCAATGCTACCAAAACGGAAGATTACCTATCTACCTTGCTATCTGAGCCAAACTCATTGAGGAGTTTGTCTTTACTAAACAAATAACCCTTCACATCCTCGAATGATTTGTTTTAACCATAAATCAGAGTCTCCTTGAAAGGCTTGTATGAAGGGGGTAAAGAGCACAATAATAGCATAGCTTGATCCTCATCGTCAATCTGAACCTCAACGTTATTTAAATCATTCAGAAGAGTAATGAATTGACTGATGTGATCTCTAAGAAGCTCACCTTCATTCATGCGAAACATAAATAGATATTGCTTCAGCACTAAATGATTAGCTAGAGACTTAGTCACATAAAGAGTTTCTAGCCTTTTCCACAAGGCGGATGAGGTCTTCTCCATCAATACCTCCTGTAATACGCTATTCGTGAGGCACAACTGGATTGTAGAAAGGGCCTTTTTATCAAGCTCTTCCCATTCTAACTGATCTAGATTCTCGGGCTTTTTTTCGGTAACGATTTTTTTCAAGTCGATCTGAACTAGAATTGTCATCATCCGAACTTGCTACAGATTGAAATTTGTGACACCATCAAACTTCTCAATATTGAACCTTGTTGCTGTCATCTCTAAACAGGTTGATCTATGAAAATCAAACTATCTCTGATACCACTTGTTGGGGATCGATCTGATTAAGCAACGAACAAGTATAAATAGCGAAAGAAATTGAGAAATTGAACACACAAATTTAACGTGAAAAAACTTCTCCGAAAAGGATAAAAAACCATGGGCAAATATAATTTTATTATAATGATAAAAGAACGAAGAGTACAAAATATGGAGATAAAACTAAACCCCTAAAACCCGAAAATAAAGAACCCTCAAAATGTAAACACTAAATTCTCCAAAAGTGTTAGGAGTTCTAAACTCTGATGGGTGTATTTCTAAGGTTGTAAAAAAGTCTATTTATAGGTTAAATTCCTAGGTCAAATAATAATAAAATAATCTAGACTAATAAGAGTTTGACTTAAATAAATAAATAGAGTTTAACTGAAATATTATTTCTCAAATTTGACTTGAAATAGAAGTCATAATTCAACATAAACATTCTAAGTTATCATACTCAATCAAGCTCAGGTGTTGAAGACAAGTCCGACATCCTTGCCAGATTTCTTTCAAATGCTTAGCTTTAATAGTTATTTCTAGATGTCTAAGCTCAATCAAGCTTCCCATTCTATAAGGTAAGTACTTCAAAGGAATACTTGATGTTTTCAACTTTTGCAAACAATGAAGCTTGTAGAAAGAAAACTGAAGTTTCCCCATACTCCAACATCTAGTCAAGTCGAGGTCTTTTAAGTGCTTCATGGAACAAATGGAATCGGGTAGAGTTGTCAATGGTGAATAACAACGTAGACGAAGTGCTCATAGGTACTTGAAATTAGAGACACAAAGATCTATAATTGATTCATGAATTGTCTTTGATTCCTCTGAAACTTCTTGGACGAGTACGGTTCGAATCTTTTTGAATTCCTTCAAGGCTTCTGGAACTCTTAGTAGCTTGCAATCACAAAATGATAAATGACGAACATGTTTGTCAACAGCTGTTGTATTGCATTTAACTGTTTTACACTATTTTTGAGACACATGTAATGCAAGATCATGGATCAGATTGTGCATTTTGAAGGTAAAATAATATCCATAATCCTTTTCCATCTGAATAAGGCACCTCGATAGTAATTCATTCAAATACCGATCACCAACGTCCTCCCACTCTTGCTCTTTCTTTGGATGCTCAAGCAATCCATTTACCATCCAAAGTTGGATGATTTCATGACTATGATAAATATCATTCTTTTTGTACAAAGACAATAAAGCAAAACATTGTTACAAATGAGATGGCAAATGATCGTAACTAAACTTCAATACCAGTAAAATATCATATTGATTTTGCTTCAGCCTTCATATTTCACTGTAACTTATAGATTTCCAATAAGATTCTTCAGTTTTCATAAATAGTAGGCTTCCCAATGTTCTCACTGCCAAAGGAACCCCTTTTCATTTTCCCACTATTTTCATCCCAATTCTCATGAGATTTGGATGTTGTTGCTCATCATCATCTTTAAAAGCCCATTTTTTGAACAAAGTCAAACAATCTTCGAGAGAGAGAACTTTCAACACATAAAGTTCACTTCTTGAACTCATTTTGGAAGTAACCTTCTTACTCCGAGTGGTTACAATGATTCTGCTTCCAAGCAAACCACTCATTGAACTCAATAACTCTCTAAAAGCAATCCAACTTTCTTGATTTTCACTCCACACATCGTCTACAACAAGCAAAAAGTTCTTATTATTCAAAATCCTTCTCAAGAAGTTTTGCAAGGCTTCAACCGTGAAAGTGTCACATTTTTCTTCTTTACTTAATAAGTCAATTATCAACTTGAGCAACTTGGGAAGATCAAATTCCTTTACTTCAACGTAAACAACCCACATCCTCTCATTGAAATAACGAGTAGCTCTAGGATCATTGTATACCAATTGAGCCACCGTGGTTTTCCCTAGACCGTCGATTCCGACAATGGAAACAACAGGGAAATTCAGACCCTCACTTGGTTTTATCAAAAGACCAACAATTTCCTTTTTATCTTCATCTCTACCACAAACATCCCAAGAATTAACAGAAGAGTGAGTCTCTCGGTCAAAAACATGTCAATTTTCCCTGATTTCTCATAGATTAAAGCTGTCCCACTCAGTTGCAAGTTCATTTAGCCTCTTATTGATATCTTTCAGTTTCCCAGGCAGTTTTAAAGAGGACGGGCGACCAGGTAATAAAGTTAAAGCTCGCACCTTTTTGCTGATGTTGTGATCATGGACGACCTGTTTTCAAAAAGATTTACACTTGAAATCATCAATTACATCTTCAACATCGTAAAAGATTTCTCTAAGCTTTCATATACAGAGCCGTAACTTTTCATTTTGGTGTTGCTACCGCTCTACATCGAAAAGCACAGCTTGAATGAGCCTCATGGTGTCCTCGAGCTTTTTGAAATCCTTTCAGACATCATAAGCCATGTGAATTTCTTCTAACACATTGTGGCTATTTGCTCCAGTACCCTTGCTGCAACAGTGGACAAGAAAGTTTCTTCCATGATTGAACTCTTAATCAACAGCAAAGAAAAAAAAAAGAAATGTGATTGTTTTTAGAGATAGACAAGGTAATGAAGCACTCAAAAATTAATTTTTTTTCTTCTCGAGAAAGCCTTTTGGTTATTGATCGACCAATATGTTTAGTTCTTCAGAGTTGACTTGACTTCGAGGGTGTCCAGCCAAGCTGCCAATGATGCATCAATTCTGTAATGAAGTAATGCAGGCCATGCCAATGAATGAAATTGGTTGTACATATTTGTCAATAACAAATATAGACAACTAGGTGTTAATTTCTCTCTATCTTATATATCCCATTCAAACATATTATCGCAAAACTAGTTTTACATCATTTTATATATTTTAGTACAATTAATATTTGATAAGTGCTAAATGTAACATGTTATAATCTTATTCTTTATGCGACTTTTATGATGATTTGTTGCAAATTGGTGAATTTTATGCTCCTAATCTTTAAATTCATGTTTCTATACTTAGGAGAGCATTTGGAAGCAAAAAGAGCAAAAAAAGAAGAAAAAACCAGAAGATTTGCACAAAGTATAAGGACCACACGGGCTACATCCATTCCACACGGGCTGGCACACCGATGTGTGCCAGGACATGTGAATTTCACGATCTGCATTTCAAAACACGCGAAAAACATAATTTTTAAGTTTTTTTGACATTCTAAGACAAATAAATACCAATTATAATAAGAGGGAAGTAAGTCGTCAGAGAATATTGAAGAAAACAACTTGAAAACACCATTAAAGTCATTTTAGAAGCAGATTTCCATCAAGATTGAGGATCTCTTTTAAATTTCTTTTGATTTTATTATGAGTTTTTCTTTATCTTATGGTTATACTGTCTTTGAGATGTTGTTACTTGCTATTATGAACTAATTTTCTAAATACCTAGGGGAGATGAACCCTATGGTGAATTCTGTCATTTGATTTTTGTTTTATGCAATAAATACTTTGATCTTGTTCTCAATTGTGTGTGCTTAATTCTTGATTTAATATTTCCGGGATATTAATTCTTGTTTGATGTACTTAAATCAAAGAAGAAATAGACCTTGTTTAAGAGTAGATCTAGCATAATTAAGTGGAGTTGCATGCAATCTTAGAAATTGGATGACATAAATCTACCAGATTAGAGTTAAATCTAATAGGGGATTCAAAGATCGAATTAATGCGATAATAGGGGTTTTAATTAGAAAGAAATTTTAATTAATCAACCTAGAGTCAGTTGCTTTTATACTTGAATAGATGTATTAGCATAATTTAGGGATTTCTACGGATTAAGATACTAAGTGAAAAAATTGTTTAATTTAGAATGATAATGACAGATAAAATCTAGGTGGATTCTTTCCCGAGTATTGTTTCGATTCTTGGTGTTAATTGTTTGCTATTTCCTGATTTATTCTTTGTCGTATTCTTTAGTTTATTAATTTTAGTTTTAATCAATCACTTCATTTTATCGGTTAAATAATAGGAAGATAGCAATTACTAGTACTTTTAGTCCTTGAGGAAACGATATCTATGCTCACTGTAACTATACTACTAATTGATAGGTGCACTTGCCTTAGTTATATTTTTAGTTAGTTTCGACTGCATCAATTTTTTAATGATCTGATTGTTAAATTTATTAATATAATTGTATTTTCCGTGCATGTAAATTTTTGAACCAATCCAATATCACTATCATATTGATTTAAAATACCGTATATATTAATATTTATTGAATGGTTGAAATTTTTTACGTAAAAAAAATAGTTAAAAATTTTAATTTACGTTAAATTTGATGTTCATGATTTATATGAAAAGATTATGAAATTCAAAAGTTAAATATTAATAGTATAAAAATATACGAAAAGATGTAAAAAAACTATTTTAATTCTATACTAGTGTAAATAGATCCTTTTCATTGTTTTACAAAAATTAAAAGTATATTTTAACTCTTAATTTATTGTAATTAAGAAAAAGCCGTCTTCATCTTGAAGTCTATTTTCAATAAAAGGGGAAAAAAGCAACTCAATTTTGTAATAACATAGTAATTTAGAATACTTTTTTGAGGATTGAATCATAGTAATTTCAACATAGTTTTGGGACCTCTTTAATAAAAATCTATGGCAAAAAGGTAAGATTTTTTATTCAAATAATATAAAATAATAAAATAAATATTGAAATGGGATAGACACCTCATTATTTACCAAATTAGGCAAAATAAATAATGTATAGTTGATACAGCTTGAGCAATTGGCGGCATTAGCATTTTAAATTCAAAAATATACTTGAAAATATATAAAAAATACTTAAAATAATAAAAATATTATTTTTATTGATACCGTCTATGTGTCATATAACATCCCAATATTTTATAATAATTTTTTTTTGTAAAAATAAAAAAATTTAAACACCCATTGAGAAAATATCAAGTGACAAATAAAATCATCAATTTCATATTTGATTAAGTATATATATATATATTTAAAACATCTCTTTATTAGTGTCTTAAAAGGAGAGTTTGATCAATCATGTTCCCATATTTGCTATCATAAATACCGAGTGTCTACTCAGTGATTTGACTACAGAAGATGGAAATTTGAACTTTAATCTTTTGCAAGTTTGGCTCCCTAATGAGATTATCTGACACATTAGGGGTATTCCGCCACCACACCTTTTAGAGGGATCAGATAGACTTTTCTGGCGTCACACCTCGACCGGAGTCTTCTCCATCAAAAGTGCTTTTAAAATGCTTAAGGAGGAGTCATGGAATTCCAAAGATGACCTTTGGAAAAAAGCATGGAAAATCCCAAGCCCCCATAGAGTCTAGGTCTTCTTCTAGACTATCATTAAGTAGAGACTGCTCACCAATGCGGAGAGAGTTAGGTGTGGAATTGCAGTTGACCCTTCTTACCTAGTTTGCGGTCATAAGTCTGAGGATATCCTGCACATCATCCAAGACTGCACATTGGCCAAGGAAGTCTAGAGACAGGTAGTTTCGAGGTCTCAACATGTTAATTTTTTATCTAACACCTTGCAGGATTAATTGTCTGTTAATTTGCAGGGTACCTCAAGAGCTAGCAGCGGGGGAAGCAGTTGGACATGCCTGTTTGCAATTTTGGCGCGAAGACTCTGGAAGAACCAAAACCTCTTCATCGTCGAAGGAAAATCATGGAGCTCCATTGAGATTATTAAAGCATCAACGTGCTGGGCCAAACAGTTCTTTTTGTAAGATAGAGAAGTTGTGAGTGAAGACCCTGTCCCAACCAGTGAAAGCTCTTTAGCAGATGGGTGGATCTTCCTCAACATCGATGATGCTGTTCAATTGGACTCAGGGAACGCAACAGCTGGGGAGTGCTACGAGATGAAAAGGAGGAATGGATCTTTGGTTACAACAAATTCCTCGACAAGTGTTCGGTTTTTGATGCAGAGCTTTAGAGCATCCTTGATGGTTTAAAACTTATCTAAAGAAGAGGTTATCCTAAAGTGGTCATCCGATCAGATAGCCTGGAGGCGATCAAAGCTATTCACGGAAGCAACTCGAAGACATCGCAATCCGCTCTCATTAGAAGAATTCACCACATCTTGTCTCAGGAAAGTAGCTGGCGCTTATGCCATATTCTTAAAGAGAAAAACAGAAGTGCTAATTTCATAACCAAATTAACCATTGAAAGAAAAGAAGACCTATTTTGGGTCGAAGTTCCTTCGGTTGAATTATTATATTGTCTCAAAACTGATAAAGCTAAGATCTTTTTTACTCCATAGTCTAATCATCTTGTTTTTGTAAGTTTTCGTTCAAAAAAAAAAAAAGAAATCTTTATCCAAATTTCAGATTTTTGCAGTGTTTGTCTTCTAAAAATAAGGTCAGACTTCTTTTTGTTTAACTTTTTTTTTTTAACTTTTACAAAAGAATATTATAAAATATTTGGGATGTCACTAGATAAATCAGCGGCACCAATAAAAATAACATTTTTTTGTTTTATTTCTATATATTTTTGGTATATTTTCAAATGTTTTTTCTTTTGGTTTGAAATATTGCTGAGATGACATCCACGACACACTGTTCATTTTGTCTAATTTAATAAATAATGTGGTGTCTATACCATTTCAATACTTATTTTATTATTTTATATTATTTGAATAAAAAACCTGAAAAGGAGAAAAAACTTTGTGTAGTTTCAATCCAATTAATTAGAATTGACACACTTTTAATAGCGTAGCAGTTCTTGATATTGCCATAGTTTTCGTATAAAATATGGAAAATAAATTTGGAAGACATTATTTGAAATAAAAATGTAAAAAAATATGAAGAGTATAAAAAGTATAAGTTAAAAATATTTAAAAAATATTTCTTATATGGGACTTTTGTAGTGAAGTAATTTTGGCCAGGCGAATGAATCAAATTGGTTATACATATTTGTCAATTAACAAATATAGATAGTTAAGCCTTAATTATTCTTTTATCTTATATATCCCATTCAATATATTTGACTTAAGTTTCAAGTTGATTGATACGGAATTCAGGATTTGATCTTTATGTTCATACACTTTTTCTCCCTTCCTTCTTTATAGTGTAAGTGTTCATTTGTATAAAAAGAAACAAAACAACTATATCAGTAGTAGAGGGAAAATGAGGCTTAAAAGTGAAATTAAAAGTGGATAAACCTTTAAAATTAGGTTGAAACTAAGAAGGAAAAATCAATCAGCTTATGATATTTAGGCTCGTTCTTGATATTTTGAGGTATTAAGCGAAATAATAAATTGGATCCCTTTTAAAAAAAATCATAAAATTTAATACAATAAAAACTGAAAACTTTTTGGGTCCTACAAAATAAAGTATTTATAGTAAAAAATTAAAAGCCTTGAGCATTTAATTAAATTATTTTAATCTAATTTTTTTCCCACATTAAAAGCTGGAAAAATATTTTTTTTGAGAATCCAACGAATGACTCCAGTGGTAAAAAGGATGTTGTTCATTCTTCGGGTATCAATATCTCTAGTAATAGAGAACGTAAAATCAGTTGTAAAATTGGGATTGCTCGAGGGGGTAAAAAATCTAATATTACTCTACGAGGATGAGGGGTTCATTTTAAAGCTTCTACGCATTCTCGAGTCTCGCTAGTGGAGTCAATGGAAGGAATGGTGAATATCATCTCGTCTGATTTGGCAAACGAGAAGGAGAACGAAGTTCACGTAGAAATGAAACCTAGTGACAGCACTATGCGTCGTCAGTAAGAGTATTTTCCTCCCTCTTGATCTCTTTTTTATGACTATATCAATCTTTTCTTGGAATTGTCAAGGTTGCGCAAGTGCCAAATTTTCTCGCATCTTTCGAGAATACAACATGGGACACAAGCCTAATGCCATCAGCTTGATTGAGACGAAAGTTAGTGGGCCTAAAGCGGATAAAATTATTGCCAAATTAGATTTCTATTCTTCTTGTAACATCCTGAATTTAATGATGTCGGAAATAAGGACTCGAAGTCAAATTACCGTCGGTCACCTAAGAAATTGAATTATATAATTAATCATTTTAATATTAATAGGTAAGGAAACCAAATATATGGAAGGAAAAGATTAATTAAGAACAAAGAAAGAATATAGGGAGCAAGGGAGGAATTAGCCATAATTAATAGTTAGTGGAAATGTTAGTGATAAAATAAAGAATTTTGTGTGGTGAGAGTTTAAATTAGAATATAATAATATTATAGAATAAATAGATAAAAGAAAGAAGAGATATTTGAGAAAGAAAGAAATTAATGAAAGAAAATCAAAATCTTTTTCTTCTTTCTTTTCTCACTTCCACGAAACCAAAGAAGAAAATTGGGAGATAGGGTTTGTTTTAATTCAAGTTCTTCATGTAAGTCTTCTTGAGGTTTTAATGTTTATTTTGTTTTGGGTTGAGCATGGGTTAGATTTAATTTCTTAAATGGGAAATTTATTTGAAAAACCGTTAAGAGTTTAGGGTTTGGTCATTTCGGTAGATTAAACTTGATTCTCATGTGGGTTTCCATATATGGAGAAGAGTAGGATATGGGCATGTGGTAAATGATTATTGTATTTTGAGTGTTAAGAGTTAGAGAAGTAATTGATATTGATTAATAGAAGTAAATGTGAAAGACATGGAACTTTTGTATGGTGGTGAATATGTGAAACTTCATTAGTATGAATTTTATTGAATATACTCATATACTCATATATTGTGATTGAGTAAACATAGAAATGATGCAAAAGTAAGCCTTGAAGAGTGACTTATTGTTATCTCAAAAGAGAGTTATGATATATGAATTAGTTATCAAAAAGAGAATGTAAATGTTAATAGAAATAAAATTAAATTTCAGATCAAGAATCACGACGTGTGTAGGATATTCGAGGCAAGGGTAAAGCTATTGATCAGGCTCGATTGGTGGAACTTCTCACCATGTAAGTTTACTTTGAATTTATTTTGCTTAATTTTATTATGGTATTAAATGTTGTTCTACTGTGTAAATTAAGTATTGGCATGTGTAAGTACACTTATGACTTACCTCATTTTAGATTTCCATTTTGTATATTGTTTGGTTATTGGGTAAATTGTTTCATTGAAGTGATATATGTGTATAGGATTAAAGTTATATTCCTTTAAATTTTGAATAAGTACATAATTAAGCTTACGAGCATAAACATGTGCAAGTTGGCGAGCGTAAGCGTAAACGCATAGTTAAGCTGACGAGTGTAAACGTGTGCAAGCTGAGGAGCATAAACACATAATTAAGCTGACGAGTGTAAACGTATGCAAGTTGGCGAGCGTAAATGCATAATTAAGCTGACGAGCGTAAACGTGTCGAGCGTAAATGCATAATTAAGCTGACGAGCGTAAATGTGTGCAAGTTGGAGAGCGTAAACGCATAATTAATCTGACGAGCGTAAATGTGTGCAAGTTGACGAGCGTAAACGCATAAATAAGCTGACGAGCGTAAACGTGTGCAAGCTGACGAGCGTAAACACATAATTATGATAAAGAGCGAAAACGCGAATTAAAAGTGACTGTTATGCATAATGAAGCTTAATTGTATTAATCGAAATGTGCTTGTAGATGGATATGTATGAAATGTTTATGGGAGCTTATAAATAAGTTTGCAAGTAATTCATTGGGAGGATTATTTCATGCTTGTATTTCTTACCTAAACTTTTCTGTGTTATAGATTTTGATCTTTAGAACTCCTTCCCGATTAGACCGACAGAGCAGACACAACTTCAACCATCATCTCAGTACTTTCGCACTCAACCTTAGGTTAAATATGGCATGTACATAGATGGTCTCGTTTTGTATAGTTTGGTCTTACCTAAGTTTTGTATATTCTGAGTCCATATTCCTTTTGTTTATAATTGTGAAATTTCATCAATATGGTATTTAGTAGGGAATGAAATATTGTTTTTGAATGATAAAAATTATAATGTGCTTGTTCACTGGTGATATTTTGGGGACATTTTAGAAAATAGGGACTCACACGGGCGTGTGCCTAGGGCGTGCTAGCTGTAGGGCTTACACGGTCTGGGCACATGGCCCAGCCCACAGTCGTGTGGTCCTTTTTCGTAGCTACACAAGGGTCAACACACGATGAGACACACGGGCGTGTGATTAAATTTTGAATGAATACACGGCCTGACTGGCAAACCCACGACCGTGTAGAATTTTCTTAAATAGGTGTAGTGGTTACACGGTTTGTTGATAAGTTTGGTAAGGTCTTGATATGCACTGTAACACTTTGTATCTCTGTTCTAGTGATATTTATGGAGTATGCGGGTGACACTTCTCATCGTGTAGAGGCTATTATCTTCGTTGGAGGCATTTGGATTGGCTGGAAGAACTCGGTCCGGATGAAGGTAATTCGTAATCATTCTCTATTTATCCTTACCCGGATTTGGTCTGGCTCCTCCTCGACACCTATCATGGTTACTTTGGTGTATAGGAGCCCTAATCGTAAGAAACACCAGGATTTCTGGCAAAACCTGAGTCTCTCTAGCGAAACTTGAGTCTCTCTAATCTTGTGGGTCATACTTTGTGGGCGATTATCAGAGACTTCAATGCAATCTTGTCTTCTAATAAGAAAACTGGGGGCCTCTCGTCGAGGAAAGATGCTCCCAATTTGGTGATTTCGTGGAAGTAACTGACCTTTATGATTTAAGGTTTAGAGGCTCTCCCTTTACTTGACACCGGGGCAACCTTTTTGAGAGGTTGGACCGAGCGTTGGGGAATGAGGCCTAGGTTAAAAGCTTCTCGAATAGATTGGTTACCCATCTCCCAAAGATCAAGTCTGATCATAGACCTCTCCTCCTAACACTTAACCCAGATATTATCCTATCAAGAGAGAGACCCTTCCGATTCCTGGCGAGTTGGATTGAACACCCTAATTTCTGTAACTTCATGAAAGATCAGTGGGATTTTAGAGGCTCAATGACAGATTCTTTAACTACCTTCATTGAGGAATTAAAAAATGGAACAAGACTGTCTATGGTCACATCAATACTTGCAAGAGGGATCTTATCTACAAGCTAGTTGCGGTTTAAGAACAAATGGACATCTCTGATACTAATTTTTTAGCCTCCCATGAAATGAAGCTACGACATGAATTGGAAGAAGTGTTGAATCATGAAGAAATCCTCTGGAAGCGAAAAGCTAGATGTGATTGGCTTCATTTGGGGACTATAACACCAAATTTTTTCATCCTCAAGCTCTTTAGAGAAGAAAGAATAACCTCATCACTACTATTCGTAACTCACTCGGTGATTGGATTTTTGACCCAGAGGCCATTGAATTGAAAGCAATGAAATTTCATCAAAATCTATATGGAGAAGTTCACAGGACCATGAGGAATTTTCCACCACATAGATTTCCTAAACTTGAGTCCCTTGACCTCAATTTCTTGCGTAGAGTTGTCACTGATGAGGGAATCAAGACTACCCTCTTTCAATGGCTCCGCTAAAAGCTCTAGGCAGTGATGGTTTCCATGCATTGTTCTTCCAGAAACATTGGGGTACTATTGGACCTACTGTTTGTGAATGGGTTAAGAAGGTCTTCAATGGAAGCCCTATTAACGCTAAACTTAATAACATTTTGATCGTCCTTAAACCCAAGGCCCACAACCCTAAGGAATTCTCCCAATTATGGTCGATCAGCCTTTGTTTTGTCCTCTACAAACTTGTAATGAAGATCATAGCCAACCAGTTAAGGATTGTTTTACCCAAAATCATCGCACAATAATAGGTTGGATTTATTGCGGGAACGAACTCATCGATAACATTGTCATCACTTAGGAAGTTATACAATCAATGAAGAGTAGCAAGAGTAGGAAGTGGATGGCCATCAAAATAGACTTAGAAAAAGCCTATGACCAAGTTCAGTGGGATTTCATTGACACATCTCTCCAGGCGACTAGTATCTTCGACTACCTCAGAAAGGTCATAGTATCTACTATATCTAACTTTACTATGCAGGTTCTGTGGAATGGTGTCCCGACACCTAAATTTAAATCCGTTAGAGGAATTAGGCAAGCGTACCCTCTTTACCCATACCTCTTTTTGCTTTGCATGGAATGGCTTGGTCACTCCATCAACTCGGCCCTTTCTAATGGAGAGTGGAGGCCCACTGGTCTCTCTCACTCGAGGCCGCCCCTCTCTCACCTCTTTTTGCGGATGACCTCGTTATCTACTGTAAGGCAGATGCATCACATGGCAGAATGTTAAATGTTAAAGGAAACCCTCCACCACTTTTGTGAAATTTTTGGGCATAAGATCAACCCCAGGAAAATGAATATTTTCTTCTCTAAAAGTGTGGAGGAACTTATAAACCTTATGCTCAGCAATCTACTTGGATTTCAAAAGGTACAGGACCTTTGTCACCATCATGGAGTTCTCCTATTTCATTAGAGAGTCACGAATAGCACCATGAATTTTATGGTGAAAAAGGTTCGAATGAAGCTTCAAGGTTGGGAAGCTCGTCAGCTTTCTATTACGGGTTGGGCAACGTTAGCGCAGTTGGTGCTCCTCTCTATGCCCAACTATTTCATTCAATCCATGATGATTCCTAGGAGAGTTTGTGATGAAATTAAAAGCTTAGCACGGTTGTTCATTTGGGCCACATCTGAGGGGAAGAAAAAGATGTCCTTAGTTTCCTGGGATACCGTGTGTTAACCTAAGGCCTATGGAAGGCTCGACATGAGACAGTTGCGGGACCAGAACATCGCCTTCCTGTTGAAGCTTGGTTATAAAGTGGTCTCTAACGAAGAAGTTCTATGGGCTCGAGTCATTAGATCTAAATATGAGATTAACAATTCCTTACCTGACAGTATTGCGAGGGATCGAAGTTCTTTCCTTTGGCAGTCGCTCTCGAAAGTATGGATCCTCCTTCGTGAGAACCTTATATGGTCAATTGGCGATGGGCACAGAATTAAATGCTGGAAGGACCTTTTGATCCCCAATATTGTCCCTCTAATTAATCATATCCCCATATCAACCAACAATAATACTGAATGTCTGCTCATTGATCTAACAACTGAAGAAGGCAATTGGAACTTTAACCTACTGCAGATTTGGCTCCCGAATGAGATCATCCGCCATATTAAATTGTAACACCCGTGTTTTAAAATCGGAGTTTGAACAGTAAAAGATTGGGTCAAGAATTAGAACATGTGGCTGAAACAAGAAGATTAGAAATTTATGTGGTCAAAGTAGGAAAACCTAATAAGTTAGGTGATAATTAGTAATTTTGGAAAGAATGAAGGATTAAGTAGAGATTTAGTCAAAATAAATTATGAGTCATCATAGGAATTATGGTGATTAAGGAGGGGCAAAAGAATAATTAGCATGGTAGTTATTTTATGTGTAATGATTTTAGGCCAAAGTGTAAGGATGAATGGTTAAGGGATGCTTTAGTAATTTTACCATTTTTTAATAAATAAAGTAAGATATTTTAAAAGCAAAATTTAGAAAATTTGAGAGAAGAAAAAGAAATAAAAGATGAAAATATAACATCTTTTTCATTCCACCAAAACGTCACATGCATATATCCTTCACCCAACTTTTCTTTTATTTCCCCTCAAGTCCTTCCACCATTGTTAAACTCTCCAAGCTCTAACTTTTCATTTTGCTTTTTAATTTCTTTGAGAAAATTATAAGAGAAGGTTAGTAGTACTTTAATCTTATGAGAAAATACACTATGAGGTGTTGAAGAAAGAAGAACATAAGTTAGGGTTTTAGAGTGTTTAAGTCTTAAGGTAAGTGATAGAGAAATTTTGCATAGCATTCATATTTATTTTCATAAATTAGTATAGAAAATCATTTGATTTTAGTTTTTAACTTATATGTGGAATATGTATTTATATGAAATTGAAGAGAAAGGAAAGAAGGAGAAGGATCAAATTGAAGGGAAAGGAAAGGAGAAAGCTAAGGAGTGAGAAGAAATTATCATCTCCAACTTTTGTTGTAAGTACTACAAGATTTTAAATTGAAAATTTATTCTCTTTAAAAGTATATAATTTTAGTATAGAAATTATTTATGTTAGTAATGTGATATATATATAATATTTATTTTTATAAATATTGACTATATGATGAAATGGTGGAATTATGGATTTAGTTGAGAAAGGAAAGGTAATAAATACATGATGAAGTATTTGTAAAGAAAAATGTGTATGTGTTATATTAATGGTGAGTAATGTTGTTAAATGGAAATTTTATGCCTAGTAGACAATTAGAATCATTGTGATATTAGTGGCATGCCATTAAGGGACCTTAGCGCCCTCTCCGTTATTTAGCACGTATTGTGCTCTCCGTTATTTAGCATGTATTGTGCTCTCCGTTATTTAGCATGTATTGTGCTCTTCGTTATTTAGCACGTATTGTGCTCACCGTTACTTAGCACGTGTAGTGCTCTTTGATTAGCACATTTGTGCTCTTCGTTTAGCACCTCGATGCTCTCCGTTCATTTGTGCATTATTATGCACCTTTGTATTTGTTCCATATATCCGATAGGTTCTACAATAGTCTACTATGGGCCAAAGAAGCAATTAAAGTGTGAATGATGAACATCTAGTATTACGGTGAATTTAATCACTATAAAGGTAAGTGAATTACTTAAGGTATATTTATTTATGAAGTTGAATGTGTGAAAATATGTATATAGGTAGATATCAATATATATATATTTGTTAAATTGAATTTGGTGAAATAATTAAATTATCTATTTACTCTTCTAGTACTTACTAAGCCTTCACCGGCTTAACTGTTTGTTTCAACGCATAGGAACAGTTAGATACGGGAAGCTAAGGTCAAGCTAGGGGACCTCTCATCACATCCCTTTTGGAAGGCTTCAAGTTTAGGTACTCTTATTTTTAGTAAAATGGCATGTACATAAGTTGCTCAAAGTGTCCCTAGGTCATTGGGATTGGATGTCATTTTGGAACTTTATAAACTTGGTGATTAGTAATGGAATTATTTTGGTTCCTATATGATTTTTCAATACTATGGCACTTATGTTTGATCAAGTAACATGATGGTAATTATAGTTGTGCACAATTTGGAGTAATTTGAGCAAATTTTGATGTTTTCTAGTTGATTAAAAATGTTGGTTTGAGTCCAAATTTTAATTGATTTAAATCAAGTTTTATAATCTGATTATAATTCCACTTAATTGTTTTGATTAATTTTAGTTTAAATGAGTTAAAATATCATTGTTTAAAAGAAAAAAATTAATTAAGTATTTATCAAAGTAGCTTTGACAGTATATGTAATACTCTTATACCGGGTTTATACGCGTGAACCGGGTGTAGGGGTGTTACAAGGGGTGTCGGATAGACTCTCATGGTGTCACATTTCGACTGGGCTTTCTTCATCAAAAGTGCCATCAGAGTGCTAAAGGAAGATCCTTGGAATTCGAAAGATGAACTTTGGAAAAGAGCGTGGAAACTCCCAAGCCCGCAAAGAGTCTGTTTCTTCTTCTGTAAAGTTATTAAGTAGAGGCTCCTCACTAACGCGGAAAGAGTCAAGCGTGGATTAGTAATTGATCTATCCTACCCAGTTTTGTGGTCATACTTCAGAGGACATTTTACACATCATCCAAGATTGTACCTTAGCCAAGGAAGTCTGGAGACAGGTAGCCACAAGATCTTAACAGTCCAATTTTTTCTCTAACACCTTGCACGATTGGTTGTCTCCTAATTTGCAAGTTAATTCAAAAGATTGAGGTGGGGAAACTAGTTGGGCTTGTCTATTTGGTCTCTTGGCTTGGCGACTCTGGAAGAACCAAAATCTTTTCATTTTTCAAGGAAAATTGTAGAGCTTCATCAAAATTATAAAGTCCTTGGTGTGTTGGGCTAAGTAATTTTCCTCGTCCATTAGACAGGTAGAGAGCGAAGAGTTGGAGCCCACCAGTAGTGTCCTTTTGGCATATGGGTGGATCATCCTCAACACAGATGGAGCTGTTCAAGTGGATTCAGGGAATGCAGCGGTTGGGAGATTGTTGTCGGACGTAAATGAGGAATGGGTCCTTGGCTACAACAAATACCTTGGCAAGTGTTCGATCTTTGATGCAGAGCTCTAAGGCATCCTTAAGGGGCTGAAAATTATCTAAAGAAGAGTTCACCATAAGGTAGTTATCCAATCAGATAGCTTGGAGTCAGTCAAAGCTATTCATGGGAGTGACCCGAAGACTTCGTAATCTGCTCTTATCAGAAGAATTCTACAAATCTTGGCTCAAGAAAGCAGCTGGTGCTTATGCTATATTCCCAGAGAGGAAAACTTAAGTGCTGATTTCATAGCCAAATTGACTTTTACAAGAGAGGAAGACCTACAATTGGTTGAGACCCCTTTGGAAGCAATTTTAGCTTTTATCAAAGCTGACAAAGGAAAGAACTTTTGTACTTCACAAACTAATCATGTAATTTAGTTTTGTAAGTTGTTTAATCACAAAAAAAAATGTCAGACTTTGTTTTTGTTTAACTTTTTTTTACTTTTACAAAAAAATATTATAAAATATTCAATATGCCGCTTGACACATCGGCGGCACTAATAAAAAATAATAGTTTTTTGTTTTATTTCTGTATATTTTTTGTATATTTTCAAATATATTTTTTGGTCTGAAATATTGGTACCATCGATTGCTCAAATGGCATCGCAATACATTGTTCATTTTGTCTAGTTTAATAAATAATGTGGTGTCTATTCCATTTCGGTACATATTTTATTATTTTATATTATTTAGATAGAAATCCCAAAAAGAAGAGAATAAACTTTGTGTAGGTTCAATCCAATTAATTAGAACTGACACACTTTTAATAGCGTAGTAGTTCTTGATATTGCCATAGTTTTCGTATAAAATATGGAAAAAAATTTGGAAGACATTATTTAAAATAAAAATGTAAAAGAAATATGAAGAGTGGTGCAGCGCTCACAGAGGGGTGCAGCGCTGTGCTCACAAACAAGTTGCCACCTAAAATGAAAGACCCTGGCAGCTTCACAATCCCATGCTCCATTGGAAATCATTATTTAGGTAAAGCTTTATGTGATTTGGGAGCAAGTATTAACCTTATGCCTTTATCTACTTTTAAGAAGTTAGGAATAGGATCAATGAAGCCCACTGTGGTGACATTGCAGCTTGCAGATAGATCCTTAGCACAACCTGAAGGCCAAATCAAAGATGTCCTTGTTCAAGTAGATAAGCTTGTGTTTCCTACTGATTTAATAATCCTTGATTACGAAGCAGACAAGGAGGTGTCTATTATTCTGGGGCGACCATTTCTAGCAATGGGACGCACACTTATCGACGTGTTCAAGGGAGAACTTATCATGTGTCATAACAATGAACATGTGACCTTCAATGTGTTTGAAGCATCCCTGTTCAAGAGTAAAGAGTAATGTCACCACATCGACGTGCTAGACGAGATAATTCTGGAAGAATTCGGTGCAAGGAATTCAGTCGTCCTAGATTAAGATGTAGTGACATCTATTGAGGAAATCCTAGCTGAATGTGACCACAAAGAGGAGATAAATAATTGTTAGCTGAGGCAGAATTGGCAATTGGAATCTTTGGATTTGTCAAATAGGACAATTCCTGTGTTTAAACCATCAATTGAGTACGCTCCTACCTTTGAGTTGAAGCCATTGCCAATGCACCTGAAATATATTTTTTTGGGTGACAATGATAAATTACCTATTATTGTCAACGCATCCCTCGACGCAACGCGGGAACATAAACTCATCGCCATCTTGAAACAACATAAAAGAGTCATAGCCTGGAGCATTGCTGATATCAAGCATTAGTCCCTCTTTTTGCATGCACAAGATCAGGCTGGAAGATAAGGGGAAGCAATTAATTGAGTAATAAAGGAGACTTAACGAAAAAATGAAAGAAATGGTGAAGAAGGAGATTATCAAGTGGCTAGACACGGGCATCATTTACCCTATTTCTGATAGTGATTGGGTAAGTCCCGTCTAATGTGTGCCTAAGAAAAGTAGTTTCACAGTTGTGAGCAATGACAAGAATGAGTTGATCCCTACTCACATTGCTACTGAATAGCGAGTATGCATGGATTATCGCCGACTGAATGCGGCCACAAAGAAGGACCACTTCCCACTACCTTTCATTGACCAGATGCTAGATAGGCTAGTTGGTAAGGCTTATTATTGCTTCCTAGATGGCTATTCTGGATACAACCAAATAGCCATTGCGCCAGAAGATCAAACAAAGACTACGTTCACATGCCCTTTTGGAACCTTTGCATTCCGACGTATGCCATTTGGGTTGTGCAATGCGCTAACAACATTCCAGAGATGCATGATGGTGATCTTCTCGGACATGATCGAGGACTCTCTAGAGGTATTTATGGATGATTTCTCTATCTATAGATAGAATTTTAACCAATGCGCTAACAACCTGGTAAAAGTTCTGAAGAGATGCAGGACACAAATCTAGTTCTGAATTGGGAAAAATGCCACTTCATGGCAACTGAAGGCATTATCCTCGGCCATCGCATATCATGTAGAGGCATTGAGGTTGATAAAGCAAAGGTTGAAATCATCGAGAAATTGCCATCGCCTATCAAT
The DNA here is from genome assembly GCA_005610355.1 of Gossypioides kirkii. Taxonomy (NCBI): domain Eukaryota; kingdom Viridiplantae; phylum Streptophyta; class Magnoliopsida; order Malvales; family Malvaceae; genus Gossypioides; species Gossypioides kirkii. The sequence continues at coordinate 17,849,160 of CP032246.1, read as the reverse complement.
GTCAAGGGAATAAGTAGCTTTCTTGGACATGCTGGTTTCTACAGAAGATTCATCCGAGATTTTTCCAAGATTGCTAAACCGTTATGCTCATTGCTAGAGCAAAATAAAAAGTTTTTGTTTGATGACACCTATCTGGACGCATTCATGACAATAAAGAAGTAGCTGGTACAAGCTCCGATTGTCATTGCATCGAATTGTACGCAACTGTTTGAATTAATGTGTGACACAAGTGACTTTGCTGTGGGAGCTGTACTAGCCCAACATAAAGAGAAGGTATTTCATTCCATTTATTATGCTAGTAAAACTATAACTAAAGCGCAAGTCAATTATACAACTACTGAGAAGGAGCTGCTAGTAGTAATCTTTGCATTTGATAAGTTTCCCTCATACCATGTCGGTGCAAAGATTACAGTTTATACAGACCACTCTCCATTGAGATACCTTTTTGATAAAAAAGATGTCAAACCTAGATTAATCTGTTGGATCCTACTCCTACAAGAATTCAATGTTGAAATCAAGGATAGGAAAGGATTTGAAAATCAAGTAGCTGACCAATTATCTCGACTGGAAGTTGAAAGTGAAGATGGGAATAAAGCCCAAATTGTCGATGCATTTTCAGACGAGCAGTTGTTCTTTGTCGACGCATCGCCTTGGTATGCTAATGTAGTTAATTACCTTGTATGTGAAAGCTACCTTTGAGTGCTGTTGGTCACAAGAAAGTCAGATTCTAGCGCGACATTGCAAAATATCATTGGAAAGAGCCATACTTATTCAAGATATGCACTGACAATATTATCCGTCGTTGCATTCCTGAAGAGGAGATGACTTCTATCTTGCGACATTACCATGATGCTCCATATGGAGGCCATTTTGGTGGTGTAAGGACTGCTGCAAAGGTTCTGCAGTCAGGATTCTATTGGCCCACATTGTTTCGAGATGCCCACAACTTTGCACAACAACATGACATATATCAACGCACTGGTTCAATATCTCGACGCAACAAGATGCTCCAACAGTCGATTATAGAAGTATAGCTCTTCGATGTTTGGGGTATAAATTTCATGGGACCATTCCCTAACTCTTTTGGGAATATGTACATTCCAGTTGCAGTTAATTATGTCTCAAAGTGGATAGAGGCAATCACAGTGCCAAAAGATGATGCTCATACGATGTTGAAGTTCTTCCACACTTACATCCTTACGAGATTTGGAACACCTAGAGTGTTAATAAGTGATCAAGGTACTCATTTGCACAACTATCAAGTGGTGACAACATTAAAAAGATATGGTGTGAAACATCGTATGGCTACTATATACCATCCACAAACTAATGGCCAAGCTAAAGTATCCAATCGTCAAATCAAAAGCATCCTTGAGAAAGTGGTTAATCCATCTAGAAGGGATTGGTCTTCACGGCTACATGACGTATTGTGGGCGCTTCGCATTGCTTATAAGACCCTGCTGGGAATATCACCATATCAGTTAGTGTTTGGTAAGTCTTGTCACCTGCCAGTTGAGCTTGAACATAAAGGCATGTGGGCTATCCAGCAGGTGAATATGGATTACGACGCTGCCAAAAGAAAAAGATTGTTGGACATTACTGAACTGGAAGAAACCTGCTGTCATGCTTATGAGAATGCCACAATATATAAAGAAAAGACCAAGAGATAGCACGACAACATCATCTTGCATCGACAATTTAGCCCTAGTCAGTTAGTGCTTTTGTTTAATTTAAGATTAAAATTGCATCTAGGTAAATTGAGATCAAGATTGTCAGGCCCTTTCAAAGTTGTAGAAGCATCCCAGAGTGGTGCAGTGACAATTGAGAATCTGAAGGATGGATAACAGTTCAAGGTGAATGGCCAACATCTAAAACACTAAGTAAGCCTAGAAGTCAAGGGACCAAACGAGGCCATCGATCTAGTTACATTTCAATAATGTCGACGCATTTTCACCTTTTCTTTTATTTGTTTTACTTTTACTTGTTTCATTTTAATTTCTTTGCAGGAATAAAAATCATCTTTTTGTCGATACATCCAAAGCACAACTTGTCGATGCATTCTGTGATGGCTCAGCAATGCTTTTTCAACAAGAATCGCGCCGATTGATTCCTCTCTTCTCCCAACCGTTTGATCAGATGAAAAGGTACGATCTGCAGCCTGGTACTTAATGGCTGCAGACGCAACAGTTCCCAAAGTTATTTACAATCATCACGTCTTTTGCCAAGGCTAGGTTATAAAACTCTATCGACTTCTCTTTCTCCATTTACAATAGCCATTGTTACTGCAACCTATTTTCTTCTTTTCTTTTGCTCTTAGTTTTATTCTATCAATCTAATCTTTTCTTTGCAAAGCTTCTATTAACTTTCTTCTTTAGCTATCATGGCCAAAACTAGAGGAGCAAAGAATCCTTCTAAAACCACCCCTTCAACTTTTGCCACAGTGGTTCAAACCACAACTCCACCACCATCAACAGGGTCGGTCTTATTCTTGTCAAAAGAAGCCAAAGACCGTTATCAAAATGTAATGTTGAAACAAAATATTCATCCGGGCAAGGTCTGCAACTGTCCCCGCATCAAACTTTGGGGAAGCACGTCGCAAGGACCATAAGTCGTCTGGGATGAGAGTTCTTTTATGAACACCCCGCTGACTACTCCCCTACGCTGGTAAAGGAATTTTATGCAAACCTTGTCGATTTGAAGCAAGAGTTTGTCTTTGTAAGGGAAGGTTTAATCTTATGAAGTGTCGGTCATATCAATATTTTGCTTCAGATTCTTGAGAGGGTTGATGACCACTCTCCATTTGTGCACGAACTGACTGATAAGGGGGCTGCCCAAGTACTGAGCGACCTGTGTGTTGACGCAGGTAATGGGCCACATAACTACACCATGCATCGAAGGTATCTCAAAACCTTCAGCAAGGTGTTGTTCCACTCCATAAATAGCCGCATCCTTCTTTCTACACATAGTACTATGACGATATTGGACCGTATGTGCCTTTTGCACTCAATCTCACAGGGTCGTCACATTGATATCGGCGAAATCCTCCATGATCAAATAGCTGAAGATGCTGCAGAACAAACTAGTATACTCCCCTCCCCTTCTTTAATAATGTTGCTCTACAAACAAAAGGGAATTATGCCTCGGGATGGTGAGGAAGTATTGGAAAACAAAAGTCCCATCAATGATATATCAGTTGAAAGAATGACTCGAGGCTAAGAAACGCCGATTGTGAAAGAAGCACCACAAAAGGACAAAGGCAAAGGAAAGAGGAAGGAAAAACAGGCTGATGCGCCCACAAATCCCCAACTGAAAAAAAGGCTGGCTATTATGGAAGATCATCTTAATCGTATTGACACGCGCACTGTCCGCACTGTCAACGTATTAGAAGATATGGATTACAGAAAACATATTTTCTATGCATATACAAAAGCCTAGAATGAGGCAATTGTAGCCACATTGTGCAGAATGAGTCCTAATCTGCTACCACACTTCCCCTCTATTTTTCGCCCAATGCAAGCCTCATCCTCCGATCAGCCTACTCTTGATGGTAGGCCTCAGAATGTTCCATCCCCAACAATAATTCATATCTTCGATGACGAGGAGAGCGAGGGCCATTCTAATGCCTTGGAAGATTGCTACAGAGCAATTGTTAGCCTATTCAAAGAATTTTCGAATAGCTCTGAGATAACCATGGCAGGTAGGGAGGTTGTCATTGAGGAGCTGCATAGCCCTGTGGGTGTGGACACAGCAGATGGTGCTGACATTGCCACAACTGAGCCAGAGAAGCCTAGGGATGAAGGTGCAGACCAAGCTAAAGGCCAAAAGAAGGAAGAAGAAGAAGAGCATGAAAAGAAAGACCCTACTGAGGAGCAGGAAGAAGAGAAGGAAGATGCCCCGACAATTATCGCTGAGGATATTATCGACATACCCCTGAGTGTAGGAGCATCTAGTAGTGTCAAGGCTCAACCTGAATCGAGTCGGACTGAGGTAATTACAAGCAGCATTGAGGAGATTCATCCTCTTGCCATTGTGCCATATGTGGCACCATTAGCTGAAATCCACCCATCCGAGGTAACTATCGATGAGGCCATCACCCAACCAGCTGATGAGGAGCAATCCGCCAATCTGATTGGTTCGAAGGATAAGAAAAAAATGGTACAAGGACAAAAAGAAGAAACGTAAAGACAATGGCGAGCGCCCAAGGAAGAAGAAAAAGAAGACAAAAGCAGCCTCTGCCTCGACTACTGAGGAATGAGTTAGACACTTCTCTGTAGATAGTTTGCATGCATCTTTATTGTCATTGCATTTTTATTTTGTCATTGTATTTTTTGTTAATTTAGTGCATCGTTGTTGCATTTCCACTATATCTGTATAGTATTATCAGTGCATTGGGGACAATGCAGACATTAAGTTTAGGGGATATTGTGAAATGAAAATGCAATTACACCCACATCTTTAAATTTTACCTGTTTCTTTGTTAATGAAAATATGCAAAATTTCAACAAAAATATAACCATAATTTTTATTTTTATACGCCATTCTTGAATTGCTTGGGATGTTGATGTGTAAATTGGATGAATGTGAATGAATAGTGAGTCTTCTATTTTTGAATGAATGGTTGGAATTGCTTTAGTAATGAATGGATAGTGTTAATGTTTGAATCTTGAACTAACTGACCAGTTGAAATGACATTGTATAAATAAAAGCCACTCCAATGTGAGTGCACTATGACTTTTCAAGGGAGAACACTCCGCTGCAAGTGTTAGAAAAATTATCTAGCCAAAGGCTGTCACTACAAGAGTGTGTGTCAACGTAATTACATACCTCCTGAGGGTTTCTTGTACCCCATCGTTACTACGCAGGAACAAAGGTAGTGTAATGCAATGATATCTTTCGTAAAAAGGAAAATGAGATAAAGAAAGATAAAAAAAAGAGAGAAGAAAAAGAAGAAGAAAAATTATGTTTGTTATAAATGTTGTATTGGTTCAGGGAGGATTAAGATTCAATGCATGATACTAACATTAATAAAGTTGCAGTTTTAATTATTCATACCTATAAATTGTCAGCACATTATTCTATCATATGACTACAATTTATGCATTAGGATTTCAGAAAATTTAAGTTGCGAGAATGATAATTGCGATGACATGTTTGTTGTGACTTTGCTAATTTTTATTTACTTGAGGACAAGTAAAAACTCAAGTTTGAGGGTATGATAGCATTGCAAATGACATATATTTTCTCCCTAAATTGATGTTTTAATTATCTCTTTTGTATCGTATTTAGCATACGTTGTAAGCATTTCATACTTAGTTTTTATATTTTCTAACTCATTATAGTTTGGTTTTAATTCTTGTTATTTTTACATCTTTTGTGTACTAATGTCATTACAAGCAGCCTATATATTGTGCCTTAGAATTGTCAGCACAGGAACTAATCTCAGAAGATCAATGCTGGAAGAAGAATGCAGCCATAAGATCAACTTGTAATTGCGACCAAAGATGTCACCGCATAAAAACCTGAGCTTTGGATAAATGAACTCAAGTTGAAAATACAGCTGAAAGTACCAACGCAGGAAAATCATTCGTTGTCGTCACAATTAAAGGTTTCAGATCGCGCCCAGAAATGCAGCGACAACCTGCAGATCTCTGAAGAACACATTAAATCTGTGTGAGTTCACAGCTGTATTGTAACTAACTTTGACAGCTACAAATTGGATCTGGATTTGAGAATGGAGGATGAAACCTGTAACTTTTGAAGGTTATAAATAGAGGAAAGAAGATGGAAGAAATCATCAAGAGGTGGAGGAATTAAATACTACAATTATTGTGTGTTTTTGGGATTTAAGCTGGGAAACAGTGAGCTGCCACTTGTAACAAGAGGTGCTTGATGCAAGGCAAGAGGAGTGGTTGAGGAATAGTCCTAGTAGTCTAGAGATAGTAAGCTTCGATTGTATTCATTTAACCCTATTTTATGCTGATGAATTTTAATGACATTTGAATGAATATGAGAGTATCTTTCATTGTTAGATTGCTTTGATTCTTATTTAATGTTTTTCATCTATTTATTCTTGGATCTAATTGCATCAAACACGAGAGTGCATTTACAGTCTATCGACATCGAGAGATGTGGTGACAAGTTAGATTAACAAGCAAGACAGCGATAGTTGCTTGGGATTAGAAGATATTCTAGTCACTTGTTCTTGAGTGCACAACGTTACTCACACCGAGAGTTGGGGTAATTGTGGGTACTTGAGTCTTGATTAAATGAAGGACTGTTATTGGTAAGATTTCATTAGAGCTTTATTGCTGCGACAATTCGTCTATACAATACCTTGTCGACCCATCCAGCATTGCAATTTAATGAAATCAGTGATCCACTCCAATCCTTTACACTTGATTAAACCTTTACTTTTATGCATTTTAAATTCTTAAAACTTCCACAACAATTGATTTACTTTCAATTGCTTTGACAATTAACCTTAATTGCATTGACAGTATTAACAATTTTAGTGTGCAGATCTGACTTAATTGCGCTGACATCTTTACTCACATTTCATTTAATTCTAGTATTAGTTGCTTCGACAACTAAACATCAGAGTTCCTCATTGGATCGATATCCGATAGAATTGTTCTATCAACTATACTTGCATCGACATGTGTCCGCTTGCATAATTGCTATGACGTTACAAATGCCATCAATTCCCCAAAACCCATCCCCATCCAATAGTTACCAATCACAGTGTGATTTTAGTATCAATCGTTTGAAGGGGTTATAACCACGTCTTTCACCGAACAACCCAATCCATGTACAAACAATAGCATGATGTCACATGTATCTCAATCTCAATACAGTCTCAGGATATTAAATCCAAGTACACAAAAATTAATCATGATATTTAACATTTTAACAGTCTGATAATGTGCATGAAGTTTCAACATACGATACACAACACAGAATAAAATCACATAGATAACACAACATAAAATAATATCATACAAGGTGTGGAACACTATCACACAACCAAATGTAGCACAGGAAGAAACACACAACATATAAGTAGCACGGATAGAGGACAAAGACACATCTCAAGCGGGCAAAAGCTCTAACGTCGTGCAAAACATCTCTCACGCTCAAATCTAACTTCGGGTCTAGTTGAATTAGAAACTAGGAGAATCAAGTCTACATTAAAATCTCACTATTGCACCTACTAAACTTAACACTAACTCAAAAAAAAATACTCACATGCAGCTATCAGAGCTTGTGCAGGGGCAATCAGCACATGTGGAAGAGAAGGAGGTAACTCGTCGACCTCAAAATCGTGATCACCTATACATGAAATATCTCAAGTCAAATATTTGTTTTTAACTTCCTCAAAAATTACTAAGTACTAAAAGTTAAAAATAGTAAAACGAGGCTTTCGAGTTCGAATTTGACAAAACAAATTTAGAATTTAGAATTAGGACGTCAAAAAATGTCAAGTCAAAGTTGGTCCAAGAAGTCAATGGTCAAAGCCAACGGGTCAACAGTCAAGTCACCGATCAATGGTTAACGATTCAGGTTCGGGTAAACAGGTCGGGTCGGGTCAACAGGTTATGTTCGAGTTCATGAATTGGGTTGGGTCAATGGGCATGAGTCTCATAGAGTTTAGGCTTGGTTTTGGGTCAAAAGTAGGCTCATCGAAATGGATCTTGGTTTTGGGTATATGGGGTTTGGGTCATATATATTTGGGCTCACATATTTGGCTTCTCAAACTTGGGTCTAATTTTGGGTTATTATTGACCTAATTTTCACACATGATATAAAAGGGATATAGGGTTTTCAAATCCCTTTTGTTGGTGACATCCTAACACCGAAGAAGCAACGTGCTTGTCGAAAACAGCATGAAATGGCCTTGAATCGGGCCCAACATAAGATTTGAAAGGTACAACAGCTTACTAATGCCAAAGTTGGCAGCAAAAAGGTAGAACACACGGCGAAGAACGTGAGAGAGAGATCCAAATGGTGTAACATTGTTTCCTCACGAATGGTAGATGACAAGGTGTGACTGAAGGAAGGGCTTTGATCACATGATGACAAGGAACTCGACAGAGGCAGCAGTGTAACGCACAAACGATGGATGGAGGCGATCAGAGCTTCGTCGAAAAAATTAGAGATGAGAGGGTTAAAAGGAATTTCGGCTGAGAGGGGAAAATAGAATGGGAGAGGAAAGGTCAACAAAGGGGAAAAAGGGTTAAAAACCTTAACAAATTGGGGAAATTACATAAAAGGGCTCTAACCTTTACCCGCAGTACAAATTAGTCCTAAAACCCAATTTCTCCCACAAAATTTAAATTAAAGCATAATTAAGTCCCTAAACTTAACTAAAATTATGAATTAGTCCATAATTTACACAATTTCTAATTTAGTCCTTACTAAAAAATTTTAAGATTTTTATTAATTTCTAATTTAGCCGTCATAGTCTTCGCGTTAAAGATTTGGCGTCACTGTCTATATGGTGAGAGATGTCACGTATTCACTGATCATAAGAGTTTTGAAGTATCTGATGACACAAAGTGAGTTGAATTTATGACACCACCGATGGTTAGAGCTATTGAAAGACTATGATCTTGTGATTGACTATCATTCGGGAAAAGAAAATGTTATTGCTGATGCCCTGAGTCGAAAATCGTTGAGTCAAAAATGTTATTTCTAGAAAGTGATGGTTCTATCACCATTGAACTCAAGACGAAATCGTTATTCCTTTAGCAAATTCGAGATTTACAGAAAAATGATTTAATGCTCGAAGCTAAGAAGCAATAGGTTCAGGATGATGCCACTACTGGGTTTGCTGTTGATGCGAAAGGTATGTTGTGCCTTCGAGGTAGGGTTTGTCTTCTTGATGATCCCGACTTGAGATGGGATATCTTGACAGAAGCTCATAACAGTACTTATTCCATACATCTAGGGAGTGTGAAAATGTATAACGACCTGAAGAAGATGTATTGGTGGCTAGGTATGAAACAAGAAATCTCTAAGTTCGTGATTAGATGTTTGGTGTGTCAGCAAGTAAAAGCTGAACATCAGGTACCATCTGGGTTGTTGTAACCTATTACCATCCCTAAGTGGAAATGGGAGAGAGTCACTATGAACTTTGTTACAAGATTATCAATGACACCAAGGAAGAAAGATTCAATCTGGGTGATTGTTGACAGATTGACGAAGTCAGGTCACTTCATCCTTATTCGGGTAGATTATCCACTTGAGAGGTTGGCTGAGTTGTATGTATTTGACATTGTGCGACTACATAAGGTATCGTTATCTATTATCTCTGACAAGGATCCACGTTTTACATCAAGAATTTGGGATAAATTGCATGAAGCTTTGGGAACCAAGTTCAATTTCAGCATTGTATATCATCTGCACACAGTCAGTCAGAGCGGGTGATACAAATTCTGGAGGATATGTTGTGATTTTGTATCCTCAAGTTTGAGGGTAGCTACGAGAAATATCTACCATAGGTGGAGTTTGCTTATAATAACAGCTATCAGTCTAGTATTAAAATGGCACCGTTTGAAACATTATATGGTAGAAAATGCAGAACGCCTCTGTATTGGTCTGAGTTGAGCAAGCCCAAGTTGGTTGAGACCAACTTGGTACACGAGATCAACTTGGTACACGAGATCGAAGACAAAGTTCGGGTAATTCGAGATTGCTTAAAAGCATCATCTGATCGACAAAAGTCCTACGCAGATATGAAGATGAAGGATATAGAATTTACCATCGGAGATCGAGTTGTCCTAAGAGTTTCACCGTGGAAGATGGTGTTACAGTTTAGTAGAAAGGGCAAGTTGAGTCTGCGGTTTATTGGCCCGTATGAGGTCCTCAAGAGGGTTGGTCCTGTAACTTATAAGTTGGCTTTACCGTCATAACTTGAGAAGATTCATAATGTATTCCATGTCTTGATGCTAAGATGGTACAGATCAGATCCTTCTCATGTGATTACACCTTATGAGGTTGAAATATAGCCAGATCTATCGTATTTAGAGGAACCGATAAGAATTTTGGCTCGTGAGGTAAAAGAACTACAAAATAAAAGGGTACCGTTGGTAAAGGTTTTGTGGAATTGTCACGGTTTGAAGGAAGCAACTTGGGAGACAGAGGCTTCCATGAGATCACAATACCTCAACCTGTTCACTTGTAAGAAATTTAGGGACGGGGGGAAGTTATAATAGCCCGATTTTCTATGGTATCGAAAACAGTGATTTTGGGATCACAACTTCGATAAGTTGAGTCATAACTTTATTTATTTTAATATTTATGACGTCGTGGACATCAAAATTTGGTTTCAAAATCGTAGATTAGGTGATTAATTGAATAAGAAGGATTAAATTGTAAAAGGTGCAAAAGTAGAGTTAGTTAGTTTGAAGGGTCAAATAAGCAAATTGATCCAAATAGTTAAGTGAGTGGATCATTATGGCACATATTGGTTATGAATAGGATTAATTAAGGTTAATGAGAGATTAAATGAGTTAATAATGAAAGTCTAAATATTTACAAAATTACCATTGACTATATATATGAAATTAAAACATTTTCTCAACTACTCTTCATCTTTTCCACAGAAAATACAAGGAAAAACAAGGGTTTCCATTGTTGAACTTGTTAGCTTGGTTTGGGTAAGCAAACCTTGATCGTTTTTAGTAATTTCTATTTTTTTTAGTTCGTATTGGCTTAATCTAGCTAATCTAGGGACCAATTTGTGAATCTGTCAAAAGTTGTAAATCCTACCACTATTGAATATGCTTGTTCATGAAAGTTTTTGATAGTTTTGATTGCTTGATGAATGGGTTCATTGATTTTGTAAAATGATTTTGGATGAAATTAAGGTTTAAGGACTAAAATGTTAAAATGGTAAAATTGTGTGTATTTTATGTGAAATAGTGAAATTGTAAGGACTTGTGGAGATCTATAGTTATATTAGCTGGTATTGATTATGTAAGAGAAGGATTATTTTGTGTGTTTTATGCTTAGGGACTAAATTGATTAAAATTAAAAGCTTAAGAGTAAAATCATAATTTTTCCAAAATGACTAAATTGTGTTAAATGGTCTGATTGAGTGATTAAATGTGAGAAATTGAATAATTTGTGGATGTAGACTACGATCATGCCACCGATCGCGAGAAGGGAAAATTAGTAGAATAGTCCCTAAAGTCTAACCACAACTGTAATCCCATTCGGTAAGTTCGTAGTTAAATTCTTATTAATAACTGCTTATAACTACTTTTCTTATGATTGTTGGAAATGAGGACAACGAATAGAACGTGAAAGATAGAAACAAAAGAGGAGAATTTCCCGACCTTGTGCAAAAGATAGAAAATGGTCCGATGGTTGAAATCCTGCACTTGTTACGGATTCTTTACAACATCGTCACTGTAAAGTGAATAGAATCCAAGAAATAGACTACAGGCCCTACGATGGCTGAGATTTATGCATGTTGCATATTCTCGTCAGCTTAGTGTGAGCAGCATCGTAAGGAACAGATATACCATTTCGATGGCTAAGAATAACATCGTATAGTAGTAATAGGTATGACCTTTGGGTCAACAGGGAGTAAAATGAGCATCATGACCTTTGGGTCTGAGCATCGATCACCGAGGCATAGATCTATTCTAGCTCGATTAATTTACAGATTTACTCAACACATGTATTCGGTAAATTGATAAACTTGCGAACTTATTAAGCTCTGAACCTTACCAGTGAAATTGTTGTTGTTTTGTAGATTCTATTTTGCGACTTGAATATTAGGCCATCTTGAAGACATCACACTATCAAGGGAGCTCATTCAGTAGTATTTACATCACTCGGTTATATGGCATGTACTAGGATGAAATTGTGTTTGTACTACTTGAATGGATTATTGAAATCCTTGATGTGAATGTTAGTTGAAAAGCTGAACATTCGATATGCTAGTTCAATATGTTATTCTTACCTAAGATGTATGCAATGTTTATAAGCTGTGTACAATGTATTAGCATAGTGCATTTGAAGCTATGAAGTGATGAATACTTGATAAACTTGAGTTTATGCATGGTTTACTGAATTCTGTATACTTGTTTCGGTAGAACTCATGCATGTATCAGTAGAAGTATAGGGTAGGAGAGAGGTTACATTCTGACTTGCATTGTATCGATAGTAATAACTGAAGTATCGATAGTTGGGATACTTGTATTGGTAGAAGTTGTAGGGTTAAACTTCTTAGCTCTCTAGAGTTTTTAGTATCTGTAGATGTATGACTTGTTTCGGTAGAAAAGTCTTTTGTATCGGTAAAACTGTCACTTGTATCGGTAGAAGTCTGCACTATTCTTGAATTGCTTACTGACTTGACTACTACTGATACTTGTCCAACAGGTATCGGTAGAAGTCTCCAAAATTCGTGAAAATGACATTTTTGCCCCTTTCCGAGCTACATTTACTTTCAATTGATGATTCATGTTGTGCACTTTGCATTACTTTATTAAAATATGATTGAACAAAACAATAATTTGAGGTAAAATGCAATATAAGATCGAACAGACATTGGGACCCTAACTGGTGATGGTTTCGAGTTTTGGATGTTACACAAGCAGGGCTTTCGAGTTTGAACTTGACAAACCGAATTGCGAATTCAAAATTAGGACATCGAAAAATGTCAAGTCAAAATTGGTCAAAAAAGTTAACATTCAGAGTCAACGATCAACGGTTTAGGTTCAGGTCAATCGGTCGGTTTGGGTCAACGGGTCGAGTTCGGGTTCGGGTTCGGGTTCACAAATTGGGTCAGGTCAATGGGCATGGGTCTCACACACTTGGGCTTGGGTTTGGGTTTGGATCAAAAGTCGGCTCACCGAAATGGATCTTGGTTTTGGTTATATGGGGTTGGGTCACACACATTTGGGCTCACAAATTAGGTCACCAATTAGGCTTCTCGGACTTGGGCCTAGTTTTGGGTTGTTGCTGACCCAATTTTCACACATGATATAAAAGGGATCTAGAGTTTTCAAATACCTTTTGACGGCAGCGTCCCAATATCGACGAAGTGGCGCGGTCACTGAAAACAACACGAAATGGCCTTGAATCAACCCAACACAAGATTTGAAAGGCACAATGGCTTACCAAAGCAACAAGGTGGAACACACGGTGGAGGCGACGAGAGAGAGAGATCAGAATGGTGTGTCACCGTTTCCTCACGAATGGTGGACAGTAAAGTGTGATTGAAGGAAGGCCTTTATTCGTACGATGATGAGGAACTTGAAGGAGGCGGCGGTGTGACGTATAGACGACGGATGGGGACGATCAGAGCTTTATCAAAAAAATTGGAGAGGAAAGGGTTAAGGGGAATTTTGGTTGATGGGGGAAAATAGAATGGGAAAGGAAAGGCCAACAAACAGGAAAAATGGTTAAAAACCCTAACAAATTAGATAAATTGCACAAAAGGGCTACAACCTTTACCCGTAGTACAAATTAGTCCCAAAAACCTAATTTTTCCCACATAATTTAAATTAAAGCTTAATTAAGTCCCTAAACTTATTTGAAATTATAGATCAATCCCTAAATTACACAAAATTTCCAATTTAGTCCTTATTAAAAAATTTAAGGTTTTTACACCAACTCAAACATAACACTAACACTCTTGAACCATTATTTAAGGTTACCTATGACAAACAAACCACCACATAACTCCACCGTCTTATCCCATATAACATACCATAATGTCAAACATAAGCAAACCTTTGTAATCATTATAATTGTCTAGTACATGTCATATAAGCAAAGTGTTACAAAAGCTACCAAAAGAGTCCCCGGGATAGTGTGATTCTTCGAGTTGATTCGATCTTTTGACACCAAAATGAAATCTACAAAACAAAGAGCATGACACGAGTAAGCTTACGAAAGCTTAATAAGTTCGTCGATAAAACAAAAATCATACCACATGAGCAGAACAATTAAAACAATGAATTATATATTCAATCCCTGTCAAACACATCTCTTAACAGTAAGTAATGCCAGTATAATTAACATGAACAATTCCACTTTCACACCATGACATGTAATTTCACAATATACTCATACGAGCTAATCAGTTAGTATCCAGTATGCTCGTAAAAGCTATCAATCTGTAATCAGTATGCTTGTAAGAGCTATCAATCTATAACATCTCCACTACTCGCATCAATCCTGTACTCGTCGTTCCATATAATTTCGTAGCATTTCAACTCATACATATATAATTCACAAGTACAATCTATGCATTCAATCTTTCATAACAAGGCACACATTATCAATTACAATAAATCAAATCAAATTGTATTTAATTAAACTGAACGAACTTACCTGACTAATCTGTAGCAGTACACAATATAGGGAATATTCTATAATTTTCTCTTTTCCGCAATTATTAGCTCATGCTTGATCTAGAATAATAATTTCATTCAATTACCTAATTCTAATAAAAAAATCATTCACTCATGCAATTAGGTCCTTTTTAAAATTTTTACAAAATTGCCCCTAATATTTCACTTTAATGCAATTTAGTCCCTTATCTTAAAACTTGCAAATTAACCATTTTTAAATAAAATTAAACTCATCCGAATAGTATAGCACTTAAATACAGCCCATATTTGCTACTATTTAACATCGAGTCCTTGTACTTTTATTATTTTCACATTTTAGTCCTTAAATATTAAAATTACCACAAATTACTTTACAAAATAGCTCTATTTATCAACCAAGCTTAATAATCTACCAATAAACTTCAAGAATATGCAAAATTCATCAATGGCATAATCCATAATCTTTAACCATTTTGAAAACGGAGATACGAGTTAGCTGAATCTAGTTGCTACGATATAAAAAACATAAAAATCATAACAAACCGGTTAAAATCAGCTTACCAAATTGAAGGAAAAACTTGGTCGAAGCTTTCTCTCTCTCAACCATGGCTATTCAGCCATTTGAAAGAAAATTCAAGAATAAGATAAAGTTAATTTTAACATTTCTTTTAATTTTAACATTTTATTTACCTAATTTACAATTGTAACCTTTTAATATAACTTATAAAATAGTTAATTCATGTCTATAAATGTCTAATATTTATGTATATGATATAATTACCATCTAAGGAAGGTTTAATTGCACAATTGGTCCCTCAATTATCTTTAATTATTAATTAACTAAGCTTTATTTAAAGTAAACCTTAAAGTACTAGGACCCAAAGAATAAATAACCCAAGAGTTAGTGGATTCCATCATATCCACACCGCTTGGACTTTTAATTACCATTTTGGTCCCTTTACTATTTTAGATCTATAGCGATTAACTTTCACCTTTTTTACAATTTGATCGTTTTACCTTGATTAAGCAATTAATCGTAAAAAATACCAAACCAAACTTCAATTCATCTATAATACGATGTTGTAAATATTTAATAAAAATATTTACGGCTTTAAATTATGAAATTGATGTGTCAATACCTCATTTTCAAAAACTACTTGACCTTTGAACCGAACCACTTATACTAACTTTTAATTCATTTAATTACAATTTATCAAATTAAAATTCAATATGAAATTATTATTGACTCATATAATTTAAATACTAATTATACGAACTTACTCGTCGGATTTGTGATCTCGAACCCACTGTTTCCTACACCAATAAAAAAGGGATATTACACCATGGCTGAGGCTATGGCAACATATGAATTCCGCCAGTGCAGTAGACAGTAGCATATGGAGACCACCAAGATGGTAGGCCAGGAAACCGTCAAAACACAAAAAGAGGAAATCACAGATTAACTCGCACGACGAGTAGCATAATACAATTATCGTGGCGTGTTTGAGAATGCCAAAAAACGATACAGTAAGAGCATTCATCAAATTACGGGGATAAGATGGTCGGGTAGAAGTGTTATAAACACAAGTATGCCCAACAAGGGACTTCACCAAATTTCGATGTTATGAGGAATTAGTATAAGCAGGTTCAACGTGACAACTGTAATGAAAAGGTTCTAGAAGGTATTTAATTATACGAATGGATGAGTCCGCCACTGCTTGGCGAGTAAACCAGTATTGGGTAGGATAGTGAGATGAATAAGTGGATTCAATTCCTAAGGGTCGGCAGTTAAGAGGCAGCCAGAGTTAGGTAAATCAGCCAATGACTATCTTCGGCGGAGAATCCGCCGGTAGTTTTGCAAAATAAGTGGATGCATGATGGACCTAATTTTAACATTGGGAGACCGCGTGGGATTGACAGTGATGGGGAATCTGCCAAAAAGAAGGAAATATGAGAAAAAGGGTAGTCCACCGTGAGGGTGATCTACCATTAGAAATGTCTTAGCAAAAAGTTCAGAAAGGGAAAGACCTTATGGGAATATCACACGGAATGCAAGTCCATAACAAAAAGGTGGTTGGTGGACAACCAAATGTCATATGTGGGACTACAAGTGAAGATGTTAAACTTGGGACCTCTTTCAGCAGAAGTCTATACGAAGGCTAAATCAGAATAAGATAGTTGTTGAGGTATTAGGAAAATCACATGACAGGCTCAATATATAATGAATGGATCATGCCAGGGACCCACCATTAAGGCAGTAACAATTGCAAGTCCGCTGGTATAAGTAGATAATTTGGATGACTAGAGTGTAGGACTAAAATGACAAGCTGGAAAGGGTAATATGGATGTCCATGAGGAAGTGGTATGGGGTCAAACCTCAGAAGAAGTTAATGTTGGGATAATGCGTCTATGTCTAAACCAAGGACTAAGTCCACCAAATGACTGGCCCAAGGATCCCAAGGCTGGGGCTATGCCAACAAATGAGAGAGACATTCGAAGATGCTCAGGGAGTTTTAAATTCTATGTTTTTATTTCATTTTTGAAAATATGGTGCTTATTGTTCACTATTGTATGGAATCTCATTAAGTTCAACTGAACTTATGATTGAACTGGCTTGGTTGTAGGGTCAAAATTATCATATTCATTGTTTGAGGTCTAAGCCAGACATCGCCAACTTTGTGCGAAAGTCACGGTAGTTGTATCTTGCGTATAGAGGGGCCCACTTTGAGGCCACGTCTCAGAGATTGAGTTGAAAGTATTTGTATATAATTCATTTAAAATTTTAAATAATTGTTAGGTTTAATTTGATATTAAATTTTAAAAAAAGTTGTTTCTCGCAAGTTACGAGTTGAGATTTAATAGTCTAAATACGTGAATAAACTAGTTCTATAAATTTTGTTAAGCTAATTGGATTAATTGTGACAATCGATACCCAAACTCAACGATCGAGTCGGGTTTAACGTGTTACAGAAGTTGATCTAAGGAATAATTGAAGAGGAAAAAGTTCCATAATTAAAAAGAAGAAAAGGAAGACTCTTAAAGGTATCGAAGATGCACTTAGGTCAAAAGTGACTGTAAGAAACTTGTGAAAGAAACGAAACATCAAAAGGGGGAGAGACGTGCAAACATTATTTAACAAGAGTGAAAAATACATGAATGAGTATCTTATCAATTATGGTATTCACAACTGTAGTAGAATTTTGCACAAAAACTTAGAATAGACATGGAGGGTCGACAAGCTCATCAAATTATTTGCAAATTGTGATGATCAAATACATAATCAGTGAACTAATTAATCTTGAAACCATAGATAATGTCGGGGTATATAATTAATATATAACAATATTTAATTAATTTATAATAAGGTTTTCTTTGAAAAAAGTATACATTATGAGAATTATGGCTAATTTGAATTATATTTTTAATTAGTTTAATGATTTTATATATAAATTGTTTTATTTATTATGAAATTATATGTTTTTTATAATTAAGTAATTTTTACATATTATTAGTTATAATTAATTATTTTAGTTGGTTAATAAATAATGAATCTTATATATCATAAACATCTTAAACTTATGGATTATTTGAATATAAAATATCTTTCAAACTTATAAATGATAACATTTTACTTTGGCATAATAATAAAGTTAACACCTGAAGTTTATCTTTCTTGTCATTTTGACCATAATTTTTTTTTTAAACACTTTGGCCCTTACCCTTCAAATTTTAGTCCAATTACTTTTTTTTAAGTGAAAAGTTGTCTAAATTATTAAAATTATAATGGCATTAACATGCCAATTTATGTAGTGTCTAAATGTTCTTCATGAAATTTCAAGAAATAATTAGAATTTGATAAATTTAAAAAGTTAAACAAACTATCCACTTCAAAAATGAAGTACACATAAACAATCATGTAAACTACCACATTATGCCACTAAAATTTTAATAGTTCCATTCATTTTTCCATCCACAAAAACCAATTTAACTAAAATTTGAATAATATATAACAATATTTAATTAATTTATAATAAGGTTTTCTTTGAAAAAAGTATACATTATGAGAATTATGGCTAATTTGAATTATATTTTTAATTAGTTTAATGATTTTATATATAAATTGTTTTATTTATTATGAAATTATATGTTTTTTTATAATTAAGTAATTTTTACATATTATTAGTTATAATTAATTATTTTAGTTGGTTAATAAATAATGAATCTTATATATCATAAACATCTTAAACTTATGGATTATTTGAATATAAAATATCTTTCAAACCTATAAATGATAACATTTTACTTTGGCATAATGATAAAGTTAACACCTGAAGTTTATCTTTCTTGTCATTTTGACCATAATTTTTTTTTTAAACACTTTGGCCCTTACCCTTCAAATTTTAGTCCAATTACTTTTTTTTAAGTGAAAAGTTGTCTAAATTATTAAAATTATAATGGCATTAACATGCCAATTTATGTAGTGTCTAAATGTTCTTCATGAAATTTCAAGAAATAATTAGAATTTGATAAATTTAAAAAGTTAAACAAACTATCCACTTCAAAAATGAAGTACACATAAACAATCATGTAAACTACCACATTATGCCACTAAAATTTTAATAGTTCCATTCATTTTTCCATCCACAAAAACCAATTTAACTAAAATTTGAATAATATATAACAATATTTAATTAATTTATAATAAGGTTTTCTTTGAAAAAAGTATACATTATGAGAATTATGGCTAATTTGAATTATATTTTTAATTAGTTTAATGATTTTATATATAAATTGTTTTATTTATTATGAAATTATATGTTTTTTATAATTAAGTAATTTTTACATATTATTAGTTATAATTAATTATTTTAGTTGGTTAATAAATAATGAATCTTATATATCATAAACATCTTAAACTTATGGATTATTTGAATATAAAATATCTTTCAAACCTATAAATGATAACATTTTACTTTGGCATAATGATAAAGTTAACACCTGAAATTTATCTTTCTTGTCATTTTGACCATAATTTTTTTTTTAAACACTTTGGCCCTTACCCTTCAAATTTTAGTCCAATTACTTTTTTTTAAGTGAAAAGTTGTCTAAATTATTAAAATTATAATGGCATTAACATGCCAATTTATGTAGTGTCTAAATGTTCTTCATGAAATTTCAAGAAATAATTAGAATTTGATAAATTTAAAAAGTTAAACAAACTATCCACTTCAAAAATGAAGTACACATAAACAATCATGTAAACTACCACATTATGCCACTAAAATTTTAATAGTTCCATTCATTTTTCCATCCACAAAAACCAATTTAACTAAAATTTGAATAATATATAACAATATTTAATTAATTTATAATAAGGTTTTCTTTGAAAAAAGTATACATTATGAGAATTATGGCTAATTTGAATTATATTTTTAATTAGTTTAATGATTTTATATATAAATTGTTTTATTTATTATGAAATTATATGTTTTTTATAATTAAGTAATTTTTACATATTATTAGTTATAATTAATTATTTTAGTTGGTTAATAAATAATGAATCTTATATATCATAAACATCTTAAACTTATGGATTATTTGAATATAAAATATCTTTCAAACCTATAAATGATAACATTTTACTTTGGCATAATGATAAAGTTAACACCTGAAATTTATCTTTCTTGTCATTTTGACCATAATTTTTTTTTTAAACACTTTGGCCCTTACCCTTCAAATTTTAGTCCAATTACTTTTTTTTAAGTGAAAAGTTGTCTAAATTATTAAAATTATAATGGCATTAACATGCCAATTTATGTAGTGTCTAAATGTTCTTCATGAAATTTCAAGAAATAATTAGAATTTGATAAATTTAAAAAGTTAAACAAACTATCCACTTCAAAAATGAAGTACACATAAACAATCATGTAAACTACCACATTATGCCACTAAAATTTTAATAGTTCCATTCATTTTTCCATCCACAAAAACCAATTTAACTAAAATTTGAATGTTGGGAACCAAAGTGATCCAAAAAATATGGTTAAAGATATAAAATGAGAGAACATTAAGGACTAAATTTATTATATGTCTTATGCTTTTTAAAATAAAGATAAAATTATTTTAATATGGACTGGTTCAAAATTTTATAAATTATATCCATTATCTTATTTTTTTTACTAGAAAATTATTTTATGTTATTAAATATTGCTAACATTAATTATATTAAGCTTTTCTAATATCTATTAGGTTCATTATTTAATACTAAAATTTCTATCACACGCGTATTGTAACACCCTTTGCTCGACCCTCTCGTTGGTTTCAAATTACAGGATGTCACATTCGTTGTCAGAGCAACTATTGTAGTAAGTCATTAAATCATGCATACATGTCATAAACATATTTACATTATGATAAGAAATTCATTCCAAGTCTTAATTGAGCTTACGAAAGCTCTTTTTTTTACTCGAGCACATAATAGGATCAAATTGTAAAATTTTAAAATTTCACGGCTGACGTCATGACGTCACCAAACAGTCTCTCATTTCACAACATCAAACCACTCGACGTCACGACGTCACATAATGTCGGTCGACGTTGCGACGAGGAAGATTACTCGTGAGGACATGGACTCTATTTTTGGTAAAATTTTAGCCATTTGGTACCTATTTCAAGCTTTCCCACAATTTCAACATTTTGTTCACAAATACATAACTTAACCTACACAAAAACATTCTAAAATTTACCAAAACAATCCATGTAACCATTTTCAATTCAACCAATCCAATATAACATCAATTTGACAACAAATCATATCAATTCAACTTATTGAATCACAAACCAATCAAACATGCAAATAGCCATTCAATACATCCATTTTAACCATGTAAAATCATACTCAACTATGTCATTTCAAGTGCCATACATATAATTCAAAATGCTACCAAAACATTCTAGTACAATAGACGTAAACTTCATCAAAGCTCAAACTTTATAAAGGATTCAAACTAAAACTATCATTTTAAGTTAACATATCAAACACCTATGTGCATGTCACATAATCGAACTTTAAAATGTTCGAAAGACTACCGAATCAATAATGGGATAGTTTGAGCTTCTTGACGACCCGCTTGACACATTTGCAAGTTGGATGTCTACAAGGAAAGGGAAAACGACGAGGTAAGCATATTGAATGCTAAGTAAGTTCATAAACATTAAAGAACAACTTACCTCAACTTAAAATTTAATACGATAAGCTACTAGCTTGACAAGTTTGCCTAATCATGACAACCACATATCAACAAAGAGAGTTCAACCTTTATTGTATCGTATAGTAATTCAAACATATAACAGTTCAATTCACTTATAATCAAAATTTTAATGTCATTCACATAATCAATCAACATTTAATCAATTCATATCATTTTCCAAATCGCATCGATTGATTCGTCACGTTCTCATATCAGTCCTCTAGACTTGAATATCCAATTTGCATAATCTTTCGTATACTATCAAAATTCATATATTATAACTCTTCTTTTAAGCATTATTTCACAATATCAATTCAATTGATATATCATTATCAACTTTACATTTTATATCCCTATTAACCTGACTTAGACTCAAACAGATACATGAATCTAACCAACACACAAATTTAGCATCCAGTGCCTCATCGAAATAAATCTGAAATAAATAGATTGTAACCAGCGCTTATCAATATAACCAAAATAAAAGTTGTGCCCCACACTCATCTACATGTAGTCGAAACAACCCATACTTAAACTATCCTATGGCATGCCAACTATATCCGACTTTTCCCAAACCTTTAATAGGGTAATAAAACTATCAAATCATTAAACATCTCAAATTGTAATTCATCATATTCAATTTATCAATCAATTTATCATTTTTACGATTTAGTCCATATCTCACCTTTTTTACCAAATTGCAAACAATTCAAATTACTATCAAACATACACAAATTCATAATTTAAAATATCTAAAAATTTAAATACTATCATACCATATGAACTTACATGTTCAAAATAGAAAACAATCGAATCTTCAAGGACTAATTAAAATTTTTTGTTTTTTCACCAATTATTCCCGATTTGGTTCGATTCCCAATCTAAACAATAATTCAGTTCAATTTATCAATTACAGTAAGTTTATAATATTCTATTTTATGCATGGATCATTTCAATTTCATTTTTGAATGCCCCTAAAGTTTTACATTTTATTCAATTCATTCCCTAAAACTGAAATTGCAATATCTTTCAAATTTGAGCTTCAATTTGGTAACTGATCTCAATTATATTATTTTAGGATTCTCTACTATCAATAATTATAGAAATTTTATATCAATTTCTAAATTTATACACTTTAGTCCCTATGTTCAAAATCTAGCAATTAACTGTACAAACTAGTTCTTTTTCACTTTTAAACTTAAAATCTAACAATTTAGTACCAATTTCTTCAAGAATTCATCAATGACAACTTTTAAAAATTTTAACAGTTTTTCAAATTGGTACATCGTCTAGCTAAATCAAGCTCCAATAACCTCAAAAATTTAAAATTTACAAGAAAATAACTAAATTAAACCTACCAAATTGAAGCCGAAAGTTTGAAGCTCCCATACCCTAACTTTTCTTTTTACTTCGTAAATGAGAAGACGAAGAACACAAAATGCTTGATTTTTCTTTTATATACTTTATTTAACTTTAATTAAACATAATTAATTAACCAAATCTTAATTAAGTTAAAGTTAAGTATAATTAACAATTTTGGTGGATTCCAACTAATATCCACCATCGATTCCAAATTGCTTATTTGGTACTTCGGTTAATTAAAAAATTATAGAAATTAATTTTTATAATTTTTACAATTTAGTCTTTATATTTTAATTAACTATCAACTTGACAAAAATTAAGGGATCAAACTTTAATAGACTTTAATAATAACCTCGTAAGCATTAAATTAAAATTTATGAACTCTAACATCAAAATTAGGGTTTCGAAACTATCGTTTTCGACTCCACTAACAATCGAGTTGCTACACATATACATGTGAAAACTACGAATTTAAAACATAGATATGTTTATAAAAATGACATACAATAAACAATGAAACTATGGTTTGAAACTAGTTAATCACAATAACACATGAAATTAGAAAAAATAAATACATCATATTAACGATGCTAAATGTACTATAATTATTTATCATGATGTTGTCACCAATTATGAGTTAGTGCCGAGTTGACTTGTGACAACATTATTAATATATACAATTGATGAAAATAATAAATTGTATATATTAAAATAAACGTGTATAAAATATATCAAAAGAGGCTTTGGTTGAGTGATAAATTTAAAGGTTTATTAATCTAATTAGCATGTGTTTAAATTTCATCATATACATTTTTTTTGGTTTTAGTTAAAATGAAAAGATTAAACTATACTCAAATAATATAACTTATTTTAATTAAGAAAATACATTTGTATAATTTTTCTAACCGAGTTAATAACTCGATTGAGGGTAACATCAATTCAATAAAACATTTAATAAATAAATAGTATTATATTAGATTAAATTTGTCATGTTAAATTTGATTTGTTAAGTCATTTAACAAAAACAATATTTATATAAAATAAGATTATTAAAATTAGATTGAATTGGCGGGTTAAACCGATTAAATTTGGAATCAACAAAGATATTAATTTAGAGTAAGAAAAAGAATTAGTTAACCCACAATTCGAGGGAACTGAGTTAAAAAATTCAGTTGAAGTACTAATTGAAGCAATTTTTTTTAATAACTTTTGGCTTTTTTAATTTTTATAAATTTTGAATAATTCATTTATTTGAAATCAGAATGGGGTTTATTTAACCGAAAACCAAATGCATGATTTCCCTCCACTCCTTTCCTCTCCTCTCTGAATATCTTCAAATTTCATCATGCAAGCTTGAATTCAAGTCCAAGCATTATAGAATTTGACCAATATGCAGCGTTACTACCGGAGAAATGTACCTGAAAAATCTCTCTTTAGTCTGTAAACTGTATCGACTCGTTATTCCACCTCTCAAATGTTTTCATATCAATTCCCATCACATTCCAGCATTCCAACTTCCCTCATTCTTGCAATCTTCTTCTATTGCTTTAAATCTTCAACAAGGCAAACAGGTTCACGCCCAGCTCATCCTCAATGGAATTACTACTGCCAGTCCTCTCCTTTTGGCAATGTATCTTCGTGTTGGTAGCTTTACAGATGCCAAAAGCCTATTTTATCGGATGGATTTAGGGTGTATAAAGCGTTGGAATTTGATGATTAGAGGATTAGTTAAAATGGGTAGCTTTCATTTTGCCTTGTTGTTTTATTTTAAGTTGCTGGGTTGTGGGGTTTCTCCTGATAATTTTACTTTCCCTTCTGTAGTCAAGGCTTGTAGTGCTTTAAATAATGTAAGATGTGGTACCTTGATTCATGAGTTAATTATGTTAATGGGTTTTGAAGTTAATGTTTTTGTCGGTAGTTCTTTGATCAACTTGTACGTAGAGAACGGGTATATTAGTCTCGCTCGTAATTTGTTCGATAAATTGCCAGTGAGGGATTGTGTTTTGTGGAATGTGATGCTTAATGGGTATGTTAAATCTGCGGAATTAGATAAAGCTATAGAGATTTTTGAGGAAATGAGGAAAGGCAACACAAAGCCAAATGAGGTGACATTGGCTGCTATTTTATCTGTTTGTGGTTCGGATGGAATGGTGAATTTTGGCACTCAGCTTCATGGCCTCATTGTTCGCTGCGGCTTGTACTCGAATTCTGTGGTGGCAAACACGCTTCTGTCCATGTATTCAAAATGTGGTTGGTTGTCTGATGGTCGTAAATTGTTTGATATGATACCTCAGGCTGATTTAGTGTCTTGGAATGGAATGATTTCGGGCTATGTACAAAATGGTTTTATGGAAGATGCTTTATGTTTGTTCAATGAGATGATATCTTCTGGTGTAAAACCTGACTCAATCACCCTCTCAAGTTTTCTTCCAGCTGTTACTGGATTGGGAAGTTTAAGAAAAGGTAGAGAAATTCATGGTTATATATTAAGGCATGGAATCCCTTTGGATGTTTTCTTAAAGAGTGCACTTGTTGATGTATACTTGAAATGTAGGGCTGTGGAGACAGCACGGAACATTTATAACCAAAGTACCAAGGTTGATATTGTCATGTGCACAGCTATGATTTCAGGGTACGTGCTTAATGGGTTGAACAATGATGCTTTAGAGATTTTCAGGTGGCTACTTAAAGAGAAAATTAGGCCAAATGCTTTAACACTGGCAAGTGTTCTACCTGCTTGTACAGATTTAGCTGCAATAAAAATGGGGAAGGAATTGCATGCTAGTATCATAAAAAATGGGCTTGATGATAGATGTCATGTGGGAAGTGCTGTCATAGACATGTATGCAAAGTGTGGAAGACTGGATCTTGCTCATTGTGTTTTCAGAAGGTTGTCTGAAAGAGATTCTATTTGTTGGAACTCAATGATCACTAGTTGTTCCCAAAATGGAAAACCAGAGGAGGCCATTAGTCTCTTCCGTCAGATGGGGAGGACTGGAACCAAGTATGACTGTGTGAGCATATCAGCTGCTCTTTCTGCTAGTGCCAATCTACCAGCACCGCATTTTGGGAAAGAGATCCATGGGTTTATGATTAAAAATTCACTCTGCTCTGATCTATTCACTGAGAGTGCACTCATTGATATGTATGCAAAATGTGGAAACTTGGATCTTGCTCAGCATGTATTTGAAATGATGAAATTGAAAAATGAAGTTTCTTGGAATAGTATCATTTCTGCATATGGAAACCATGGCCGCCTTAAAGATTGTCTTGCCCTGTTCGACGAAATGTTGAAAAATAAAATTCAGCCTGATCATGTTACTTTTCTAGCTATAATATCTGCTTGTGGTCATGCTGGTAGAGTTAATGATGGAGTTCATCACTTCAAGAGCATGATTGAGGAATATGGAATCCCACCTCGGATGGAACATTATGCATGTATGGTAGATTTGTTTGGACGTGCTGGTCGCTTGGATGAGGCTTTTAAAACAATACAGAGCATGCCATTTTCTCCGGACGCTGGTGTTTGGGGTACATTGCTTGGAGCCTGTCGAAACCAAGGAAATGTTGAGCTTGCTGAAGTGGCTTCAAGACATGTTTTTTATTTGGACCCTCAAAATTCTGGTTACTATGTACTGCTGTCGAATTTACATGCTGATGCTGGACACTGGAGGAGTGTGCTTAAGGTGCGGAGTTTGATGAAGGAAAGAGGAGTTCAAAAAGTACCTGGATACAGTTGGATAGAGGTCAACAACACCACCCATATGTTTGTTGCTGCAGATGGAAGTCATCCACAGTCCAAGCATATTTATTCATTGTTGAAGACTCTTCTTCTAGAGCTAAAAAGGGAAGGATATGTTCCTCAGCTTTATCTTCGAATGAACCCAAAGGATATAGTGTCATGACCGCCACTTCCACCTTCGTGCTGACAACTACATCACAGTTAAAATTCTAGCCCGGTAACCATGGGATGCAACGGTGCATTGGCAATGTAAGGTTTTTGAGATATGCTTGAATAGCCTTGAATTTCGATTTTGAGGTACATATCTTGCCAAAATGAATGTGAGGTAATTTAAACTTTTAACACCCACACCCAACCCGATTATCGGATTCGAATATTGTGTCACAATTTAAACCATAAGAAATTGATAAAACATTTAAAAAATTTTAAAAACTTCAAAGTCTCAATGTATATTACTGAATTTTACGTAAACCCAATTTAACAATGATAAAACAATCAAATCAATAATATGCCAAGTAAAACAACTTTAAATCGGAAACTTTATAAAAATTGCCGTATTATATAAAATGCAAGATAAAATCATCTTGGCATTAAGAATTTGTACTTGGTGGGATAAACTAACATGTTAAGCTTGCACCAATATAATATAATATTTATTTAACTGTTTGTGAGTAGGTATGTAATAAATGTTGAAGTTGATTGCTGTAGGAGCAAATAAAATTTTTATTTTACTTTTATTTATCGTACCAAAATTAAAGTTTGTTTGGTTTAAGCACTTTAAAATTATTTTTGATAATAAGATTCTTAAAATGTAATAGGTAAGATTTTGGTCTTTTATTAATGGAATGTAAAATTCCTTACAAGTGTATTTTACTAAATCATTCATGTTACAAAATTATAATAATTATTTTAGAATTAAATATAAAATAAATAAAAACCTATTTTTCTTTTGACTTTTATTACATATATTTTTTTTAGAGAGCAACATATGAAAGCGCTAAGAGCAGTGGCGAAATCAGAGGAGCTGGAAGGGGTATCCCCTTTAAAATGAATTTTTTTATTTAGTTTTTTTATAATTTATAAAATTTTGAATTAATAAAAATAAAATTTTACTTTGACCTCCTCAAAATGATAAAAATTTGATTTAATCCTTTAAAACGTATAAAGATATAAACTATTAAAATAATGAAATTACATTTTTACTATAATAAAAATATACAATTTAATTTCATCTCCCATTCTGACTCTACCACTGGCTAAGAGCAATATATGGAGACGACGACTCATCGGACTCCGACTCCGACCACTCCCCTCCACTATCTTTTCTCACCAATTCCAAACCCCAAACGGAGGAGACGCTGTCGTCCCCTCTCCCTCCGCCTCCTGTTTCTCTCCTCCACTCTCTCAATTCCCTTGGTAATTCAAACTACAACAAATTTCCCATAATTTTTTTACTAAAATATTTTACTTTTTTTGCTCATCAACTATTTCTTTTTCTTGATAATGAAAAAAAAAAGGATTTTTGGATTACTTACAAACTGGTTAGCCCTCGCGTCAAAGGAAACTATGCTTTGCACGATTACATTCCAGGTACTTTTTTGAATGGCTGCATTTCTTTATCGATAATATTGAATTGAATGAATGCCTTTTTTTTATTTACTCTTAATAATTATTTTAGTTTTTATACCGTCTATATCAAAGAAAGAGATGGGTCAATTTTTGAAGAGAGTTTCATCCTTGATTCCCAATCTCCATGCTGTGGATATTCATGTTCCATTGAATACATTGTGTAGAGAAGAACATAAACTTGAACAAGTGCCATTGGGAAGGGAATTCCATATTAGTTTAGGAAGGACAGTTCTGTTATAGTTCAGAATTGCAAGGAGAATTACAGAGAAAGAACGAGAGAAGAAGAAGAAGAAAGATTTGAATTTAGAGAGAAAAGAGGGAAACAATACTATTCAGTAATAGCATAAATTGAATAATCCTTCCCAAACCTATTTTTTTACTTATTTTTTTTATTATAATCTTTTTGTATTGTCATTATTTATTTGGATTTTTTCACTTATTTATTTCAATTTTTCGTTGTGTAGTCATATTTAAAAACTTTAAATAAAAACATTTTTTTTAAAAATTACATAAAATTAAACAACACCAAATTAATTTTTTTAATTTAACTCGAACAAATATATTCGATTCGATTCGATTCGAATTCTATCTCACTCGACTCGATTCGTAAAAATTTTAAATCGAGTTAGGATGATGAAATAGGATTCGAAAACTCGATTAACTCGAAATTTTTTCATTCGATTCGATCGAATGCTCACCCCTACATACTATCATCCAACAACAACATAAAATGGACCGTTTTACTAATAGTTATAAGTCCCAAAACTCACTGTATCACTAACAGGACAATACGCCCCGTTTAGCTAATTACAATTAAAACAACTAAACAAAATTAACAACTTTTCAAATATTAACTAACTCATAACAATAGCCCCCAAAATAGATCCTTTTCCTCAAGGATCAAAGAGTGGGTACTTCTGATGAAAATCGCTCCAATTCCCCCAAAATAGCCCATTCCACAAGTACTTCAATGGTAGTTGACTTTCCCTTTTTAATCATTTGACGATCAAGGATTCGAAACGGTTCCTTCAACAAAGATCTATCTGAATTGGTAAATGGAAAAACAATAGAGCTAATAGCTGAACTTACATACTTCTTAAGCTGTGAAACATGGAATGTAGGATGTATTTTAGCACCAACAATCAAGGTCAGCTTATGAGCCACTTTACCAATCCGAGCCTCCATAGGAAAGGGACCAAAGTATCTAGGAGCAAGTTTTTGGTTTCTAAATTGCCTCAAGGAATGCTGTCTATATGGCTGTAATTTGACATACACATGATCTCCCACTTCAAATTCTCTGTTAGATCTTTTCTTATCAACTATCTACTTCATTCATTCTTGAGATCTCTTAAGATGGAATCTCAATATATCCCTCACAGCTTTCCTATGTTGCAATCCTTTATCAACCTCAGCTACTCGAGATACCCCTGCAAGGTATGGTAAATGGACTGGTGGCTCCTGTCCATATAAGGCTTCATATGGGGACATATGGATGGCAGAGTGATAAGTGGTGT
The DNA here is from genome assembly GCA_005610355.1 of Gossypioides kirkii. Taxonomy (NCBI): domain Eukaryota; kingdom Viridiplantae; phylum Streptophyta; class Magnoliopsida; order Malvales; family Malvaceae; genus Gossypioides; species Gossypioides kirkii. Next base: position 17,819,315 of record CP032246.1, on the reverse strand, counting down.
TGTACCACCACTCAGCTAAGGGCAACCAAACAACCCATTCAGATGGCTTCTCACCTGACATACACCTTAGGTAACTCTCACGGCACTTGTTAAGAGCTTTTATCTATCCATCTTTTTATGGGTGGTATGCAGTAGACAAGTGCAGCTGTGTTCCTAAATGTTTGAACAATTCTTACCAAAAGTGGCTCAAAAACACCTTATCCCTGTCTGAAACAATGGACTCAGGAATCCCAAGAGGTTTATAAACATGTTACAAATACTCAAGGGCCACTGATGTTGCAATGAAAGGATAGTGCAATGCCATGAAGTGACCATACTTGGTCAATCTATCCACCACAACAAAAAAAGTAGTCTTGCCTCTAGAAATTGAAAGACTCTCCACAAAATCCATAATGTCAGACCATGCCCTTGTAGGAATAGGATAAGGTTGTAACAAGCTAAAGTATCTCCCTTACACATTTGACATACTGCACATTCACGAGTCCATCTTCTCACATCCTTAGAAAGACCTTTCTAGTACACAATGCTGGCTAATCTGTGTTTGGTTGCTTGAGTACCTGAGTGACCACTAATGGATCCTCCATGGAACAGGTCAAAAAGAGTGTTTCTCAATATTAGATTACTGGTTACCACTGCTTTTCTATTCCTTCTAAGAAGAATGCCATCCCAAGAATACTTAGGGTGAGGTTGTTGCTGATTTTGAATCTCTTGGCATAATTTCTGAATTTGTGGATCCTGAGTATATGACTCAAGAATTTGTGCTCACACATCTAATTAGGTGAGTGTAGCATGCCCTAAACAAAGAAACAATTGTCCCTCCAGCATATGTGGCCTTCTAGACTAGGCATCAGCCACAATATTCTAGTACCCGTCTTGTATGCAATAGAAAAGTCATATCCAATAATCTTAGCCACCTATTTCTGCTGGTATACTCTAATGACATGCTTGTCTGTCAAGAACCTAAGACTCTGTTAATCAATCTTGATTTGGAAATGCCTACCCACCAAGTAGGGGTGCCATTTTCTAACTGTCATAATAACTGCCATTATCTCCTTATCATAAATTGACAAGGTCTGGTGCCTCACCTCCAAAGCCTTAGTGAAATAAGCTATAGGCCTTCCTTTTTTCTGTAAAACTGCCCCCATCCCTTGACCACTTGCATCTATTTCTACACAAAACTCTTCTTGGAAATCAAGTAACACCAAAGACAGGTGCCTTACAATTGGCCCCTTTGAGCTACTGAAAAGAAGATTTCATTGCCTCATCCTACTTCCAAGGAACTCCTTTCTTAAGAAGGCTAGTCAAAGGTGCAGCCAAAATCCCATAACCCCTAATGAATCTTCTGTAATAACCAGAAACTCTCAAGAAACCCCTCAAGTCCTTCACTGATTGAGGTGTAGGCCAAGACAACACTCCTTCCACCTTTGCTTTATCCATGGTGACAGTACTAGTAGCAATAATGTGCCCCAAATACTCCACTTATGTTGTACCAAAACTATACTTGGACTACTTTACACACAACTAATTATCCCTCAACAAGGTGATAACCTCCTTCAAATGACACAAATGCTCTTGTAAATATCTTGAATATACTAGTATATCATATAAAAAAAAAATACTAGTACTAATCTCCTAAGCAATGGCTTAAACACTTGGTTCATCAAAGATTGGAAACTGAAGGGAGCATTAGTCAAGCCAAAAGGCATGACCATAAACTCATAATGTCCCTCATATGTCCTAAAGGAATTTTGTAAATGTCTGGTTCCCACATTCTGATCTGGTGGTGGCCTAATCTTAGATCCAACTTAGAAAAAATAGTAGCCTTTCCCAACTCATGCAAAAGTTCCTCAACAGGGATATGGAACTTATCTTTAATTGTCAATTGGTTGAGTTGCCTATAGTCTACACACATTCTCCAACTCCTATCTTTTTTTAACCATGACTATAGGTGAAGCAAAAGGATTGGTACTGTTTTTGACCACCACAGCCTGTAACATTTCTTGAATAAACTTTTCAATCTCAGTCTTCTGAACAGCCGAATAACTGTAAGGTCGAATTCTCACTACTTGATTTTCAGCCAACAAGGGTATTCTATGATCATGTGATCTGTTAGGAGGCAGACCTTTAGGACATTGAAATACATCGACAAACTGTAACAGCCTGATTTTCAACGGTGTCGAAAACAGTGGTTTCGAAGCCACAAATTCGACGAGTGAAATATTATTAATTAATATTTACGAGTCAAATATAGCATTAAAATGATTTTTAAATTTATAATTTATGCTATTTGAATGGGTAATTTGATTTATGTGGTAAATATTTAAAGTCAAGTGATTTTAGAAATAGAGGTATCGAGACCTCATTTCTATAAATCGGGCCTGTAAATATTTTTCTTAAATATTTACGGAATGATTATATTGGTGTATTAAAGTTTGATTAAATAAATTTTAATGTTTAAATAGTTAATTGAGTGAAAAGGGCTAAATTGTAAAAGATACAAAATTTGAAGTCTATATGTTAAAGGACTTAGATGAACTAAATGGAATGAAAGAGTTAAATAATGGATTTGCATGTCAATATTTCCAAAAGTAAAGTTAGTGGAGATTGGTGGGATCGATAATTATGTAAAATAAATGTTATAAGGTTAAATAAGTAAATAAATAATTATATACTAAAGTAAAATATGTAAAAACAAAGGTTTTCTTCATCTTTCCTTCTCTCCACCTAAAATTGGCATTAAGAACCACCATTTTTTAAGCTTTAAAATTTGGCTACGACAAGGGCTTTGCATGTAAGTGATTTCGACTTCCATTCTTGTAAATTTTTGTATTTTCATGAATGTAGAAGCTTAATTCATGCAACCCATGGATCATTTTGTAGAAATATGACAAGTTGGTGAGTTCACCATGTAAGAATTTAGATGATTTCCTGTTTATAGATGAATGTATAAGTTGATGATGATTTTAGATAGTTTTATTATAGCATTACGATGAGTTGGTTTTGAAGTTAAAGGGCTTAAATGTGATGATTTCGAAATTTCAAGGGTTTTTAGCTAAAAACTAATTACTTAGGGACTGATTTTGAGATTATTAAAAATTAGGTACAACCTCTCTAATCCAATTTCGTTTAAATTTAGTAAATAAAGTTTAAGGATTTATTCGCATAAAATGTAAATGGTTAGGAATAAATTCCATAAATGCTCAAATAAATAAAATGTGGAAAAATATAGGCTGACTTAAGCCTAGGGAAAATTTGGTTAATATAAATGTTAGTTAGAATTGGTAAATTTACAAGTTTAAGACTGAAGAACTAAATTGCATAAAATGTAATATTTGAGGGCAATTTCATAAATTTACATTAATAAATGTTATAAGTTAAATTGATTATTTTAAATGCTGGAATAGAGTAAATTTAATAATAAAATATGTATTTAGATCAAGAAACAACTCGAACGGACACAAATCGTGGAAAAGTCAAAGTAGCGGAATAATGGTCAAACTGTGTTGGAAGTTTTTATGTATTCAAGGTAAGTTTGAATAAGGATTAAGTTATTAAATGTTATCTTGTGTATCATGTTTATAATTAATATGTTATAAATAATTAGATTAATATTTATTCAATATTTTGGTAATATAAACCAAAATATGATGATAATTAAATTGAATGACACAGTGCATTGGTTTGGATAAAATAATTAAAAAGAGAATTATCGTGAATGAATTGTTTATTGGAAAAAGGATATAATAGAATGAAAAATTAAGGTAAATGGATTGTGGATGGATTATTATGTATAAAATGGTTGATTGTATTGTATTTAATCATTCAAGTGAGTTAATGATGAAATTATGAGCATGTAAATTACATGAATGGGTTATATGAGAATGAAGGTCACGGATATGAATATGGAAAAGGACTCGTTTGAGCCTAGAAAATACTTAAGATACAAATGACATGTAAATAGGAAATATATGTATTGGGTGTTGGTCCTGAAGGTCCTACCGATGGCTTAGATCCAGCATGTGTTACGGATTCTCCACAGCTCATGTGAGCAGCATCGTGTAGCTACCGTCCCGACCCACAGCTCGTGTGAGCAGGCCCACTTCTCATCTCGTGTGAGCACTATTGAAAAGGAAAAAAGGAAAGGTTACAATTATATGAAAAGGGATTCCGAGTATCTGATGTTATTCAAAAGGGTTCAATGGTTAAGAAAAAGTCAATGGAAAGGCATGTATAAAGACTTAATGTTTATATGATATGGAAAGATGAATATGCATATATAAAAAAAAAATGGATGATAATTTATCATGTGATGGATGAAATATGTATGAAATCCATTTCTTTATATATGTTGTGTTGAAACCATTTTTTTGAAAAAAAATTCCGAATTTTATTTTAAAACCAAAAATGGAGTCGCCACCAATTTTTTACTTTGTGTGATTGGAGTACCTTAAAACATTTAAATTTATTTTAAAAATAATTTGGTCATCGAAATCCAGAAAATAGGTTAGGGAGTCGATTACGTGTGAGGAAGGATTAGCACCCTCACACGCCTAAAATTGGTACCTAATCGATTTTTAAAGGCCTTGATTGTTAAAAATTTAAAAACTCGAGTAAAATTAAAATGTGATCCCTAAATGCATGATTTATTTAGTGTAATTATAAAAATTGAATTTGATGAGGAAAATGCCCTTTTGTTTCGAATTAATCGAGAAGTTGAAGTCGTGTCTAAGACCTTAGGGCACAACATTCTCAAAATTTCGAAATTAAAAGACATTTAACAATTTAAAATAAAATATTCAATTATGTAAATTCAACGAAAAATCATACCCAATACATTAAGGCATAATTTTCTGAATCCCTTAAACAAAAGGATATTACGTCGTTTTTTTAAATAATTTATTTTATAAAACAACGCATAATTTATTTTATTAAAAACATTTTTAGAAAAATCGAATGTACATTTTAATTTTGCAGGTTTTTAAAAAATGACCAATAGCAAAGATAATACATGCATGGCATAACATTAATGAGTACAATTAAATTTAGTTAAAAAAAATAACAAATGGAATAATAATATAATTGCAACGAAGAGGTAATGCACATAGATGAATAATGCAATGACAAATATACAAAATGCATTCATAAAATAAAAAATCAAATAAAATTAAATTAGAGAAGAAAAAAAGTAATTAAATGAAGGCAAACATAATAAATAAATAAATGAACATTATTAAAAAATAAATAAAATGCTAATTGAATTTCAAAATAAATAATAATATAATAAAACAAATAAAAGGGGTGAATTAAAAATAAATAGAATAAAGGGGGCCAAATTTAAAAGAAATAAAATGATAAGGGATTAAATTGAAAAATAAAATAGAATAATAGGCAAGGTTAAAAGGAAAAAAATGTGGAAGGATTGAATTAAAACAAAAATAGAGTTTTAAGTAAAAATAATGAAAACACGAAAAAACGAGGTCAAACTCAAATTTTTAAAAAGAACAAGGGTCGCGTGGGTAGTTTTCCCAAATTCTGACACGTGTCTGCACCGATGGTCAAAGGTCAGAGGACCAAATTGAAAATGGATTAAAATCTCGAGGCGTGATTGTAATAAATTTTAAAAAGAATTAAAGGACAAAATTGAACAAAAAAAAAACAAAGCGGAAGGACTAGGGGCATAAATATTCTCCTGGTCGAAAACACGCGGACTTTGAGTCGGGTCGGGTCGGTTCGGGTTGAAGCTCAAAACGACGTCGTTTTGAGGCCATTGAAGTTGGTTCAAAACGGCGCTGTTTTGTACAGCTATATAAAGCATTTTTTTTAAATCTTCATTGCACATTTCTCTTTTAAAAAAAAACCAATTTTATTCTCTCTTTTTCTCTCAAGGGCCCAAAGTCGATTGCCCAAGGATCTATCCTCCTCTGCCGCAGGCCACCAGTGACCACCGCCCACTGTGGTCGGAGGTAAGAAAAATCTCTTTTTTTTTAGTCTTTTCGAATCATTTAGTTTCCTCAATCCCATATCTAAAGTCAAAATCTTTAGATCTGGCCTTGAAGTTTCAAAGATCAAACCTTTCAGTTTCGATTTTTTATTAAAGGATTTAATCCTTCGTTTCTAGGAGCCTTTTTTGAATATGAAGCGATCCAAAGGGCCCCTACGGCGGTGGACGGTAACTGAAGATAAACTCCCTCTCTTCCTTTTTTTGTTTAATACTTGTTTTCGAAATATATAAAATAAAAATAATAAAATATATGTAAAAAAAATACTAAAACAGTGAACTAAACGTTTGAAATCTCTTGTTTTTATTTCAATGGGGTTCGTAAAAACCAGAAGAGGGAAGCGAGATTACAACAGGCAGAATAGGGCTTTTTATAGCCAATTACATTTGTCTTCTTGCTTTTGTCTTGTTGTTCTTTGTCTTTTGCTTTTGTCTTTGGGTCTTTCTTTCTTTTGCAGGCGTTTGATGGTGGTAGAGGCGTGGTGGTGGCAGGATGTCAGAACCGGTCCAGTGGCTGACGTGGAGAAGGAGTGGCGGCAGGTGGCGCCCTAGGAAACTAGGGTTTGCTATTTGTGTTTAGGTTTTGGGCCATTTGGGCCTTTAGGTATTGGGTTTTAGGGTTAGTTTGGTTTGGTTAGGGTAATTGGGCATTAGGTTTGTTATTGGACATTTAAAAATGGATTTAAATTTAAATGTTTTATTTTATTCTTTGGATTTGGGCCTGAACAAATTGGGCCTATTACAACTGCCTCTCTTTGCTCGTTGTCATGTAACGAGAATGGAGCAGAGACTTAAAAGAGGATCAATTTCGTTCGGTATTGCTGAATCTTGTCTTCTTTGGTGCTTTTCTTCTTCAAGTAACCTACTTTTCGCTTCATTGGTCTTTCAACTTCACTGTATTCGCTTCTCTTCAACTTTGGAAGATGTGATTTGAAGTTTCACTCCACTCCACTGTAACATCAGAGACGTTGAGATCTGCTTCATTATTTTAATCCGACTCACTGCAACTTAAGGGTATAGGATTTGGTGTTGTAACTTCACTCCATTCCACTGTAACCTCAGGGACATTTAGATCTGTTACATGTTTTGATCCACTTCACTGTAACCTCAAGAAGACAGGATTTGAAGTTTCACTCCACTCCATTGTAACCTTAAGGACGTTGAGATCTATTTCATTGTTTTAATCTGACCCACTGCAACTCAGGGGTATTGTAACTTCTCTCCATTCCATTGTAACCTCAGGGACATTGAGATCCGTTACTCATTTTGATTCGATCTATTGTAAATTTAGGGATATAAGATTTGGTGCTTCACTCTACTCCATTGTAACCTCAGGGACGTTGAGATCTGCTTCATTATTTTAATCCGACCCACTACAACTTAGGTGTATAGGATTTGGTGCTTCACTCCACTCCACTGTAACCTTAGGGATGTTGAGATTTGCTTTATTGTTTTAATTCGGCCCACTACAACTCAGGGGTATAGGATTTGGTGCTTCACTCCACTCCACTGTAACCTCATGGATATTGAGATCTGCTTCATTGTTTTAATCCTACCCATTACAACTCAGGGGTATAGGATTTGGTGCTTCACTCCATTCTACTATAACCACATGGACATTGAGATCCGCTTCATTGTATTAATCTAACCTACTGTAACTTAAGGGTATAAGATTTGGTGCTTCACTCCACTTTATTGTAATCTCAAGGACGTTGAGATCTGCTTCATTATTTTAATTCGACCCACTACAACTTAGAGGTATAGAATTTAGTGTTTCACTCTATTCCACTGTAATCTTAGAGGCATTGAGATCCGCTTCATTATATTAATTCGACCCACTGTAACTCAGAGGTATAGGATTTAGTGCTTCACTCCACTCCACTGTAACCTCAAGGACGTTGAGATCTACTTCATTGCTTTAATTCGACCCACTGTAATTCAAGGGTATAGGATTTAGTGCTTCACTTCACTCCACTCCACTGTAACCTCAAGGACATTGAGATCCACTTCATTGCTTTAATCCAACCCACCACAACTTAAGGGTATAAGATTTGGTGCTTCACTCTATTCCAATGTAACCTCAGGGGCATTGAGATTCGCTTTATTGCTTTAATCTAGCCCTTTACAACTTTGATATTCACCTTTGCAGCTTGAATCTATTCTCTATAGTCTTGAGATTCACCTTTGCAGCTTTAATCTACTTCTCCTCATCTTTAGGGTATAAGATTCGCCATTACGACTTTAATCTTTCCCTTCACAACTCTAGAGTATAAGGTTCGTCGTTGCAACTTCAATCTTTCCCTCTAGATCTATAGGGTATAAGGTTCACTATTATGGCTTCAAACTTTCCTTCCATTTCGCTAGGGTACAAGATTCACGATTGCGGCTTCAATCTTTCCCTCTATATCTATAAGGTATAAGATTTGTCATTGCAGCTTCAAATTTTTCGTTCATGTCTTCTAAGGTATAGGATTCAATGTTTCCTTGGTTCATCTCGCCATTTCATGGGAATGAAACTTGTAGAATATGCTTCCATGAACCTTTATGTAGGCCAAATTATTCAGATGCCATGATCGGAATGAATCAAATGCTCCTAACCAAATGGGTATGAATGATGAATGCAAAAATGTCATCTTTGAGAATGATTTTGTTTCTTAGCCCTTAGGTCAACATTGTTCGTCATTTGTCTATGCCATATCACTGATGTGTTATCATTTTCTCTTTTAGGTATGGTATCTTTGATATGAAACCCAAAGAGGTAGTCGTAATATGAACAATTTATTTGAGGACCCTCATAACCCTCGGGTTTGGTTATTTCCAACTACTGGTCCTATTTCAGGTCCCTGTACTATTTAGAAAATTTCCAAAGTGATATGTAGAAATCCTTTTATTCCTTATATCGTTAGACTACTAATCGCTATTTCAAAGCAAAAATGCTTGAACAAGCTCGTAAGGTGGATAAAATTGAATTTTATTGGAGGCAAAGCTCGCATGAATGAAAAGATTAAAAATCATTTGTCCACTAACCGTTACTTTGATGCAAAAATGCTTGAACAGGGTCGCAAGGCAAATAAAATTTAATTTTATTGGAGGCAAAGCTCACATGAATGAAAAGATTAAAAATGACCCATATTGGTCAAAAGTTTCCAAATATAAGGTGAGCAAAGAATGGAGTTAGGTGCCCTAGATATCAAAGTATGAGCTTCGTTGACCAAACTTAATGAGGACCATTCTAAGCTTAACATGTATTCATGAAACTTGGAGTCCTTCGTCGATGCCCCAAGATGTAAAGTTTCTTCACCTTGTTACTTTTGAGAGAGAAGACTATTTCATGTCCCTTTCTTTTATTCAAATTTGAGCCGTCCTTTCAGGTTTTAAACTTAAATCTCTTTAGGTTTCAAGATGCCCTTTACGGGTTTTCATCTCGACCTCTCCTTTTTCTTTTTTCTTTCTTGTTTTCTTTTTCTTTCTTTTCTTTCTATTTTTCTTTTTTGGGTGAAATTTCTTCTTAATCGAATCCGAGTTCACAAGGTTTAGTAGATTTTGGCCTTCCATCCCAGTCAAAATTAAAGCTCCTCCAAAAAAGTCTTTCTTTACTTCATGGGGCCCTTCCCAATTCGGCATTCATTTTCCTCGAAAGTTTTTTTTCATGGAAGGATCCTTTTCAAAATCAAAACTCCCTCATTGAATTCTCTAGGGATGGACTTTTTTGTCAAAAGCCCGCATCATTCATTTTTTGTGCATTTGACCATGATGGATAGTTTTTAGCCTCTTTTCTTCAATCAAGTTTAGTTGACCGCATCTGGATTGAATCCATCCTGCCTCATCAGTTCTAACAAAATTTGGAAGGAAGGAAACTCGACTCAAATGGGTAGGACTGCTTCCATTCCATAAACTAGTGAGAAATTTGTTGCCCTAGTGGATGTTCTGACAGAGGTTCGATAATCATAAAGAGCAAATGATAACCTCTTCTGCCAACCTTTGCAGGTCTTTGTCATTTTCCAATGATCTTTTTGATGTTCTTATTAACTGCCTTCATTACCCCATTCACTCTTGGACAATATGGTGTTGGATTGTGATACTTGATCTTGAACTAATTGCAGACCTTTGCTGTCATGCTTTTGTTCAAATTCATTATGTTGTCAGATATGATCTTTTTGGGCATTCGATATCGACATATTATCTCTTTCTTCTCAACCTTGTGACATTAGCATATGAAGCAACTTCTATCCTCTTAGTGCAGTAATCAATGACCATGAGAATGAATTGATGCTCATTAGAAGCCTTTCGTAAAGTTGGCCCAATGACGTTAATTTATTATCTCATTTTTCTCTAAATCGGGCCGCGACCCATTTCTCGCTCATCCTGATTATGTTCATCAACCTCTTTAAAAAGAGTTAGGACATTGGTGGCTCTTGAGTAGGCTTTATTATTCTAAATCCTCGGGCAGCGAGGTGAAGTGATGTACTCTTCTATTGTAGGTACCATGTCCTCCTTTTCAAAGGTGAAACAACCAGAAGTTGGGTTCCAATACTACGTGAGAGCTTAGAACCGATGCTTATTCCCCTTAGCATCGAGTAAGTCATCATATTCGCTATTGGACATCTCCCTCGTTTCATTGTATATACTTCTTTCAGCTTTTGTAAACTGTTATAGGTTACGTTTATTTGAATGTAAACCCAAAACTCTGATATGCGCCCTTCTGATAGCCTCTTACTTTTTCGCGTTATTTTTTTCCTTTGACCATAAACGCACGGTCACGTTGTCTTCTACCTTATCAAGGAATTCGTTTTCTTATGACCAGTTTTCTATTTAGTAATTGAACACGAATCAACACTTTTTTGAGATGAAAATGCAATGCAAACAGATTCAAAAGAAACAAGTAAGTATGATTAATACAGGAATAAAACTAGAAAATAAATTGCAATTAAAAGAAAAGAACAAGAATATAATCGTATCTCTTACACCTTATTTGGGTGACCATTAAAGGTCCGGCATAGTTCTACTTAAGGTTAGCTCTTAGGGCTCATTATATGTGATTTAAGTTCTAGAGTAAAGGTACCTAAACCAGCAGATTCCTCGACCCTCACCCATTATAGGCTTACATGGACGAGTTCGGCTTAGGGGGACACATTTCACATATGTTTGCACAGAAGTGAAAACTTCAAGAAAACATAGGTACGGATGTATCCCGAAAGTGATTCACTATCATACACGAAGGTGAAGACCTAACAAAGGAGTAGTTTCTCACTTCCACTTAATGGATGTAGTAACAAATGCAATGTATGTGAATAATGTCTCGATTTTTTTTAAAAATTGTCCCAAATTTTATTTTAAAACCAAAAATTGAGTCGCCACCAATCTTTTTTATTCGATGTGATTGGACCACCATAAAACATTTAAATTTATTTAAATAAAAGTTTTGGTCTTCGAAATCTAGAAAATAGGTTCGAGAGTCGGTTGTGTGTGAGGAAGGATTGCGTGTGAGGAAGGATTAGCACCCTCACACGCCCAAAATTGGTACCTAGTCAATTATGTAATGTCTTTATTGTTGAAACTTGGAAAGCTCGAGTAAAATTTAAAACACGATCCCTAAATACATGAATAAGATGTTTTAATGTCATTTAAAAATTGAATTTTGTGGAGGGAGCTCATTTATTTCGAATTAATCTAGAAAAATTATGTCTAGTAAGTTAGGGCACAACATTTTCGAATCTTCGAAAATAAAGAACATTTATCGATTTTTAAATAGGATGTTCAATTACTTAGGTTCAAAGAAAAAAATACCCAATACGTTAGGGCACAATTTCTCGAGTTCCCTAAAATAAAAGAACATTGAATATTTGTCGATTTTAAATAGGATATTAGATTACTTAGGTTCAAAGAAAAAAATCATACCCAATATGTTAAGGCACAATTTCTCGAGTTTCCTAAACTAAAAGAATATTGCCTTGATTTTTTAAAACAATTTATATATTAAAAAAATTAAAAAATGATAGTCAATTTATTTTATTACAATACTTTACAAAAGATAATGAATGTATATACAATTTAGTAAAGGTTAATACAAAAACTGTCTTGTTATATGATTTAATTTAGATGACAATATAGACATACATACTTGAGTTAAATAATTTTAACGAATACAATTACAGATGTAAAGAAAATATTAAAAAGAAAAAATAACTAATAAAATAAAACACATAATTAAATGAGAGGGCAAGATTAAATGGCATGAAAGACAACAAATATATAAAATACGAAAAATTAAACAATGAATAAATAAGTAAAAATTAAGTAAAAGATAAAATACAAATGACATGATAAATAATAAACGAAATAATAAAATAAATAATGAAAACAATGAATAAATAAAAAATAAATATAAAAAATATATATGGGATTAAATTAGAATAAAACAGAATAAAAGGAAATTTTTTTAAAAAGAATAAAAATAAAAGGATTTAATTTGAAAAATAAGAAATTGAAGGGGTTTAATTTTAAAAAAATTGAATAAAGGGTTCAAATTTAAAAGAAAAAACTTTAGGGTTAAATTAAAACAAAAATATAGTTTTAAGTAAAAAATAAAAACAAAAAAGGAAATGGTGTCACACTCGAAAATTTTATAAAATACAGGGATCGCGTGGGAATTTTCCCAAATCCAGACACGTGTCACCCCAAAGGGCCACTGATCAGAGGACCTAATTATAAACAAGCATAAATTATAGGGTAAAATTGAAAATAAATTAAAAGATAAAAAGGATGCAATTAAAATGATCAAAAAGGTGGAGGACTAATCCCACAAATACCCTATTTTGTAAAAACACGCGAATCTCAAAGGTTATTCGGGTTGGATTCGGGTCAAGGATCCAAAACGGTGTCATTTAAGGGCTTTAGGGTAGAGCCCAAAATGACGTCGTTTAGTGTTAATTATGTAAGTTAATTTTTTTTAAATCCCATTTTCCACATTTGTTTAAAAAAAACCTTCTTTTCTTCCCTTTTTCTCTCATTTTCTCTCCAAAGTTCTTCAAGGTCGGTCATGGGATCCAGTGGACAACCATCGTTCCTCCACCACAGCCACCAGTCATCGGTGATAGCCACCACCATCCTCAATGGCCAAAAAAAACCAAAAAACCCCTTCGCTCCGTTTTTAACCTTGATACTAGATCTGGGGTTAAAATCACCCAAAACTAACCCCAAAATCCTTAAAATGTTTGACCCTTTTAATTTATTTGGGATTTTTTAAGGAGAGTCGTGGTTCCCCTTATCTGTTGAAGTCCCTATGCAAACATGGATTGTTCGAAGGGGCTTCACTCAAAGAGGAGGCCACCGAAGGTGGTGATAGCGCGGCAACAAAGGTAAAAACCCTAACTGTTGCTTTTATTTTTATTTTTATTATTCATTTTCGAAATAAAAAATATATATATGTATATATATAAATAGTAGGCTATATTTAAAATTTCTTTTTTTTTATTTCTATAATCTCGTAAAAACTAGAAGAAGAAGAAGAAGAAGAAGAAGTTACAATCGATTTACTTAGGCTTTATATAGCCAAAACCCGATTTACATTTTATTTTTTTCTTCTTGTTTTTTTGCTCTTGTTTCTTGCCTTTTATCTTTGTGCTTTTCTCTTTATTGTAGGCGTCTGACGGTGGCAGAAGCGTCGTGGTGGCAGGATGTCAGAATTGGTTCTGTGGCTAACATGGAGAGGGAGCGACGGTAGGTGACTTGGAAATTAGGGTTGTTGAAAATTTTTTAGGTTTTGGGCTTGTTGGGCTCTTTGGGTGTTGGACTAGGTTTGGGTTTGTGTTAGGTCATGGGTAGTTTTGTGGGTCATGGGTAGTTTAGGTAAAAATGGGTTTTAAAAGGACATTTAAGATTAAAATGGATTTTTTTAATTTAAATGTTTTTTATTCTTTGGTTTATTTTGGATTTGGGCCCGGATAAATTTGGCTCCAACAGCTGCCCCTCTTTGCTCGTTGTCGTGTAACGAAAACGGGGTAAAGACTAAAAGGATGACTAATTTCGTCTGGTCCCACTGACTTTAGCTTCTTTGACGCTTCTTTTTCAAGTAACCTGCTTTTCGCTTTATTGGTCATTTAAACTTCACTGTATCTGCTTTTCTACGACTTTAGGAAGATGGAATTTGGTGTTGAAGCTTCTCTCCATTCCACTGTAACCTCAAGGACATTGAGATATGTTTTTTTTGTTTTAATCCAACCCACTACAACTTCATGGGTATAGGATTTGGTGTTGTAACTTCACTCCATTCCACTGTAACCTCAGGGACATTGAGATCTGTTACCTGTTTTGATCCACTTCACTGTAACCTCAAGAAGATAGGATTTGAAGTTTCACTCTATTCCATTGTAACCTCAGGGACATTGAGATCCGCTTCATTGCTTTAATCCGACCCACTACAACTCAAGGGTATAAGATTTGATGTTGTAACTTCTCTCTATTTCACTGTAACCTTAGGGACATTGAGATCCGTTACTCATTTTAATCCGATCCACTACAACTTCAGGGATATAGGTTCTGGTGCTTCACTCCATTCCACTATAACCTCAGGAATATTAAGATCTGCTTCATTGTTTTAATCCGACCCACTGCAACTCAAGGGTATGGGATTTGATGTTGGAACTTCTGTCCATTCCACTATAACCTCAAGGACATTGAGATTCGTTACTCATTTTGATCCGATCCACTGTAACTTTTGAGGATATAGGATTTAATGCTTCACTCCACTCTATTGTAACCTCAGGGACATTGACATTTGCCTCATTGTTTTAATCCAACCTACTGCAACTCAGGGGTATTGGATTTGATGCTTCACTCCACTCCACTGTAACCTTAGGGACTTTGAGATCTGCCTCATTGTTTTAATCTGACCTACTGTAACACAGGGGTATAGGATTTGGTGCTTCATTCCACTCCATTCTAACCTCAAGGACGTTGTGATCTACCTCATTATTTTAATCCGACCCACTACAACTCAAGGGTATAGGATTTGATGTTGTAACTTCTTTCTATTCCACTGTAACTTCAGGGACATTGATATATGTTACTCATTACTGTAATTTTGAAGTATAAGATTTGTCGTTGCGGCTGTAATCTGCTCCACTTCAGCTTTAGGGACATAAGATTAGCCTTTGCAACTTCAATCAGCCCTTTACAGCTTTGAGATTCGCCTTTGCTGCTTCAATCTACTTCTCCTCATCTTCAGAGTATAAGATTCGCCATTGCAGCTACAATCTTTCCCTTCACATCTCTAGAGTATAAGGTTCACCATTGCGGGTTCAACCTTTCCCTCCATATCTCTAGGTTATAAGGTTCACCATTGCGGCTTCAAAATTTCCCTCCATATCTCTAGGGTACAAGATTCGTCATTGCGGCTTCAATCTTTCCCTTTATATCTCTAAAGTATAAGATTCGCCATTGCGGCTTTAATCTTTCCCTTCATTTCTTCTAGGGTATATTATTCAACGTTTTCTCGATTTATCTCGTAATTTCGTGGAAATGAAACTTGTAGAATATGCTTCCATGGACCTCTATGCAGGCCAAATTATTAGGATGCCATGATTGGAATGAATTAAATGCTCCTAACTAAATGAGTATGCATGATATTGGCATGAATGTCAGATTCAAAAATGATTTTCTTTGTCATTTGTCCAAGTTCTATGACTAGTGTGTCACCATTTTTCCCTTTCTGGTTTGGTGCTTTTGACATGAAACTCAAAGAGATAGTTGTAATCTGAACTATTTGCTTCAGGACCCCTCTAACCCTCGGGTTTGGTTATTTCCAACTAGTGGTTCTGTTTCAGCTCCCTATACTATTTAGAAATTTTCCAAAGCGATATGCAGAAATCCTTTTATTACTTATATCGTTAGACCACTAACCGCTATTTCAATGCAAAAATGCTTGAACAAGATTGTAAGGTGGATAAAATTAAATTTTACTGGAGGCAAAGCTCGCATGAACGAAAAGATTAAATATCGTCGGTCTACTAACTGTTATTTTGATGCAAAAATGCTTGAACAGGGTCGCAAGGCGGATAAAATTGAATTTTATTGGAGGCAAAGCTCGCATGAATGAAAAGATTAAAAATGACCCATATTGGTCAAAAGTTACCAAACATAAGGTGAGCAAAGAATGGAGTTAGGTGCCTCACATATCAAAGTATGAGCTTCGCTGAGCAAACTTGGTGAGGACCATTCTAAGCTTGATATGTGTCCATGAAACTTGGAATACTTCGTCGATGCCTTAGGATGCAAAGTTTCTTCACCTTGTTACTTTTGAGATAGAAGACCATTTCATGCCCCCTCTTTGATTTGAATTTGAGCCGTCCTTTCGAATTTTCAACTCAAATCTCCTTAGGTTTTGAGATGCCCTTTACGGGTTTTCACCCCGACCTCTCCTTTTTCTTTTTTTCCTTCTTTTTTCTTTTTCTCTTTTTCCTTTTTTCTTTCTTTTCTTTCTTTTTTTGAGTGAAATTTCTTCCTCACCGAATTCGAGTTCACAGGGTTGGGCAGGTCTTTTCCGTCCATCTCAGTCAAAATCAAAGCACCTCCAAAAAAGGCTTTTTTCACCTCATGGGGCCTTTCCCAATTCGGCATCCATTTTCCTTGAAAGTCTTTTTGTATAGGGAGGATCCTTTTCAAAACCAGAGCTTCCTCATGGAATTCTCTAGGGCAGACCTTGTTGTCATAAGCTCGCATCATTCGTTCTTAGTACATCAAACAATGTCGGATAACTTTCAACCTCTTTTCCCCGATCAAGTGTAACTGATCATATCTTAATTGGCTTCATTTTGTTTCATCAGTTCTAACAAAATTTGGAGGGAAGGAAACTCGATTCCAATGGGTAGGACTGCTTCCATTCCATAAATCAATGGGAAAGGTGCTGCCCGAGCAAAGTCTTGATAGATGTTCAATAAGCATAGAGAGCAAATGATAACTTCTCATGTCAATCTTTGTTGGTCTCGATCTTCTTGATATTCTTATTAACTGTCTCCATTGCCCTATTCACTTTTGGGCAATATGGTGCTAAATTTGTGATGTTTGATTTTGAACTGACTGCAGACACTTGCCCTCGTGTTGTTGTTCAAATTCAGTGTGTTGTCAGATATGATCTTTTCTGGCATTCCATATTGACATATAATCTTTTTCAAAAAAATTTACTCACTTTAGATCTTGTGACATCAGCATAGAAAGAAACGTTTACCAACTCAGTGAAATAATCATTTATCACGAAGATAAATTTATACTCATTGGAAACCTTTGGCAAAATTGGCCCTATGACGTCCATGCTCCACATAGAAAAAGGCCATGACGTGAAGAGGTGAAGGAGATGCCCTTTGCAAGTTTTCATCTTGACTTTTTCTTTCTTTTCTTTGTTTTTTCTTTTTTCTTTTCTTCCTTGGGTTTCAAGATGCCCTTTGCGGTTTTTTTATCTCGACTCTTTTTCTTTTTTTGACCTCATTTTTTATAACACATCAAGCCCCATTCTTTGAAGTTTTTGTTTGAACTTGATTGTAACTTTCTTTATGGGAACCTATGACATCAGTTCCTTAAATCCGACATGCTTTAATAGGACCATACAAAGACCTTTTCGAATTCTCGAAGTAGCTCTACGGGATCTCACTTTATTTTTGCATACATACATGTCTTAATTTTCAACTTTTTATCTCTTTTTCATTTTCGTTCTCCAAACTCACAATTTCTGTTGTTTCTTTGTAAGGTAATATTTGATTCTAGTCTTGCTTAAACATCTATAGCATATCAAAAGACAAGTTACATTCTTGATCATCTTTGAAGTCTTGAAGTTTTTTTTGGACACATGTCCTTCTCAAAAGGGCCTCGAGTCAATAGCAGTGTCGCTCGTATCCTTGATATCAAGGGACCCGTCATATGGATAAGAGAAACTCAAAGAACAAATGAATTTAAGAATGATTAACCGTATGGTACAGGTATGATTGAAAAAGAATAGCAAAATGTTTGTTAAGTGAGAAACAAAAATGCATCGTTTTCATTGAAATAAAAGACAGTAGTCATGTGCCCTTTACAAAAGAATCCCTATTACTCTTGGACTTAAAGTGATAAGTGTGTTCTCAATATTTCTCTGGAAAAGTCCTAAAAACTACAGAAAGTTCCTCTACAATCTAGTTGTCCAAAACACTTCCAAGGGTGTAAGGACGAACTCTCGATAGGTTCCACTTCTCGTTCTCTTCCTCGGATATGATTTTTACTCAATTTTTTTCAACATTCCTACATTATCTTGATTTATCATGTTTTCTCTCAATTTCTATTTAGAGTTTATAACACTCCCCATTGACACAAATATTTTAGATATGTGAGATTTTTTCTTTTTCTTTTTTGAAATTTAATGCATAATGAAATGCAATGCAAATTAATGGTAAAATGCATGCAAAGAAGCATTGATTCTTTGTTCAATTCTATTAGAATAACTTTACTAGAAAACAAATTTCTTTACATAAGGTAGATACATATATGGTCGTGCCTTAATGCTCAAAGCCTTAATCTTTCTAAAAAAACTAAGTTAATTTTTGCCTCGATTCAACTCCAATTTCAGGCTCAAAACATCGGCTTAGATGGTTAGGTCCCACAAGTGGTTAGTTGCTTCTCGTACTTGGGCCAAAGCCTCACTCATGACATGACTCTTATCTCTGACCTGCCCCTAAGAGTGTTGAATTTATTCCTCGTTTGTTTCCATTTTTCTTTGAGAAGCTCAACTTGTAGTTTACAACTTCACCATGAGTCCTCAAGTTCTTTTACCTTTTGACTTTTCATGTTTGGCCTGGCTTACCTTTCAGCTCAGTCAAAAATCCGAGACCGCATCATCTATCTGCGCTAATGCCTTAGTGAAAAATGATTAACTCATGAAAGCTTAAGGCGAAGACGTCGATTTTTCCTTGCTTCATGGCGTATCTAACTTAAGTCTTGCAGACTCTTCCAAGTGATGTACTTATTATCCCTTTCTACCTTAATCTGGGCTGTAATCCATTTTCCCTCATCCTAATTATATTAGCCACTTTAAGAAAGACAGGACATTAACGACTCTAATGTAAGCTTTATTAGCCAGAATCTTTGAGCAACAAAGTAAACTAGCGTACTCTTCTACCGTGGGCACATGTTCCCAAAAGTGAAGTAACTACAAGCTGGATTCCAATGCTGTGTTAGGGCTCGAAAGAGATGTAGTTTAACCTTGAGTAGGTAAAATAGATCACCATATTTGCAGTAGAACATCTACCTCGTTTCGTCGTCCATATTTCTTTCAACTATTGCAAGCTATTATGGGTTACTTTTATCTGGTTGTAATATCAAAACTCTGATATGTGCTTGATAGGCAATCACCTTTTCGTATTGTTTTTCCTTTGACCACATACGCATGGCCATGTTGTCTTCTACCTTATCAATGAACCCGTTTTCTTATGACTAGTTCTCTATTTAATAATTGAACACGAATCAACACTTTTTGGGATGAAAATGCAATGCAAACAGATTCAAAAGAAATAAGTCAGTATGATTAATACAAGGATAACACTTGAAAACAAATTGCAATTAAAAGCAAAGAACAAGAATATAACCGTATCTCCTACACCTTATTTGGGTAACCATTATAGGTTCGGCACAGTTCTACTTAAGGTTGGCTCTTAGGGCTCGTTACATGCAGTTGGGTCTTAAAGTAAGGGTACCCGAACTAACAGATTCCTTAATTATCACTCATTATAAGCTCATATGGATGAGTTCAGTTTAGAGGGACACATTTCCCATATGTTTGCACGGAACTGAAAACTTCACAAAAACATAGGTACAGATATACCCCGAAAGCGATCCACTATCTTACACGGAGGTGAAAACCTCACGATGGAGTAGTTTCTCACTTTCACTTAAAAGGTGTAGTAGAACAATTATGCAATGCATGTGAAGAATAATCCTATGTTCTAGCAATATTAACACAAATATTATTAACAAAGCACATGAAGGATGAAATGCAAAGAATCGCAAATTAATTTAAACTGAGTTTTAAATTTAAAAAAAAGACTAAAAATAATTGACTTGTGGCTTGACTCTTTTATTGGTCCCCAGTAGAGTCGCCAAGTTGTCGAAACCATTTCCTTGAAAAAAAATCCCAAATTTTATTTTAAAATCGAAAATGGAGTCGCCATCAATCTTTTTTACTTGGTGTGATTGGAGCACCTTAAAACATTTAAATTTATTTTAAAAACAATTTGGTCTTCGAAATCAAGAAATATGTTCGAGAGTCGATTACGTGTGAGGAAGGATTAGCACCCTCACATGGCCAAAATTGGTACCTAATCGATTTTTAAAGGTCTTGATTGTTAAAAATTTAAACACTCGAGTAAAATTAAAATGTGATCCCTAAATGCTTGATTTATTTAGTGTAATTTTAAAAATTGAATTTGGTGAGGAAAATGCCCTTTTGTTTCAAATTAATCGAGAAGTTGAAGTCGTGTCTAAGACGTTAGGGCACAACATTCTAAAAATTTCGAAATTAAAGGACATTTAACAATTTAAAATAGGATATTCAATTATGTAAATTCAACGAAAAATCATATCCAATACGTTATGAGATAATTTTCCGAATCCCTTACACAAAAAGATATTGCCTCGTTTTTTTAAAATCATTTATTTTATAAAACAACACATAATTTATTTTAAACATTTTTAGAAAGCTTGAATGTACATTTTAAATTTGCAAGTTTATAAAAATGACAAATAACAAAGATAATACATGCGTGACATAACATTAATGAGTACAATTAAATTTAATTAAAAAAATAACAAATGGAATAACAATATAATTGCAAAGAAGAGGTCATGCACATAGATCAATAATGCAATGACAAATATACAAAATGCGTTCATAAAATAAAATTAGAGAAGAAAAAAAAGTAATTAAATGAAGGAAGAAATAATAAATAAATAAATGAACATTATTAAAAAAATAAACAAAATGTTAATTGAATTTCAAAATAAATAAAAGGGGTGAATTAAAAATAAACAAAATAAAAGGGGTCGAATTTAAAATTTTAATTTCTCATTTCTCTTTTAAAAAAACCAATTTTATTCTCTCTTTTTCTCTCAAGGGCCCAAAGCCGATTGCCCAAGGATCTCCCTCCTCCGTCGCAAGCCTTCGACCGTCGTCGTCGATGACCATCGCCCACGGTGATCGGTCTTTTTGAATCGTTTAGGTTCTCCAATCCCAGATCTAAAGTCAATCTTTAGATCTGGCCTTGAAGTTTCAAAGATTAAAACCTTTCGGTTCCCTTTTTTTTAAAAGGATTTAATCCCTTGTTTTTAGGAGACCTTTTCGAATATGAAGCGATCCGAAGGGCCCTTACGGCGGTGGACAGTGATCGAAGGTAAACTCCCTCTCTTCCTTTCTTTTTTTTGTTTAATACTTGTTTTCGAAATATATAAAATAAAAAAAATGAAATAAAATATATGTAAAAAATATACCAAAACAGTGAACTAAACATTTGAAATCTATTGTTTTTATTTCAATGGGGTTCGTAAAAACCAGAAGAGGGAAGCGAGATTATAACAGTCAAAATAGGGGTTTTTATAGCCGATTACATTTGTCTTCTTGCTTTTGTCTTGTTGCTCTTTGTCTTTTGCTTTTGTCTCTATGTTTTTCTTTCTTTTGCAGGCATTTGACGGTGGCAAAGGCGTGGTGGTGGCAGGATGTCAAAATCGACCCTATGGCTGGAGAAGGAGCAGCGGTAGGTGGCTCCTAGGAAACTAGGGTTTGCTATTTGTCTTTAGGTTTTGAGCTATTTGGACCTTTGGGTATTGGGTTTTAGGGTTAGTTTGGTTTGGTTAGGGTAATTGGACATTAGTTTTGTTATTGGACATTTAAAAATAGATTTAAATTTAAATGTTTTATTTTATTTTTTGGATTTGGACCTGGATAGATTAGGCCTTTTACAAAGAGTAATAATAAAAAATAAAATAAAAATTCAATTGTAATGCTAATGACAATAAAAATTAATTAATTATACAAATAATAACAAATATATAAAAAACACAATAATGAGAAACTCTAAAATACTTAAGTCAAAGACACAATAAAGCATGTGATTAGTTAAAAGCAAGAAAATGTAAATGGCATACAAATAAATAACAAATGAATAAAATAAATTAAAAATAATGAATAAATAAAATTAAATAAAGGCAAAAATATAAATAGCATAAAAATAAATAAATAAAATACATAAAAAATAAATAAATAAAGTTAAGAATATAAATAACATAAAAATGAATAATAAACAATTAAATAAAAAATAATAAATAAAAATTAAACACTAAATAAAATAGT
This sequence comes from Gossypioides kirkii, assembly GCA_005610355.1. Taxonomy (NCBI): domain Eukaryota; kingdom Viridiplantae; phylum Streptophyta; class Magnoliopsida; order Malvales; family Malvaceae; genus Gossypioides; species Gossypioides kirkii. The sequence goes on along the minus strand of CP032246.1, from coordinate 17,796,954 downwards.
ACTAATAATATATAAAAATGGGAGCAAATTAAATAAAAATGAAAATAGTAGGGTCTAATTTGTAAAAAAAGAAACTAACAGACAAAAATTAAATAAAGGACTAAATTGTATGTACAAACAAATTAAAGATATGAATTAAAAATAGAAATAAAATAAAATAAAACTAAATTAAAATAAAATAAAAATTACAGGTATCAAAGGGATAAATATCCCATCCTCTATACACGTGTCATCCCCTAAAAGGGTCTACTATTGGTCAAAGGACCAAATTGTAAAGCAATTAAATAAAAGAGGTCGAAATCAAATTTAAAAAAATAAAAAAGGACGAAATTAAATCAAATGAAAAATGCGAAAGAACCAAATGGGCAATTAGCCCATCCACATGAAAACACGTGGATCCTAAGGTCCAAACGAGTCAGGTCTTGGGTTATGGCACAAACGATGTCGTTTTGGGTAGGTTTTAGAAACTCCAAAATGGCGTCGTATTGGATGCCTATTTATGTCAAAAAATTTAAAAAACTCCAAAACGACCCTCTGCCATGGCTCCGCCTTAAGCCACCGATCTCTGACGGTGGCAACCACCACCTACCATGGTCGGAGATTGGAAAAATATTATTGTTTTAAAAAAAACAATTTAAAACTCCTAAAATCCCAGATCTGGGATTATTCCTAAAAAATAAAAATCTTTTTTTAAAAAAATTTAGAAACCAACTGTTCTTTTTCTCCTAAAAACGGAGAAGTCCTCTCCTCTCCTCTCCTCCGATGAAGCCCTCGGCCACCATCAACGACGACGGAAGATGAATCGACAAAGGTAAAAATAAAAAAAACTCTAGATCTATTTATTTTCATTTCAAAAAAATAAAAATACAAATTTATACCTTTAATCTTTTTTTTTTTTGCTTTTTGGTTGATATTGATGCGTAAAAATTTACATTCAGATAAATTACAGTTTTTTTATTTTTCTTTACATTTTGTGTACTTTTTTTTCTGTTACAGGTAAAAAATCTAGATCTAGAAGATGCCCTCTTGTGCAGAGTGGCAAGGGTAGCGGACGTGGTGGCCGAAACAGCATGGGTAAGGAGCGGCAGCGACTGAAGGGTAGCAGTAGCTAGGGTTTCTTTTTTGTGTTTAAGTTTAGTTGGGCTTTAGCGTTATTTTGTAATTGGGTTAGGTATTGGGCTTTTGGGTAATATTTTTGTATTTGTAATTTAAATGGACTATGGACTTTTTTAATTTTAAAGAAAAATGAGTTTATTGTTGTTTATTTTTTATTTATAAATAAAAATTAAAAATTGGGTTTTCTTATTAAAATGGGTCGGGCAAAAATAGGCTCTTACAAACATGATTATAAATTCTTATGCTTATCTTTCCTTATGTGATGTAGTTGAGAATATTGTAGAAGTATTCATGTTCTGATGGCATTTGGTGTAACAACCCTAATTTTTTTACTTAGGGACTAATTTGTGATTTCAGTGAAGTTAGAAGACTAAATTGAATTTTTAGTGAAGGTTGAGGGCTAATTTGGAAACCCTTATGTAAGTGGAGGCCTTAGGTGCTATTTACCCATTTTGCATTGTTTAAAACCCTATTTTTCCTTTTGTTTGACCGTTCAACTCCCATTTTTTCCCTTTTCTTTATCCCATTTGGTCGATCAACTCTCTCAAACCTCTGTCTCCTCACTTTTTCGATCGTGCTCTAGCGACCCTTTATTCGCCGTCTGTGCGCGATACTGCTGCTCCAGTTAAGTTCTCCATCATCTTGCAATCAAAATCTGCCGTCCCATCTTCCCTTACCGTTCACCGTCCGTGAGAAATCGTTGTTAAAACGTTCGGCTTTGCCCTCGTTGTTTCTCTCCACCTTTGCTTCGCCATTGGCCACTGTTCTCGACGTGGTGAGTGATTTTGAACTCACTATTTCCTTCTAATCTTGTGTTAGGGCCCTTTTCTTCCCATTTTCGGTGAACATGCGTCGCTCTATCGAGGTCTAAAGACAGCGCCATTGAGAGGGTTACAAACCCTAAATTTCGATTGCAAGGATGTGAAGGTTTGGGCCATCAAGGCAACCCAAAACCAAAGACCCAAACTGTAACATCCGCGTTTTTGAACCAAAGTGGAATAGTATCAGGATCGAGTTAAGAATTAGAATATGTGGTTAAAATAAGAAGATTAGAAAAATTTAAGGATTAATTAGTAATTGTGAGAAAGAAGGAAGGACTAAATAGAAATTTTACCAAATTAGATTATGAGTCATTATGGGAATTATAGCGATTAAGGAGGGGCAAAAGAGTAATTAGATGGAAGATATTTTTGGAGGCAATAATTTGGGCCAAAGTGTAAAGTTGGATGGACTAGGGACTAAAAGAGTAATTTTACCATTTTATTAAGAGAGATATTTTTAATAGAGGAATCTAGAGAATTTGAGAGAAAGAAAAAGAAATAAAAGATGAAAATAGCATCTTTTCTTCTTATTTCAAACGTCACATGCATGCCCTTTCCATCTAAACTTTTGCTTTTATTCCAATTAAGTCCTTCCACCATTGTTAAGCCCTCCAAACTTCAAAATTCTCCATTTTCTTTGAAATTTCTTTAAGAGAGACATAGGAGGAAGCTAGTGGTCACCTTAAATTTCTTGTAAAGTTCACTTTGGAGTGTTAAAGAGTGTAAAGTTTGAGCTAAGATTTTGGGATTTCAAGAATTAAGGCAAGAGATGATTAAATTCTCATGATATACATGTATATTTTCATAATTTAGCATGAAAAATTATTGAATTTTAGTCTTAAGCTTATATGTGTTTATATGAAATTGAAGAAAAAGGAAAGAAGGAGAAGGATCAATTTGAAGAGAAAGGAAAGGAGAAGAGCTAGGAGTGAGAAGAGAAGAAATCATCTCATATCAACCTTTTGTTGTAAGTACTACAAGAGTTTTAAATTATAATTTAATTTCTCTAAAGGTATATGAAACTGTAGCATAGAAGTTGTTATATAGTTATATAGTATGAATATTTATGTAGATGAAATTAAGGGTTAAATTATGATGTTATGAAATTATTGAGAAATTGTAAATATCATATGTGTGATGGTAATTTTGTGAATATTGGATTGGTGTGGTAAATCAATTATGAGAAATGATGTTATATGAGATATTATGCCCATGTAGACAAATTAGAACCGTTGCGATATTAGTGGCATGCCATTAAGGAACATTAGCGCGCTCTGTCATTATTTTAGCACGTATTGTGCTCTCCGTTATTAGCACTGTGTGTGCTCTCCGTTATTAGCACTTTGTATGCTCTCCGATTAGCACTTTGTGTGCTCTCTGTTGCCCGTACTTTTGTGCTCTCTGTTTAGTACTTCGGTACTCTCCGTATTTGTTCCGTATATCCGAAAGGTTCTATGGTAGTCTACTATGGGCTAAGTTGTGAAAAGCAGGTGAAAGTGTGAATTATGCCATTGTGGTAAGTTGAATACTATGAGTATGAAAGGGATGAATTTTTACATGTGTGAGTATTGATATATGTGTTAAATGAGATAATTTAAATGATGAAAGATTAGTTAATTTTTGTAGTACTTACTAAGCCTTCATCGGCTTAACGCGTAGGTACAAAAGCTACGAGAAGTTAATATCAAACTAAGGGACCTCTTATCACATCACTCTTAGAGAACTTCAAGTTTGGGTACTTTAGTTTGAAGTAAAATGGCATGTACAAATGGTATACCTATGAGTCCCTAATGAATGAATTTAAATGTTGTTTTGAAATTCTATGAGTTGATGAAATGAAATGAAATATTTTGGTTGACATTGTGTTTTGGACTGATTTGAAATGTTGGGAAAGTTTTTAAGTTGTTTCAGGGGGTTATTACTAAGTTTGCAGCTATATTTACTGATTTTGAAACAGAAGTATCGATATTTTCAAGGTGGTATCGATACCAGAGTTCCAAAATGCCCCCTTGGTATCGTTTTTAAAGAAAAGTATCAGTATTTTACAAAAAATATCGATACCTTTGAAAAGGTATCGGTACCTGAGTTCTAGAGAGGCTTCTCGGTCTTGATTTTTAAATCCTGTATCGATATTTTCCAAAAATTATCGATACTTAAGCCTAAGGTATCGATATTGTCCTGTTTTGAGTAAAAATCACATTTTATATTATTAAGAATTTATTTTAAGGCTCAATATTAAGTATACGTGATCGTTTTATGATATTTTGATTAAAATGGAATAAGATCACTTTATTTGAAAGGAAAATTTTATTATACTCGTTTTTAATTCTCTGGCACCGTAGGTAATACTCCTATACTGGGTTTATACGTATAAACCTGGTGTAGGGGTGTTACATTAACCTTAAGCCCAAAGTGCTAACCCATTAACCCAAAGCCTAAGTTCATGAACTCGACCTAATACCCAAACTGTTGAGCCTAACTCGATCTGACCCTTTGACCCGAACCCAACCCGTTGACCTACCCGACCCGTTGACCGTTGTCCATTGACTTTGACCGTTGAATGTTGACTTTTTTAGCCAACCTTGACTTGATATTTTTCGACGTCTTAATTTCGATTTCGCAATCTGTTTCATCAAATTCGAACCCGGAAGTCCCATTTTACTATTTGCAATTATTTTGTACTTTGTAATTTCTAAGAAAGTTGAATATGGATTTTGACTTGGATATTTGGTGTTTAGGTGATCACAACTCTAAGGCCAATGAGTTACCTCCTTCTCCACCTATGCAGATTGCCCCTGCTCGAGTTACGAAAGCTGCGTGTGAGTATTTAAGTTTCAGTTTAGTGTTGTGTTTAGTAGGTGGCATAGTGATAGAATTTAATGTAGAGTTTATTCTCGTAGGTTCTGATTCAACTGGACCCCAAGTTAGAGCTGAGTGTCGGAGACGTTCCCCACGACGTTAGAGCTTCTACCCGTTTGAGGTGTGTTTTTGTTTGTGTTATATATTTTTTATGTGCGACGGTGTTTTGCACCTCGTGTGGTATTATTTTGAGTTGTATTATCTGTGTGATACTATTCTGTGTTGTGTATCGCATGTTAACTTTTCATGCATATTTATCAGACTGTGGATAATTTGATTATCATATTTAATGAATTGTGTATTCTGATTTAATATCATGAGATTAAGTTAAGATTGAGATACATGTGACATCATGTTATTGCGTGTACATGGGTTGGGTTGTACGGTGAAAGACATGGTTATCACTCCTTCAAACGGCTGATACTAAAACCACACTACGATTTGTGATGATTGGATGGGGAGGGGTTCTGGGGAACCTCTCCACTGTGTTGGTGTGCAGGTGATTGGGTGCATTGCATTGTGTATGTGATTTTATTGCATCTGAGTTGTGACTTGTTGTGTGTCTGTTAATATGTTTTGTGAAAATTTCTATGATACTGTTATTGTGTTTGCCTGCACTTTAGAGATACACTTGGCTCTTTAACTCATACCCCTTGAGTTTCTCTTATAGATATCCTTGAATTTAAGCATCTTGGTACTTGGAGATTCTCTCGATTTTATTCGTCTTTTCATCATTCAATATGGGTTATTTTGGGATTTTTAGATTATTTTAATATCTTATTATTTGGGAATTTTGATGTAAATGCAAAATTAGGATTTTTTTATATTTTTTTATATACCTTATACTTACAATCATAGGTTTTATTTAGATTATTTTATTGAACTTTATTATGCTTGAGTTTTTAAACTTTTGGAGATTCATTACAAAAATAAAAGTTGATTTGTTTTACTGGTTAATTGTAACTTATAATGTGTTAATGTTTTAAGTGGTTTTCCTGAGGGTGAAATTACAATTGTGACCTTTTAGATCCGGTCATATTTTTTAGGCCGGGTAAATGGGGTTACATTTAGTGGTATTAGAGTGGAGTTCAACCCTCGAACTGTGACGATCACCACAGTTGTTTTCAAAAGTTTTGAAAAGTTTTGGGGTAAAACAGAGATTTTTAATAAACCTATTATTTTTTATAATTATCTTTTTGTTTTGAAATTTTAAATTTAGATTTAATCCGATACTCTAGTACCAAATCTCACTTTAGTGATCTTTGTTTTCTGTAGATAGTTTACTATGCCACCACGTAAGATTTCTACACTCACGACTGGTCACGATAGAGGTCGAGGCCAAGGTCGAGGTCGTACTGCTAGGGTTGTTAGCGATCTTACCCCTCTTGTTGATCAAGAGGAAAATCTGAATGTGTTGCCTGATATTGAGGAGGACGAGCTTCCCATTGGCGTTAAGGGACAACAGATTAGAGGTGGAGACCCACCTACTCAGTAGACTCATTGTAGTGACCCGCCTGATACCTAAAACATGTTAGACAGTTGAGCTGGATAGTGCTACTGTGAACCAAGAGTTGTTATGAGTGCTTCATGGTTCAGTTGGGGGACAATCAGAGGGTCCGAGGAAGCCCATATCCACTTTTTTTGTAGTTGCTAGGATGATGATTTTTGAGGGTAGAACTGGTATAAATCCATTGGTTGCTGGTATTGGTTGAAGAATTTACAGCGACTTTATTGAGATGAATTATCTTGCCAACTAGAAGTTAAAGGCCGTTGTTTCACTACTGCGATGTGAAGCACAGAATTGGTGGGAGTCTGTTTTTGCTAGTCAAATCTCTGGGGAATATTTTCGAGAGACATTTCAGGACCGATATGTGGGAGAGAAGTTTCTCGTGAAATGTTGTGATGACTTCATGAATTTGAGACAGAATGACATGCCCGTCAATGACTATGAGATAGAGTTTCTGAGGTTGGTCAAATATGCTTCTAGGCTGGTTACTACTAAGAAATAGAAGTGTGAGTGGTTTTTGAAAGGACTTTGTGTATCGCTTCAGGATGGAGTTGCTATGCATCAGGATAGGGTGTTTAGCGCCTTAGTTAGTTGAGCTAGGATAGTTGAGAGGTTATAGGCTCTTAAGAGAAACTAGAGAGCTCAAAAAAGGGAGCGAGGCAGAAAGTAACCGAGCACGACAGTTTAGCTTGGTCCTGTTAGTTACACTGCTAACAACCCTAAAAAGAAGACTGGTCATCAAGGTTATCCGATAGTGAGATTCGTAGTTTCAACAGTTCCCACTAGTAGCGTGGGTGGTTCAACTAACCCTCATCCTTTGCATTTGTGCTCGTATTGTAATAGGAGGCATAATGGTAAGTGCAAAAGAAAGACTAGTGCATGTTCTAGATGTGGCTCACAGGACCACTTCTTTAATGATTGTCCACATCCTTCTACAACTTCGGTTGACCAGAGTCAGATTCAAGCATTGGTTCAGACTCCTACTAGAGGTAGAGGACAAAGTAGACTTGCTGCTTCGGGTACTGCTAGTAGAGGTAGACTAGTTCAGAGTGGTAGTACAGCTAGATTTGGGCTGAGACAGTCGGGTTTGGTTTACTCGACCAGGAGACATGAGAACTGTGATGAGCCAGATGTTTTAGTCGGTACTTTCTCTATCCATTCTATTTCTTATTTTGCCTTATTTTACCCAAAGCCGTCATCTAAGCCCATTATCCGTATCTTTGTGGTCCAAGTAATTTTCACGGTCGAAATTTCTTTTAAGGGGGAGAGAATTGTAACAACCCTAACTTTTTGACTCAAGGACTAATTTGTAATTTTAGTGGAGTTAGAATACTAAATTGAATTTTTAGTGAACGTTGGAGGCTAATTTTGAAACCCTCATGTAATTGAAGGCCTCAGGTACTATTTACCCTTTTTATATTATTTAAAACCCTATTTTTCCTTTTGTTTAACCATTCAACTCCTATTTTTTTCCCTTTTCTTTTTCCCCACTTGGCCGATCAACTCTCTCAAACCTCCATCTCCTCACTTTTCCAATTATGCTCCGACGACCCCTTATCTACTGTCCGTGCGCCACACTGTCGCTCCCGTTAGTTCTCCATCAACTCGTGATCAAAACATGCCCTTCCATCTTCCCTTGTCGTCCACTGTCTATGAGAAATTGTTGTTGAAATGTTCTATTTTGCCCTCGTCGTTTCTCTCTACCTTTGCTCCGCCGGTTGGCCGCCGTTCTCGGTGTGGTGAGTGGTTGTGAACTCACTGTTTCCTTTTAATCTCGTGTTGAGGGCCCTTTCTTCCCATTATCGGTAAACGTGCACCGCTCCATCGGTGTCTAAAGATGTCACCATCAAGAGGGTTACAAACTCTAAAATTCGACTGTAAGGATGTAAGGGTTTGGGCCATTAAGGTAACCCAATACCAAATACCCAAACCTTAAGCCCAAAGTGCCGACCCATTAACCCGAGGCTTAAGTCCATGAACCTGACCTAATACCGTTGACCCAATACCTAAATCATTAGCCTAACCCGATCTGACTCGTTGACCCGAACCCAATCGTTGACCGACTCGACCTGTTGAACCGATCCAACCCGTTAACCCGAACCCAACCCGTTGACTGTTAACTTTTTCAGCCAACCTTAACTTGACATTTTTCCACGTATTGATTTCGATTTCGCAATCTATTTCATCAAATTCAAACCGAAAGCCCTATTTTACTATTCATAATTATTTTGTACTTAGTAATTTCTAAGAAAGTTGAATATTGATTTTGTCATGGGATATTTTGTTTTTAGGTGATCACGAGTCTGAGGTCGACGAGTTACCTCCTTTTCTACCTGTGCAGACTACCCCTACTCGAGTTATGAGGGCTGCACATGAGTATTTAAGTTTCGATTTAGTGTTGTGTTTAGTAGGTGGCATAATGATAGAATTTAATGTAGAGTTTATTCTCGTAGGTTCTGATTCAACTAGACCGAAAGTTAGACTTGAGCGTAGGGGACGTTCTCTACGACGTTAGAGCTTCTGTCCGCTTGAGGTGTGATTCTGTTTGTGCTATATATTTTTTGTGTGACGATGTTCTGCAACTCGTGTGGTATTATTTTGAGTTATGTTATCTGTGTGATACTATTCTGTGTTGTATATCGCATGTTGACTTTCCATGTATACATATTAGACTGTGGATAATTTGATTATCATATTTAATGAATTATGTACTCTGATTTAATATCATGAGACTGTGTTGAGATTGAGATACATGTGGCATCATGTTATTGTGTGTACATGGATTGAGTTGTACGATGGAAGACGTGGTTATCACTCATTCAAACGGTTGATACTAAAACCACATTGCGATTTGTAACGATTGAATGGGGAGGGGTTCTGGGGAACCTCTCCACTGTGTTGGTGTGCAGGTGATTGGGTGCATTGCATTGTGTATATGATTTTATTGCATCTGAGTTGTGACTTGATGTGTGCCTGTTAATATGTTTTGTGAAAAATTCTATGATACTGTGATTGTGTTTGCCTGCACTTTAGAGACACACTAGACTCTTTAGCTCATCCCTCTTTGTTTTATTACAGATAACATTAGACTTAGGCCTTTTTGGTACTCAGAAATTCTCTTGATTTTATTCATATTTTCATCATTCAATATGAGTTATTTTGGGATTTTCAAATTATTTTAATATCTTATTATTTGAGAATTTTGATGTAAATGCGAAATTAAGATTTTGATATTTTTTATATACCTTTTTCTTACAATCATAGGTTTTATTTAGATTATTTTATTAAACATTATTATGCTTGAGTTTATAGAGTTTTGAAGATTCATTACAAAAATAAAAGCTTATTTGTTTTACTGATTACTTAATTGTAAATTATAATGTATTAATGTTTTAAGTGGTTTCCCTGAGGTTGAAATTACAACTATGACCTTTTGGATCCGGTCATATCTTTTAGTTGGATAAAGGGGGTTACATTTGGTATGCTCACCTCTAACAAAGTAGTATAGTGAATTCCATTTGAACTTACTAAGGATTATTTGCTTTTGTGCTATTCTTTTTGTGAATTGATTTTTTATTCGATGAGACTTGATGCCTAGCTCAATTCGAGACATCACACTATCATCAAGACCTACAATAGCATGAAAGTGACATATTTTTAATTGTGGTGTCTATATAAGTAAATATGTTAATTTCATATTACTTGGTCTTTGTGTTGAATGTTATTCAAATTTGAGCTTGAGAGCCAACATGTTATTTCCCTAACCTATTATTCTTTTGGTTAATCAATGATATGCATCAATAATTTAGTTTCGAGATCATTGGTTGTGATTTAAAAGTGTTTTGTAAAAGTTTTTATATATATAATTGAGAGTTCTTTAAGTAGGTTATACACATACCATTAATAGAGGGACTTTGCAGAACATTTGAAGTGTTTTTAGGTTAATTTAGTGAGTCACGTCACAACTACGAAGATGCAATGTTGCGACTTCGCATGTCTCCTCGTCACAACCTCATTAACCCAGTCAATCACGATGCAACATCTTAAGTTTCTTGTCACAATGTCGCGCCTGTTTCAGCACTGCACTATTTTATGTCGTTTTGACATTTCGAAGCTCGTTTTGGGTTCCAATCAACTTCGAATAGGGTTGTAAATGAATCGAGCTTGAACGAACAAACCTTTGTTCATGTTCGTTTGTTTATTTTTGAAGTTGTTCATGTTCGGTTCGTGTTCGTTAAGAATTTCAAATGTTGTTCATGTTCGTTTATTTAAAATTCTGTGTGTTCATGTTCGTTTATGTAATGTTCACGAACATGTTCATTTAACTTGATCGAACATGTTCACGAACATTAAACGAACATGCTCACGAACAATGTTAATGAATAACAAACAAACAAACAAACAATAAATACATACACACATATATTATTTTAATATCTTTATAAGAAAATATCATTAACAAATAAACAAGTCATAAACGAGTCAATAAACGAGCTTGTTCGTGAACATAAACGAACCGAGCACACCTATGTTCGTGTCCGTTCGTTTATTAAATGAACATAAAAACTTTGTTCGTACTCATTTATTTAACTTAATAAACGAACATAAACGAATATTTTACAAACGGTTCACAAATAGTTTATTGAACGTTTTGTTCATTTATACCCCTAACTCCGAATAAATCCTAAATGATTTTAAATTATTTTTAAAACTTTCAATTTGTTAAAACATATTTTAATTATTTTAAAAAATGTTTTAAACATTTAATTCTTAAATAAATCCTAGATTTCTTTCTTGTACATGTTCGATAGCATCTCCCATCCATATTGATCGTCTGGAATGGGTGAGGGACGTTATAAATAATTCACATTTTATTTAGTTGAGAAAATCCAACTCGTTAAGACCAAGAAGTTTTTGAGGAAGTTATACACATGACACTCATTGATTGGTCCACATGTCAATTAGTGTCAGAAATTAACACCGTTAGACTAGAGTACTAAATTGACAACTGAAATAAAAATACAGGTACCGCACTAAAACAAAGTCAAAGTTACAGGTACTACATTGAAAAATTTATTAAAGTACAGGGGATTTTTTACCATTATCCCTTAATATTATTCCGTATAAAACAATTCTTTAAACCATGGTCAAGTTGAACACGGTTTCTAACCCTTGAAACGGAACCGTGGTTACTCCTTGATCTCTCCAATACGTTTCGGCAGGCACTCGAAAACGCGTTAACTCCAATTTGCGCGCCTTTTATGCCAATCCAACGTGGCGAATCATTTAATCGTGCTTTCACGTTAGCCGGCCGGCTCAGGCTTGTCTTCAACTGCCACGTGCCGGTTCTACTTCTTAATATTTGTCACTCGTTGCTTTCAGTACCAGCGTTATCACCGGTTCTTGGACCGCCCTTAAACCAACAGCAATTTCCTCGACAACGTCATCGTAACCTGCACGATCTTTAAGCTGTAATTAAATTATCTTTTGGCAATAATGCCCTCATAAGTCAGTTATTAACGCCCAATATAGATGGATACTATTGTAATATAAGTACATCCCAATTAAATGAAATTATTCAATTAGATTTTTATTACACATTCTTTCTTCACTGAAATTTTTAGTTTTTACATTCCTCTTTTTGTTTTTTTCTCAGTTGAAGTGAAACAGAGGATTCTGTTTTGATCATTACGCTTCAGGGTTGAGAGGAAATTATTCTCTTATTTTCCTGAGGTAATTTTTTCGATTTAATTGAAAATTTGGTTTTTCATTATCGAATTTTTGTTCTAATTTTTGAGATATCTATGATAAGAAAGGCTTTACAGGGGAGTGCAATAGAGTAGTCAATATGTCATTTTATGAATCTGAAAAACATTACTTTCTTTCCCTTTCAGTTTAATGGGTAACCTGGATTCTCTAACAGAAATATGCTTGTACAATTCATAGAAGACAAATAATTGGATTATAAATTATTTTTATTCCTTTTTTTTAGAGAAGTTATTAGAATTATTTATATATTTATTTTGTAGATTTTTTAATAGAGTTCATGTTGTGATTGGGGCTTGTTGATAATGGATTCTGCAAGGAGTTGGTTTAAGAAATTCCAACATAAAAATGAAAAAGTAGAAAATTCACCAAAGAAAAAGAAAGATTTAGAAAATGCGAAGAATGCACATAAGCCTCCCATCGATGGGGCTGAGGCGCCTTCAACTGCCACCAAACAGAAGGCTGCTGCTGCCAAGCAGTATATTGAGAACCACTACAAAGCACAGATGAAGAATTTGCAAGACAGAAAGGAGAGGTAATTTTCTAAATACTTGCAGTAAAGTAGCACATCTTGTATGACAAGATTGCCTTGCATATTGTAACTCGTGTCAGTACTTGAATTACTTTTGCAAAAGATATGTTGTGCTCCACTATCTATACTAGGCGCCTTGCTTAGATATTTTATGTTTAGAAACAAATGAATTATTCTGGGGAATTCCAGATCATATGTATATAAATGGTATTTTCTCTGGTATGCGATTTCTTTTTCATTATTGTTTCTCTTGGTGCTTTATCATTTCGGTTGAACTGTTTTCCTAACAATCATCTCTATGGAATATAGACGTTGGATTTTAGAGAGGAAACTTGCTGATGCTGACGTTACTGCAGAAGAGCAAATGAATATGCTTAAGTTTTTAGAAAAAAAGGAAACGGAATACATGCGACTTCAAAGACACAAGATGGGTGTTGATGACTTCGAACTTTTGACCATTATAGGGAGGGGTGCATTTGGGGAGGTCTTTCTCTACTTATTTTGATGGTTTCGTATTTTAATTTTACTTTTATTATCAGTGATACTTTTTTTCTTTTGCTAGATAGTCATTTATATATGATTTGCAATGCGATGCATGTAGTATTCGAATTTCTCCAATATGAATCTCCACATGGAAGTAAAATATTGTCTACCCCTAGCATCAGTGTTCCACCATTTTTCATCTTTCTTGTTTAATGGAAAATTACATGATACTGCATTAAATTATTTTTTTCATCTGGTTCTGATGTCATCATGCAGGTAAGGCTTTGTAAAGAAAAAGCTACTAGCAATGTGTATGCTATGAAAAAGCTTCAGAAATCAGAGATGCTTCGCAGAGGCCAGGTACTGCTTGTTTGTAATGTTTTTCCTGATTCATTACACTTCCTTAAAAACAGAGAAGTCGTGTAAATGGAGTAAGGGTTTTACTTTACTCTGTTTTGAGTTGTCTATTAGTGGAGGGGAGAAATAAAAAACTGCCAGGTCCTCTCTCAAATTCACTTTTTCTTTCCAAATTGGGGGATAAGACCAGATTATTATTTCAATGATTTCAGCTTGTGCTCTTCCCTTTACTCTTATTGCTTCTATTTTAGTAATGTTTTATAAATAATGATACAGTGTAATTGCTCAAAATTGCTGCTAATGTTTTTTGCTATCATTTTCTGAACAAGATTTGGGAAAACTATTTATAATATTCTCTTTATTCAACTTCCTAGCCTGTTCTTTTCCCCTTCATATTTCCAATCACACTGTTAAATGAAACTGGTTACATGATTTTCTATTTTGTTCTACCTTTACAAGGATCAATGTGCCCTGGAACCTATTAAAAAATTTCACCAAGATTAAAAATTCGCTGCCTGGTTTATTCAACCTTCATTCTGATCTTGTAACTTGTTTTAAATTTACATTAAAGTTTAGAAACAGGATTAGGTTGGTAAGAGAAGGAATATAGAACTGATTGGAGATTTAGTTAACTACTGCTTTGAAGCATGAAGGCATTCTCCTTCGTTATTATTTTTCACATTTGTGCTTCTTCTCCCCTTCTAGGTTGAGCATGTTAAAGCAGAAAGGAATCTCCTTGCTGAAGTTGACAGTGAATGCATTGTCAAGCTCTATTGCTCGTTTCAAGATGATGAATATTTGTATCTTGTGATGGAATATCTTCCCGGGGGTGACATGATGACGTTACTGATGCGGAAGGATACCTTACCTGAGGATGAGGCGAGGTTCTATGTTGGCCAGACTGTTCTTGCAATTGAATCCATCCACAAGCACAACTATATTCACAGGTTTTCTATCTTTCTTGATCATGTTCCCATGGGATAATTTTCATCTGCGTGCTGAACAATCTAAAATTATCCCATGGTTCATTGGTTTTCACCATTCTATTGACTTCTTATAGTTTATTATAGCATATGGGAAAAAAGAGTAGTTTACTGCTCTTTGGACATAATTTTGCATTTTACTGGTTTACCATATGAATATTTAAACCTGTTATATATGTTTTCAGGGAAGAGTGTTATTCATTTCTTCTCTCTACACCCTTGGAGACAGAGAAAGGAAAAGAAGGAAAGATAATAGTTTTAACATCTTTACATTTTTGTCTTTTCTTTGTAGGGACATCAAGCCTGATAATCTATTGCTTGACCGTAATGGCCATATGAAACTCTCGGACTTTGGATTGTGTAAGCCTCTTGATAGTAGTAGCTTTCCTGACCTTAGGGAGGATGACCATGGAGGGGGGAGAAACTTAAAACCCTCAACGGAGAGTGGTAAACATTCTAATGTTCCCACAACACCTAGGCGGACGCAACAAGAGCAGTTGTTACATTGGCAAAAGAATAGGCGAACATTGGTATGCTTTTTACTTCCACAAGTGTTGTCTATAGGTTGTAAAGAAGCTTTGGTTAATTGCTAAGATTGGATGCTGTTTGTATTGTTTTCCTTTATTTTGATTGAAAAGTAGAGCTACAGGACTTGTATTTGATGCTTTAGCAAACTGTTTTTGGCATCTTAAGCTAGCAAAATGTGCTTTTGTTGGCAAAGGAAAATCTTAAAACATGCTTCAATCTGACATCTGTTTGGGAGGCCCTGTAACCACTAAAAAGTGTGCTGGTCATTCAAGTGAACTGAAACTCGCCCTCTAGATCCAAAGAATGAACCCTGTACTGTTAAGGCACCTTTACCATGTTCAACTTTCTTTTTTTAATGGTTTTGCAATATTCTATATAGGCTTATTCAACAGTTGGTACCCCTGATTATATTGCCCCTGAAGTGTTGTTGAAGAGAGGATATGGGATGGAGTGTGACTGGTTAGTCAGTTGTCTTACTCTTCTATTCATTTAGTATTCTCTGTGTATATTCTGAAAGATTCTCCCTTAGGTGGTCACTTGGGGCAATTATGTTTGAGATGCTTGTGGGATACCCACCTTTCTATTCTGAAGAACCATTATCAACATGTAGAAAGGTAAGTGAAATTGTCTACATTATGATTTTAATTATGTAGGCTTAGATATGCATATTGTAAAGTTTCAGTACTAATGGAAATGCAAAATTCTTTAAGCTTCAGCGGGTACCTATCTGCTTGATGCTAAACAAGGTGGGCAAGTAAAATTACTGTTTGTTAACCAAGCTGGATGATCCTGAAGTTAGCAAATAAATGAAGTGACTGGGGTTTGGTGAATGCTTAAGTTGAAATAACTTTGCTCTGTTCTGGATTTTACTAATTATTTGTTCTAAGCTTTTATTCTTTATAACCTTGACGACACAAAGATGTTCTTAAAAGTGATCACCTGGAAAGGAATGATTAGCAAAATGGTTGTGCATTCTGATATACAAACCATAAGATCTAATAAATAGAATCATGCATCTGAAAGGGAATTATATTATCCATGTTCTGGCGTGAATCATTTCTCTAAACATAGCTCAGTCATTAATTTTATTCATTTAATTTATCCGTGACATATGAGGAAGTCTATGGAAGGAAAGGTATCAGATCCTTAAACGTCAACTACCTTAAAGGGAGGCCTAGCCTTGGCTTATTCATTTGGAAATAATCAATAGATTTATATCATTTCATTCAATATTTCTTAGCAGTTTGAGATAATGCACTGAGAGTCGTATGCTTCTATGGAATTAAATCGCAAATGATATACTGCTTTATTTACAATGATGAGCAAACTAATATCACCACTGCAGATTGTAAATTGGAGAACCCATTTGAAATTCCCTGAAGAAGCCAAGTTATCTGCTGAAGCTAAAGATCTCATCCGTAAACTCCTTTGCAATGTTGAGCAGAGGCTTGGAACCAAAGGGTCTTATGAAATAAAGGTTAGAATATTGATTGTTCTTCCCTCTTTCATTGTTGTGTGCAAAGATGATACATGTTGCCAACTATTGAGTTCATCATATCAGGCACACCCTTGGTTCAAAGACATTGAATGGGACAAATTATATCAAATAGAAGCTGCATTTATACCAGAGGTTAACAGTGACCTGGACACACAAAACTTTGAAAAGTTTGAAGAGGTTAGTGGTAAAGGTTTAATTGCTAACAGAAACCTTGTGTGATTTTTTACATGTGCCAGCTTCATTCATTGAAGCTGATGGTTGTCTGTTTGAAGGATACCTTTATATTCTTTTCATGGTGCATTATTTCCCTCTTTTCTGGCTATTTTTACCACCATATGTTCATTTGTTTTTTTCATGTATAGTTGGGGGCTCAAGTACAATCTTCGACCAGATCAGGTCCCTGGAGAAAGGTAATATAATTTTTTTGCACCAATCTCCCTGTTGACTAGTTTTACACCAGACTTCATTTTCATTTCAGTTTACATATTTTGGTATTTTTCACAATGCCAAAGCAGCAAATATAAGACTATGCCCTTGCTTTTCGAGTTTGACTAAAAGTAGTTCTTTACTAAAATGATGTTTAGTAGAATGAATGCTGCTGATAGGTGATAAGCATATGACCAAAATTTAGGCTCTTTATGGTCAATATATTTTCATACCCTTGTTTTTAATTTCTTGAAATTGTTTTGCATTAAGAAATTCACTCCTTTGCATATAATTTCTCACCATTTTTTATGGTTGATGTGTATATCATATTCCACATAGCATAGGATACGATAAAAGAATGAAGAGTGGTTGATCTTATAGTGTTTTATGTTTGGCGTTGAATTTTGAAACATGCCAATGCCATTGTCTGATGCAACTTAAACGAAAAAAAGGAGGAAACGTTGAAAAAATATTTATTGATGGGCATCTATCCTGTAGTGTTATCCCTTAGGATTCAGTAATCTTGTCCATGTTTTTTAATCTAAAATACTAATGCTACGTTTGGTTAGAGTATTATTTTTTCACCATGTTTTAGTAGATGAGTTAGCAATAAACTAACTTCAATTGGTAATATTTAGCCAATCTTATGACCTATTTTTAGCAGAGGAGGAAAAATTTTTGCTTATTTTGAAGGGGTCTTATTTTCTAGAAGAGATTTTACGCATTCTTCTACTTTCAAGTTTAAATTTGTTCTAATTATTTTTTATTTTACATCTAACTGTTTTAACACGTGTGTTAAATAAGTTTTTTCCTCATGTTATTACACTAGTAACCAAACGTAGCATAAGTGATCTGCTTACCATCAAATACTCTTTTCAATTGAATTCCCAATATTATATGCTATGGTTTTATCTCAATATCTCAGTAATCATTTTTATCAGACTCATTCCAATAAGAACTATGATATACTTGCGTTGCTTTATTTAACTTGCATTTGTACCTGATATTTCTGTTTATGTGCAAATGGACTGTGCTCACCTTGTCGTCCATTTTTATTTTTAAATATCTGTAACGGTTGATGGATTTTTGCTTTCCGTTGCTGAAAACTGCAGATGCTTTCTTCGAAGGATGCAAATTTTGTAGGTTATACGTACAAGAATGTTGAGATTGTCAAGGAGCATCATCTTCCAGGCATTGGTTTGTATCAGCAAAAGTAGACTATTTTGTTTCCACTGCTTGATATGAATCAGAACTATAATAAGCTAAGGATTCAGAATTGTTAATATTTATTTGTTAATAGGTCTAATATAAACGCAATTGTTCTGTGCGGTATGTTTCTTTTTATTATTTGTTTTATTTATTAGAAGATCACAATGTCATAAATCCACTAGTATTTATTATCTGAAAAGAGCGAATTGTGTAGGGTATCTTGTTCCTACAGCAAAATGCATTGAAAGTAGGCAAAACAAACCAAAATATAATTATTGCAGTAAGATGATGATTCTAAGTGATAATGGCAAGAAGATGCGACAAAGGAAAATATTATTACATTCTTTTTGTGTCATTGAAACTGATAACTTTTTTTTAAGTGCCATGTTTTAGCATTCCCCCTTCGAAACCACTGACAGCTAAATGTGTATGCTTGCAGCTGAGGTGAAGAAGAAAAGCAATGCACCTAAGAGACCTTCTGTGAAATCATTGTTCGGTAATGTTTTCGCTTTTACTGTTAACTACTTTTCAATGTTTGGAGTTGTTTCTTGAATGCTTGCCTTCCTTTGCGTATTACCTTCTTTGTAGACACTCCTGGACCTCCTGATCCCCCGACAAAGGGGAGCTTTCTCAACCTCTTGCCAACTCAGTTAGAGGTACCTGAAAGCCCGGTGTCTGAACATCAATCTATTAGAGCCACACAATATCCTCAGAAACCTTTGCACAGATAGTAGAATGATGCGATATGTAGGTAAAGCGTTCTTATGCAAATTGGTAGTGAAAATCTTTCCCAACGTTGCAAATCGGCAATGAGTCATCATATACTTTAGAAAGATGACTCGTATACATTAGAAAGATTCCTCTTCGTTTAAGCATGTTTCGAAATAGCATATATGGCCATTCATGGTACATCATATACATAAGGAGTTTACTTTCTTCTTTTGAATCTTTTCAAGCCGTGCCTTTGGGATCGAATCATTACCATGTCTATATTTTCCTGTTGAAGAAAGGTTAAGGCAGAAGTTGAACTGATAAGTGTAGTACAGGTTTGTGCATTATTTTCCGGTCACGCCAGTAGCTGTAGAAACAAATTATACAAATATAATCTCATAAATTCTCTTTTCTCGGGTTGATTCTTCTAGATCTTAATATTAATTGTAGTTGATTCCTGGTGAAATATATGTGATAATAATCTGGAACATGCAAAATTTTGTGCGCTCGTTTTTAGCTTAATATATTTTGTGTAATGATGATTAAGTGATGGCATGTTTCATCTTAATTTCTGATCAAGGTGGGGTTGGATGAGTGGTGCATTTACATATGGTTAATGTAAAAACAGCAGTAGTGGTGAGATTAGATATTGTGGTAATACTGTAGCGTATGATAAAAAATAAACTAAACGCATCGCATTGCACTTCACCGTCCATACAATACAACCATATAGAGATACTTACACTAGTATAAAATTAAATTTATTTAGATGCTTATTTATTGTGCAATTAATTTTAACTCGTGTGCATTTCATGTGAAAGATATCATAATTAATGTATATATTAAATAACCAACACAACCATATAAAAATTTAAAAAATATTACAATATTAACAATATTTGATAAAAGTAACTTATATAATTTGTAAATTTGTGAATAAGTTCATGGTAAAATAATATTGTTTTTATTTTCGGAAGTAAAAATACTATCAGTTCACGTAATTAATTGATCAAAATTTTAAACTATATATATTTTTCCTCAAGTTGGTTCAGAAGTGATACTTTGCCCAAATGACTTCAAAAGTTAACATGTGTTATTTTCGTCGATCACAAGTTGAGAAAATAAAACATTTTTAATTAGGCTAATATACCAATTTTTTTATAGTTTATAAGTAAGATCATAATCTATGATTCAAAAATATTGTGAATTTAATGAAAAATGATTTATTCTAAAAAAATAAAATAATATTCTTTTAAAGTAAAATAAAATAATACACATAACATTTTTGATAACTCTCTAGGTAAAAATAATAAGTTAAACTAAATAAATTAGTTTAAATAAAGTGTAGTAGTTTAAAGGTTTTTATCAGCGGATTCATATCTTAAACAACTTCACAAGATACGGATGTAAGGAAAGATTCATGGACTGATGAAGGTCGCTGGAACTCAGTTGCTCACTCATTAGGTTAACAAATATTTAGAAACCCAATAAGTTTTAAGCTTTTATTCATTTCTTTGCATATGATTTTTGTGATATACTAATGTGGCAAAAGCTGTCGATTAAGATAGCTAAACTACTCGAGGCCAGATCCTAGATCAGATATTTATTCTTCAACTCCATTATGGATGGGGCAACAGTTCTTACTTTGACTTCCATTTTTGCTTTCATTATTCATCAATGTGGACTGTTTTAGCTGACCTTTATATATGATTTCAATGGGGAAACCATGATTAAAGCGTTGTAAAATAGCTCTATCGTGGATGTCAATGATGCTTGGATGTAAGTAACTTGGAAGCACATACATATGCTATCTACATATTTATATATTTTCACAGCTGGTTTTCACTTACCTGTTTACATTATTTTAATTGTAGGAAATTTTGTAAGATGGTGAGGAAGATCTTCATATATTCAAGCGAAGAGTTGAAGAAGATTAGTAAAAGATGAAAGGGTGATGGGACGGTTGTAAGGTTGAAGTAGAGCATAGCATAGGTCTGAAACATGAAACTTTTACTCGAAAGAGTCTCCAACATCAAACCTTCTACTCACACCAGTATTGTGAGCATCAAAATCCTTATCAAATATTATTGAAAACCATTGTTGTGAGCTCTTGCAGAATGAACTCTTAGGTATGCTATGGGAGAAGAAGAAAGGAATGAAAATAAGGAAAAAGAAAGAAAATGATATGCCATATTATAATTGGCTAGAAAAAGAATTTAGCACATATAACATTTTGAAAGTTATTTGAATAACGAAGTATAATTTAGGTATTATTTTTGATAAAAAAAATATTTAATTATCTACTTAGTAAAAAGTATACTTATGAGTTAAACCTTGTTTAATTTATGCTTATGATATATAAGATTTATCCCTAATTTATTAATCAATAAAAATAATTAATTATAAATAATAACATATGAGAATTCTTTATAAAATGCATAATTTCGTAATAATAAAAAAATGAAAAAAAGTTAGTACAAACTCATTAATCTAATTACAAATATTATTATGATAAGTCATATCTTACAAATTTTTTCTGGTACATATTACAAATTGTGGAGGAGGATATTAAGCAGGTTTGAATCTTGATCTTTAGGGTGTCAATAAAAGATTTAACCCCTGGTCCCTTGTGTTATTAGCCATAATTCACATATTAAGATATACATATTTTTTAACAGAGAAAAACTTAACTTGGAGTTCCATTGAGATTTTAATCCTATATCTTTTAGATAATTGTCTCTCGATGAATAAATAAAAAGCCTCAGTTTTCAATAGACTTGTTTATGGGTCGGACTAGAGTTTGATCAAATTGTACGGGAGTTTGAGTAAAATATAGGTTTGAAAAATGAATTTAGACTTAAAAATAAAGACCGTTTAAAAAATAGGTCAAGCTTCAAACAAAGTTTTTAGCCCAAACTCGACTAGACTCAGCCCAATTTTATTAATTTAAATTTTTTATCTTTATTCTCAACAGACTCAGTCCTTTGTATTATCATTCCTTCCATTATTGCTTTCTGCTTACTTCAATTTTATATGGTTTATCCCCTAATTTTTAACTAGTAATGAAGTATAAACAAATAGTAATATTGAACCCAACAAGTGGTTTCAGTGAAAACGAGGATGTTGTTCATCTTAGAAATCCCGGGTTCGAGCACTTGTGTGTACAATGTGTGTGCGTTATTAAAAGATTAAGAAAGTATGAACAGATACTACCATGTAATCATATCAGTAGATTAAAAAAAATAAATAGTAATATTAATGATGAAATAATAAGATAGTAAAATTGTAATGAGATAATGAAAAAAATAAAGTTGAAAAAAATTGGCAAATATTAAGGGAGGAGGAAAATTTTAAAAATGTCACTAACTTGTTTTAAAGAGAAAGAAAAAATTTTACTTTAAAAATATCTTTTTATAGAGTTTTAATTGTTTTAATTTAAAATTTAAATTTAAATTTAAATTAATTTTTTATGTTATAGTAAATTATTTTAATACTTATCTTTTTTGTGTTATAGTGAATTTTTTATTAAAATTTTAATAATAAAATATATATTTTTTAAAAAACGGTCGGATCGGATTGGACCCGAATTTAATATATATAATTTTAGCTAGGTTTGGAAAAATTTTAAGTCTGTTTTTTGAGTCGAGCTTACCAATCAAGTTTAAAATTTAATTCAAGTCTGTCCTAGACCATAAATATCTCTAATTTTTAATCTCTCTTACTTAATAAACCTAATACTTTTTTTTGACCAAAAATAAATATACCATAACTAAATAATTTGCTTTTAACATTAAAATTTCATCAAAATTATATATAATTTATTGACTCTTTAATAACATTTTATGTTTGCATTGAAATGTTGATCAACCCAAATTTTTTTATCTTTTTACTATTCTCTATCAAGTAAAGATCAATAAAAGAAAGAAACACAATTATGAAAGTTTAACTTAGTTTTGTTATTTACATCCTTAATGTTCAATGAAAGAATCTTTGGTCTTCGCAACCCAACACTAAAATTGTTGAAAGTGCTGGAAACTACCAATAATTGATGAACTACAAAGCTAGACTAGTATTGAATCTGAATGAAAAATTATATTGCCACACACTTAAATTACAATAGCAAGATGTTTTTATAGCCTATGTTCAACTAACTACTAACTAGTAACCAATCTAACTACTACTAACAAATTTATGTTATTCATCCAACTACTAGTAACTTTAACACTCCCCCTCAAGTTGGAGGGTGATAAAGATCTTTAACCCCCAACTTGGACAGCAAATACTCATGCTAATGCACACCCAGGGCTTTTGTCATTAAGCCTGCTATTTGCTAACTGATGTGTATGTGTTGTGTTTTAACCAACCCCTTTTGATTTTTTCCCAAATAAAATGATAATCAATTTCTATGTGCTTTTTTAGTTCATGAAATACTAGATTGGTTGCAATCTGAAGGGCTTCTTGACTATCACAAAATAATATTGTTGGTTCCAATATGTCGAGACTAACTTCTCCAGCAGACCACTTGACCAAATTATCTCTGCAACTGTCAAGGCCATGCTTTGATATTTTGCTTTCGTAGATGATCAAAAGATTGTGTTTTGCTTTTTTGACTTCAACGAAATGAGTGAATCTCCAAGTTTGATGTATTACCTTGTAATCGACTTCCTAGTCATCAAACATGTTCCCCAATCCGAGTCACAATATGCACAATCTAGAGCTTGGTTGAAGCTTCTAACAAAACACCTTGTCCACAGTCCTCTTTAATGTATCTAACAATCCTGAGCGTGGCATCAAAGTGTGATTTTTTTGGCTTATGCATGAATTGACTCAAATGTTGCACTGTGTATGATATATCCAGCCGCTTATTTGCCAAGTAAAGTAAACACTTCATAAGTCGTTGATATTTTGACACATTTAAGTACAAACCATCATCATTACACCTTATCAATATGAACTCATCATATTCTACAAAAGTAAGCCTTTGATTCTGCTCCAATGGCATACCCACTAGCCTTGTATCCTCTAGACCAACGTCTACAAGCAGTTCCAATGCATACTTTCTTTGATTTAGCACAAACATAAGAAGAAGCAGGAACTAGAGAATCATACTCATTCCACAACAACTTGAGCTTGGTGAAATAGGTTGAAATCAAAGCAGTTCCTTGAAGATGAGAAGAAATTTCTCGATGCAAGAAGTAGATTCTTGAACCATCAATCTTGTTGAATCACTCACTAAGATCCTGCCAAACTGCTGCTGCACTTGAAGCAAAAACTATACCTGTAGACAGCTCTTTACTAACCGTGTTTAATATCCAAGATAACACGATAGCGTTGCATCACTCCTACTGTGAGTACAAATCTTCTGCCAACAAATCTTTGAAACAAGTATTATAAAAGAAACCCAATTTATATTTTGCAATCAACACAATTCGTATTGCACGACTCCAAATATTATAGTTTTCATCTCCAGTGAGCTGATGAAAAACCAACAAAGTGCTAGGTGTATTGGATGGATGTAGATAGAGAAGATGATTGTAATAAATAGGGCCTTCAAAAAGATTCGCCATTACAACAAAGACTAAGAAAAAGACAAAATGATACAAAAAAGGAAAGCACAAGAAATAAATGCCAAAAAACTCAAAAAAATAAATTTGTCGGAATTAGACAATCGACGCTGGCTCTGATGCCATGTTGAAAGTCAGGAAACTACCAACTACCAACAATTGATGAACTACAAAGCTAGACTAGTATTGAATTTGAATGAAAAATTATATTTCTACACACTTAAATTACAATAGCAAGATATTTTTATAGCTTATGTTCAACTAAATGCTAACTAGTAACTAATCTAACTACTACTAACAACTTTCTATCATTCAACCAACTACCAGTATCTTTAATAAAAACATTATTATTTTTTAAAAAATATATGCATAAATCTTAAACTGTAAACTTTAAATCGTGGTTTCAAGATTAATTAGTTCGTTTATGATTAATTGATCATCACAAATTTTCAGTAGTTCAATGAGTTTATAGATCCTCTTTTACATAGAATTCTCATATGGTTTGAATATCAAAATCACTAAAAGACTCATTTTATGTATTTTACATTTTTATTAAATGGTGATTGCACCTATCTTCTTTCTCCTCTTTTCCCCCCTCAAGTTTCTGGTAGTCTTTCTTAACCAATCTGCATCCTCAATCCCTACAAAAGTCTTCACTTTCTTGTCTTAAATCATGAACCCTTGTCCTCTTTCCTTATTCTTTTAGCTAGCCATCACCATTTACTTCATTAAGTCTAGGACCATTATATCTTATTTATTCTCCAAGAGCTCAATTACAACCTCATTGGTTGTGTTGGACCTCAAGGAATTTGCACTTATGTTCAATAGAGAAACCTATGAATTATCTATTAGAAAAATGTGCATGACAAATAGTTTTAGTTGCACAACGAATTGGATCTTGGTTCCGTTATTTATAGTAATAAATTTGACCAAAGTTAGTATGTATGTTTTTGAACTAGGGAAATATGTTGAATCGTGAATTTAGCAACCAAATCCTTTTGAGTTTTAACCAAACGATCTCGACTATTCTCAAATCCTGAGATGCTAAAAGAATGAGCTTTATACAAAGGACCAAACACGAGATGAAA
This sequence comes from Gossypioides kirkii, assembly GCA_005610355.1. Lineage (NCBI taxonomy): Eukaryota > Viridiplantae > Streptophyta > Magnoliopsida > Malvales > Malvaceae > Gossypioides > Gossypioides kirkii. The sequence continues at coordinate 17,771,506 of CP032246.1, read as the reverse complement.
ATTGAGACTTCCCAGTGAGAAAAGTTTAACGTCTCTGATAAAATTAAATGTCGACAATGAAGAAATATCGGAAAGAAAATGAAAAAAAATACAGATTTTATGTGGAAACCCTTTCGAGAAAAAACCACGGGTAGAGGAGAAGAAGATTCACTAATGTCAAAAATCGAATGATTACTGTTGGAGATTTCGAGGGAAGATAGTTCCGGAGACGATAGTAAACTTCGAGGCACGGATGATGCTTTCCAAAGAGAACTATTTGCCCCCACACAAAGTTGCTAGAGGGTTAAGACAAAGGTCCTCCCGGGATACAACGAAGTTTTGAATTACTTTTGATTAGCAAAATCACAGAATTTCCTAACTCTTATTCTAATTTCTGAAAATTGTAATTGATTGCAAAAGGAAAAATGTGAATTATTGTGAGCATCATAGTCCATCTATTTATATGCAATCAATGGACACCTTTTGAAGAGACACAACCCTTTCAAATTGGATGAACACCTTTTGAAGAGTCGCAACCCTTTTCATATTGGACATACCTATTGGAAGAGACTTGTCCCATGTCCATTGGATGATAAGTCATCATTTTTCAATTAAATTTGAAAGATCATCACTTTTAATTTGCAATCTATATATTTTCAACAATCCCCCACTAGATTGCTAATTCCAAAAAATAAGTACACAACGATTAAGCATTAAGAAAGGTGTCCGCAGATTGAACCTTTTTTTAGTCCAAATTTCTCAAAGTATCAAAAAACCGAATGGTGGCTAGTCGCTTGAGCCATCACTCTTAAATTCAATACCGGAAAAATTTCACACATAATTGTAAAGAAATAGAGCAAGAGTTTAATTGTTTTAGCACCGTTATGGCCATGTGCTCATCCCGTTTCATGAACATGTACGAGATAAACCATAAATAAAATCTCGTTGAAGCGGTACCACTTCATGTCCATATAGGTGGATTTCATGACAATTAATGTCCATCCATTAAGAGTAAAACTCACCCTCCTAAAATATAATCACTAAATCATAGTTTTTAGTGCACATTGTCATTCGATAACTTGTTATTACCCTTTGAACCTTGAAACTAACTTTTGGCTAGAAAAAGGTAGGGTTTCCATTATCAATGACTCAATTAGAATGGTTTTAATCCCATCTTAGTGGTGGTACTTTTAACTAAATCCCTTGACAAACCTTTTGTCAGTGGATCCGCTAAATTGTCAGTTGACTTAACATAGGTAACAGTTATCACATCGTCCCTAATTAATTGTCTCACATACTCATGTCTCAAACTTATATGTCTAGACTTTCCATTGTACACCTTATTGTACGCTCGAGACATGGTTGATTCACTATCACAATATACGAAAATGGCGAACCTATGTTGTGGCCACAATTTTATATCTAGCAATAGATTTCTTAGCCATTCCGCTTCCTTGCCCATAGCCGCTAAGGCTATAAACTCAGCCTCCATAGTTGAATGTGAGATGCAAGTTTGTTTCTTGGAGGCCCAACTAATGGCTCCACCTCCGATTGTAAAAATCCATCCAAATGTGGACTTATTGTCACTTAAACTTGTAATCCAACTTGCATCCGAGTAACCTTCTAGTACCGTAGGATAATCACTATAGAAAAATCCCAAATTTTTTATTTTCTTAAGATAACCAAAAATCTTACAAATTCCTTTCCAATGATCGGTACTAGGATAATTTGTAAATCTCGCCAATTTGCACACAGCAAATGCGATATCGAGTCTAGTGCAATGCATTGCATACATTAGACTTCCAATTGCGCTGGCATACTCAAGTTGCGCTATAGCTCTACCTTTATTCTCACTTAACTTGAAGTTCGAATCGTTTGGAGTGTTCGAATCCTTGATATTCAAGTGTTTGAAATTTTCCAATACTTTCTCGATGTAGTGAGATTGGCTTAATGTAAAGCCCCTTTCATACTTTTTTACCTTTATACCAAGAATTGTATCTACCTCGTTAAGATCTTTCATCTTAAAATTCGAGGCTAGATACTCTTTGGTCTCACGAACACCTTCCATGTTTTTCCCAAAAATCAACAAATCATCTACATATAGACAAATAATTACACCGTATCTATCGGTGAATTTAGTGTAAATACATTTATCAACACTATTATGTAAAAAACCATATGACAAAATAACAGAGTCAAATTTCTCACGCCACTGTTTAGGGGATTGTTTTAAACCATATAATGATTTGATCAACTTACACACCTTGTGTTCATTCCCAGGAAGCACAAAGCCTTCTGGTTGTTCCATGTAATCTTCTTCTTCGAGATCACCATTCAAAAAAGCCGTCTTAACATCCATTTGATTTACATGTAACTTATGAATGGATGCAAGTGCTATAAGAATTCGAATGGAGGTCATCCTAGCCACTGGTGCATAGGTGTCAAAATAATCTAAGCCTTCTTTTTGCCTAAATCCTTTAGCCACCAACCTAGCCTTAAAGATTGGAGAACTCCCTGTTGGAGTGTTCTTCCTCTTAAACACCCATTTACACCCAATAGGATACGATCCTTGAGGAAGATCAACTAGAATCCAAGTATTATTGGACAATATTGAATCCATTTCATCATTGATCGTCTCTTTCCAAAATGTCGCATCCCTAGAAGTCATGGCTTCACCATAGGATTGTGGATCACTATCCATATTAAACATTATGGGGATCTTCTTAATTACGGATTCTCTATTTCCCTCAACAAGGAATGCTAGAGATTGTGAGGAAATGAAATCGGGACCAAAGTCCTTTACTTTTCTCTCTTTGACTTTTCCTCGGTTCCATATCCTTATTGTCACAAAGACTTCATTTGGTTTGATCACTTGAGATCATTAGTTGATATTCTTTTTCAAAATCTGTTGAATCATCGAAAAATTTATTTTCAATGAATACAACATCTCTTGTTTCAATTATCGTATTTGACACTAAGTCAAGAACACGATATGCTTTAGAATGTTGGGCATATCCAACGAATGCACCTTTGATGGCTCTTGGGCCTAACTTTGTTCTCCGTTGGTCGGGAACTCTGTAGTAAGCCAAACACCCCCACACTTTGAAATAATATAAGTTTGGCATCCGACCCTTTCATAACTCATATGGAGATACTTTGAATTTTCTCGATCGTATTCTGTTAAGGATATAACATGCAGTCAATAATGCTTCACCCCATAAATTATATGGAAGTTTAGTATTTAACAACATCGAGTTAACCATATCTACTAAAGTATGGTTCTTTCTTTTTGCCAAACCATTTTGTTGCGGAGTATAAGGCGTAGAACACTCATGTACCACACCTTGTTCTTCACAAAATACATTAAATTCATTTGAAAAATATTCACCACCTTTATCACTACGAAGCACTTTGATTTTCTTACTAAACATATTCTCAACCTCGTTTTTAAAACGTTTAAACATATCAAAAGCCTCGTCTTTACTTTTCATGAGATACACATAAGTAAATCTAGAAAAGTCATCTATAAAAGTGATAAAATATCGTTTTCCACCTCTTGTTAGAGTTCCATTTAATTCACAAACATCTGAATGAATTAAATCTAACACTTGCGAATTCCTTTCACACTTATTAGGAAATGGCTTCTTGGTAATTTTTGATTGAATACAAATTTCACATTTATCCATAAATTCATCATTATTTAGATTGATATAACCATTCTTTTGCATATATTGTAAAATTTTAAAATTAAAATGTTCTAAACGTGCATGCCACAAAGAATAAGACTCAACAATATAAGCAGAAGAATTGACTTTATTTATATCAATGCTCAACTTGAACATACCCTCATTATAATATCCTTTTCCTACATATATATCACCCTTAAGCAAAACAAACTTATCGGATTCCAAGATAACCTTGAACCCCTTGTTACACAGAAGACTCACAGACATTAAATTCTTTCTCACATCAGGAACATGCAACACATTGGTCAAAGTCAATTTCTTCCCAGATGTGAAGTTGAGTTTCGCCGTCCCTTGACCGAGCACCTTAACCGATTGATAGTTGCCCATAAGCACTTCATGTTTTGCCACTAATTCATAATTCTTGAATTGTTGTCGGTCATTACACACATGGACAGTAGCACCAGAGTCAAGCCACCAATTATGAGACTTATCACTCATGGCTATGTTGAGTTCTGTAATCATACCAATCTCCAAATTCTCAACCCCTTCTGTAACCATGGCCAGTAAGTTCATATACTCCACCATATTGGCTTTGGAAGTTATGGTATCTTGCTTCTTTTTGAGAAGTTTACAATCTTTAATGTAGTGTCCTTTCTTGTTGCAATTATAGCAATTGCGAGTTTTTTTCTTCTTGTTTTGTATGTCATTGGTCTCGAATGTGGCCTTTCTCTTACCATTTCGAGAGTTCTTGGACTCGCTCACATGGTTCACTTTAGAACTTTGGAGAAGATACACTGCATTACGCTTTCGAGTTTCCTCTTTAATGCGTAAATGTCTAAGTATTTTCTCCACAGTGAAGTCCTTTGCCATATGCAGAAGTTTCTTCAAATAATTATTCCAAGACGAGGGCAATTTTGAGATGATAGCCCCGACTTGTAACATTTCTGGAATAATAACTTTCAAATCACGAAGTCTGCTTACAAGGACTTGTAATTCATGGACTTGATCCATGATCGGGATACTGTCAAGCATTTTGAATTCAAAATATTTCATCATTAAAAATTTATCGGTACCTTGTCGCTCGGTGTTGTATTTCTCTTCAAGAGCTTTCCATATTTCCACTGGGGATTGCATCGACATGTAAAGATCATACAATTGATCAGACAAGGTGTTAAGAATGTGTCCACGACATGTGAAATTGTCTTCCTCACGCTTCTTCTTGAGTTCAGCCACTTTCACAATTTCCTCGGAATTTGCATTAGGGGTAGGATCTTTTACGGGTTGTAAGTTTGGATCCAGAACATATGCCACATTCAAGACAGTAAGAAGGAACAACATCTTATCCTTCCAACGATTGAAGTTTGAGCCATCAAATCAGTCAAGTTTCACAAACTCTTGATTCATCACTTTAAATGCAGTGGTAGCCTCCGTCGCCATTTTCAAAAATAGTTCTCTTTGATTGTTAGAGATTTCGAGGGAAGATAGTTTCAGAGACGATAGTAAACTTTCAGGCACGGATGACACTTTCCAAAGAGAACTATTTGTCCCCACACAAAGTTGCTAGAGGGTTAAGACAAAGGTCCTCCTGGGATACAACGAAGTTTTGAATTACTTTTGATTAGCAAAATCACAGAATTCCCTAACTCTTATTCTAATTTCTGAAAATTGTAATTGATTGCAAAAGGAAAAATGTGAATTGTTGTGAGCATCATAGTCCATCTATTTATATGCAATCAATGGACACCTTTTGAAGAGTCACAACCCTTTTCATATTGGACATACCTCTTGGAAGAGACTTGTCCCATGTCCATTGGATGATAAGTCATCATTTTTCAATTAAATTTGAAAGATCATCACTTTTAATTTGCAATCTATATATTTTCAACAATTACAAGAGGAGATAACTATGTCTATTTATAGGTTGAAAAACCTTATTCTAATTAAAATAAAATAGATGACCTATTCCAATTAAAATAAAATAAAAGAAGTCTAGTTTATTTGGACTTTACTTTTATTTTATTTTACCACTGAATTTTTTTTAAAAAACAATTCTAGTCACCCAATTCTAACAATCTCCACCTTAACAAGAATTCTAGTCACCCAATTCTGACAATCTCCACCTTGACAAGAATTCTCTACGAACAAGAACTCTCAACGAACAAGTTCTCCACCTCTTCCACAAAACCCCTTGAGGGGTATTCTTTAACAATGAACACCAACCAAGTCCAAGCAATACTCAAACTTGGTTATGGGAAGTGACTCAGTCATCATATCTGTAGGATTTTCATGAGTACTAACTTTGCTCACAACAATATCCCTTCGAGCAATAATATCACGCACAAAATGATGCCGAACATCAATGTGCTTTGTTCTCTCATGAAACATTTGATCTTTTGTAAGAAAAATGGCACTTTGACTGTCACAAAATATTGTACCAATATCTTTAGCCATGTTTAAAGCATAAGCCACTAGATCAGCCTCGGCATACCTCTTCGGAGGTTTAATTTCTCTTCTAGGTCTATTCTTGGTAATAGAATATTGTGGTGAAGAAGTGGCTCTATTATGAACTTCTATACTAACTTGAGAAGTTGACTCTATTGTGGACACTGGATCAATCTGAAACTCCACCTGTTTTTGTTGGTCTTTACTGGAAGAGTCTTTAAGAGATAACTTAGGTAACATAGCAGTTTCATCAAAAACAACATCTCTGCTAATCATAACTTTTCTATTTTCAGGACACCATAACTTATACCCTTTTACACTAGCCTTAAAACCAAGAAAAACACATTTAATGGATCTTGGTTCCAATTTTGCATTATCAACATAAGCATATGCAAGACACCCAAAAATCTTTATATCAGAATAACAGCAGGCTTACCAGACCATATCTCTTGTGGCATCTTTTTCTCAATGGCAACGGATGGAGATCAGTTGATCAAAAAACATGCAGTAGAGGTTGCTTCAGCCCAGAACGACTTCGGTAAATTAGCATTCGACAGCATACATTGAACCTTCTCCATGATCGCTCTGTTCATTCGTTCTGCAACACTGTTTTGCTATGGAGTATGACGAACTGTCAAATGTCTCACGATCCCTTCTAATTTGCACAATTCATTAAACTCATCAGAAAAGAACTCTAAGACATTATCTGTGCGGAGGTGTTTTATCTGTTTTCTTGTCTGTTTTTTAACCATAGTTTTTCAAGACTTGAATATAGAAAACACATAGCTTTTCTGCTTCAGAAAGAATGCCCAAACTTTTCTAGAAAAATCATCAATAAGAGTTAGCATATAATTAGTTCCACCTCTCGAAGGCACTCTAGATGGTCCCCAAAGATCAGAATGAATATAATCCAATGCTCCCTTCGTGTTATGGATTCCTCTGGTGAATCGAACTCTCTTTTGCTTCCCAAAAACGCAATGCTCACAGAACTTTAGTTTGCTAATGCCTTGCCCATCAAGAAGTCCTCTTTTACTCAATTTTGCCATGCCATTTTCACTCATATGCCCTAGACGTATATGCCAAAGTCTAGTAATATCATCATCTGATAAGGAAGAGGAAGCGACTGCAGCATCACCAATAATAGTTGAACCTTGAAAAACATATAATTTGGTAGTCTTTCTCTTCCCTTTCATCACAGTGAGAGAACCCTTGTTAATCTTTAGAACCCCAATTTCAGCTATGTACCTGTGTCCTTTTGAATCAAGAGTACTCAGCGAAATCAAATTCCTTTTGAATTCTGGTACATGTTGCACGCCACTAAGAGTTCTAACGACCCCATCAAACATCTTTATTTTGATTGTGCCAACACTTACAATTTTACATGAAGCATTATTTCCCATCAAAACAACACTTTCAAACACAACTTCATATGTTGTAAACCAATCCCGATTGGGACTCATATGGAAGGTGCAACCAGAATCGAGGATCCACTCCTCGTTCACTTTAGAATTGTCGACAGAAGCAACTAGGAGTTCACCATCACTAGTCTTCTACTACATCAACTTCACCGGATTGTTCTGGTTGTTTTCCCTTTTGATTCTCTTCCTCCCTTTTGATCTAATTTTGTAACTTGTAGCACTCTTTCTTAATGTGCCCTTTCTTATTGCAAAAGTTACAAGTTTTACCTCTGTTTGAAGATCTCGATCTACCTTTAGATTTACTGCGGGGATTTCGTTCCTGTGTCCTCTCACGATTATCATCACTGTTTCGATCTTGTGTTCCACGAACAATGAGACCCTCTCCCTAAGAGTCAGATCTAGCCACAAGATGCTTTATCTTGTCATACGAGGCTAAGGAAGCATAGACTTCATCAACTGTGAGAGATTCACGGCTATACAAAATTGTATCTCTAAAGGTTGAATACGACGGTGACAACAAACAGAGAAGAATTAACCCTAAATCCTCTTTATCATGCCGAACCTCCATGGCCTCCAAATCTGAGATAATTTCTTTAAACACATTCAAGTGTTCGTGCATGCACCTTCTTCCAAACGATGAGAATACATACGCTGCTTCATATGCAATTTACTGGTTAGGGTTTTCGACATACATAACTGTTGCAATTTTGCCCATAATGCAGCAACAGTCTTCTCCTTTAACACATCTTATAGAATTTCATTTGATAGATGCAGCTGTAATTGCGTCAAAGCCTTTCGATCTTTACGCTTCTTCTCTTCATCTGTCAAATTCGAAGGCATCTTATCTAACCTTAACAAGGCATCCTCCAAATCCATCTGCACAAGAACTGCTTGCATCTTTACCTGCTACAACGCGAATCTGGTATTGCGATCCAACAGCGGAATATCATACTTCAATGTCGCCATTATCATGATTGAGACTAGTAACTCGAAATGCTCTGATACCAATTTGATAAAATTAAATGTTGACAATGAAGAAATATAAAAAAACGAAAAACACACACAGATTTTACGTGGAAACCCTTTCGGGAAAAAACCACGGGCAGAGGAGAAGAAGATTCACTAATGTCAAAAATCGAATGATTACAAGAGCAGATGACTATGCCTATTTATAGGTTGAAAAACCTTATTCCAATCAACAACTAATAGAAGTAACGTAGTAAGGTTGAAACACCTTATTCTAATTAAAATAAAATAGATGACCTATTCTAATTAAAATAAAATAAAAAAAATCTAGTTTATTTGGACTTTATTTTTATTTTATTTTACCACTGAATTTTATTTTAACAAGAATTCTAGTCACCCAATTTTAACAGTCTCTATAAGGAGAAAATCCAAAATAAAAAATTTAATCTATCAAATTTGAGTACAATTGCCAATGAGTATGCAATTATAATCTCCCAAATAAGGACAAAGACTCATAAAAAATAAAAATGTATTTGAGTTCAAAAAAATAACCCAAATAAAATTTTCAATAAAAATCGACAAAGTATTCTAGTATATTTTCTTATGATTTTTGACAACTCCTAAACCCTATATATAGGGAAAAATCATGATAAGTACATCAATTTCAATTTATTTATGATAATTTTGTCTTTGAATTGTGCTATTTAAGCCGTAAATTATTTTATTTTGTCTCATATTTTATTTTTCATGTAATAGGTGAAAGAATTGGAGAAAATTGGGCATAAAGATTATTTTAGTAAGTTTTTGCAGATTGAATTTTAAACTTTCACTACTTCATTATTTAGTCATAACTTAAGCTACAAAACTTTGATTTGGGACCATAATATATCATTTTGAATGGAATTGAAAAATCTAGCTAGGTTTATTTCACGACTTGAACCCTAAAAAACCAATAGAAAGGTGCCTAAAAATAGCCTAGAAGTATGCAATGCAAATCACCAAAAACTTAGAAAAACTACTCCAATTCTTTGGAGCTCTTTTGCCTTTTCTCCAATATGAGAATTTTGACTTATAAATATATAGTTTTAGGTTTAGAATTAGCTCACCATTCTTAAAGTTATTCTATTTTTGTGTTCTATTTTCTCCTTGAGTTTTTAAACTCTACTTATTTTTTTTACAAAAGAAGTATTAATTCAAAGAAAAGACATTAGAAAAGACAGTTCTCCTCCGTCTTAATCATCGTGCAATAATTGCAACACTTCATCTTATGGTTGCATGTAAATATGTCTTCCCAAAGGTCTTGAAAACGCCATTTTTACCAATCCATCTATAACTTTGTTCCCCTCTCTGAACACATGTCTCCGTGAACCATCTATGTACGTTTGAGAAGGTCTTAATATTTTCTAGTCAAAGGGATTTTGACGTTTTGATTCAAAAAGTTTGTGAGATATAATTTGCTCTTAATATTTTCTTAATTATTTGGTATTTGAAGATCTTCTAAGTGATTATTATAGAGTTTGCTCATGTCGCATTTTAGTGTTACTAAGAAATTCATTTATTGTTACCAAATTATAAAACTCAACTTATATATTAATGGGTTTATTAACCAATCATATTATGAAGTTCATATAAGTGAATCCTATGAAATGGCTTAAATGAGTTTGAATAAAAAATATGTCCATTTTTTTTATTAGAGTTCACTTATAATAGTTAAACATAAGTTGGTTCATCGTATAGTACAATACTCATTTGGAAGTTAAACATAAGTTGGTTCATCATATAGTAGAATGGTCAATTGTTTCATTTAGGAGTTTAATATTACACTTTTATTTATTTTATTAAGAGCATACATTTTCAAAAGTTTGGTTCTCATGCCCTTCTCTTATGGCATTTATCATAGTTACACTTAAGTTTGTTCATTTTATAATCGACTGCTCATTGGTTCAATTTAGGAGTTTAACATTAGTCTTCTATGTAACCCCTCAAATCGGGCCTACACGTTACGGTCCAATCTAAATAATTACATGGGCCATAGATATGTCAAGAATCTTTATTGACTTGAACTCACTTATCTTTGAAAAATCAAAGTTATTGTTTCTTCCAAAAATGATAAGTTTAGTTTAAAAAACTTAGGTAGAAAACCCTTTGCCATTATTTTGAAAACAACATAGTGATCTTTAAATTCATATTCGATAAGTTGAGTTTGTGAAAAATGGTTTTATTAGGAAAATACTAAATTATTTAATCCATAATAAAAATCCATGCAAATTAGCCGATGTCAAGTTTTAAAAAAAATCCCAATGCCACAGTTTTAAAGTTTCATGTAAAAAGTCTGTAACAACAATAACATCCATTAAGGTCCGATGCACAATAAAAATCCATATTCATATAAAAATATTCCCGAGAGCATTAATGATGACTGCGTCCGAATCCTAACCACGAGGATTACTTGAAACACATAAGTAACGTGGGTGAATTTTAAAAAGCCTAGTGTGAGATCAACACAATTAAAATCACATACATAACAATATATCAATTTCGACATAACAATCATCATAATATTCATACATTTTTAACACTGATATTTAAGAACGATCATGTCAATGCATACTTTAAAACGATGCACATTTTTATAAAAATTTCCTATTCATCTCCTCTACACACCAATATCAAGTTCCCCAAAACTCGTCTAATCGAAACACCATTTGTGGACAACCCACCTTTGATTTGCAGATAAATTTCCACTGATATCATATCATGGACAAGCCACCAATGATATGCATATATACTGCCACTGAAACACTTTGTGAACAAACCACCATTGATATGCAGATAAATTACCATTGAGTTTCACCTTTCATAAAATCCTATCCCAAGCATGTGATATGGGAATTTCACTTTTAAACACACATATATGTATCACTTTTACACTTTGGCATGTGGACATGCTCACATAATCACATATCACTTACTCATCACTTTAACATGTTTTAACATGCTTTTTCACATTAGATAATAAATATCAATATTAACATACTCTTATATAGATATCACATGTTTAAAACATCAAACATATCAATAAGCCATGCATCACATATAATGAGAATGAGGTCTACACATACATCATTATCATAACAATAACCACATCATATATCATGAGTTTCATAAAACATATTCGTTAGATTCACTTCCTTGGGTCCTTTTTTGATGAGTTTTCAACCCCTCTTTGAATACTTAATGTACTCACAATTTATAATTAAATTATTAATATACATAAATGTAGAAGCCCAATTTATCCCGCTAAGAATATAAAACCATAAAACCAAAATAAATTAAATAAAAAATCATTTAATAAAAAAGTTTAAATTACATCCCAAAATAAAAATACCCAATTACCTACCTAAGCCCAAATTACAAACCCAAACCTAAACTAAATCCTAAAACCTAATTACCCAATTCAAGGCCCAAATTACTAGGGCCCAAAGCAACTAAAAATTTTCCTAAGGTAGAAACCCTAATCTGACTTTCTCCTTTCGGTGTTGCTCATCTTCATCGCCACGTCAGCATAACACCACATCAGCCATGTGGCCTTTCGGATGCCTTTCACCGAAATGGCAAAAAATACATCCCCCAATGCCGTTGACTCCGTCAGACATCCTACCACTACCACGATAGAAGTCCTGCAAAAAGAAGGGCAAAACAAAGAGAAAAGACAGAACATAGAAAAGAAAAATGAATAAACATGTATTAAATGCAGCTTTAAAAGCCCATAACCACCTTTGTAATAATTTACGCACACAAGAAGCAATAGAAAAACAAAATTTTGAAGGTATTTTATATACATTTGTGTTTATTTTTTAAGAGGAAATATATATAAAATATAAAAAAGGACGAGTTAGGGTTTCTTAGCACGTCGCTTCGACCATCGTTAGTGGTTGTGGGACTACCCGAGGCCTCCATCGAATCTTTTGATGATCGTGTAGGAGATTTTGAAAAGGAAAGGATGTTTTTTTAAAAGAAAATAAAGGGGAATCAATTTTTTTTATTTTTGTGGGTTTCATGATTGTTTTTGAAGCTTTCTAACCCTAGATCTATATTTTAGGGGTTAAAAGGAAAAAAAATGGGGTACCTCTTCGACTTCGCGGCCACTGTAGGCAACGGATTCCATCGCCAATCACCGGTGGCCATGACGGACGGACGGTGGCTAAAGGGGTGGCCCAAGGGTTTTGTTTGAGAGAAAAATGAAAGTGTAAGGGAGTTTTTTTTTTTAAAAAGGAGTTTAAAAATGAAGTTTTTCTAAAAAAAATTGCTTTTATAGGGCACTATATGGCATCATTTTGGAGCCCCCACCAATGGCTCAGAACGATGTCGTTTCAAGCGTATACTCGAACGAAGTCCGACCCGCCTAAGAGGATCCATGCTTTTTTGGAAAGTGGGCAATTTATTGCCTCGATCCTTCCGCCTTTCAAGTTGTTTTAATTTGGTCCTTTTCCTCACAATCTATGCCCTATGTGACGCCGTTTCAGGCCTGGTTCCAGTGGCCTAGGAACGGCGTCGTTCCATCTGAAAAGGGAAGGGAAAATTTGAACCCCAACCCCTCTGCTTTTGGAGTCTTATCCAATTAGACCCTAACTCATATTTTTATTTATTTTAAATTTCACCCTTAAAATTTGACTCCTTTGCATCTCGATCCTCTGACCCTGAATGTATATGGATGTTGATACATGGAAAAAGCTGGAAAATTTCTCATGTACCCTTTTTTAAAAATATTCGGGTTTTACCCCACACTTTTAAAAAAAAATCTTACTCTTTTATTCTATTTTCTTTAAAATTAAATCTTTTGTTTCTTTTAAAAAAAAATTCAATATTTTAAATCATTTGTATTATTCATTTTGCATTTTGCATTTAAGATTCAATGATTATTTAATTTGCATTTTGCATTTTGGTGTTATTTGTATACTTTTGTTTATTATTTTTGATTATTTTGTAAATTACATGAATATTTATCCATCATCTGTAAAATATTTTAACAAAATTATATGCTGTTTTCCAAAATACATAAATTGTTTTTTTTAAAAAAACTAAAGGCAATATTCTTTTATTTTAGGGGATTCGAGAAATTGTGCCCTAACGTGTTGGATATGATTTTTCTTTGAACCTAAATAAATTAATATCCTATCTAAAATCGATAATCGCCATTTTTATTTGTAAATTACATGGATTTATCCATCTTTTGCAAAACATTTTTAATAAAATAAAATGTATATCTTTTTTAAAATACATAAATTGTTTTAAAAAACAAAGACAATATTCTTTTATTTTAGGGAATTCAAAAAATTGTGCCCAAACGTGTTGGGTATGATTTTCCTTTGAACCTAACTAATCGAGTATCCCCTTTAAATTGGTAATTGTCATTTTTTATAAAATACATAGTTATTTATCCATATTTTGCAAAACATTTTAACAAAATAAATCATATATCATTTTTAAAGTACATAAATTGTTTTAAAAAATTAAGGCAATGTTATTTTATTTTAGGGAATTTGAGAAATTGTGCCCTAGCGTGTTCGGTATGGTTTTTCTTTGAACCTAAATAATTGAGTATCCTATTTAAAATCGATAAGTGCTCAATGTTTTGTTATTTTAAAGGACTCGAAAAATCGTGCCCTAACGTGTTGGATATGGTTTTTTCTTTGTACCTAAGTAATTGAACACCCTATTTAACATCTCATTTTAAATTTTACTCGTTCTCTAATTTTCAACAATTAACACATAAAATAATTGATTAGGTACCAATTTTGGGCGTATGGTGGTGCTAATCCTTCCTCATACGTAACTCACTCTCAAACCTATTTTCTGGATTTCGAAGACCAAAACTTTTGTTAAAAAAACTTTAAATATTTTAAGGTTATCCAATTGCACCTCGTAAAAAGATTGATGGCGACTCCATTTTCAGTTTTAAAATAAAAGTTGGGATTCTTTTTTTCAAGAAAATGGTTTCGACAGCTTGGCGACTCCACTAGGGAAAAATAAGAGAGTCAAGCCGCGAGTCGATTATTTTTTGGTATTTTTGTTGAAAATTGGGAACTTGGTTTAAATTTAATTTACGAACTTTTCTTGCATTTTGTATTCATGTTTGGTTTAAATTAATTTGCCTATTGATTTATTTTTGGGTCGAAGGGTTTTTCATGCATTACACTAATCTGCTACTTCACATTTTTTAAGTGAAAGTGAGAAACTACTCCTTCGCGAGGTCTTCACCTCTGTGCAGGATAGTGGATCACTTTCGAGAATATATTCGTACCTATATTTTCGTGAAGTCTTCACTTTCGTGCAAACATATGGGAAATGTATCCCCCTGAACTGAACTCGGTCCGTATGAGCCTATAATAGGTGAGGATCGAGGAATCTACCAGTTCAGGTACCCTTACTTTAGAACTTAAACCGCATATAGTCAACCCTAGGAGCCTACCCTAAGATGGATCATGCCAAACCTTTAGCGGTCACCCAAATAAATATAAGAGAGAGATACTCTTTTATACTTTGATTTTTTCTTTAGTTGCAATTTTATTGTTAAAATTTTCTGTAATGATTATACTAACTTATCTTTTTTTCTCTTTGCATTACATTATTATTCTAGGAAAGGTGTTGATTTGTATTCGATTACCAAATAGAGAACTTTATCATGGAAAATGAGTTTATTGATAGAGTAGAAGATAATATGGTTGTGTGCATATGGTCGGAGGAGAGATAGCATGAAAAAGGAGACAGTTTGTCTGAGAGGCACGTATCAGAATTCTACGATTATACCTAGGTAAATGTAACCCAAAATAATTTGCAAGAGTTAAAGGACATTTGGGATCAGTGGGATGATGAGATGAAACAAACATTCTATAGGGAATATGGAGATCTATCTTACTTACTTGAAGTTAAGGTAGACAAGCGTCTTTTCTGAGCTCTCACTCAACATTGGAATCCTGCATAAAGTTGCTTTACCTTCGAGAATTTTGACATGGTGTCTACGGTGGAAGAATACACTACATTGCTCTGCTGCCCAAAGATTCAAGTTGACAACGCCTATTCAAGAGCCGCTTGTATCTCGACCTTCTTGAAAAGATTGATGAACATAACTGGAATGAGCGAGCAATGAGTTACGGCTCGATCAAAGTAAAAGGGGATAACAAGTGTATTACTTGGAAAATCCTACGAGATCTATTGTAGTACACCCAGATGCAAGGAAACGCATCGACATTTTTGCTTCAAGTATGTTTCTTGAAAACATAAAATACACCATTGTACATGCCATTCACACAAGGTAAATATACCTAGTCTTGTACTCTTCAAGTTGATGTGATTTGATGAGAGGCACTTAATCCCACTTTAGCTCCTCTGAAATCTTGTACCTACGCGTTGAATCAAACGCGTTAAGCCGATGAAGGCTTAGTAAGCACTACAAGGGTGATTAGTCATTTACCAACCCTTTAATTAATTCATTTTAACACTTTTATGAATATTCATTCATGTAATATACATATCTTTCACATACATAGCATTTACTTACCTTGATGGCATATTTTACACTTTCTTTCACTTTTCACATTTAGTCATTTTAGTCACTTTGACTTACTAAATTTTTTTTTCAACATTTATTTACACATACACATGTAGAACTTACCTTTCATGTATTCATCATTTTACTTGCCTTAATGTCATAGTTTGCATATTCTTTCACCTTTCACAACTTATCCATCTTGGCCACTTTAGCATACTTAGTCACTTAGCCATAGCTCTTTTATCTCAATTATAGAATCTATCGGATATACGGAACAAACGGATAGTACCGAAGTACTAAACAGAGAGCACATAAGTGTTGGGCAATAGAGAGCACACACAATGCTAAACATAGAGTACACAAAGTGCTAATCGGAGAGCACACGAAGTGCTAATATCAGAGAGCACGAAATGTGCTAAACAGAGAGCACAAACAGTGCTAAACGGAGAGCGCCCTAAGGTCCCTTAATGGCATGCCACTAATATTACAATAGTTCTAAATAGGTCTACATGGGCAATATCACCATGAACATCATTTTTCACCATAATACATCATTATTCACATTTTTCTTCACATATATATCATTATATATATATATATTTCTTGCCTTTATTTTCACATTAATTTTCAAAGCTATCTACTTGAGTTACAGTCACTAAATTATTTATATCTTGAGTTACAGAATTCGAAATTGATAACCGCTTGATGTTTCTGAAACTAGACTCAATTATCTTTTTACCATAAAAATTTCATAATTTTTAATTTAGCCAATTCGTACATAAAATTCTTTCAATTTACCCCTTCTCTGTTGCCTGACAGTTTCGACCTTTCTTTACTAAAAATTAATTATATTTTAGCTCAGGGATCAAAAAATGTTTCCGTCTATTCCTTTTGAAAATAGACTCATTAAAAATTTAACCATATAAATTTCAGTATCTAATAATTTTTCGAAATTTTTATATGATTTTTCAAAGTCAGAACAGGGGAACCCAAATCTACTTTGACCTTGTTACACAAAAACTAGTATATCTCAAAATATACCATTCCTTTTCTTTCACCGTCTCTTCCATATGAAACTAAACTCAATAAGATTTAATTAAATATTTAATTCGATCCTTAACTCTTTTTATACAATTTTTTGTGAAATTTCGAAGTTAGTCCTCTCATGTTGTCCAAACTGTTTTAATGAGAACATTTCCTTTTACCATGTTTCTTTGCACTAAGTTTCATTTAATCACACATATGATTATTTTCACACATATATTATAATATATTTCTTTCATATTTTTTTTCAACATTTCATCTCATATATCATCATTTAATGTCATATATCACCATTAATCATATATCAACATTATGAACTCATTAACTTAGTTGTTTCTAAGTCTTTTATACTTATAGTACTTACAACTCTTGTAGAAAATCTCTTTTCACTCCTTGGCTTTCTCCTTCCCTTTTCCTTTATCTTCACTTGAGTCCTTCTCCTTCTTCTCTTTCTCTTCATTTTCATACAAAAATACATATTTTTCACACATGAGCTAAAAATCACTTTCCATGTCAAAACATGAAAATAAACATGTATGTCATGTAAGTCTCTTCATCCCTTACCTTAACACTTGAAACTTTCAAAGATATCCACTTGAGCTCTTGCTCCTAAACACTTCAAAATGGATTTCTTTCAAGAGATTGAAGTGGCTAAAGGTCTAAACTTATCTTCTTCTTGAAGAAAACTTGAAGAAAACTCAAAGGATGAAGCTTTGAAGCTTCAAAAAGGCTTGAACCAAAGAAAGAAGAAGATGAATAGGAGGAGGGAGGAGTTGGACGGCAAAGATAAGGAAAATGGGGGGACAAAAATATGATATCCCTCCATTTCATTTTATCCAATTATAGCCTATAATTAGGCTTGTCTAAAAGAAATGGTCAAATTCACTTTAGGTCCCTTGACCTTTCATCACTTCTACACTTTAGTTCAAACTCCAATCATTACTCATTATTATAATATAATATATGTTCAATTACCATTTTTCCCATCACTAATCACCACAAACACCTTGATGAGTCATCATTTATTTTTGGGCTAATTATCCTTTTAAACCTTAACCCTAAACCCTAAGAAAGATGGAAAGGTACGAATGTGCGTCGATTATCGGGATTTGAATAAGGCAAGCCCAAAAGACAACTTCCTATTGGCTCATATTGATACCCTAGTTGATAACACGGCGGGTTATTCGTTATTCTCCTTCATGGATGGTTTCTCCAGGTACAACTAGATAAAGATGGATCCTGAAGACATGGAGAAGACTACCTTCATCACAACGTGGAGGACATTTCGTTATAAAGTGATGCTATTTGGACTTAAAAATGTGGGGGTAACATATCAAAAAGCTATGGTGACCTTGTTTCATGATATGATGCACAAAGAGATCGAGGTTTACGTTGATGATATGATTACAAAATCTCAAAATGAGGAAAAACATGTGAAGGTCTAAAGGAAACTGTTCTTAAGATTGAGGAAATACCAGTTAAAGTTGAAGCCAACCAAATGCACTTTCGGAGCTACTTCTAGGCTTTGTGGTTAGCAAGAGGGGTATTGAGATTCACTTGATTGTGAGACAATGTATTCACCAATTGAGAAGTTGTGTTGTGCTTTGGTTTGACCACTCGAAGATTAAGATAATATATGTTGTATCACATGACCTAGTTGATCTTGAAATTAGGTCCCCTAAATTACATGATGGAGTCGACCGCACTAAATGGAAGAATGGATAGATGACAAATTATGCTCTCTGAATTCGATGTAGTCTATGTGAACCAGAAGGCAGTAAAGGGAAGCGCAATAGTACACTTTCTAGCCAGTAGAGCTCTAGAGGATTATGAGCCATTAATTTTTGATTTCTCGAATGAAGAACTAATATACGTTGCAACCACCGAGGAAGGAGCTCCAGGAGAACATCCTTGGAGGCTAAAGTTTTACGGTGCCTAAATGCCACGGGTAATGTAATTGGGATAGTCTTGGTATCTCCAAAAGATGGTCATTATCCTTTCACTAGCAAGCTCGACTTCGACTGTACAAATAACATGTCGAATATGAAGCGTGTATCATGGGAATTTGTGTAGCCATAGAATGAGAGATCAAAATTTTGAAAGTATATGGGGATTCTCTACTTGTAATTTACCAACTCAAGAATGAGAAACAAGAGATTCCAAGCTAATTGATTATCGAAAGTTGGTTCTTGAGTTGATCAAGGAGTTTGAGGACATTACATTCCATTATCTCCCACGGGATAAAAACCAAATGGCTGACGCTTTGGCTACTCTTGCCTCAATGATTAAAGTAAATAAGCCAATGGATGTAAGGCTCATTCAAATGAGCATTTACGACACTCCTGCTCACTGTTACAATATCGAGGAAGAAGAAAGGGATGACCATCCTTGGTACCAAGACATCTTACATTATGTACGGGATCGTAAATACCCAGAGCAAGCTATCGAGAACGGTAAACAAACATTGAGAAGACTGGCAATTGATTATCTTGGATGGAGAAATCCTATATAAAAGGAGAAAGGATTAGGTATTACTAAGATGTGTTGATGTTGTTGATGCTAGGAAAATCTTGGAAGAAGTCCATGAGGGTGTTTGTGGGACGTATGCCAATGGTTTCACGATGACTCGATAAATAATGAGATTTGGTTACTATTGGTTTACTATGGAAGGTGATTGCATCAACTATGCCAAGAGGTGTCACAAAGGCCAGATCTATGGAGATAAGATCCATGTACCGCCTTCACTTCTTCATGTCATGACTTCCCCATGGTCCTTTTCCAAAGGAGTGATAGCATTAGAAATGACACTTAATTTCTCCTTGAATTAGTGTATAATTTGTTCCTTTTGTATCATATTTAGCTTACATTATACGCATTTCATACTTAGTATTTGCATTTTCTAAATCAGTGTTGTATGGTCTTACTTTCTTTTATTTTATTCCTTTTGTGCTACTAATGTCGCTGTATTAGTATTAGTTTTGCATCTAAAGTTGTCAGTGCAGAAATCCACCTTTGAAGATCAGAATGGGAAAGCATTTAGAGTTACGACCACAAGTTGACCTAGAATTACGGCCAAAGATGTCACCACATAAATGCTTCTACATTTTATCAAGGATTTTACGTTGGTAACACATTCAGAAGCACCAGCGCAGGAGAATGCCAAGTTGCCGTAGTAAATTTAAATCATAATTTGCGTCCATAGATGTCGCGAAAAACTGCAACTACCTAAGATCTGCGTGAGTGCATAGCTGACAATAACAAACTTGTACAGCTACAAAAAGGGAAGTTAGATTGAGAAGAGGGATAGACCTGTGCTGTGGAATGATTATAAATGAGGGAAGTGAAAGGTGATCATCATCAAGCTGTGAAGAATTCAATTCACAAAATTTCTCATCAAGGCCAGCTACCATGGAAGCTTGATTCCTAGGAGGGTAAATCGACGCAACAAGAAGGCGACTACTCTTGACGAGGAGTGCCTATGTGCGACACAAGAGGAGCGATTAAGGGAGAATTCTACTAGACTGGGAATAACATGTTTCAATTTATCTTTTAATCCCTCTTGAATGTTGATGAATTCTATTGACTTTTAATTGTATACGGAAGTATCTATTAATGTTAGATCTATTTTGATTTCTACTCAATTCTTCTCATCTGTTTATATTTAGATTTAACTGTTTTGAACACGGAAGTGCGATTGCAGTTAGAAACACTGGAAGGTGCGGTGACAAGTTAGATTAACAAACAAGACAAAGAAAGTTTCTTGAGGCAAGAAGGAATTCTGGCAACTTGTTCTTGAGTGCAAAGCATTACCAGCACTAGAAGGTGTGGTAATTGTGAGTACTTGGGTCTTTGTTAAACAGAGGAGTTGATAGCAGGTCAGATCTTATTAGAACTTAATTCCGGTGACAATTCATCTATCAGTTACCTTGTAGTCACATTTAGCGTTGCCAAGTTGTGAAGTCAAGGATCTCCCTATTTCTTCACACTTGATCTAATACTTTTACTTTTCTGAATTTACATTTACAACATCTTCCATAACAATTCATTTTCTATTAATTTGCTTTGACATTTTATATTATATTTGCCCTGACAGATTTAACTCTTTGAATTGTGCAGTCTTAACCAAATTGCATTGACATTACTCTTAACAATTCTTTTCATTTAAACTCTAGTTGATTCGATAAATTTAAGCAACAAGAACACCATCCTCGTGGGATCGATATCCGATAGATTCATCTTTATCTATTATACTTGCATCGACAGTGTTTGCTTGCACATTTGTTGTGACATTTACAGGCCGATCAAGTTTTGGTGCCGTTATCGAGGATGGCGTTTGTTTGATGTTTATTTTTGTAGTTGTATTTACTATTTGTTTTCTAACTTTTATTGATTAACTAATTTTTTGTTGATTTTCTTTTAAATTCTTTTTAGGTGTTCATGTCCACAAGGAGAAATCCTAATAACATTTTTAGTTTTGATTCAGAAATTGAAAGGACAATTCGAAGGAAGAGACAAGAGCAAAGAAAAATGGATGGAAATAACAATGATCTACCACCTTTGCTACCACAAAATATTGTTCCTCTAGTGAAGCCACAAGGAATTAACAACATACCGCTGCCACAAAGAGAGCAAATTCCAGACAGGACAATAAGAGACTTCATTGTTCCTGTACTCGATGATCTACAACCAGGAGTTGTTAGACCAGCAATACAAGCTGGGAATTTCGAATTAAAACTGGTGATGTTTCAAATGATAAACTCGAATGGACAATATGCTGGTTTACCTCACAAAGATGCGAGGGAGCATCTCAAATCATTTCTGCTTATATGTGCTTCCTTCAGTCAACATGGTGTTCCTGATGACGCCTTGAAGATGCAGTTGTTCCCTTACTCTTTACAAGGAAGGGCACGTACATGGTTTTTAGGTTTACCAGCTGGATTTATTACTTCATGAAATGCGCTAGCAACTCAGTTTGTTCTGCGATTCAATCCACCCACAATGAATGCTAGACTAAGGAATGATATTACAACATACCATCAATTGGATGATGAGAACCTGCGCACTACATGGGAACGTTACAAAACTCTGCTTAGACGTTGTCCCATGCACGAAATCCAACAGGAGACACAAATCGAGATTTTCTACAATGAATTAAATGCCCAGACAAGAAATCTTGTCGATGCATTTGCTAATGGTCCTTTGTTGGATTGCACTTACAATGAAGCTGTGCGAATCTTGGAAAGAATTCGTAAAATGATTATCAGTACTCGATTTCTCGTTCTGCTCAGGTAAAAACAAATCTTGAAGTTATTGAGTCAGATGTCATTTCAGCCCTAAGTGCACAAGTATCCTCTTTGGCAAACATGATTAAAAACATGAAGGGGACGAGTGATGTTGTCCCTATTCAAGTAGCCTAACAAATGGATATCCAGACATTTTCTTATGAAATTTATGGTGACAACCATAGCTATAAGGATTGTCCACAGCATACTCAGAATGCATTTTATGTCAATATCATTCGAGGGAATTCATATGGTAACTCATTTAACAGTTCAAATAGGACTCAACAACCTTGGGGGAGTCAAAATGCGTCCACATATAGATATGGAAATTCCTCAAATCAAGGTAATTTTAGACAAGGGAGTTACGGTCAACAACAGTAGAATTATAATCACAATCCTCAAGTGCATGCGTAACCTAACCAGATGCGATCACAGAACCAGATGCAGTCATATAATCAGATGCAACCACAAGCTCGAATACAGTCGCAACAGGTTGTGCTACCAAATATGCAAGGACAACATCAACAACAACAACAATAACAGTATTCTCAACCAAGATCAAATCCATTAGCTACTCTTGAAGCTTTGATGCGTGAGCATATTACCAGAACAGAAGCAATTGTTCCAGAAAATTCGTCTTCCATCCGAGCGTTGGAAGCACAACTAGGACAACTGCCTTGTAACATGAGCACATGACCACCAAATGCTTTGCCCAATGAAATTGAAAATCCAAATTAGAAAGAAAAGGAGCATTGCAAGGCTATCACATTGTGGGTGGAAAGCAAACTGCCGAACAAAGTAGTAGCTCCAACCAAGCACCTATCGACGCAATCAAACCAAAGAAACAAGGAGAAGTTGTATCTGAAGAAGATACAATAGAAGTAATTGAGGATGAGCCACCAGTAGTCACACCAATGCCGACCATTCATCCTATGAAGTTGTCGACGCAACTACCCATGTCGACACAACCGGTTATACACAACAACCCACTGTGAACATACCTTTGTCATTTCCACAATGATTCAAGGAGAAATATCATGACAGAGATTATCAAAAGTTTGTACCTACCTTGAAACAATTACATATTAATATACCCTCTAGTTGATGCTATTGTGCATATTCTCAGCTATGGGAAATTTATGAAGGAGCTACTATCAAAGAAGAAGAAGCTATCCGATATAGAGATGATTGCGCTCATAGAAGGGTGTAACGCTGTGCTGACAAACAAATTGCCACCAAAAATGAAAGATCTAGGCAGTATCATAATTCCATGCTCTATTGGAAACCATTACTTAGGTAAAGCCTTATGTGATTTGGGAGCTAGCATTAACCTTATGCCATTGTCAACTTTCAAGAAATTAGGAATTGGTCATATGAAGCCCACTACGGTGACATTATAACTTCGGACAGATTTTTGGCATAATCTAAAGGACAGATTAAAGATGTTCTCACCCATGTCAATAAGTTTGTGTTCCCAGCCGATTTCATCATACTTGATTGTGAAGCCGATAAAGAGGTTCCCATTATTTTGGGGCGCCCATTTCTTGCAACGGGACACACACTAATAGATGTTTTCAAGGGTGAGTTGATCATGCATCACAACGATGAACATGTAACCTTCAGTGTTTTCGAAGCATCTCCATCACGAAGTAAGGAACAATGTCATCACATTGATGTTCTGGACGAGTTAATTATAAAGGAATTTAATGAACGAAGTTCAACAGTGCCAAAGGAATATGCGGTGACATCGGAAGATAATGCCTTACCTGAATGTGACCACAAAGTTGAGGCTAATGTCTGTGAGCTTAGACATGGCTGGCAATTAGAGTCTTTGGATCTGGTTAATAGGACAATCCCTATGTTCAATCAATCGGTTGAAGAAGCTCTGACTCTGGAGTTAAAGCCATTGCCAACACATCTGAAATATGTTTTTTTGGGTGACAATGATACATTGACAGTGATTGTTAGTGCAAGTCTCTACGTGAGCCAAGAAGAAAAATTAATCGGAATATTGAAGCAGCATAAAAGAGCCATCGCCTGGAGCATAGTAGAGATCAGAGACATTAGTCCCTCTTTTTGTATACAAAAAATTAGGTTGGAAGATAAAGGAAAATACTCAATTGAGCAACAACAAAGATTAAATGAGAAAATGAAGGGTAGTGATGAAAGAGATCATTAAATGGCTGGATGCATGCATAATCTACTAAATTTCGGATAGTACATGAGTGAGCTCGGTCCAATGTGTGCTTAAGAAAAGCGGTATCACTATGGTAAGTAACGATAAAAATGAGCTAATCCCTACTTGCATTGCTACAGGTTGGCGAGTGTGTATGGATTACCGTCGTCTAAATGCTGCCACAAAGAAGGATCACTTCCCACTTCCGTTCATTGATCAAATGTTGGATAGGCTAGCTGGTAAGGCCTACTACTATTTTCTTGATTGATCAAATTAGTGTTTTTTTTCTCCAAGAATTGGGCGATTCTTTTCTTGGTTTAGGTGTCCGTTTTCTCTTATGATTGAACGGTGGTGTATGCTTGGGTCTGCCGTGTTCAAGGTGGATAGCAGTTTTTCCTTTATTCTTAACTTCTGATCATTTTGCTTCATTCTTTCGTTTGAGGTTCTCTATTATTTCTCGCTTCCATTGGTTTTTGGACGACTAGTTTCTTGTTGAAAGACGCTGGAGTCTGTCTCAGCTCTCTTCCTTTTTATTTCTGGAAGTAGACTTTTGTCTCTCGTAGCTCGAGTGATTTTTTCGTTTTTCTATTCCTTTTGTTTTTGGTGATTCGGTGCTCCCCGGGTGATTATGATTGACCCTTTATTCGTGTTTTACTAAGCAGAGCCTTTCAGCTGCGGGTTCTTGGTGTTTTCTTTCACCTTCTTGTTGTGCATGGTTAAGGTTTTCGTGGAAGATTTTCTCGTTGTTTGACTTTTCTTGCACCTGACATGGCTTTAGGTTTGTGGACCGAGTGGTATCTTCCTTGTTGATTGGGCGGTGTCTTTTGTTGTAGTTTCCCTTTGATTGAGGCGGTCTTTTTCTTTTCTTTACTTTTATTTGTTGTATTTTCTTTTCTTTATTTTTCTTTAACTGTTCACGTGTGTTTTACTCTCTGTTGCATGGTTTTGCATGAACGTATGTAGTGGAAATTTTTCTTCGTTGACTTAGTCTTTCTCTGTCCTTCTCTTTTTTAATATTTCTCTTTTTTTAAGAAAACCCCGTGTTTCCCTATTTCTCGCCTTCCCCACTTGCCTTCTCGTTGTTCTGTGGTTTTCTTGTGTAGGGAGGCTATTTTACCTTCTGAGGTGTGCGGTGACTGCTCCAGACTACCCCGCTTCAAGGATTAATGGGTGTAGGCTCTTCCATGGATGAAGAAGTTTGTGGAATGCTGCAACGATTAAAGTTCTCGGATGTGGAAGCAAAAAAGGTGTTATGCCAGCACCAAATTGTTTCAGAAGATGAGGGTGACGAAAAGTGGGCGATGGGGAAAATGTTAACCTCTGAACGGATTCACAAAGAATCAATGTACAGGGTCCTTCGATCTCTTTGGTACACGAAAGAGTGGGTAAACTTTGTGGAGGTTGAAGACAATCTCTTTTTAATAAAATTCGGATCACTAGAAGATAGAGATAGAATCCTTAGTCTGGCCCTTTGGTCTTTTGACCAACACATCCTTTCGTTACTCCCATTTGTTAAGAACCAAGATTGGCAAACTTACAGATTTGAGCTGGTTCCCTTCTGGATTTGAATCCACAACATCCCCATGTCCTGTATGGGCAGGCAGTTGGCTTTGGAAATCGGGGGAGCTGTAGGGGAGGTCATGGCAATTGACTGGAGAGACAGGGAGGGTGGATGGATAGAATTCATGAAAATAAGAGTGAGGCTCGACACTTCCAAACCCCTGCGATGAGTGGTATATATAGTTGATAGAGAAGGGAATGAAATGACAAGCGTCATAAAATATGAACGATTGCCAACTTTTTGCTATATCTGTGGGCACATGGGGCATAATACTAAAAAATGTAGTCAATTTACGGTTACTTTAGAGCCAAAGGACTACCAATATGGAAACTGGATGAGGGTGCAAATACCACAAGGTGGCTTCGGAGGTGGCAGGGTGAGAAATGGGGTGGAAGTAATTGATAGCAAGATGCTAGCAAGAGAAATATCAAGCAACAAGGAGATGGTTGTGAACAATAAGAATGGCCAGTCTTCAGAAGAAGCCTTAGTATCTTCCCAAGGGAACAAACATACTTTCTTCATGCTAAGGGACAAAGAGGGGAGATTTAAAGGAAAACGCAAGAAAGGGAAGGGTGGATACGAGGGTGGGGAATAGAGTCCAGCCCGATTGGTTCAAAGAAAACTTACTGAGGGAACCATGAAGTTCATTAGTTGGAATTGTCGGGGGTTGGGGAACCCCTCGACAGTGGTTGAATTGAGACAACTTCTTGTTGTCAACTCCCCTGATATTACCTTATTATGTGAAACTAAACTCTATTCTCATGAATTTAACAGGATTAAGAAAAGGTGTGACTGTAAAGGATGTTTTGTGGTCAATGCCACAGGGAAAAAGGGGGGACTTGCACTGTTGTGGAAGAGTGGTAGAGATGCGCGTATTCAAAGCTATTCCACAAATCACAT
This sequence comes from Gossypioides kirkii, assembly GCA_005610355.1. Lineage (NCBI taxonomy): Eukaryota > Viridiplantae > Streptophyta > Magnoliopsida > Malvales > Malvaceae > Gossypioides > Gossypioides kirkii. Next base: position 17,744,500 of record CP032246.1, on the reverse strand, counting down.
TGACGCTTTGATTATTTTAAAAGACGGGAAAAAGTTACGTGTTACGAGATTTTATGGTTTCCCCGAACCTCAGCTCCGTGACCAATCTTAGGAGCTCCTCCGTAATATTAGTAACAATGTGGCAGAGGATTGAATTGTGGGAGGCGATTTCAACTACATTTTAGAAGAGAATGAGAAACAAGGTGGTCGCAGGAAGACTCAGACATCTATAGAGAATTTCAGAAAAGCTGTGGATGATCTGGCTTTGACAGACGTGAAACCTGACAAGGGTTGGTTCACTTGGTCAAACAACAGAAGGGAGGTGGGTTTAGTTAAGGAACGACTCGATCGTTTCCTTGTTTCTACAAGCTGGTTGAGGCATCATCCTTTCCTCGCCTCTTATGTTATTAGGCAAGCTAACTCTAATCACGATGCAGTGCTACTCGATACTAAGGGTCGAGAATCGAAAGGTGGTAAGAAGGATCCGAGACTTTACTTCAAATATGAAGCTTGTTGGTCTAAAGAGTTGGAGGCCAAGGACATCATCAAACATGCATGGTTGAGAGGCAATAGTAATGTGGCAAATGGGGTGGATAACATCTGCAAGTCGCTGGGAAGGTGGCAGTTCACTAAGTACAGTGACCGAAAGGGTTGTATAGATGCTATTAATCAGGATATTGGCAGCATCATGGATGGGCATATCACGAATCATAGTGCTGAAGATCTACGCCAGGCCAGAAAAAAGCTTGTGAGTATCTACAATGAAGAAGAGACCTACTAGGTACAAAGATCTCGCATATGTTGGCTACACGAAGGGGACAGGAATACTCATTTTTTTCATGTTAGAGCCTCTCATTGAGCCTGTAAGAATAGGGTTGAAGGAATCACGGATAGGGATGGTAACTGGGTTACCAATATAGATGATGTCAGCGAAATTACCTGTAAGTATTTTGTTAACCTGTTTACATCTAATGCTGTTTCTGACTTTGACTAGGTCATGGAATACACTCCTACTAGTATCACGAGTGATATGAATGAAGCTTTGTTGGCCCCAATCTCCAATAAGGAAATCTTGGATGCCTTGAGCCAAATGGATCCCAGGAAAGCCTCGGGGATTGATGGCTTACCGGGTCTTTTCTATAAAGATCATTGGGACGTGGTGGGGCATAAAGTGATTTAATTATTGTAAGTAGATTTTGCATGGATTGCGCAGTGCTAAGGAGGTCAATGAAACCATGATAGTTTTAATTCCTAAAGTGGATGACCCCAAAGAGATGACACACTACAGGCCAATTAGTCTGTGCAGATTCCTATACAAGATTGTTGCTAAAGTCTGGACAAACAGATTGAAACCTCTTCTCTCTAGCTGCATTTTTCTTAACCAAAGTGCTTTTGTCCCTAATAGAATGCTGTATGGTAACTTCTTAATAGCTCATGAGATGGTTCACTACCTCCAAAGCTCCAAGAACGATCCTAATAAAGGCTTCATGGCTAAGCTCGATATGAGAAAAGCTTACGATCGCATCGAATGGTGCTTCTTGGAAAACATCCTTCTAAAAATGGGTTTTGCGAGTACGTGGGTTACCAAAGTGATGGATTGTGTGCAATCGGTGAGCTACGTGGTTAAATGCAATAACACCCTGTCTACAAATTTCAACCCTCAAAGGGGACTCAGACAGGGAGATCCACTCTCACCTTACTTATTCCTTTTTTGCATGGATGCCTTTTCGCGTATGCTGCTAGCTGCTCAAGCCAATGGCATATTGTGTGGGATTAGGGATTGATATGGGAGCCCACGTATAAATCGCTTATTTTATGCTGATGATGCTTTACTCTTTATCAGGAACAAACATGAGGATGTGGATCACCTCAAAGACATCTTGCAAGCTTTCGAATGAGCTTCGGGCCAGAAGATCAACTACAACAAATCTTCACTCTTCTTCAGTCCCAAGACTCCTAGGGACCAACGGTCATATTTTGAAAGATGCTTGGAATGCGAGTTATGGACAGAATGGACTGCTACCTGGGGCTCCCCGTGGTGGTAGGAAAAAATAAAACCAATACCTTCAGTACTTTGGTTGTGAAGTGATAAGGAGGATGAAAGGGTGGTCAAAGAAGCTTCTTTCGTTTGGAGGCAAGGAAGTTTTTCTTAAGTCCGTGCTACAATCTTTACCTACCCATTTCTTGACTATCTTTCTCCTTCCTCAAGGCATCTTGGAGAAAGTGGAATCATGCTGTAAGAGTTTTTGGTGGGCCAGCAACAAAAAGGAGAGAGGATGGGCTATGATGGCTTGGGACAGAGTTTGCTTACCTAAGGGAATGGGAGGCATAGGGTTCAAAGATTTAAAGCTCTTCAATCTATCCATCCTTGGCAGACAAGTCTGGAGATTGATCAATCATAAAGAAACTCTATGTTTCAAGGTACTTTCGGCCAAATATTTCCCTGATGGAGATCCTTTCAATCCAAAAAAAGTGGACAAACCATCTTCTGCATGGAGTAGCCTTTGTGCAGTGGCTAAAGCTTTAAAAAGGGGTTTTGGATGGCAAGTTGGAGATGGCAGAACGATTAATATTAAAAAACATCAATGGGGTTTTGAGGGACTGGATAAAGGGGCGTTAATTCCCAACCCTGAGAGTATAGAATGGAATTTCGTGCGGGATCTCTGGACACCTTGTTGTACTTCATAGGACACTAACAAGGTGACGGATATATTTGGTGAAGATACTAGTTATAAAATTTGGCAGCTCCCCATATTACAGGATGGTATGACGGACAGAGTAATATGGTTCCACTGTCCTCAAGGGATTTATTCAACAAAATCTGGCTACTCATGGCTTACTTTGAAAAAAGCTGGCTACGGTCCACACAAACTTATTTGGAAGATTTTATGGAAACTTAAGCTTCCTCCAAAGGTTCGTATCTTTCTATGGAGAGTGTGTCACAACTTACTGCCTACAAAGTCAAAAATTACTGTTTTGAATACTTCAACTAGTCCTTTATGTCCCAAGTGCAACGTGATGACTGAGACTCTAACCCATGCCCTACGTGACTGCCCTAATGCAAGAGAGGTTCTGACTTACGTTGGGGTTGATGGTTGTATTTTGTGCTCCGAGTGGTCGAATGGGATTGACTGGATCGAAAGCACAATGCGTTTACTTAACAAGTCTGCCTTTGAGTGTTTTGTCATGGTACTGTGGAAAATTTGGAATTCCCGTAATAATTTGATTTTCAAAGGAAGCATGGATAAGCCAAGGGTAGTCTGGGATCGGGCAGCTCAGTTTAGCCATGACTTTCGGATTCACAATCTTTATCAGCCAGGCTTGATTCCTAAATAGAACTACACTTTAAACTGGACAAAACCTCTGCATGGTACGTTGAAAATAAACTTTGATGCTGCATGGGAAAAAACTGAAGCTGGCTTGGGTTTCATCGCACGTGAAAAGGAAGGTTTTGTGCATGGGGTGGTACTTGTTTTATTCCAAATGCAGTCAATACGAACTGGGTAGAGGTAGAAAGTCTTTACAAGTGTCTCACGTGGGCTAAAGATAAAGAGTGGGCTAATATTACTTTTGAGGGTGATAGTGCTTCCATCATCAACAGAGTTAACAATAAGCATGAAGACATTACAGCCTTGGGGTGCAAAATCTGGCTATGTAGACAAATGCTTTTAACTTTAAGCAATTGTAAAATCTTGTGGTGTAACAGAGTTTGTAATAAGGTGGCTGATTGTCTTAGCCACATAGGTCTTCAAAAGAAGTGTAATTTTCTCTTTGACTTGGATTTTCCTTGTGAAATCCAAAATCTTGTTATTAATGATTCTTTTGATTAATAAATGAGGGTGGCCTTTTGGCCTATTTTGTTTCAAAAAAAATTAGGCTGGAAGATAAAGGAAAACAGTCAATTGAGCAACAACAAAGATTAAATGAGAAAATGAAGGAAGTAGTGATGAAAGAGATCATTAAATGCCTGGACGCATGCATAATCTACTAAATTTCGGATAGTACATGGGTGAGCTAGGTCTAATGTGTGCTTAAGAAAAGCGGTATCACTATGGTAAGTAACGATAAAAATGAGCTAATCCCTACTCGCATTGCTACAGGTTGGCGAGTGTGTATGGATTACCGTCGTCTAAATGCTGCCACAAAGAAGGATCACTTCCCACTTCCGTTCATTGAGCAAATGTTGGATAGGCTAGCTGGTAAGGCCTACCACTATTTTCTTGATGGATACTTTGGGTACAACCAGATTGCAATCGCGCCAGAGGATCAAGCAAAGACAACTTTTACTTGCCCATTTGGAACCTTTGCTTTCCAACGAATGCCGTTTGGTTTGTGCAAAGCCCCCGTTACATTTTAGAGGTGCATGATGGTCATCTTCTCTGATATGATCGAGGATTCATTAGAAGTATTTATGGATGATTTCTCTGGCTTTGACCATAATTTTGATAAATGCACTGACAATTTAGCAAAAGTGTTGAAACGATTCGAGGACACCAACTTGATACTAAAATGGGAAAAATGCCACTTCATGACAACTAAAGGCATTGTTCTTGGCCATCATATATCTTGTCAGGGCATTGAAGTGGATAAAGCGAAAGTGGAAATCATTGAAATGCTACCTCCACCTAATAATGCAAAGGGAATAAGAAGTTTTCTCGACCATGCCAGATTTTATAGACGATTTATCCAAGACTTCTCCAAAATAACAAAACCACTCTACTCTTTGTTAGAGTAAAATAAAAAAATTTTGTTCGATTATGCTTGTATGGAAGCATTCCTGAAAATTAAATAGAAGCTAGTGCGGGCACCCATTGCTGTCACATTGAATTGGTCGCAACCGTTCGAGGTGATGTGTGATATGAGTGACTTTGCTGTGGGTGCTGTGCTTGGACAACGAAAGGATAAGGTATTTCAGTCAATCTATTATGCTAATAAGACTCTAATTGAAGCGTAGGTGAATTACATAACTATTGAGAAAGAGTTACTGGTAGTAGATTTTGCATTTGACAAGTTCGATTTATATCTTGTCGGCGCAAAAATTACAGTGTATACTGATCATTCTGCATTGAGATACCCTTTTGCTATGCAAAACCTAGGCTGATTAGATGGATCCTTTTATTACAAGAATTTGATGTTGAGATTAAGGACAGGAAAGGATCGAAAAACCAAGTAGCAGATCACCTATCTTGTTTGGGAATCTTGAACCGAGGATGGAAATAAGTCATAAATTATCGACTTATTTCCAGATGAGAAATTATTCTTTGTCGACACATCTCCATGGTATCAGATGTCGTCAATTATCTAGTTTGTGGAAAGTTACCATTGAGTGCAACAGGTTATAGGAAGGTCAGATTTCTTCGAGATGCTGCAAAGTATCATTGGAATGAGCAATACCTATCAAGGTATGAGCTGACAACATCATTCATCGCCACGTTCTTGAGGAAAAAATTATATCTATCTTGAAGCATTGTCATGATGCTCTTTATGGAGGCCATTTTGGTGGTGTTAGGACTGCTGCAAAGGTCCTACAATCAGGATTTTACTGGTCGACATTGTTTCGAGACACCCACAATTTTGCTCAATAGTGTGACAAATGTCAGCACACTGATTCTATATCTCGACGCAACGAGATGATTCAACAGCCTATCATGGAGGTTAAACTCTTTGATGCTTGGGGTATAGATTTTATGAGGCCAATTCCAAATTCTTTTGGAAATGTGTATATTCTGGTTACTGTTGACTATGTCTCCAAGTGGAATGAAGCAATCACTGTTTCAAAGGACGATGCTCAGATAGTGTTAAAGTTCTTTCACACATATATCCTTACACGATTCAGAACACCTCGAGCATTAATAATCGACCAAGGTACTCACTTCCATTGCAATCAAGTGGTGATAGCTTTGAAATGTTACAGTATGAAACATCGCATGTCAACCACATATAATTTATAAACAAATGGACAAACAGAAGTATCTAATCGAAAAATCAAGGGTATTCTTGAGAAGGTGGTTAACCCATCTCGACGAGATTGGTCTTCGCGATTGAATGATGCGTTGTGGGCACTTTGCACTGCATACAAAACACCATTAGGAATGTCACCGTATCAACTAGTTTTTGGTAAATCCTGTCACTTGCCAGTCGAACTTGAACATAAGGCCATGTGGGCAATCAAGCAAGTGAACATGGACTATGATGCTGCTGGAAAGAAAAGATTGTTGGACATTTCAGAATTGGAAGAAATTCGATGCAATGCTTATGAAAATGCTACCATTTACAAAGAAAAAACTAAGAGATGGCATGACAATAACATTTTGCGACGATAATTTTCTCCTGGTCAGTTAGTGCTTTTATTTAACTCGCATTTAAAATTGCATCCAGGAAAATTGCGCTCAAGATGGTCAGGACCTTTTGAAGTTGCTAAAGCATTTCCACATGGTGCGGTGACAATTAGGACCTTTTGAAGTTGTCATTGCAATTTTTCTGTTAATTTTTGTCTTTTATTTTACTTTAATTTGTTTCTTTAGTTTTTGCAGGAATAAAAGATCTCCTTTTTGTCGATGCACACAAAAGCACAACTTGTCAACGCATTTCATTGATGACTCAGTGAAGTGTTTCGGGAAAGAATCACTTCGGTTGATTCACCTCTTTCTCCAACCGTTGGATCACACTGAAAAAGTAAGATCTGTGTCCTGGCATTTATTAGTTGCAGGCACAAGGTACTCCCAACGGCAGCAGCAATCATCACATCTTTTCACCTTCATCTTCTAAAAAACACCCTTTTTATGTTGACTGAAGCTTCACACTCACAACCACCATTGTTGTTGTATTCTTCTTTTTCTTCAACCTTAAATCTTTTTGCAAGTTATTCTCACTTTCTTTATTTTAGAAGTTATGGCGAGAACTCGCGGTACGAAAACCCATCCAAATCCGCTGTTGAATCGTTAGCTACAATGGTTAGAAATGCCGACCAACCACCACCAAAGGAACTTGTCCTATTCTTATCAAAAGCGGCAAAGGACTGTTACCATGAGGTGCTGATGAAAAGGAACTGTGATCCTGAGCAAGGATTTCAATTGTCCCTGCATCTGACATTGGGGAAGCAAGTCACCAGAACCATTTCACGATTGGGCTAGGAGCAGTTTTGTTACAATCCGGCAAGATACTCTCCCTCCATGGTAAGGGAGTTTTATGGTAACCTGGTTGATCCTGAACAGGAGTTTGTATTTGTTCGTGCCATGGAGCGCTGATCACATCAATGCTCTCTTCCATATTACTTAAGGAGAGGATGAGCATGTCGAGTTCTTGGAGAACTTGACAGAGGATGGTGCTGATCTATTGCTGAATGACTTATACGTTGATGGTGCAATTTAGATTGTCAATAATCGAAACAACTACACGATGTACCGTTGATACCTCACTGTCCAAAGCAAGGTGTGGTTCTATTTCATCAATTTTCATTTCCTGCCATCCACCCACAGTACGAGTGCAATGGTGGACAGAATGTGCTTGTTGCATTCTATACTCAAGGGACGACGAATTGATGTCAGCGCAATCCTTCATCAAGAAATTACTGAAGCCGTCACGAAACAGATAGGTATATTGCCTTTCCCTTCTCTGATCATAATGTTGTGTAAACAAAGGGGCATCGTGCCTCGTGAAGGGGAGCAAACTTTCGACAACAAAGGACTGATTAATGATATTTCGGTGGAAAGGATGATAAGGGGGAAGGAAACCCCTATGGTGAAAGAGGTGCCACAAAAGAAGGAAAAAGGGAAAGGGAAAAAGAAGGACACCAAAACCCATGTGCCCATAGATCCTCAAATGTGGAGGAAGCTTGATGAGATTGAAAAGTTTGTTAATCGGATGAGCAGCAAACAAATTAAACTTGTCGACGCAATCGACGAGATGTAGTTTAGACAGAACTTATTCTATGCTTATACTAGGGCATGAAATACTGCTATTGTCAGCACATTAAGAGGTTTGAGCCAAAATCTGATTCCTGAATTCCCTATGTTCCCTCTTATTATTCATGAAGTCACTCCATCATCAGAGCAGCATGCTTCAGAAGGAAGAACTAAATCTTTCCACTCCTCAAATAGAATCCACATCTCTGATGATGAGGATCAAGAGGTGCAATACAAGGAAATGGAAGATTGTTTCTGAAATATAGCTAGCCTCTTTGAAGATGAACTGTCGAAAAATTTGAGGGCCACTATGGCGGAGAGAGCGATTGCTGCTGTGGAAGAGCACACATCAATTGCTTTCTGGGGGTATTGAAGCAGAAGAAGAAGAAATAAATCAATAAGAAAAAGAAGAGAAGAAAGAAAAAGAAGAAAACATTGCCCTGACAAATTTATCAGAGATATTTGTCGACACACCTGCCAATGTGGGTGCATCTTTGAACAATTGGCACCATATGGGGTGAGCTGGGCCAAGGCAGTCACATCCAATAATGAGGATTCCAATCCTCTAGATATAGTGTCATATTTGGCACCACTTGTGGAGATCCATCCATCAGACGTGACTGTCGATGAAGCCGACACTCAACTAGTAATAGAGGAGCAATCAACTCCACCGGTTGAACGAAAAAAGAAGAGGCACAAACGAAAGCCAAAGAAGAAAAGCAAAGAGGAGCGCCCTAAGAAGAAAAAGAAGACCAAAGTAGCCACTTCCTCGGCTGCAACACACTAAATTAGTTTTACTTTTCGGTATTTAGTTTAGTTGCATATATTTTCTCTAGTTGTCATTACATTTTAATTGTTCTCACATTTGCATTGTAGTTGCATTTTCCTTAATATTTGTATAGTATTGTCAGTGCATTGGGGACAATGTAGACATTAAGTTTGAGGGGAGGTTTGGATTGGAAATATAATTACACCCACAAGTTTAAGAATATATTTGTCTTTTTAGTGAATGAAAGTATGCATAGTTAAGAAAAATGTGACCACAATTTTTTCATTTGATGCTTAAATCTTGAATTTTTGGGAATGCTAATGCGTGAATTGGATGAATGTGATTGAATGTTGAATCCTTCTATTTTTGGATGAATGGTTGAAATTGCATTAGTAATAAATGAATAGTATCATTCTTTGAATCTTGAATTAACTTGCCATCTTGCAGCTTTGTATATAATTATATCTACTAAGAAAAGACACTCCAATGTGGGTGCATTGTGACTTAACAAGGGGAAACACTCCACTGCAAGTGTTAGAAAAATTATCTAGCCAAAGGCTGTCACTGCAAGAGTGTGTGTTGGCACAATTACATGCTCTCTGGGGTTTTGTTGCACCCCATCGTTACTGCCTAGGAACAAGAGTATAGAAATGCAATGACATCTCTTAGTCACATATAAAAAAATAAATAAAGAAAAGTTGATAAAAAGAAAAAAAATATGTATATTATTATATAATAAATGCTGTATTGGTTAAGAAAATTTGAGATTTAAAGCATGATGCTAGCATTAGTGAAGTTGCAATTTTGATTATTCATGCCTATAAATTGTCGGCTCAATATTCTATCATATGAATGCAATTTATACATTAGGATTCTAGAGAATATAAGTTTCTAGAATGATGATTGTGGTGACAAGAATTTGGATATAACTTTGCTAGCTTTTATTTACTTAAGGACAAGTAAAAACTCAAGTTTGGGGGTGTGATGGCTTTAGAAATGACACTTAAGTTCTCCTTGAATTAGTGTATAATTTGGATATAACTTTGTTTCTTTTGTATCATATTTAGCTTACATTTTTAGCATTTCATACTTAGTATTTTCATTTTCTAAATCAGTGTTGTATGGTCTTTCTTTCTTTCATTTTATTCCTTTTGTGCTACTAATGTCACTGTATTGAGTATTAGTTTTACATCTAAAGTTGTCAACGCAGAAATCCAACTTAGAAGATTAGATTAGGAAAGCATTTAGAGTTACAACCACAAGTTGACCTAGAATTGCGGCCAAAGATGTCACCACATAAATGCTTCTACATTTTTATCAAGGATTTTATGCTGCTAACACATTCAGAAGCACCAGCGCGGGAGTGCCAAGTTGTCGCAACAAATTTAAATCATAATTTGCGTTCAGAGATGTCACGACAATCTGCAACTGGCTAAAGCACAAACTAGATTTGCGTGAGTGCATAGCTAGCAATAAAAAACTTGTACAGCTGTAAAAAGGGAAGTTAGATCTAAGAAGAGGGATAGACTTGTACTATGGAATGATTATAAATAGAGGGAAGTGAGAGGTGATCATCATCAAGCTGTGAAGAATTCAATTCCACAAATTTTCTTATATTTTCTCAAGGTCAGCTGCCATGGAAGCTTGATTCCCAGGAGGGTAAACTGACGCAACAAGAAGGTGGTTACTCCTAATGAGGAGTGCCTATGTGCGATGCAAGAGGAGCGATTAATGGAGAACTCTAGTAGATTAGGAATAGCATGTTTCAATTTATCTTTTAATCCCTCTTGAATGTTGATGAATTCTATTAACTATTGTATAAAGAAGTATCTATTAATGTTAGATCTATTTTGATTTCTACTCAATTCTTCTCATTTGTTTATATTTGGATTTAACTATTTTGAACATGGAAGTGCAATTGTAGTCATAGACACTGGAAGGTGGGGTGACGAGTTAGATTAACAAGCAAGACAACGGAAGTTGCTTGAGGCAAGAAGGGATTTTGGCCACTTGTTCTTGAATGCAAAGCATTACCAACACTGGAAGGTGTGGTAATTGTGAGTACTTGGGTCTTTGTTAAACAGAGGAGTTGATAGCAGTCAGATCTCATTAGAACTTAATTGCAATGATAATTCATCTATCAATTACCTTGAAGTCACATTTAGCGTTACCAACTTGTGAAGTTAGGGATCCCCCTATTTCTTTACACTTGATCTAACATTTTTACTTTTCTGAATCTACATTTACAGCATCTTCCACAACAATTCTGTGACACCTTATACCCGACCCAGTTGTTGGATCCGAATATAAAATGTCACATTTCGTTGCCGAAGCAACTTACTTTTCTATTTTTTTAAATGAAAACATAGTGGAAAAAATATATATTTTATAAAAATTTCGGCAGCATTTCTGCTTATTTACGTAAAATTCCCCTGTAAAATTTTGTATTTCACAATATATTCACATTTAAATAATCTCCCAAATCAATTCCCAACACTTCAATTTCTCAAAGCATTTCAATAAACTTGATATCTAAGGTTAACATTTCATCAAGACATTGGTTATAAAGTATTAACAAAAGAGACATAATAAACATATATTTAAATTTAATTTATGACACAATATTATATATATAAGCCTATGTACATGCCATAAATATTAATCAAAAAGTAAACTTTTCACCAACTTTGTTTGAGCTGATTTTCGGTTCTTCGGATGCTGTTGGAACGATCTACCAAATCTAACTACCTGCGCATGGAAAAATAGACAAACCGTACGCTGAGCAATTTTATACTCAGTGGTGCTAATATCATATAAATCATTACATAAGTATTAAATATAGATTAGTTAATAAAAGTAATTAATTAACAATAAGCTTTTTAATCAAATTTAAAATCACATAATCAATTTAATTCACAAAATAAGGAAATTCAAACATATTCAACTTTTGTTTTTGCTTTTCTTTCATTCTCAACCCCATACTAAAATTTAGACTCATAATCAGATACACGAATCCACCACCCCGAGTTGTTCGGTAATGATGGCTATAAGAGTAATCCACGACCCTCAGGGAATTGAGACTGCCCACGACCCTCTGGGAATTGGGCCTAACAATAATAAAAACTGACCAATTTGGCCTTTTCTCCCTCGACCCTCTAGGAATTGGGGAGATCTAAAACCTCTGATATAAAGACTCTATGGCATGCCAACTATATCTGATCTAGTCTAACTTAGTGTACCGGGATAAAAATCAAATTTCATTTCAATTCTATTTTTCACGTCATTCTCATTTTTGTGTCTCATATCATGATCAAATAAAATTAGGCTTCCAATTCAAAAACATATTAAATATTTTCTTGCTCAAACATATAAAATCATAACACTCAAGCTCAAACCATAACCATGAATTTGCTAATTTAATCATTTGAAAAATAAACATGTTCCATCTCAAATCATAATTTTATAAATATTAACTAAATAATTCAAACTCATTCAAAGCTCATAAAAATAATATAAAAATAAAATTAATATAATTAATCATAATAGTCTAATTATTCTAAAACTTCATGTAATGAAAATAAGATATTAGCACAAACCGAAATTTTAATCGCTTTACTTCTTCTCTTCGTCTTTCTCCTTCAAAGTGCTCGCTTCGTTTTTAGCTACAATATGAGCAATTCAATATGAAATAATATCATTTACCCATTTTAATACTAAAACTAATAAAAACAACATAAATATGCATGATTAATCAAGTTAATATACTAAACTTCCAAATCTAAAATTTTCATATCTTACAACTCGATTATCCGTTTTCAATTCCGTCTTCACCGGAGTACTCACTAATTCATAAGCTATCATTTAGCACCAATATTACTCAAAATAGTCAATTTTCTCTACTACCCCTTCACCATAGCCAAATAAACAAAATAAACTTCCCATCCAATTTCATTTCTTTTTCACACTTCTAACAAGCTAGAATTCTTCTTCTAATCATTTTCTATCAAGAAAATATACCTATTTCACTTAAATTTCCTAATCTTACATCAATGTTCTTTAATGGCAACTTTCAAAATACTTGATGAAATAAAAATTATTGGTATATATATGTAGAACAAGATTTAAATATTCAAATTTTATGATAAATTTGAAGAAAAACCATACCTTATGCTTGAATTTTGAAGAAAAATGGTGAAAGAAATTTTTTCTTTCCCTTTCATGAGAAAGAGAGAACAAAAGAAAGAAGCAAATGAAACAGAGAGCGTAAGAGAAAGATGAAAAATCTTTCTTTTATTTATATAATAATAATAATATATTATATTTTAAATAATTATTAAATAATAAATTTAATAAAAAAAATCAACGCAATCATGAACTCTTTTCTTCTTCTTTTTTAATATGGTAAAATTACCATTAAGTCCTTCTATCAAAATAAAAATAGAATATTTGCACTTTAGCTCCTATACTTTTCCAACTTATTCAATCTAGTCCTTAAACTCAATAACGAATTTTTTAACAAACCATATGCTCCTAATAATAATTCTCTATTTTTTCATGTCTAATAGTTTCCTCTAAAAACAATCATTACTTCTTATACAACTATTTATTTATAAATCTTTGATTCAAGGACTTTTACCATATATATATATTTTTAGAGTGGGGATGTTACAAATTCATTTTCTATTAATTTGCTCTAACATTTTATGTTATATTTGCGCTGACAGATTTAACTCTTTGAATTGTGCAGTCTTAACCAAATTGCATTGACGTTACTCTTAACAATTCTTTTCTTTTAAACTTTAGTTGCTTCGACAAGTTTAAGCAACAAGAACATCATCCTTGTGGGATCGATATCCGATAGATTCATCTCCATCTACTATACTTGCATCGACAGTGTCTGCTTGCACATTTGCTGTGACGTTTATAGGCCGATCAGTGGGATATGGATGTCATTGTACCAATTTATCGAAGGCTTCCAACGGACACCGATTCATCTTTGTGGTCATCAATTACTTCACCAAATGGGTAGAAGCTGCTTCCTACGCCAATGTTACGAAAATTGTAGTTAGCAAATTCCTGAAAAGAGAGATCATGTCATTATGGAATGCCAGAAAGGATCATATCTGACACTGCTTTGAATTTGAACAACAGTACGATAGCGGAGGTCTGTAGTCAATCCAAAATCAAACATCACAATTCATCTCCCTATCGCCCAAAGATGAATGGGGGAGTAGAGGCAGCTAACAATAACATCAAGAAGATTGTCGGGAAAATGACAGTGACCTATAAGGATTGGCACGAGATGTTTCCATTCACCCTTTATGCTAATAGAAGTTCCGTTAGAACTTCTATTGGGGTAACACCGTTCTCATCAGTTTATGGGATGGAAGCAGTTTTACCAATTGAAGTGGAGATTCCTTCTCTCTGGATCTTGTCAGAACTGAAATTAGATAAGGTAGAATGGATCCAATCTAGATACGATCAACTGAACTTGATCGAAGAAAAGATATTGAAAGTTGTCTATCATTGTCAGATGTACAAAAAATGAATGATGTAAGCTTACAACTAAAAGGTCCACCCAAGAGAATTCCATGAGAGAGATCTGGTTCTAAAGAAGATACTTCCCATACAAAAGTATTTCCAAGGAAAATGGACGCCCAATTGGGAAGAACCTTATGTGGTTAAGAAAGCCTTCACTGGAGGGCCTCTAATTCTGACTGAAATGGATGGCAAAGAGTTATACAACCTTATGAATTCAAACTCGGTGAAGAAATATTTCACCTAAAAAAAAGGAGAGGTTAGGATGAGAACCCGTAAAGGGCGTCTTGAAACCAAAGGAGCTTGAGTTGAAAACTTGAAAAGGGCGACTCAAATTTGGAGCAAAGAATGGACTTATAATGGTTGCTTCCCTCAAAAGTAACAAGGTGTTGTGAGGCCCATAAATTTCCTAAGTACTTGGGGTGGGCGTTTGATTGAATCGAGTGAAAACATTCCGAGTTCACGTGTCCTATTTTGTGAAGTACTTGAGATATTTTACGAATCGACTTAAATTGTTCGGGTTAAACATGTCAAGTAAAAATATTGTTCCGGTATTTACTACTCGTATGTTAGCACATAAATTTGAAGCCCTTATATATTTGAATTTTTTTTAAAGGTATAACTATTTCCATGTTAGAGAACATTATTAAATATTTTGAATAATTTTTCTAAGCAAAATTATAATTATTATTAAATTTGTAGCATTATATATTTGATAAAAAATTCAAATGTGTATTTTATTCCATTATTATAATTGTTATCTTTATTATTACTTTTTAATTATTACTTTCCGTAACTTTAATAATTTTAACTTTCTTTAAATTTTTAATTATATTTTAGAATTTTTATATTATATTTTATAAATATAAATTTAAAAATGTCATTAAATAATTTAAATTTTAAAAATTGTTTTGAACTCTGTCGAACACCACCGACACGTTGGTGCCTTGGATGTGTTGGACCATCGAGAAGCATTAGCACCTTGGCACCTTGGATGTCTGGGAGCATCGGACACCATCGGTAACTTAGGTCGGTGGTGGTACGAGACCATCGGGAAGCATCGGCACCTTGGTGCCTCGGATGTACGGGAGCATCGAACACCATCAGTAACTTAGGCCGATGGTAGCGTGGGACCTTTGGGAAGCATCAGACACCATCAGTAACTTAGGTCGGTGGTGGTGCAAGATTATCAGGAAGCATCGAACACCATCGATAACTTAGGCCGATGGAGGTGCGAGACCATTAGGAAGCATCGACACCTTGGGGCCTTGGATGTGTAGGAGCATCGTACATCATCGGTAACTTAGGCCGGTTGTGGTGCGGGACCATCAGAAAGCATCCATACCTCGGTGTCTTAGATGTACGGGAGCATCAAACACCATCGACAACTTAGGCTAATGGTTCGAAACTATCGAGAAACATCGGCACCTTGGTGCCTTGGATGTGCGGGAGCATCGAACACCATCGATAACTTAGGCCAATGATGGTGTGGGACCAGTGGGAAGCATCGACACCTTGGTGCCTTGGATGTGCGGGAGCATTGAACACCATCGACAACTTAGATAGATGGTGGTGCGGGACCATCGGGAAGCATCAACACCTTGATGCCTTGGATGTATGGGAGCATTGGACACAATTGACAACATAGGCCGATGGTGGTGTGGGACCATCGAGAAGCATCGGCACCTTGGTGCCTTGGATGTACGAGAGCATTGGACACCATCAGCATCTTAGTGCCTTGAATATACGAGAGCATTGGGCAACATCGGTGCCTTGGTGCCTTGGATGTACAGGAGCATCGAGCAGTATCGGCACCTTAGTACCTTGGATGTGCGGAAGCATCGAGCAGCATCGACACCTTGGTGCCTTGGATGTACGAGCCATCGAACACCATCGATAACATAGTCTGATGGTGGTGCGGGACCATCGGGAAGTATTGGCACCTTGGTGCCTTAGATGTGCGAGACCATTGGGCTAAAAAAAGTGTGGGACCATCGGTAGCTTAGGTCGATGGTAATGTTGGACTATCGGGAAGCATAGGTACCTTGGTGCCTTGGATGTGCGGGAGATCGGACACCATCGGTAACTTAGGCTGATGGTGGTACAGGACCATCGGGAAGCATCGGACACCATCGATAACTTAGGTCGATGGTGGTGCGGGACCATCGGGAAGTATCGATAACTTAGGCCGATGGTGGTACGAAACCATCGGAAAGCATCTGAACCTTAGTGCCTTGGATGTGCGGTAGCATTGGACACTATCGGTAACTTAGGTCGGTGGTGGTGCGAGACCATCAGGAATAATCAGCACCTTGGTGCCTTGGATGTGCGGGAGCATCGAACACCATTGATAACTTAGGCCAATGGTGGTGCGGGACCATCGAAAAACATGGGTACCTTGGTGCCTTGGATGTGCGGGAGCATCGGACACCATCGACAACTTAGGCCGATAGTGGTATGGGACTATTGAGAAGCATCGGCACCTTGGTGCCTTGGATGTTCGAGAGCATCAGACACCATCGGTAACTTAGGCCGATGGTAGTGCGAGACCATCGAAAAGTATCGACACCTTGGTGCCTTGGATGTGCGAGAGCATCGGACACCATCGCTAACATAGACCGATGGTGGTGTGGGACCATCGAGATGCATTCGTACCTTGGTGCCTTGGATGTGCAGGAGCATCGGACACCATTGCAACTTAGGTCGATGGTGATGCAAGACCATCGAGAAGCATAGACACCTTGATGCCTTGGATGTGTAGGAGCATCGGACACCATCGGCACCTTGGTGCCTTGAATGTGCTAGAGCATTGGGTAGCATCGGCACCTTGGTGCCTTGGATGTGCGGGAGCATCGGGTAGTATCGGTACCTTGGTGCCTTGGATGTACAGGACCATCGGTAACATAGGCCGATGGTGGTGCGAGACCATTGAGAAGCATCGACACCTTGGTACCTTAGATTTGCGGGACCATCGGGCTAAAAAAAGCGCGGAACCATTTGTAACTCAACGCCAAAAAAAAAGTGTCCCTATTTCAGACATAATAATGTCTTTTGGTAGCATATCGATAAGTTTTTTTAGCTCTTTATGGGGAAGTGATCGCGAGGGACCAGAGCCAAGGGTTATCAAGGGCACTTTCCACGCCCATCCCATGCCCCAACGTCGGAGTCCCTCCACCATCGGTTAGGTTACTGATGGTGCTCCGACGAGCCATCTTGACAAACTTCTAGTGAACATTTTGGCAAACTTCCGGTGAGGCATCTCGGAGTATGAAAAAATGGTGCAATGAGTCCCTCCCCCTTCCCAAAGCTTTGGATATCGTTACATGTTCATTCGCCTATGAGTGAATCGTCCCGGTCCCTCCCCTCTTGTAACAAGTTCCTACTGCACCTTGGGCTATTGGTGGTGCGGGAGCCTCAAACACCACCGATAACATAGGCCATTGCTTGTGCAGGTCCATTGGGTAGCATCGACACCTTGGAGACCTTGATGTGTGAGAGCCTCAGACACCATCGGTAGTTGAGGCCCTTGGTTGTGCGAGAACGTTGAGCAGTATCGACACAATAGGCCTCGATTGGTGCGGTAGCATCGGTGCTAAAAAAATGTCCTTGTTTTAGACATGTGTTGGAGCCTAGGACACCATCGACAACTTAGGCCGATGGTGGTGCGGGACCATCGAGAATTATCGACACGTTGGTGCCTTGAATGTGTAAGACCATCGGGAAGCATCGATACCTTGGTTTCTTGGAGGTACAAGAGCCTCGGACACCATCGAGGACTTAGGCCCTTAGTTGTGAAAGTGCATCGAGCACCATCGGGAACTTAGGTCACTGTTAGCGCGATAGCATCAGGCTTAAAAAAAGTGTCCCTGTTTCAAACATGCCGATATTTTCGTGAGAGAATCGAACACCATCGACACATTGGTGCCTTTGATATGCGGGAGCCTCGGACAATATCGGTACCTTGGATCGTTGGATGTACGAGAGCATTGGACACCATCAGTACCTTGGTGCCTTGGATGTGCGAGAGTCTTGGACACCACCGACACCTTGTTGCCTTGGATGTACGGGAGCATCGAACACCACCAACACCTTGATGCCTTAAAAGTGCGAGAGCGTCAAACAACATCGGCACCTTGGTACCTTGGATGTGCGAGAGCGTCGGACACCATCGGCACCTTGGTACCTGGATGTGTGGGAGCATCAGACACCATCGATACCTTGGTGCCTTGGATGTGCGGGAGCGTCAGACACCATCAATACCTTGGTGCCTTGGATTTGCAAGAGCGTCGGGCACCTTCAGCACCTTAGTGCCTTGGATGTGCGGGAGCATCGAACACCATCGAAACCTTGGTGCCATGGATGTACAAGAGCATCGGACACCATCGACACCTTGATGCCTTGGATGTGTTGGAGTATCGGAGACCATCGGTACCTTGGTGGCTTGGATGTACGGGAGTATCGGGCTAAAAATAAAGTGCCCTTGTTTTAGACATTATAATGTTTGCTGGTAGTACATTGAAAAAGTTTTTTTAGCTCTTTAAGGGGTAGTGATCCGCTACCCCTCATCGCCCTCACTTACCGACGGGAGGGGGGTCCCTTACCCCCATAGAGGTATAGACGACTATATGGGTATCAGTGTGGTAGCAAGTGGATCATCGGCACTAGTGGTGGGGCGATGATTTTCTAGTCAGCCAAGCCCGTGCCCATAGAAATGTAGCCAACGACTCTAAGACCAAGTTCCCTATTTCGGGCAAATATCCCTTGGGGTGGCATACGGATATCTATGGGCTCGAGCTTGGCTTGCTCATTCCCGTCATCATAGGGAAGCCTTGTGCTTCCCAAGTCGAAAACCACTCGATGCATTAGCCTTGCCAAGCTCGTGCCTACAATCGACGTTGCCCGTGACCCCAACACCAAGTCCCTTCGATGGTAACGACTTGTTGGGGGGTGTGAGTTGAGATTGTAGGCTTGGTCTTGGGTTGATCAAGGTTCGAGTGGGTTATCGTGCCAAGCGATTATGGTGTACCGTCGTTCATTATTTCTTCCATTCCCCTATCAATTTGTTAGTTGGGTGGGTTGTAGACCGGTGTCCGTGGGTTCTACCACTAGTTCGCAACAAGCATATGAGTGCTTAGAGAGATTGAAGGTCCATCTACAAAGTCATCAAATATGGAATATAATCTTCAAGATAGGCAATCTTAGAAGATATGATCCTTGTGATCTTAGAGATTTGATTGTAATCTTAGAGATTCATTTTGTAGATACTTTTCAATCTTAACCATTGATGTACTTTGATCTGTACTGTTGACTATAAATAAAGGCCTCTTCCCCTCATTGTAAATCACTTTATTCTTGAGCAATAAGAATTCTTAAGAGCATTCACTCAAAACTCTCTCTTTTGTGTTCTTAATTTCTTTACCTTTGTTTTTCGTTCGTTCATCTTGAGTTACTTTCGCTTTTGAGTTGGTGTCTTACAGGAAAATCTGTTGAATCCTCATTTATTGGGAGTTAGGCTAACTTAGGCATTTTTGGAGCAAAGAAGTGACCTAAGGCCGCACAGACTGCGTGGAAAAAATCTAAGTCCGTGATAGTTGGTATCAGAGCTTGTGTTACGAAGGCACCCTATAAGATGTCGAAAGAAACCGTTGAATATGTTGAGCCTATGGAGACTCGCGGAAGGGCCAGAAAGGTTAGTCTATCGAGGGACATGCTATCAAGCTTGGAAAATCGCATGGTCAATCTTGAAGTGTCCATGGGAGACATGAAGGAGACACTTGAGATTGCCATGAGCCTTATTGAGGATCTGAGGGAGGATAGCAAAGAGTTTGTGATGGATTCTCTTAGGTCCACTACTGATAAATTGATGGTAAAAGATAATGCTCTTGAGGCCTTGGTGACGGCCTTGAAGGAGGAGATTGCGGAGCTTAAGGGGGAGCTCACTATCTACAAGGCTTCCTTGGGAAGTGGGATGATGCCTTTAGGATCGAAGTAACGCAAGGTTGATGTTCCAAAACTTGAGAAGTTCAAGGAGGCTAGGTCCCCAAGAGAAGTGGATAACTTCTTGTAGGAATTGGAACAATACTTCCGAGCAATGGGCATCGAGGATGATGCCACCAAGGTAAACATTGCTTCAATTTACTTTACTGATGTTGCTCTCTTATGGTGGCAACGTAGGTCCCTGGATGAGAAACGTGGAGGAATGGTTATTGGGACTTGGGAGTAGTTCCAAGGAGAGTTGAAGAAGCAGTTTTACCCACAGCAAGCTGAGAAAGAGGCTCGAGCCAAGTGGCGCTGGCTTACGTAACAAGGCACTGTTCGAGAATATGTACGGGAGTTCAGCGAGTTGAATCTTCAGATCTTAGACTTGAATGAGAAAGAGGCATTCAATTGGTTCGAGGGTGGGCTGAAAATATGGGCGAAACAAGAGTTATGTCGCAAAGGCTTTACTGAATTGACCGTAGCCATGGCTGAGGTAGAAAATTTCTTGGAGATTGAGGGAAGAAAGTTCGAGAATAATGAGTCTTTCAACCCCAAGTTAAAAGCCAAGGGTAATGGTGGGGGAGACAGGGATCAAGCAAGAAAGAATGATGGCCCAAAAGCTAGTCAAGGTAAGCCATGGGAGCGAAAAGGGCCACCAAAGCGCTATCTTTGTCAAGGCCCACATAGGATGAAGGATTGTCTGAAGAAGGAAGCCTTCAATGCCATGGAGGCACATGGAGGTGCCAAAGAAGCTGAAAAAGATACCAAAAATCTCAGTGCAATTTTGGGAGGTGTCGAAGACAAGACGAGTAAGGGATTGATGTTTGTGGACATTACTGTGGACAGAAGATTGAATGCACTTGTTGACACTAGTGCGTCTGGCTTATTCATGTCCGAGGAGACGGAAAGGGAACTTGATCTCAAAATTGAGAAAGATTCGAGTCACATTAAAATGGTGAACTAGGAGAGCGTGCCTATAACGGGTATAGCAAAGGGAGTGAAACTCCAGCTTGGCGAATGGAATGGCAAAGCCAACATTAAGGTAATACCACTTGATGATTATGACTTTGTAGTTAGTTTAAAGCTTACTTGATCGGGTTAATGCGGGTATTTATCCTTCTAGTAATTATATGGTGATCAACAATTCAAACCATCAATGTATGGTGAGAATGAAAAGAAAAGCAAGCATGGAAGGGAAAACCTTGTCAGCAATCCAATTCGCTAAAGGAGTACGAAGAGATGAAGTCTCTTACTTAGTCGCTTTGAAGGTTGATGAGGGTTCGAAATCCGTTGGTGAAATTCCAAGGGAAATGGGCCAATTATTAAATTCATTTCAAGACGTGATGCCAGCAGAGTTGCCCAAGAAGTTTCCACCTAAGAGGAAGCTAGACCACATGATCGAGTTGATGCCCAATTCGAAGCCAAAAGCTAGGGGCCCATATAAAATGTCTTTGCCTGAGTTGGAGGAATTGTAGAAACAGTTGACGGAGCTTTTAGATGTTGAGTTCATTAGACCATCTAATGCCCCATTTGGTGCACCGGTGTTGTTCCAAATGAAGCATGATAGGTCTTTGAGATTGTGTATCGACTATAGGGCTTTAAATAAGATTACTGTGAAGAACATGTATCCCATTCCTTTTATTATAGACTTGTTCAATCAACTTGATAGCGCGAGATGGTTTACTAAGTTAGATTTATGATCGGGGTACCACCAAGTGAGAATAGCCGAAGGGGATGAGCCCAAGATCGCTTGTGTGACTCGATATTGGTCCTCTGAGTTCCTTATGATGCCCTTCGGTATACAAATGCTCCAGCCACGTTCTACACACTAATGAACAAGGTATTGCATCCATTCCTAGATCGTTTTGTGGTTGTTTATCTTGATGACATTGTGGTGTACAGTAAGTCACTTGAGGAGCATGTGGGACATTTGAGGGAGGTGTTCCAGACCTTGAGGAAAAATGAACTATATGTGAAACAAGAGAAATGCTCATTTGCCCAACAAGAGGTGGCATTCCTTGGTCACATTGTGGGATGTGGCAAGATTCGTATGGATGAAAGCAAAGTTCAGGCCATTGCTGATTGGGAGCCACCAACCAAGGTAATGGAGTTGCGGTATTTCCTTGGGTTGGCAAACTAGTATAGGCGCTTTATTGAAGGCTACTCCAAAATCACTACACCCTTGACAGATTTGTTGAAGAGGGTAAAGTATGGGATTGAGGTCCTCGAAGTGAGAATGCCTTCAAGCAAGTGAAGCAAGCAATGACTAGTAATTCGGTACTTGCTTTACTAGATTTTTTTCAAGGTGCATAGGTACACACAGATGCACCAGACTATGCAATTGGGGGACAACTGATGCAAGATGGGCATCCGGTGGCTTTCGAGAGTTGGAAGCTCAATGAGACGGAACGACGATATACGGTCCAAGAGAAAGAGATGACCGCTGTGGTGCATTGTTTGCATACATGGAGGCATTATTTACTGGGTTCTAGGTTCGTGGTATACACTGATAATGTTACTAATAGCTATTTCTTGACTCAGAAAAATTTATCTCCCAAGCAAGCTCATTGACAGGTTTTCCTCGCCGAGTTTGATTTTAGCTTGGAATACAAAATGGGAGTGCCAACATTGTGGCTAATGCATTTAGCCGAAAGATAGAATTTGTAGGAATAAGCCAGCTCGATAGTTCTCTATTGGAGCGTGTTCGAGAGGGATTGTCCCATGATCCCATGGCCAAAAATTTGATGGAGCTTAACAAAGATGGAAAAACAAGGCGATTTTGGCTCGAGAGAGAATTGCTATAAACTCAGTGACACCGTCTTTATATGCCACAATACGAGAATGTGAAAAGAAGTCATGAAGAAATGTCATGCTTCAAAATGGGCTGGCCATCCAGGTATGCACCACACTTTAGCTCTCTTGGAGGATTGATTTTATTGGCCTCACATGGGTGATGATGTGGAGACCTATGTGAAGACTTGTTTGGTATGCCAACAAGATAAAGTCGAGTTGGACTCCCACTGGTTTGTTACAACCCTTGCCCATTCCAAAGCGTCTATGGGAGAGCTTATCCATGGAATTTATTGTAGGTTTGCATGCAACAAGATTAAGCCATGCATGTGTAAGTATGAACAAATTTAGACTGTGAAACTGCGAATGGCTCATTAAATCAGTTATAGTTTGTTTGATGGTATTTGCTACTCGGATAACCATAGTAATTCTAAAGCTAATACATGCAACAAACCCCAGCTTCTGGAAGGGATGCATTTATTACATAAAAGGTCGATGCGGGCTTTGACCGTTGCTCTGATGATTCATGATAACTCGACAGATCGCACGACCTTTGTATTGTGACGTATCATTCAAATTTCTGCCCTATCAACTATCAATGGTAGGATAGTGGCCTACTATGGTGGTGACGGGTGACGGAGAATTAGGGTTCGATTCCAAAGAGGGAGCTTGAGAAACGGCTACCACATCCAAGGCAGTAAGCACGCAAATTACCCAATCTTGACATGAGGAGGTAGTGACAATAAATAACAATATCGGGCTCTATGAGTCTCGTAATTAGAATGAGTACAATCTAAATCCCTTAACGATGATCCATTGGAGGGCAAGTCTGGTGCCAACAGCTGCGGTAATTCCATCTCTAATAGCATATATTTACGTTGTTACAATTAAAAAGCTCGTAGCTGGACCTAGAGGTGGGTTGGCTAGTCCGCCTCACGGTGAGCATCAATCTGCTCGTCCCTACTACTAGCAATGCGCTCCTAGCCTTAATTGGTCGGGTCGTTTCTCCGGTGTTGTTACTTTGAAGAAATTAGAGTGCTCAAAGTAGGCCTACGCTTGTATACATTAGCATGAGATAACATCATAGGATTTCGATCCTATTGTGTTGGCCTTTGGGATCAGAGTAATGATTAACAGGGATAGTCAAGGCATTCGTATTTCATAGTCAGATGTGAAATTCTTGGATTTATGATAGACGAACAACTATGAAAGCATTTCCTAAGGATGTTTTCATTAATCAAGAACGAAAGTTGAGGGCTCAAAGGCCATCAAATACTGTCCTAGTCTCAACCATAAATGATACCGACTAGGGATCGGTGGATGTTGCTTTTAGGACTTCGCCGGTACCTTATGAGAAATCAAAGTCTTTGGGTTCTGAGAGGAGTATGGTTTCAAGGTTGAAACTTAAAGGAATTGACGAAAGGGCACCACTAGGAGTGGAGCCTGCGGCTTAATTTGACTCAACACGGGGAAACTTACCAGGTCTAGACATAGTAAGAATTGACAGATTGACAGCTCTTTTTTGATTTTATGGGTGATGGTGCATGGTCGTTCTTAGTTAGTGGAGCGATTTGTCTGGTTAATTCCATTAACGAATGAGACCTCAGCCTGCTAACTAGCTGCATGGAGGTGATCCCCCGTGGCTAGCTTCTTAGAGGGACTATGGCCTTTTAGGCCAAGGAAGTTTGAGGCAATAACATGGAGGTGATCCTTCGCATGTGCGCTACACTGATGTATTCAACGAGTCTATAGCCTTGGCCGATAGGCTTAGGTAATCTTTGAAATTTCATTGTGATGGGCATAGATCATTGTAATTGTTGGTCTTCAACGAGGAATTCCTAGTAAGTGTGAGTTATCAGCTTGCGTTGACTATGTCCCTTCCCTTTGTACACATCGCCCGTCACTCTTACCAATTGAATGGTCTGGTAAAGTGTTCAGATCATGGCGACATGGGCAGTTCACTGCCCGTGATGATGCGAGAAGTCCACTGAATGTTATCATTTATAAGAAGCAAAAGTCGTAACAAGGTTTCCGTCAGGTTCAAGGTTTCCGTAGGTGAACCTGTGAAAGGATCAGTATCGAAACCTGCCTAGCAGAAAGACCCGTGAACGAGTTGTAAACTTCATCGGAGGTGGTGCGAGTGCCATCGTTGCCCCTCACCACTTTCACATCTCAGAGCGATTGGTCTTACTATCCCTTTGCCTATCGAGCAGGGTGAGATGCCAGGTTGAACCTTTTTGAGGCAAAACGAACAAACCCCCAACGTGAATCGCACCAAGGAATCGAAACGAAAAAAGAGGCACATCTTCTGTCGTCGTACCGTTCGTGGCGTCACTGCTTCAGTGATATTGTTTTTTTGTAAGAAAATATACAGAACGACTCTCGATAACGGATATCTCAGCTCTCGTATCGATGAAGAACGTAGTGAAATACGATACTTGGTGTGACTTGTAGAATCTCGTGAACCATTGAGTCTTTGAACGCAAGTTACGCCCTAAGCCATTAGGCTGAGGGCACGTCTACATGGGTGTCACGCATCGTTGCCCCCATCCAACCCTTAGCCCTCGAGCCTCGATTGAATTATGGGCAGAAATTAGCCTCCCGTGCTCATAGCTAACGGTTGGCCTAAATTTGAGTCATTGATGACGTGGAATGATGAGAGCCTGTCCACCGATCAGCACGGGGCGTGGACCGATACGGGTTATTATGGTGGCCCAAGCCCAATCTCTTAATACGCCTGTGGAGACGTCGTTGCCTTGATCATGGGATCCAGAACACTTTGTCTCGGCATGCTTATGCACCTGCATGCTCCTAGCATCAGCTTGCGAGGTCCCCAATCGGCCCGTCTTGAAATACGACTAGGGAGTCTGACATGTGTGCGAGTCAATGGGCTAAAAAACCCTTAAGGTGTAAGGAAGTTGATTGGCGGGATCCCTCACAAGTGCACCGCTGATCAACCTTGATGTTTTGAGAAGGGTTCGAGTGAGAGCATGCCTGTCGAGACCCGAAAGTTGATGAACTATACTTGATCAGGGCGAAGCCAGAGGAAACTTTAGTGGAGGCTCGTAGCGGTACTGACGTGCAAATAGTTCAT